>CM060961.1:124829182-126029182 GCA_030765045.1 Tenodera sinensis | reverse complement strand
AAAGTTCCGTTTTATTAAATGCTCTCTTTTCAGATGCAATTACTTCCAGTGACTTAATGTGCAGCGGAGCTTGGATAATTCGAAGCTGAAGGGACAAGAAAAAATTAGAAATATTCAACAATTACAAAATTTACGTCTAAAATTGACAGTTTAGCAATACAGGTACTACTTATCCATTCCTAATTAACATGGACTCGTCGACATCAGGATTTTCCGGTGGTCTCACTCTTTTTCGACTCTTTCCATTTTCACTCGAGCTACTGCTTAAAAGTTTTCTCCTTATTCAACTAAGTTGACAAAGTGTTAGGTGTCATCCCGCATTCTTTTGCGATATTTGATTTTTTCTTCAAATCCTATTCAACTTATTTAATGACAGCTACTTTTTCTTCAAAAGTTGGTCTTGTATTTGCTTAAAAGTTATCTCCTTATTCAACTAAGTTGACAAAGTGTTAGGTGTCATCCCGCATTCTTTTGCGATATTTGATTTTTTCTTCAAATCCTATTAAACTTATATAATGACAGCTACTTTTTCTTCAAAAGTTGGTCTTGTATTGGACACGGGGTTTACTAAGAGACTTAGTGGCATTGATGTGCAACACACTGAACAGTAGGAAGCTCAAGCGACAACTAAAGGAGCACATATTTTAAACAAGGGGATGTGGGAGCAGGTATTGAAGCTCAAGGCCGGCAGTTAGGAAAGCTGTTCCGGTGCGGTGACCTCTTCTGTAAAAGCACATGGATGAATTCCGATTCTAGACTAATTTTTGATGCCATTTCTGAACAAAAACATGGAATTACATGTCTTATTTACATTATTTTAATACAAAGTTCAAGGGACCAGGAAAAAAAATAAATTACGGATGATTTCGAATTATCCTAGTTTTATGATAGTGATTTAATTGTATTTTGTGATACAGTTCCTTTTGTAGACTCTGCTTCGTTTCACACGAGACCTCCCTGTAGGTTGGCATGAGCAGGAATTAGGCCACATGTCTTCAAAGTCCTCGCGTTTTGCTGGTTTTCCCAAATATCTTCGACTGCATTGGGCAGATGCTCCTGTCAAAGCGCGTGGACATAGCCTTCTAATGTGACATGGAATTGGGACTGTAGCCAAAAAGTATCCTCAGCTGAAAATCTTTTTATTTGCTCGCATGGTGAGACCGAAACTACACGAAGAAACAAATTATCAAGCGCTATTCACTTTGTGAAAAATACATACTTGTTCAGACTGCTCACTTCGACTTCCAAACTCTCAATGCCTAGTGTCGTGCGCTTAAAAGATCGATTACTTTGTTACATATTCTTCAAGCTGTGTACAGCTAAGACCAATGCAAAATACAGGGTGTGAAAGGGAATGGAGTTCAGATGCGATACAGCTTGTGCTAAAGTTTACAAGACCCGTTAACGCCAGCATTATAAAGGACGTCTCACCCTTAAAAGACAGTACACGTTAAATGGAGCGCAGTGTTGCAACATGTACTAGTTGCGAATCTCTCTCCGCGAGCGACTCGAGGTGTCCTGAGTCCTGTACTTAGTCCTTCAATTGCTGCTTGACGAGACGGGCACTTTTAACTTTGGTATCCCTCCACGCCTTTGTTTCTGTATGACCTAAATTTACAAATGACTCGTCTGTATAAACAATTGATTTCCCCTGGTCCCTAAACCTTTTACGTCTTTTAGATATGTATGTCGCCATCTGATGATATCGATATCGTCTATTTCTATTAATATGCACTTGTTACCCTTTCTTTCATATTCGAACCCCAAATCAGAGTGGCCCTTGAGAAATTTGGTAGGGTCTCATCACTGTTGAACTGTGACAAAATTATATTCAGCATGGGTGGAATATTTGCAAACTGTAAAGAATGAACAATTCGCCGCACTCCACCTTGCACTATTCAATCATATTGCGTTAACCTAGCGTTTTGTGTAGTCCCGCCCCTTTTGCTTTCTTTTTCGATGGCGTTCCTAGAGGTCCTTTCATTAGTTCCTTTTTAATCATACACACTACTGCTTCTGAACACCCGATAGCCTTAGCTGTTTCTTTTACTGCCTTTACTGCCAAGCATTTTGCTTCAAAAATAATCTAACACATTCATAATTATTTGGCGTTCCTTACTTCTTAATTTACCAACATATCGTCTCTTCCTAGCTTCCCCCTCCATAACTACAAATATTTACAAAAATATTAAACAAATAACGCAATAACAGCTCGCAGTTACACACACGGCTTCTTTCGAACTAATGTTAGTGCTGCTCCTTATACTATCTTCTGTGTCAGGCCTGACGCTGAATAGATGAATACCTTTTGTTTGCCTTATTGGATAAAAGAAAGAGGTTACTGCCTTTTGGTTTACTTTAAAAACTTTCTCCAACCTTCCTCAACATTTGTTCTCGCTGGTTCCCTGATGTAAACTCAATAACAAAAAGTTTCACACTGCGTAACTTTTGCAGTGCACAGATATAAAATTTTCCGAAAACATTTAATTTAAAAAACTATAACCCTTAACTGGGTAAACATAGAGAATTCAAAGTAGGCAGGTAGTAGCACTATAGTTTACTCTACCTAAGAAAAAAATATAGATGCATTCTAGCAGTTAGTTTGTTAGTTAGTGGGTGATGAGTGTAGAAACAGCAAATATCGGACTTCTATTGAAAAAAACGTTTTCTGAAGAAATTTGGACCTATAGAAATGTATAATGACTCTGAAAAGGATATAACCTGATAGAGAAAAAAATTCTGCATAGGATAATGTGTTCAAACCTGAAATTTATAACAAATGAATATTTGTAACATGCTATTAGGAATGTGGCAACAGAGCGAGGGTAGAAAAGGACGCGGCTAATGGCAACTTGTATGCGCTAGATAGAGACAGAGATGTCCCATTTAACTCCATACTGTCTTCTAAGAGTAAAACGCTATATAGCTTGCCACATAATCGAACTACCCTTTACATAGAAATATTCTCGAACTTTTAATTTTCTCCTAAACCGCTTATATACCGTCTTTTAAGATATATGGAATGATAGAAGTGTAAGATATGTTGAATTTTCCGGGAATACCGCCTGAAGTCCTCTTCATTCTGGATGCATTTTGTATAACCGGAAAGTCTTCCGCCATGATCTAGGGGTCCCCAAAGCCGCGGGTTGAAACTCGGCGGAGGGCGATGGGTTTTTTTTCAGGCGTAAATATCCTAAACACGGCGTTCTTTGAAGGGAAGTAAAGCCGGTGGTTACGTATCGTAGATTTACGACCTAATAAAGAAGCCTCTGACAAAAATTAAGTGGTCTTGCATGCCCAATATAGAATGAGACGTTGAGGACCATAGCAGTCAAAGAGCGTTCATAAATTTAAAAAAAAGCTCGATTTCACAAAGCGTACGATTTAGGCGAAATCTTACTGCACAAAAATGTATATGTTATAGCACATATTTTATCTGATAATATATGCGTGTTGTGAAATAGTCATTTCCGAGATGCTTATTGCTTGATATTAGTAAATTTTCAAATACTTATACTTTAGTGAAATACGAATTCTGTCTCTTTCTTTCGTTCTTTTTCCTTATCCTGGTCTGGCAAGGAAATAGATTTGACTGCCGCGATTCCTCTATTCCCATTGTAACCCCGTGGTACAACAGCTCACCCGGGCCAAGGCCTACCGCTCGACCGCTGCGTCCCCCACATTCGCCCACCACAGGCCTCATGAGTGGGTGCAGTACTGGAGTTGGGACGTGGTCAGCGCACCCGTCCCTCCCGGCCGGCTATGCAGTGGTCTCGACCAAGGGCCGCTACTTTTCAATTAAGTAGCTCCTCAGTTCCCCTGGCACCCCGGACCAGGTCTCCCAGAGGACGAAAATCTCTTTACCGGTACCGGGAATCGAACCCGGGTTCCCCGCTCAGTAAGTAGCAACGGCACCACCGTGCTAAGGAGGTGAACCTTGTACCTACAAGAAAATACATAATAAACTAGTTCGACAAAAGTTTATCTCCATTAACATTGGTGTAGTAGATAGAATAGACACATTTGTACTTTATAGACAGTAGAAAGTCTTAAGTGCAACGCGCAGATTTTTTAACAATTGAAGAATCATAAATGCGTGTAAACCTAAAAATTGATGTCACAGAGAATGTACATAGCATAAAAAATAAGCACTTAGACAAATAGCCACAGGTCAGCCATAACCGGATATACTTTTGGATCTGTATTTCAGGTATCACTTGAGTACTAAACTTAAATATGGTTCGGTGTCTGGTATGAACCACACCTGCACTACCTTTATAATGTCAGTGGTTTTAAAAGTTAATTTAGCTCATAAAACAGAAATTTTCTCTTGCTAAGCGAATCGTTTACTTTGTTACAGGAAGAAGAACTTCGTGCATCTCTGGATCCAAAATACGCGCATCTCAGTGACGACTTGCATGTAGAAATAGCAGCATTCGCACCTCCAGCAGAAGCACATGCGAGAATTGCGTACGCACTCGCAGAAGTCCGAAAGTACCTGATACCGGACTCAAACGACGAAATCCGTCAAGAACAGATGCGCGAAATGGAGATGATTCAGACAGTGACAGGCGACTCCGGGGCAGCCGGATCCAACAACGGCACATCGTCATCTGGCCTGAGGAAACCTGCACGTGGTGGGCTGCGGGGTCGCGGAGGTATCGCCCTCCGAGGGGCGGCGGGAATAAGGGGTGGCATCCCGCCGCTGCGTGGGGGCGGCAGGGGGCTCCTCACGCCTCCAGCAGGTGTAATGCCCCCAAGGGGAGGCCCTGCTGGCGTAAGGAAACCCCTCCCACCTCCGCAAGCCCTTTTGCCCAGACCCACGCCGACCAAAACGAAGGTATTGAGCATCCTGGATAGAGCCCGGGTAGCCATGGAAGAGTCATATGGCTGTGAAGAAGAGATGGGCGGTGGGGCTGGAGCAGGTGGCTTCTATGACTCCTCGGCCTACGATTCATACAATGCTACAGGGTAAGTATTCATTAACTTCACAGAATGAGGCATTCAGATCTGTGTGACCTTAGCCCGCAGTGGAGAGCAAAGGGCACTGTGCAAACCTCGGAGTACTTTTCAAAACATGACGGCCTAGCGCCCCCCCCCCCCCAAGTTGGCAGAGCTTTAAGGGTTGGTTTTACAAATTTTGCGCTTTAAAGCAAACCCCGTAGTTGCCAAATCCTAAGTGGTTCTAGAACTGAGGGGCAGGATTCTCGATTGGTACCCATAAATATGTGTATTTAAGATCTAGCTGAACACGTGTTAACTAACCATATTCGATCTATCCCCTTCCTTCCCTTCTTACTCCGCGGCTCCTATATTACTGGCGATCGCGTAACCAAGCAAACACTTTAGCTGTTGCAAGAATTAAATCATAAGTAAATTCTGACAAATAAAAAGGAAATACATACCTAAATGTAGAGCTATGAAATATTACTTTCAATGCCTGCAATAAGGTAAAACGTTATAGAATTTAATATACAGTTTGTTCACCACCTCTTGATCCCTGGCAGGAATACAGCCAGTCAGTGCGTGAGTAAACAATTCCAGGTACACGGCGCTATCTAAAGCCGGAGTCGTGCTTCTAGTCGCGCTTATAATAGTAGTGCCAACTTTGGAATATATATTCAGGCTAGATTAAAGCAAAGAAGTCGCTGAAAATAGCGGAACTTAAGGTTATATCGTGCAGTTCCTGTAAGAATAAGTCACCTGTTACATTTCTTTAAATATTCACTTTACCTTGGCCCAAGCTAGTTCTATGAGGGCAAGCAAGCGACAGTGTGGCCCAATAAAACAAAAAAAAAAAAAAAAAAAAAAAATGCATCCGCTTTAAGAAGCTTTTTTCTTTGTTTCAATCGTCCTATAATAGTCTGTGTTACGCATAGAACTGTCGCTCTGAACACCTTTGTTCTGCGATCACAATAAATAGAGAGATTTCAGAACACTCCGGGGTGGGGGCTATCCATCTACTTCTATACTTTCTTCATCACTTCCGACATAAAACTAGTGACTCGTACGATTTTACGATGGAGTAAGAGAAATTAGCAGCGAGTAAAAATAGCGCGAATAACATTGGAGGCAAATTGGCAACGTAACCAGCAGAGCAACTTTTGCGCGGAAGTTCACAAAACTCGTGTTACACTACGTACAATGTCTGTCCTCTCCCCTTCATCCTAAGACCATGAATTAAGTTAATTGTAATTTATTGATAATTTCATCAGCTTTATTACTATCATCGCAAAAACGATTTTACGTTTTTCACTGTCGCTTTTGTTTATCTAGCCGGCACATCTTCCAATGACGGAACCATTTTTATTTTTCTCAGGAGTTTTACAGTAAAGAAGATCCAAGTTGCTGAAGTTGATTCAGATCAAATTCAAGTTCAGGTCATATCCAGGGTCGGAAGAAGGACATTGTACTAAATCACTGAAACTAGAAACCGACTGACTGCAGACGAAGATAAAGGAAATACAAAGAACATTCTTAGCTTTGGTTGCATTGCTACTCCCCTTTCTAATGAAGGTCGCCTTTTGTTTGTTAATATTATTGCCCAGTGACAAGGGGCAGGCTCTGGTGCGGAGGTCGTCATGTTTTGTAAACTGCTCATCATAAAAAGAAACTTTTCTCGCATTGACGGGCTTTGTGTGCAGCTTTCCTTGTCTGCAACAGCAACAAGTAATGTAATCTTATTTGAAGTTGGGGTCGAGACCACTATTTGGGCTCACATTCGGTTTGGGATGATAATTAGAGGTGTACCAAACATCAGATGAGAGATCGTTGCTAAAGCCTAAATATCCAAAATTGTAATCCCATTATTTCCTCGAGCACCTACCTTACAATATGTAGATTTTGTTTTAACCAGAAATATCCAAAGATGCACTTATTGTAAAAAGGTAAGTGTGTAACTTTGTGATTAGAAGAAATAAAAAATGGGGTATATGTTTTTAGATCTTCTACCTCCTGATCCGCGGTACTTCTGCTCTATTTATCTCATAGTCTATAACGTCACGTTCAAGCATGTGTAGAAAGCATAACTGCATCAGGTTTATCAACTACTGGTCCTAATAGACTTCTTGGTGAATTGGGTCACAATCTTGGAAAAAAGTGTTCTTTCTGATGTTATCTCAGTGTTTTGTGTTTCTAAAGATACCAGATTTTCATATTTAGTTTATAATTGAGTTATGCTTTAAATGTCCATATGCACCATCTTTAAAATGTAAGTGTTAAATTTTCAATTTAATTTTATCAGAAGTGACTTTTTTCTAGTTTTTCCTGTATTTAAAAATCAATACTCCAGCAGTCTTTAAGATAATTTGCGTGCTTCTTTTCTTTTTCGACTGTAAGATTACATTAAGTATTTACCACCAGACCTAGTCACATAAAGATGATCCTAAATGAGGGGAAAAACATTTCTTTATGGCCATTTATGTACTTGTGAGAGCTAAATTATTCGAACCATGCCTAAGAGTGAGTGAAAGAGTGGACTCGTAGTTTTCAACAACAAAGCATAACTTAATCACGAAATACTCCTGACAGTAACGTTAATAACAACTCAGATGTAGTGTAAATTGGTAGCGCAATCGATTTATACCCAAAATTGTATTTACTGATACAATGGGAATGTCTAGGCATAGACCAAGGAGGCAATACAATTATTCAGTTTACAAATAAATATTAATTCATTCTTCTTTTGCAGTTCTTTCCGAATAACAAGGCATTTCCTTCCTCTCTTTACTAAAATATAGTCTATATATAATTATTTTCTAGCGGTAAACGTGAGGAGGGATGGGGGGGAGAACAGAAAATCCAGGAACCCTGAGCCCAACACCAAATATCCTAGACTCGAGTTCGCGATATTGCGGATTCAGGCCTAAAACTACCATTCGGAAAGGAAGTAAAGCCGGTGGTCCCATGTAAGTTTACGGCACATGAAAGAACCTCAAGCCTGATGGAGATCTCTGAGAAAAAATTAAGCGGTCTTTCGCATCTAATTTGCGATGGGGTGCTGAGAACTTAAGAGTATCCATAAATAAAAATTAAATTTTTCCCACACCCAAAAGATCACTACTGACCCCAAGTGAATTTTGTGTCTTTTCTATTACATTTTCTTCAGCTAAGTACCGAGTATCTCCGAATTTCCTTATATAAAATAAAGTGCCTAGATGTTTAACTTCTTGCAGCTAATTTTATTTCCTTAAAGTTCTAAGGCTTTCACGACCGGTGTCAGTAGTAGATACAGGGTAATCTGGACTTGTGGGTCGTGGTCCACTGGGCCCTTTCCCAGACGTTTCGTCTGCGACTGCGGCAGGCATCTTCAGTGGTCACAGTCGCTGTTGAAATCTCCACCAGGATACTTCGACATCGCCGCCACTGAAACGTCTGGGAAGAAGGAACCCAATTTTATTTCCGCACACACTACCTCTACTGTTTTACACCGTACTACCAATAACACCAAACTTATCGTGTGACTTTTACGTTGTTCAAACGCTTTTCTCCAGCAGGGCGCTGACATTGCTACTAACATCTATGGGCTTTGTTTGACGTGCTGTATATTAGAGTTTGCCCCTCGCTAAAACGATGGCCAGGTTTGGTGCTGATTTTTTAAGATTAAAATACCCATTTACTGTTCCCACCAAATGATAAGCCCTGGATTTTAATAATATTAGGTTTCCCTCCTGCTAAAGATAGTATTAAAATTATTGCATTGTTGATAAAAAGGACGGCACTTTCACGAACATGGATAAACCGTGACCAACTTAATTAGTAATTTTACAAGGAAACTGGAAGATAGCATGGCAATTATGGGACAAGCCCTCCTTATTTACTTCCAGATTATACAATCAACGTGTATTGACAAATCCTTAAATTACTTGCAAATTATTGTATCAGTGATAATCTCCCTAGTTTATTTACCTTGAGAAAATCAGGAATCGAGTGGAATTCAATTGCCTATATTACGATTAAAATAAATAACTTAAAATAAATGCAGTAAAACATTAACTAATTTATTAAATTAATTATTGATCATCTCAGGATTAAAATAGTACATTAAGATAAACAAAAAAAAAACAACAACAATAAATAGATTAACTCGCTGATTAAATTAATGTTTCAATGTTTCTCTTTGTGTTGGTGTTATGTTGTTTTTGAATGTCTATACGGAAAATAAATGAGTGCTAGGGAGGCGGTAAAAACCAAGTGCTACAGTGACAAAAATAAACAAATGCTATGGAGGTGATACAAATGTGGGATAAACAGCCTTGATTGGTAGAAACATTATTTGGTAGCGTCTTTAGGTCGAAAGTAGTAAGAGCGGGATAGTCACATTAAAATATTCGTGCATTCCGTCTTAATTGTTAATTTAAACCAACTAAACCCCGGCGCGACAGCCCAAGAAGTTCCAATGCCTACCGCCCAGCCGCTGCGACCCCCATCCTGTCCACTACTGGAGGATCTATCCAGAATAAAAAATTCTGAAAAGAAACATTGTCCAAGAATTCAAAGGTTTCGAAATTCGGACTTCAGCCGTATGTTGCTTCATCCCTAAATTCCGCTTGAAAGAGTCCTTGGGATAATTGATAAATTCTATTGAACTGTTGTTCCCTACTTTAGGATACACATTAAGGGTACAATGTGAGATTTACAAGTGAAGTAAAACGATTTTTACTGCTGTGTGCACGTACCTGACACTGCCTTGCAAACTAAAATCATCGTTGGATTGCATTTGCGTTAATAGCGGACGGGAATTCCACAGTACACCCATGGGTGGACGTATGTTGGATCCCTGGGAGGAAGAGATAAGATGGGAGCGTTCTGTGACGCGGGCTAGGGGGCGAACAAGCGTGGGGTCTCTAAAGTTGTCCGCAGATTCATCTCGGCGCCAGGTTTCATCATGTAGTCGCCAGCTGTAGGGATTTCTACTCCTCGTCCTCTCCTCCCAGAGCACTACAAACTACTACAGCGCCACCCCTACGCCGAGAACAGCAGCTACTTTCTGGCAAAGCGACCAGGCAAAGCGCTGCATTCGCTTGTTATCTTGGTTATTAGAACAGCGAATTATGGTAACTAATGCAACAAATTGATGGTGTATCACGCCTGCCGTTGCTGTCCTGAAGACACGATTGCACCTGAACAGAGTGTATATACACTGACTTTCCGTCCATGTGCGATAAGCTTGCATAGTTTCACATTCTTTCCGATACGCCTTATAGGTTTTGCCACCTAGTAGAGTGCGCAAAGTCCCCACACAGCAGCGCCACACGCGCTCATCGCCGACATTTCCTACCCTGAAAACACCGGGTTGAAATGAAAATGGGAGAAAATGTAAGGGCCGGAAAGTCGCAGAAAGGAAAGCTTTCAACCCAGTATTTGCCTAGCGATCAAGGAAAACCGGGTGAAAACATTCGGTAAGATAGTACGGCTACGGGAGATCGAACCGGAGACCTCCCGAATGCGACTCCCAAGGTAACAACATCGTGGAGTTAGCAAACAACAATGGTGCTCGCCGATAAACACCCACTAGTTTTTGCTCTTACGGTATAGCCAGAACGCTCTGCCCAAGACATACAGCTCTCACATTGCTTTCTCTGTACTATAAATTGCCGGCTCTTCAGAATGTAGTCCTCATAGATGTTGAATACCATGTCATATTTGCCTACTTTGAATGTACTAGAGCGGAGGACTTCTTGTCAACTTATCACTTAACGGCAAGGGAGGCGTTTTTGTGCTTTGTGGACAGATTCAAAGTGTTGCATATGTTTACTATGGACATTACAATACATTATTGTACATTAATTATGTAGTAACTTAATATTATAGACTTGAATGTGCCGTGCTAATTGTTTTCAGTGCTAGATAGGCCAGAGCTTATCTATGTGTCTATACTCTGTCTCTGGCCTAAAGAAAGAGAAAAAAGATATGTTGAAAAGAGACCTATGTCCGTTGTTATGGGAGAGGTGGGAGAAAATTTGGTAGCTTCTATCCAATCCGTGCTAGACTGAAGAGGCAAGTATGAATGGACTTCGGACCTTCCAGTTTTATGGTCCTAGAGACAAGGTAAACCACCGGAGGTATAACATCATGTTGATAATGGTTCTTCTTAAGTGGTAGGCAACAAAACACAGCGGATTTAAGATTGTTGCACCGTTAGTGGCATCTAGTAACCAGCAGTACAGCTGGATTCAGGGTTCTTGGCCCGTGAAGGAAATAAACGTAAAGCTTGAAAGCGAGTTACTTACCAAGCCAGGTGACTGCTGACAGCAAGCGAATTGGTGCGTAAGCGTCATATGCTACTCACATAACGTTGTACTTCGTGAAGCAGTATGTACAGTCCATGCAGAAAAAAATGTCTATACAATGTGCCTAGCTTAATTAGTTGTGCAAATGTGTTCGTATTAATACATGCATCACTGCAGATATTGTAAATTTGGTCTTTTTCCGTTTAAAACCCTGTTCTTTCGCTATTCTGTTTAAGGATGACTTGCTGCCCTGGAAGTTAATGCCTTCTCTTAAAATTCTAAGTAATTTAGCTATTGTAGGATCACTTTTTTTTTTGCCCGCCTCGGTAGCGTGATGGCTAGCGTGTCTGCTTCACGTCCAAGAGGTTGCGAGTTCAAATCTCGCTTAGGGTAAGTTATCCGGGTAAGGTTTTTTCCGAGGTTTTCCCTAATCTGAGAAGACGGATGTCGGGTAACTTAAAGCTCCATGGACCTCGGGCTCATTTGAGCATCATTTCACCCATTTCATTCATCCACCGTCCGAAATGACATTACGTTGGAGGACGTTTAAAAAAAAAAAAAAAAAAAAAAAAAAAAAAAAGCACATTTTTCCTAAACATAAATCGTTCTTCTAACGACACATTTATCGAAGTCATCTAGATCCGTTACTCATTTCGGAACTTCTTTTGCCTGGAGTTCCAAAAGACGTGTTCTGACGCTCCTGTGGCATCTAATACGCGCTTTTTAACTTGTTTAATATTTTTGAAAAACTCTTGTGATGTAAGCAGTTCTTTGCTTTTAGCTTTTTTACTTTCTCTACTGGTAAGTAGGGGAAGTATTGTATTCCACCCAAAAATTCGAAGTCGAGATTTCACCGGAAATACATGTTCTGAGGCCCCCTGAATCCCAAAAAAGCATTTTTAGAAAAAGGTCCGTGTGTGTGTGTCTGTGTGTCTGTCAGTCTGTGGACAGCATAGCTCAAAAACGAAAAGTCGGTTAAAAACCAAAGTTGGTATTTAAGTTTAATGTCGTTCAAGGATGTGACACGAAGATTTTGAAGAAAATAGCCCCGCCCTAAACTACCCTTACATGGAAAATTTTTCGAAAAGTTTGATTTTCTTGAAAATGGCTCTAACGATTTTGATTAAAATGTCATATGTTTGAGATATTTTTATGACAAATGAAATGTATATCTTGAATTTTCTGGCTATAGCCCCTGTAGTCGTATTTACTCTGGACGACTTTTGCATAACTGGTAAACCGTTAGAGATAGACCAAATTATACTATACAAAAAATGTACATCTTGCTAAAATACACAATTTATGTCTCAATAAATTTTCTTGTAGGGTGAACCATTTCGGAGATATACCTTGGTATGTGTGTGAGTTTCGGAAAACTTGGAACTTTCGTGAAATGGGTCATCGTTGTTCATTTTTTTATATGTTACGTGTACAAAGAGAACGGAATCTCAAAGCTTTAAAAGATTTGACTATCGCACAAAGCCTACTGTATTCCAATTTTCCCCTTGCACCTACAAGGAAATAAGCAATAAGATAATTTGTACAAATGTTTATTTTAACTGACACGAAGAAGATATAGGAATAAGAGTTTGTAAGAATGGTTAGTACAAGAGTAGAGAAAGTCACGTGAGTGCAACACATCAGATTTTTCTTCATGTATGCCCATATATTTGAAACAATTTCGCTACTCTGTGTAATGTTTTGGATCCTAATTTAGAAAGCAATGGCAGCATACTTTATTTATGCTATGATCAGTGTCTCATAAATTCACTTTAATCATTCTTACCGCAAACATCTTAATAGGTCTTTAATTACCGCAAGCTGCACAAAAAATGAATTGTGAATTAGCAGGGACTGTTGAAATGCAGACATCACTACCTTCCCCCTACCCGCCCCACTTGTTGTGGATGGTTTCATTCCCAGAATTATATGAGATGACGAGAGAGACAGAAACTATAGGTTCGCCTACACCTACAGGACTTCCACTCAAGGTCAGGGGCCAAGAACTGTGAATCCAGCTGTACAGTCTATTCGCATACTTGTCGGCCACCAGGTGGGCTAGGGGAGGGACGTGGCGGCATACACAGCACGTACATATGTAAACAGTGCAGGCAACATTGAACGCTCTAGTTTCTATTACAAGTGAATAACGACATTATCACGACTGCAAAACATAATAAAAAGGTACAATAAACACAAAATGCACGCTGCTGATGAATTAGCTGCTAAGCACGACCATGTAGTTGTTAGACTGTCCCCTTACCATAGTACTTTGAATCCCATAGAATATGTATGGTCAGAAGTAAAAGGAAACATTGCAGCCGGTAATGTCTTCGGAAGAAAAAAATATACCAAAATTCAAGTCTTAGTTAAAAATTCTACTTATAAAGGACATACAAAACAATAATCATTGGCCTAACTACATACACCTGTTGAACTAAGAAACTAATATCGTTTCTTTGAAGGTATAATGGAAGAGCCAGCCCCTGGTAATCGATCTATAAAGAGGATGATGTATTTTCAGAGAATGACCGTTAATGTTAAATTGATTTGATGCTGCAATTAGTACAATAGAATATTGTGTATATTTGTGCTGTTTTATTTATTCTTCATGCACGTCCCTGATATCTTCGACCTATAGGTTCAGGTTACTTATTTACAATTACGTCCAAGCAATTTTCAATCAAATAGATACTGTAAACAAAGTTTGCGATCATGTGACATAATAAGGACATTGCAACGCCTATATTTGAACTGCTCTCGCCTGGCACACGACCACCACATGCGTTACCTGGGCAGCACAACACCTCCCCTCCCCTTAAATATTCCTTCAAATGCTGACCGAAAAGAGTGCGAATGAACTGTAGGTGACTGGGCTTGAACAATCCAACAACGGACGTAGTCACCACCCCCACCCCACCCTCCCCGCGTAAATTGTTTTTACTCACGTTCTGTGGCTGCGAATTAATTTTGTGAATTTTTGTTTATAACTCATATTCAAGTCGCAAAATTTAGTCTAAAATTTGTATATAGTTAAGGTAGTGGTTCTTTGCTTTAACTATGTATTTATTGTACCAGAAAGAAGCGGTACTACCAATATATTGAAGAGCTTTACAAAAGTAATTCCTATTTATTTTACACATAATCATTGTAGATCATTGTACAAGATGTGAATTTTAAATTGCATGTCATCTCAAAATTATTACTCTTTGCTGTACGAGGGAAAGTTTTAGGGTCTCAGTTTGAGAACGTTGCCAAGTATATCATATAAAGGTTAAATCTTAATTTTTGAAATAATTTCTCCTTAATGAGTTAGCCTCATTCTTCTTTCCAAGGTAACAATCTTAAGTGATTTAAAATGTTCAAGTTTGGAGTGCTTTTTTACGCAAGCTAAAAATTCTAAAGTTTTTAAACAATGTTAAACAACGGAATTTTGCATTTTGTCTTCACTTAGCTAGTGGAGGCAGGGGACAAATGTACGATTACCCAGGTTTCACTTTAAAAATTTAATCCATGGTCGATTATCTCTCTTTGGCAGTGTTCACATAGGCGTTTCTTTTCAGGTACGGTAGCTATGATGACTATGACGAAGGGGCTGGAGACTATTATGATACCACGGATACAGGCTACCCAGGTAAGTTGGGATCCGAAACTTTCCTTTTTGCACTTCGCATGCAGTTTTATTTCACGCGCTCCTTATGGCCCAGTATTACCTTTGTTTCTTCACGCTCAATTCACTATTAATATATATTTTATGCATGCGTTACAAAAGAAACAAGTTATGGAGTAATAGTATCTGGTTTTAATTATCTGTAAACAGAAGCATGTTGTGTTCTATATCTGAGCTGTTGAAGGACTCAGTAACTCTTTTCTAGAGATTTGTTCTTTTTTGAAATTTGTCGTGTCCTTTGCTGTAAGTGTCGAAAACCTAGTAAAACCGAATGAGTAGCTTAACATAAAAGTTAAGAATTCGGAAAGACGTGTGAAAGGCATACAGAAATCTCCTTCCGTAGTCCACAGTGTCCGGTAATAATGTGGACCAGTACTGTGGTTTTTGGTGTTTTAGAGAGATGCTGTTAGCATATTGGTTAACTCTTGTTTCTTATCATCTTGCTCCCTTTCCTTCTGTTTTTCCTTGACAGCCTAATGTACTCCTTTGGATGGCGATGGCTGATCGATTGACTCCCTCAAAATCCGATCCATTACCCTGCTCAAAAACCCATCTACTATCCCCCTCAAAAGCAGATTATCTCATCTAAGTCGGTCCATTTGGTATTGTCATATCTCATCTTACTTCGGACGACTTAAGGCCTGATGGGCGGAGAACGGTGCTATCGTCCTGCTGCGAAGAGTGGTCAGCTTTCCGCGGAAATAAGCTTAAGCGCAGTGACGGAAATTGGATAAATTGGCTAAGCTCTTCTCATCGTCCCGCCCCAGATTCTGTACGGGTGCGAGGTCTGGGGAACGGTGACTCGTTCCACCATCCGCAGGCTGCAGGCCGTGCAGAACTGGGCGCTTAGGATGATCTACGATACCGACCGTAGATTCCCATCACACATCCTCCACACTTATTCCGGCATACTATATATTGTGGACGTCGTGTGGGACAGGACTCCCAATGTATGCCAAACTCACACCTCACCCTAACCAGTTGGTCAACACACTGGGGCAATACGATCATCGCCTACCTAGACGGCGACAGAGCTACCGCTTGCCCAAGGACGCCCTTGGCTGGTAACTATCGCTATCCCTTGAAACACCTAAACCGCCAAATGTACCTCACACTTGGCACTGCATTGCTCGACGGTCCCACAAGCGGCCGACGAAGTAAGCAGTAGGGCAATGGTCGCTCGGATGGCTAGACATCCAAGATCGGGCACATCCTACTTCCAGTAACAACATAGTGCACCATTAAAGACATTACACCAAAGCTTGTAAAATTAGACAAAACCTAAACAACCTCACGGGTAAATCCCTATTAAACGGACAGGTACCATGGCCACTTTACCATCCGCCTGGGTTAAATCAGGCGTATTGTACTTACTCCTGGATGTATCTCGTCGCGAGGAGATGAATTTGGCTCGTTTGCGCATTGGCTAATGCAATTTTGCACTCGGTTACCTTTTTAAAGAGTCCTGCTCCTCTGTCAGCTGTTCGGTCCGTCACGTGGTGCTACTGTGTGTTTCCCTGGCTCAGCTTCGGGACTAGAACTGCCGGTCAAGTCTTGCAGAGGTCCTGGCGGACGATAACCGAGGAGTCGAAAGTTATCTCTGGCTTTTGCCATGAACCGTTTTATAAGAGTGATGATGACCAAGCAATTTAACGCCCTAGATTACGTCATCCCATCCTCCACTCCTCCGTGGTCTTGGCTGAGGCGGAAGGGTGCAGCGGTCGAGCAATAAGGACTTTGTCGTTTTTGACAATCTGTATGAAGCGTGATTAATGTTATCAGAAAGTTTGGTTCCTCTCCTCTCTCATCAGCTGATTTAACTGTTAAACAAGAATCTTCAAACTTTGTCCATAGAGCGAAATGTTTGTAGAAACAAAACTATTTCTTTTTCCTTCGGCTTTTTGTAGTTTTATTGTTATAGTAACCATGTAATACATTTTCGGGGCATATTCCATATTTAAGAACATATTTTTAAAAACCATGAATGAGAGATAGCTGAAATATAATAAACTATCGTTATTTTTCACGAGTAAGGCATATATCACATATTAATGTAAAATACAAATACATAAGTAGATCGACTATATTTTACCAGAAGGTTAAACCCATGAACACATTTAACTCGGAATTGGGCCAAGATTACGGGTTTAAATAATTGTCATCATTAAAAAGTATATTCTTCCAATAAAGTAAATACCGTTCTCACAAGTACGTGCTTCTGCCCGGCGTCGTTCATATTTTGCTTTTGCAACCTTGCTGCTACAGAGAGCTTCAGTGCCTCTTATAGGTCAAGGCCTCCTTTAGCATTTACGGTGAAGACAGCTACACACAATAAACCTACACAATGCTATGTCCAATAAGGTGCTTCAAAGTTCACCCTTCCCGTTCCCGAACTCTGGAATCTCTAATTTGAAACAGATATTTAAAAGTTCCCCGTTGTGCTGTTCTCATTACTTGGCAACTGCCCACGTGGCTTACATTGGTTAACCAAGCATCGTTTTCCATAAAAGAAAGTGTAAAGCTATTATGTAGTTGTACTATAAGCGTAATAGAAACTTTTTTTTTAATATTTTAATAGAATTATTATGTTTGGAAAACGTGAGTAAAACTTTAATACATCACTTACTAGTACCCATAACTTGTTTCTTAAGGAATACTTTCCATTACTATTAGTGGTAATGTAGTGCATAAGATTTGCATTAGTGTAGTAAGCATTGTTGGTTGATCCTCTTGTTTTTTTATTACCATCAGGGCATTGGAACGCGTTCCCGTATCCCCCCACGAGGGATTGGCATCGATGGAATCATTAGGGCAGGCATAGAGGCCTGGGGATTGTGCATGTTTTATGTAACATGCGCAGAGTTGCGCTTTTATCAGATGAGGTCCAAAGCTAAAAGGATAGCAGTTAATTCTGCAGTTGAGAAATTAGAAATGACATAATTTTTTTTTTACGGACTGGTATCGATGATTGATCTCTCTGCAGTAATATGCCAAAATTCCCATCTTGGCATGCTATCTCCCCAAAGTAAACTGGCTTGCTCAGTAGACACTGTGATCTACACAAAGTCCGAGCGTTACAGCCGAGATATCCAGGAGTAAGAGAAACTAACAACCGTGGTTCTCTTTGACATTACAGTGTAGAGGCGATAAAGTCTCTACGAGTCTTTTAAGACATCGTAAATTCTAAAACCTACAAATAATTTTTACTTTCTCTTAACTAAAGAATAAAACTGCTAAATGGATAAGAATAATTATAATTAAATAATAAAACATCATAGCTAGTTAATGTAATAACATACTTAAGGGCTATAAATGCAATTTTAAAATTAAATAAATGGATACCACAGCACTTAGATAAAAATAAGAACTCCGTAGCATGCTAAATTTTTCCATAACGTGATTAACTCTGCATACAGTAGGTTCTTCTGATGTGCAAGATCAGCAGTTATACTACTGTAATTAATAGGAAATGGGTTCATTCAAAACTATGGATATATTTTGAACAGAAATTTGCGGCCTGTGGGTGGAGGGATGGAGAACAGTCACTATCAACATGGGTGTGAAAACAATTGGTTTGGAAGTTATTTAAGGATTTGTCCCAGCGTTATCCGCATTTATTGATTCTCTTGCTTCACATTTTTAACTATCGTAACATTCATATTTGACAAGCCTGTGAAAAGCATGGGAAAGTATGGACAGTTTAAAATTCAACGTTTTCCAGTCTTATTGATTGGGGCAGAGTCGTTCATTTTCTTAGGCCTGTGTCTTCACTGAACTAGATGAACGAACTTATATGCAGTTCCTCAGGAATTAGTTGCGTCATTTGATGTATGGTGCACCTCTACGGTCCATTCCAAACCAGAGTTCCCTTTGATGTACACATAAGCACGTGCCTCTGCTTGTCACGAACCTAAGACAGCTCTTACGCCAATATGAAGAGTTCCTTCGTAAACATATTTTATCGTGAAATACTGGAAAGGAAAGGTACAGAACTGTACGTTTTATTGTGGTTATCATAAGAACTGTGTGCTAATAATAAGTTTGAAATGTTACAAAGCATAATTTGTTAATGTCTGCTAAGAGGGTCTCTGCGAAAGTTTTTAGAACATCAAGAATACTTTTTTTAATTATTCTGATTGTTGCACTTTCTCAACTCGCCACACTGTATACACCTTTGCATTTGCTGAAACCACTTCTGTAAGTATAATGGCCACATGTTTTCTTCGATGGCTGCAAGATCCCCTTCGCAGGCGGTGAACAGCATCTTCAGGGGTTGAAAATCTCTTTTCAAGCAAGAGTCGCAAAGGGCCAGGTCGGAACCTTTATGATGGATAAATCATAAGTTTGACCTCCGTAGACTCCAGGAACTGAATGGAGTCACTGTTGGCCGTGTGCGTGGACGCGTTGTCGTGGTGGAAAAGAATCCTTCGCAGTCCCATGCATGGCCGCCAGTTTTAAAGCTTGGCAAAAACTTAATGGCAAGCAAACTGTGGTGTACCAATTAGCGGTAACCGTGCTTTGCTACTCCAGAGGAATGTTTGCCACTTTATGAAAAATGAAGCCACCATTTTGTGGACAGTACGACATCCACTCCGCTGATTGCCGCTTGGTCCCTGGACCAACTTAATAAATATAGGTTTTATATTCTGTGACGAATTCAGAAACCCGTCTGGAGAATCTCCTTCGAATCTTGTCGACATTTTCCCACATCATTCAACACCGGCGTGTTTTTGTTGTTCCATCAAATTGTGAGGCATATAATGGAATGTGACCCTCCTCATACGGAGGAATTCATAGAGGATTTTCAAAATTACTGGCGAACCAATCTGCATTGCTGCCTCAATTAAGTTCTTCAAACCACCGGAAAACTGGCACCGGAAGGAGACATGTCCCCGAAAGCCAGTTCAAGACTTTGGTACTGGCACTTTTAAGATCATAGAAAATCATTGGCCAAAAACGCTCTCCTCTCAGCTCCATTGCAGGAACTACCTATAACTACCAGCTCAACACCGGCTGTTCATCCTTGAGCTGCTGGAATTCCTGGAGTGAGAGATTCACTACCCGAGATTAGTTTACTCACAAAGTATGCGGCGATCCCATCCTGCATTCAATTCGAGTGGATCCATTTTAATTTTCTCATATCTCAAAACTTTCTTAGTAACCCTCGTATTGCGCTAACGTATTCTCATACCCTCACTGGTGAGTTACAAACGAATGCATGACTGCCTTTGTCTCGCATATACAAAAATGCAGTAGTCAATTCCCAAAGTGCTATCTGAGCACCGAATAAACACTTTGCATAACACAGGAAATATAAGTAAAGTCATTGTTCTAATACTAGAGGAAGATGTAGTGTGAATACCAACTGTTCAAGCAGAAAACAAAGCGAAAAGCAATACTTCATGTGTTCAACTCACAACTAGATAAATACCCGTCGCTGCAGTAGTGCATATTAGAAGAATAACATTTGAGTTTACAGGCGTTTCAGTGAAAAGCGTAACCAAAATGCGCAGTGAGTATAAACAGACTGATTCCAATGTGGCAGCTGAGTCATATAGTGTGGATTCGGTTTTGGGTGTTGCACCTATGGCTGAGGATTGCGCGTAACGTAAGTAAAACGTTGATTTCTGCAAGCTTATAACATCTATTGTTACTTCGGTTTGCATTTTGAGCTACGATTTTCAAGCAGGGTGCCTTTTTGGGCGAAACAATGTTGAACTGTAACTGATATACAACAAGCATGTGCGAGAGCAATAAGGAGCTGTTTAGGGATAAGCATTGCGAACTACTTTCGCGCGGGAAATATGCATTTGTTTACTCTGGTTTGGAATGGTTCCTAGCTTCAGGTCATTCAAAGAATGTGTTTTATGCGCAATGGTGCTCCAAATCTTTTAATCTAACAATTAGTAACTTTTGATCGAACAGCTCCAGCAAAAATAAAATGGGTACGCGGGATTCATTGAATTCTTTATCGCGACAGTGGATTTCTTCCTTCGGACAAATTTTAATGCTTGGTTTATATAACGTTCTGAGAACACTATCCAAACTGGATTTGACCAATTGACAAAGGAACTCAGTCTTGTAATATACATAGAAATGCGATGAAACTGTTCGCAGGGTTCATTGTATCACTGTTCCATAACTGACTTAATAATTTCTCGGATCCTTATTCGTAGTACGTTTTTCCAATGTTTTGTTATGAGTACACCTCATAAATACTTGGCAGCAATTTGTTTAAACCTGTATATAGTTCGGAGACAACAAGAATGTACTGCATTAACCACTTCCCAAATACGTACTCAGTAGAGTTTGCCAACCAAATAAGTCAGAGCTCCGCAAGAGGACTGCAATTACAAAACAGAAATGAAATTGTCAGCGCCTGCAGATAAACATGCCTCGATTCCATTTGGCGTTGCAGAATTTCACCGTGATTGGCAAAACGGCATGCAGTGATAAACAAGCCGACAACTTGAACTGATAAACTCTCCAGCAGTAGCATTCTTCTCATTTGTGAACAATCTTGTACTCCAACACAATTGTGTTTTCGTTCTCAAGTATTACAATCGTATGTATAATGAAATATTTATTGTCGATAAAAGGTTGCTGGTCGTGCTAGATCCTTTTTCCATTTTATATAACTTTTATTCGCATATTTAAGATGTATGCATAGTGAATAAACTCATTGTGTAATCAACACTGCGCATAATAGTCCATATAACTTGCCTCTTGTAATATGTGCTTGTATCTTTAAATAATTTATGTACAGGTCTGGAAAAATGTACACATACTTCAACGAACAGTAATTCTTTATCATATGGTAGTATTGGCGTGAATTATACATGTTTAATATAAGCTTTCTCCAACCGTTCGGTATTGTCAATTCTGAAGTGCCTCCAGTATAAGTCGGGAACTGTTAATTCCAACATCTTCGTCCTATACAGGACTCCCTGCAGATGCTCGTACATGTGGAAGTTCCCGACTGTTTCCGTAAATGCACATATAACCCCTAGCGCAACAGCCCATGCGGGTCAAGGCTTACCTCCCGGCCGCTGCGTCCCCCACTTCTCTACCCACTACAGGCGTCATGAGTGGGGTGCACTACTGGAGGGTGGGACGGGTCAGCGCCCCGAGCCCTCCCGGCCAGTTATGCTGCCTTCGCGATTTGAAAATGCACATACAGTCACTAAAATTGACGTGTTCGAAACATTTCCAGACGTACTTGACGCCAGTACCTGTATTTTCCAAGAAGGGCTCTGTTATAACCATATGACAGATCACATCAGACATCCACCCGCGGTGCCTTGTCGACGTGACGTGTGGATATCAAGTCTCAGTTCCGTTATGTTTGAATTTTTGGATATCATATCAGAACCAGAGAAGTTTCTTCACAAGCTCTCATCCTGGTTTCACAAAGCTGCATTCAGCAATAAGAATCTTTCTCATTTAATATGTGTAATAATATTGGTACATAGTTAGCGGCTTTCAGAATGGGTCATACACCTGCACTGTCAGACTCCAGCACAATGTGTAGTAGACTTCTGAGGTGACGATGCGAACTCTATAACACCATACCTGAAGAAGCAGGAAATTAAAAATGAACTTCCATTCTTCCAACGTGAAACTGAGCCTGGGCCATTCCGTTTGGTACTGTATGTACTTCCAATGTATGTTTTTCGACTTCGATTTTTCTCACTCTTTTGCGTATTAAAAATATTCCGTATGATGTAGCTTATGACCAATAAATTTGAACACTGCTGAAAATTGTTACAAAAATTATGCTTAAAGCTTCAAACATTTTTCCTGAAACAACCAGTAGACTGGGAGGGGGGTATTATATACACCAGTCCTGTATATTAGTATTCAAATATTGTAGCAGTATTTTCCCCTCAAATTAAGATTTCTGCATTGTGTGGAGACCTGACAAAAAGTAAAACAAAATGTATTTCTTCTTTAAATATTAAGGATATCTTCATGAAATTTAAGTCACGCTTATAATGGTGGCATAGTAGCATGTAGCAAGTTTTTGAAGCATTTAGATAAAAAGTGCAAGGTTTAGATGTGTCACCCAGAATACCTTCAATACCATTTTGTATAATGGACCACATCAATTTTTGGTGCCAGTTTAGGGCTTTTAATTTCCACTTAAATCACAATATGGAGCTATTAAAACGGTAAAAACTGTAGTCGCGAATGTGGCTAAATAATAACAAGAAAAAAATGTTTTTTCCTTCCTGAATTTAACAGTATGCATTGACTAAATGCAAGTTCATGAATACTTGATAGTTCTTTTAATGAACGCATAAAAAATGTAGGCCATAAAAGCGTTAATTTGGACATTTCTAATCTTTGTGAGCTGTGGTTCCCTGAAATGTAATTATAAACTAATATATTCTAACATATTCGTAAATAATAAAATGAAACTGCCAGTTATTTTCCACTTTTTTGTTATTCGTAATCTAAAATTCCTAGGTTAGAAGATTCTGTTTTGTGTATGTGGTGCAAAAGTTTATACATATTTAAAGAACACATAATTTTAACAGACGATGCGGAGTAATCCGTCTCTCACAATTGTTCTTTTTAGGTTTGGACCTGATATTATATTAGCCTGGCATGCACTTATTTTGTGTAACTATATTCTACTATTAAGATGACAGAAATGGTGGCAAATGTGTGCTCATTTAAATTACAAAACATTTTATTGTCAACATTGCATAGCTTGAAACTTGGCTGATATTTTTTCAGCCCATCTATCTCATCTGTAGAAGCTGTCAAGCGAGAAATGCAGATTTTATGTAGGATGTTAGTGCAAAAATGATTTTCTAACGTAAAGAAGAATACTTCTCCTTTTCGTCCTCATGCTGATGTGATCTCTTTAATGCGGAATTAATCTTAAGATTTTATACAAAGCCATTGAAACCCAAAGAGAAAAAGTTATGTTTGGACAGGGTTCAACTAGGGAAAGCGAATCATTGCAAGCGACATCCAAGCTAAACCTACATGCTACGTCATGGTTATTCTGTGTGGTTTTCAACGCCATGCTATCATGTGAATATTTCACGCTACAGCGCTTTCCATGTTAAATTGTGGTCCCTCTGGCTCTTGTGTACATGAAACCCTGGAATAAACAGTTAATATATACATGCGCTGTTATTAAACGCCATGTCAACATAAAATTGTAGCTGCTAAACCAAAACCATTTTCTTTGTTTTTTTGCCATAAAAGGTGATCGGATACTGGAATAACTAACTCGATCTGAAGACCTGTTTATGTAAACCAAGGTAGTGCTGCACTCGATTAAGCATTATAATTGAATACTTCAGGGAAATAGTACTAACGGAGCTGTGAGCCGCGGGGAAATCAATATTTGTGGAAAGCTACCACTGAAAGCGGGGTTGTAACACGACACTGCTTCCATTGGTCAAGCGTGAGAGAACGAAAGACCGTGTCAGATCCAACAAAAGCTGCGTTAGTATTTACAAGCTGTCTCCACAGTCTTAGGTTATCAAAGAAATTGTGCTCATCATATTGTGTGAAACGTAACTTCGTTAAGAAAAAGTTCACTCTTCTGAAATGTCGAAAATTACACTAATTAATCAAAATCTCCATTAAGTTTTATTTTTATAAACTATTAATTAATGTCATGATAACATCAAGTTATATTCTCCACAGTGAAAGTATCCCGAGTTTGGGAATCCGAATCTTTGATGGCAGATCACTCGTTTTTGCACTGTGATTCTCCTAACTAAGTAGTTGTTTAGCATTGAGGCCTTTGCATGTTTCAGAGTCGCCGTAGCTGTTGTAAATTAGTACCACAGAGATAATATTCATTGTCCCGCTTGCTCATTTGAGATTGTGAATGATTCGGAACACTCGTCACTCTGTGCTTAGAATGTCGTGTCCTGCTCCTCTTCCCCATATGTTTTGTGCTACAGTTTCCCTTCAACTTCCAGTGCCACCTTCTACTCTGGCATGATGAAATTGTAACCAGTTTCTCAGGTTAGAGCGAAGAGACCGAAATTGAATAGGATGGATGTCCTAAAGTACACCTGAATCCTAAAGGAACCCAAACGGCCATGATGTAGAAGTCAGCTTGGCTAAGAAGAACTGACCAATGTAGATCCCGACATGAAAGCGGAACCACAGAAATAGCATACCCATGCACTGGACGCCAACCGACGGGCAGGCCCCTCTACTGTTGTATCCCTTTCTATACCAGTTAGTTTGGTAACAATGGCTTATTGAGATGGATTGTCATATCTACCTAATTCCATTCACAGTGACAAAATTTGAATGTTTTCATACGTAAATGGGAACATCGTCGAGTGAAACTCCATTGAATTTGGGGTCGTATTATCTTCTCTTGACGCAACTATTCTCAATGTGGAGCGATTTTGTAAACTTTGACAATCCCAGCAAAATCAGCGATGGTTAAAATAGATGATAATCGATGGAGAGCAATTTTATGTAAATTCCGTAACAATTTTCAGGATTTTCTTTCCCTGTCAAAAAGGGACTTGCCATCGCGCCATTCTAGTACAAACGTACCACTGCAACATCTAGCCCTCCTGTCCCCGTTCCGAGCAGCTGCATAAGGTTCACAGCACTACTGCGTACGCACATCGGACGCACGGAGAGAAGCCTGTGTTCCTATTCTTACTCAGTTATTGCTTGGATCGTATTCCCTTCAAAAGGGGTGACCTGAGCTAACGAGACCCGTTGCCACATAAACTTCAATAGTATTATAACATGCAAAGTAAATACGTCCGAAGTTGGGAACAATTCATTGAGTTCAAGCCGTTCTATGCTGAAACCTGGACGTTGAGCTTATTATAATGCCACCTTCAGAAGTGAATGTGGCCCAAGAACGAGGAAAGTAATCAATTTCCATTCTTGTATGTAAGATAAAAGCAAAATAAATGGCCATACCGCGGTTAAATGTATACATACACGTCTCCAGAAATGGAGCATGGAGTAAACAAGTATACGTGCAGTAGCTAGCTGATATAATTTACGTTCGCCTCTATAACGTTGTGGATAACAATAAGCATGGCAGTAAAAACATAAACTACTTTTCCTAAAATGCGTCGAAAAGTTACTGTTCAGATATACACATTGCGTCCAGAGAATGGCAAGTACTGTAAACACACTCACTCTTTCCGAAGCAATGCCAAAAAAGGCATCTGAGATGCTGGTTTTGGTAAAACAGATTTCGCCTTTGCAATGTGACATCCACATAGTTCTGCTGACAGAGGGTAAAGGTTGTCAAAGTTTGCCTCTAACTGTAGACATTCTGATCGGCCAGTACGAGACAGCGTTCAAGTTTTGCTTTTCTCATTTCCGCTCAGTCACTCCTTTTGCTGGCATCTGCCAATAGAAACGTGCCGATCTCACCTTCTATAGCCATTTACGCATATTTTCAGAGCATTAGTCTGTTAACCAGGAATGTTGTCGCCAAACCGGTGGGCTATGCGGGAGGAAGTTCTCCTTTGAAGTCCAAAATGGCTTCTGTTGAGTCACACAATACTGATCAGCACTTTTTCTTTGGAAGTTATTTAATCCATGTATGCCTCGAAATTTCAAAATCCTAGACTGGAGAGCAAGAAAGTATCTGCCCTCTCGATACTAGTGCTATCTATATTGCTATCAATGCACAAGTACTCTGTTATCGCGGATTAAATTAGCTTTGATTATCGAAGGTTCAGAAAGACAGTACCCCAGTGGGGTACAATTGCAACAGTCGAGCCCCGTCGCGAGCTGCAGGGCCAAAAATGGATACGGAGCTCGGAGTAAATAAAACGAAGAATAGACAAACACAGTTCAGGTTATTCAGAACATGCCATGTTCCATTGAGCAGTAGTCTTAATGACACTTACGTCAAGGAATAAGTTTCAAATAGCTGCTTGATATGTAGGGAAGTTACAGAGGTCTAGTATGTGTAGTACAATCGGAACGTCGTCTTTCTAAGGGTTACCTTCCTAAAATTATATATATATATATATATATATATATATATATATATATATAACTAAGCCTCTTACATAGTACTTCACCACTGTACCTTCAGGCCAGTCCATATTCAAGGGAGTTAGACCGCGAATATTAGAGAGGGAATCAAAACAATTGCTAACGGTTTATTTTTCCAAAAACTTTTCCACGAGATATAATGACATTTTGAGGAAAATTGGACAAAGCTGTGGCATGTATGAGAAGAAAACAGTTTTAATAGAATACGTTTTCAGATGGAAGTTTTTTTAATTTTAAGTGACTCATGTTTTTCCTTGGTGATAGATACTATGCAAAGATGAGAAAGAAATACATTGGACAACATAAATAAAACCTGACAAACGAAGTTTTAGCTGTAGAACATTACAGGAACTGGTGTAGAATATCCGCAAATCTCAGCTTCTTTTTGTTGAATGTAAATAGTGAATTTTGGCTTTCTTGTTCAAAGTTTTATGCCTTATTTTGCAGGGCTTTAATTTCAGTAAAACATTAGCCACCATTTCTATGCTAATATGTTTTAAGCCATGGTAAAACTACTAATTAATAATGTTGTTTAAACAGATGTAAAAGCAAATATATTAAATAAACAGAGCATTCTAAATGAGTTCAGTGTGTAAATCACATTAAACCCAAACTAATCAGTCATTAAACATATCAAGTTTTCATCGTAATTTAGCCTATAAATGTTGTGATGTCTGAAGGAAATGCTTATAAACTTCATAAGCTTACTATCAAGCATACTCACGCGTTCCAGCCTGAAAATGTGTAAAACCCAGAATGTCATTAGATTATTTGAGACAAAGTTCAACATGCCTTTTTAAGAATACAGGTATTGGAGTCACTATGTTAGCTTCAATTCATAAAACCCCCTGAAATGAAAATTACGAATATTGGCTTCTGTAAGATAGGCAAATATTTTGTAGTAATATGTCATTGCAGCAGGAGTCGGCAAATTGATCATCACTATTGCACGAATTGTGACGTCAGGAAACGCAACTCGGCATGCACATGAGGCACGGTTCCAAGGAGGGGAGTATGAAGGCCGCAGTGCTTAAAATGAAAATTACGAATATTGGCTTCTGTAAGATAGGCAAATATTTTGTAGGAATATGTCATTACAGCAGGAGTCGGCAAATTGATCATCACTGTTGCACGAATTGTGACGTCAGGAAACGCAACTCGGCATGCACATGAGGCACGGTTCCAAGGAGGGGAGTATGAAGGCCACAGTGCTTAAAATGAAAATTACGAATATTGGCTTCTGTAAGATAGGCAAATATTTTGTAGGAATATGTCATTACAGCAGGAGTCGGCAAATTGATCACTATTGCACGAATTGTGACGTCAGGAAACGCAACTCGGCATGCACATGAGGCACGGTTCCAAGGAGGGGAGTATGAAGGCCGCAGTGCTTAATGCATATATACTTACAGAGGGCGTTAGCATTTATTTTTCATTAATATATTCTCTACTTCATCGGAAGCGTTACCGTTTCGCACACATCTAACGTTAATTCATATTACATACTGACACATAAATGTCGATCTGGGTGGCTCAGTTGGTTAGACGCTGGCCTACTGATCCCAAGGTCGCGGGTTCAAACCCGGCCCAGGCCGATGGTTCTTAAGTGTGCTTAAAAACGACAGCTCCATGTCAGTAGATTTACTGGCATGTAAAAGAACTCCTGCGGGACAAAATTCCGGCACACCGGTGACGCTGATGTGATCCTGGCAATTGACAGCGTCGTTTAACAACAATTTTTTTTTTTTTTTTTTTTTTTTTTTTTTTTTTTTTCTGACACATAACAGAGCAAGTAGGTTTTCATCTGTCAACCGCTCTCTGCTTTTAGATTGTACAGTATTCAATTTAGAACAACATTGCTCACACATAACACTAATATGCTCAGCAAATGAGCGGAGACACGGAAATGTCATCAAGTTCTCTACATAAACTAAACCAGCTTTGTTTTGCAATTGTGATTTCAAAATTGTGTTTGTAATAATTATTTATTTATGCCAACAAACTTACTGTTGGTGTTTTTAAACACACAAGCCGTGTGTGGGCAATGTTTGAGAGGCAGAATTGGAACTGAAAAATTCAATGGCATAGCCGGGATGTGTCTGTAAATTTGCAACCTCAATTTGTAACGGTGGTTCTGCGCTAGACTATGAAGCTTCATTGAATATTAAAGCTTTATTGCTACATTTACGGACAAAGATTGGTTTTACAATATTATTTTAAAATACCGTAAGATTTCGCAGTCTTTGTGACAACGTTCGTAATGTTGTTTAATGTTTGACTTCTAAACTCCAATCAGAACTTTCAAACACAAAGACATTTCACATTTTCATCCACAGCGCAGCAAAAATATTCCCACTCCTCTTGAAATAGGAAGGTTCCTTTGCTTTTTTGTAATTTCCAGAGAGTCGTCTATACAGCGGTGTCCACCACTGCATGTTTTCGTTTGCACGCCTGTTGAGTGAAGAAGGGAGCGACGTATGGTTGCCCCTGGCGGTGATACGTCACATCAGCCAGTATAGATTTGCCGACCCCTGCTTTGTAGGATATGATAAATGCTAAATGTACCGAAATTGTGGGTTTCCTTGCTCCTATTCATTGAATAAAAAATGAAAAGGCTCGCAAGTTGAGACATTTTTTCGAATATTTGTAGACGAGGGTCAACATAATGCATTATTTTGGGTTCTGTAGACCAGAAAATAGGGGTTTAACTGTCCCTCTTCTTTTTGCGTTTTTCGTTTTTGCTTTCCCATCTTATTAGACTTTTATGACTTTTTAGGTCCTTCATTGCTACTCCACCTTTGAACTAGATTTTAACTGGTCTATCTCAATACGAACATATTAGGTATACCTTTATAAAAATATGACAAAGAACATTTCATTCATAACGTTTATGCAATCCTATCATTAAAATGCTTATTATGACTGCATAAAAGGTATGAAATTGTCCAATTTCACCACCAGTGCCAGAAAATGAATGACGTACTTACCATGCCAACAAGACAGAAATGGCGCCATCGCCCCTACAACATAATTGTCTCCAATGTGCCTGCTTGAAACAAATGAGACATCTACAACCAAACCATATTACGTCATGAACCTTGATCTCCATTGCATTATAATTTTTCGTTTAGCAAATGTATTAATTGATTTTAGGTATTTTAATGCTAAAATTGCATAAAGCGTAAGTAACTCGTGTATAATCGTTTGATTGTGACACTGGTGAAAATTAAGCAAACATGTTTAACTCTGTTCCAAAAATAACGTTTGAATGTTACATCTCACTACAATAATATAGGGTATTAACGTATATCAAGAGACTATAAATAACACATTTAGCGCGGGGGGGGGGGGGGGGTGACACATGTTGGTATTAATTAATCTGCATCACATTTTTAGATTCTTTATTCTAGGCATTAGGTATTTTTAAGGTGGTTCGTAGGTCTTCAGCTTCCGAGTTCTAGTGATAAACATTCCTGCACATGCTATTGGTGGAATTGAGAGCCCAAGAGTGGAATGATGTAGCATGCGAAACATTTGCCTACTCCCAGATGTCAATTCTGCCGTTGCTATCCAGTGTTTATCAGCACTGTCTTCTCTCTCGCTTTGCTTGCGAAATTGAGAGAGTAAAGCAGTAAGAATCCCTACTCCAGCCGCCGAGGTGCACAAATGCCTGCCCTCAAAACCGGTAATATCAATACAGCCCTTTTATGCCTAAATTTAGCCTATTTTCGGCCATGGAATGCTAATTTTTTTCTATAATTAGGATTATTCTCCACTCCCTTCAAATCTAGAAATGTGGATGTTAGAGGGTATGTGCATTTGAAAATAATTTAAAAGGACAATAAAACCTACAGTAACTTAGCCTGTAAATTCAAACACTAATACACCATTAGCTGTTTCAGTCAAAGCTCTCGATGACCATAAGAGTTAAAGGAGGCTCTAGCAATGGGGGGGAAATAGGTATGTGAGTGCCTGTGCGCGCGCGCGCGTGCGTGCCTTTAGAGTCAAAATTATACAGATGATCGAGACTTTTAAAGAGCGCATTTTGACATACGGAACCATTGGTCCGAAATGAATTTTTTGGATGTCACGCGATGTTGATCTATTTTACAAGCTGCTTTAATTTTGACTCTGACTAACCGAGAGCTCACTGCAGGTGTTCCAAGTGGCCATCACCCGCCTCAATTCAAGCATTTCAATGCCGCGACAATTTGTCGCACCCTCTTCAAAATCCCTGGTGCCTGTTGCACAAAGAGAGCGGCAGCTAGGACCCAACCCATTTCACTACATTGACTCAGCATGTGACTCCATAAGAAAAGTCCAAAGGATTGAGATCTGGCAATCGTTCTGGCCATGGCACACGACCTTCCCTTCCGATCCGGCAATTAGGACAGGTGTCATTTAGGCGAGTGCGAATGTCATGTTCGAACTGGTCAGGAGTCGTCTTATTGGAGCCAGATCCTCTCGCAGACAAGTGACACGGTGTCCAGTAATTCTGGCAGCACATCTTGTAGAAACACGAGGCAGCTTTGATCATTCAAGCAGGGCGGCAGCAGATAAGGTCCTATGAGGTGATTCTATACAATTCCTGCCCACATATTATTACCAGTACCTACATCTCTGCTGGTGATCAGACGCATGGTTGGCATGTGGATTGTTACTAGATATGGTTATTGCGGCAGTTGAATACACCATCACGGGTGGGAATAGCCTCATCGATGAACAGTGCAAGCTGTAGAAATTTTGGTATTATAGTAGAGTGCTGAATAATCCATTGACATAACTGAACCCTAGGTTAAAATCATTTGGCCTCAGTGCTTACACCATAGGCACTTGTTGTTCCTTTAGCAACTTCCACACAGAAGTTTCGGAAACATTAAGCTCACGGCGAGTTGACGGATAGTTTGATGGCTTGTCCGGCATACGATCCAACATCATCTCAAATTCTGATGTCCGAACAAGTCTTTATTTGGCTGTCCTGCTAGCTCTGTGACTTTGTTTCTATCCATCGCAGTAAATTTCTTCCAATTGGGATGGTGGCTTTTGGGGAACCTGTCGGTAATTCTTTCGGGTATCCGGCGCTACACTCTGACGCACTCTAAACAAAACCAATAAGAAATTTAAGTGCCAGGCAGTTTGTTATGAAAATTAAAGCAGCTTGAGAAATGTCACCCACATTCCACTTCAAGATCGGGTGGTATCCAAAGTATTAAAATTTCCGATCACAGGTTCCTTATGTCAAAATGATCAGTTTAGAAGTCTCTATCATGGGTATCATTTTGACCCTATAGGTTGGGGACAGCACATTTGTAAAATGTCTATGAGAGAGACAACCTTTTTAAAGTCGACCAACTGCCCGCCTCCCAAAAAAGCAAGGTTTTTTTTTCAGCCATTTTACCTATCTAATGATTGAGCCAATTTTAGGCTTTTTTTTTTCTTCAAAAATATTCAACCATTTCTAGCCAATTCGAATTTTCATTTTCTGATTTGAAATTAAAATTACTAAAGCATTTCAAAGAAATGCTGCTTATATTTCATTTAATGTATTTTGCGTTTCACGCCCTTTCACCGGTAGGTCAAATCGGACGATGAATGGGTGAAATATGCTCAAATGAGCCCGGTATCCATAGAGCTTAAAGGTAACCCACTTTTGTCTTCTCAGGATAAGGAAAAAATCCGAAAAAAGCCTTATCCGTTAGACTTACTCTGAGATTCGAACTCGGGGCCTCTTGAATGAGAGCCGGACACGCTATCCCCAGACAACCGAGGCGAGCGAGTAACAAATTGATCGCTCAGGTTAAAAAAAAAAAAAATAAATAAATAAACGAGGGTCGCAATCTCTCATGTCGAATATTTGCACCTTTTATCTGTACAAATGAGTGGGAACAGGATTGTTCAGAAAACAAGAATTTTTGCAGATTGTAACCCACAGGTATGTGCAAGCTAAAAGTTCGAATTTCTGTGAATGAATGAATAAATGAATTCGGTATGACTGGCGATATACTTAATGACATGATACTTTGGTTTGCTGTGATTCCTCACGCTGAAAGATGTGATGGTTTTCCTGCTGTCTGGACCATGTCCACTAGATATACCAACAACCATCTTGTCTCTTAACGTGAGGAGTAAAAGCTTTCAGCTTGCAATGCATAGACAATCCTCTTGTTTCTTTTTGCATTTCTTTCTAACATAACCATACTACTATTGAGCATTTTGTGATGAAAAGCAGAAAACTATTACTGAACGAGAAAACAGCAAAATTATTTTGCATGTTGGGAAAACTCTTGCTATTTCTCTTATTAAACTGAAACACCATTTTCCTCTATATCTAATCACCATTTATAAACTGCCCCATATTTAACCATTCTGGGCTTTGAGACAGTCGATTTTAGCCACTCATCACCAAGAGTTGACAACTCTGTTCTTAACGTACAGAGCAGTGTCAGTCAGATGTCTCTCACTCCTGACATGCAGAGAGGATGTCTTGATAGGAGTCAAAGGTAACATTTTGAGGCCTAGCGGATAAAGTGAAATTCATGTTGTACTTAGTACGTTGCTGGACATAGTGCTGCCCGCCCTTACACTTCTCACACCTCCCTTCGCTTTTCCAGGGCAGCTCCTACATCATACACTAAGCGCGTCGCTAGTTAGGACTTATGACTACCAGTAGATATTTTGGAGCAGTGGGTAGTGCAATAACCACAGTATTTTATTGCTATGATTCAAACTAGTTATTATCCAAGGGAGAAAAAGGACTCAAAACCCGGTATGGTGCGAGTTAGACTAGCCCCTGTGTAAGTAAAATATTTACCTGGACTTAATGGCAGGGCTCAGAGCATTGATCTCGCTTTCATGGCAGGATATCTATAACCTATTGTAACAAATGAGAACCCCGTTTACTGTTAAACTCACTTTGTAGCGGAGTGCAAGCATTACACCTGAACTGCTGAATCAATTCACAATTGAACTGCTCTCGTCGCTCCGCTGAACTCGCTGAACTGTCAATTGAGGCGTTCCGAAGATAAAGAGCGAACACCGTATAACAATATTTTTAAACTCTTATTTTCGTGAATTATGGGCCATGGACAACAAGGTGTGACGCAGCTTTATTGAATTCTCATTTCTTTCCCTTTGATGTTAAAGATTGAAATCCGAGCAAAGATTTTGAGCAATTTGGCCACAAGTATATAGGGTGAACTCATCAGCCGTACTGCCCGTTTACGAAGTGTCTGAGCTCCAGTGAAGACGTACAAAAATAATACACTGGTCATAGCACTTGACCAACAAATTTGCCAACTCCAAAATCTTCCCTGACATTCATTACTACAAAGGGAAGTTCTGGACGTATAACTTATGTATCCATAACATTAAAACAAGACAATCGACAATGTATGTGTGGAAGAGAGTATGATGCTAGGCGCAGATAATGTGAGACAACTTGTTTATCGTATTATTTGCCTAATATTAAGGTATCGATTAACAAAAACGTACTTTTCAGAAAAACCTACTTCAGGCGGAACAAAAACCTGAATGTGATTCTCTCCAACTTCACCTTCATTCATCAAAACAAATTCAATCAAGTATTATATCATTTCATGGTATCTAGTCACTTATTTCTGCCTTCTGAAGGAATTTGGTGACATTGAAAAGATAGTAAGCCGTGCATGTGTACACTCTACAGAGGAATTTTGGTTACCAACATTGAAAAAGTAGTAAGGTATGCATGTGCATACTCTACAGACTACAACGCCTACCTTATTGAAAAATGTCCCACGAAAACACCTTTTGTCTCACACAGGATTATAGTTCATGAATTTGACTGCACTTCAGACAAGTTAGCGAAATTTAGAGATGGAAAAACCTTTGAATTCATGCAGAATTACAAAGATTCAACATATACCCAGAACGTAATTTGGAAGTAAAAACTGTTAAACTTAAAAAACGAAAGACCACAAATTGAATCCAACAAAATTCTGCCTTGAAAATGAAAATCTGCAAGAATTGTACGACTGTCCAACCACCTACAAAACTAAAGGACATATCTTAGCTGTTGAGGTACGTTCCTTTACCTAGAGTAGATTTTCTTGTCCACATTATCGACGTCCAAATTCACCGAACGAGAATGACAACAGTCTCATCATTGACTAGGATTAATAATTTTATTTTTGTAATTGAAGATTTGTATGGAAAAGAATGTGTATTATCTCCATGTTGTTCATTAGAGACATCCAATCCTTGAAAATATTAAACAAGCAGAACATGATTCAGTTGTGTACCTTTTTAATAAATAGTAGCTGAAAAAGTAGCCTACATAGTTTGTTGAAATCCTATTTTGTTGAGTTCGTCCAATGAAATATTTTTGAATGCGTTTCTGTCAAAAAGTGCGCTTGTTGAGTTTGTCCATTATCTTTGCAACGCCTCAGTTGTCCACCAAGCTAACTCTCTCATAAGCAGTTCAACTCAACCGATTGACCGAACACTGAAAGACTGTTCGGCGGGCCCTAACACGAGATCATTCTGAAAGAGGAATGCTCTGCAGTGGCACAAAATGAATCCTCTGGAGCAGGGAAGTGGTATCTAATGGACATTCTGTACGACATATTGTTCATAAAATCGGACCAGCCATTAACGCAGGTAGCCGGCCGGGTCAGTATGCACTAATCCCCTGCCTTGGATAATTGGCACACAATATTAGCGCAGCTATTGCACACTATGTAGCAATTGTTACGTCTTTGTTTCCACTTGTGGTTATCATGTAGTATTAGGTTCATTTCTAATTTTTACGTGGTCATATTAATGCGAAATTTTCTTAGTAAATTACCATGCAATATCAAAACCTCGACTAACCCTTCTTTCCGCTTGCCATCGCCTCAAAATGACCAGCTGATTTGACTCTCTTAAAATGTACTGTTATTCCCAAATTCCCCTTGGACAAGCAAGAGAATTATTAATAGGATAATTTCTGAAAATGTTTAAGAATAGTTTGTGCAAGACTAGAAAAAAAATGCTAGTGTAATATACAAAATTTGTTAATTTTTTTATCACATCTTTTTGCGGTACCTGATGTCATACCATACTTATATACTTGCTATCTTTCTTTTATCTGTGAAATTCAAATTTGCTATTTGCTTAAATTTAAGTTACAAGCTCATTATATTCGCTATATTTTCGAAGCGCCTAAGTATAGTTGTTAAATGCTGGTTTAGTGGGAAAAGCTTTACCATTTTGACGACAGGTAATTAATGCGTTGAAATTGCATGCACGTACATAATTTAGTTAGAAGTCCAGCTTTTTATTTTATAACATGTCGCTTGCACCATGTATGCTGTCATCACCTTTAATCAGCCGTTGACAGCTGCGTTTTGTTCTACAAGCGCATCCATTCTACTCGCCCGTTGCAAGCAAAAAACATACCACATTCAGGATTCAGAGCAGAAAGAAACAATGTAGGCAATTAACCATTAATCAGGCTCAGTAAACTAGGAAATGGCGGTATATCATTTGTTGTCACAAGCGTACCGTTAATTTATCAACATTTTTAGAAATAAAGCAACCGGAAAGATGCCTTGTGTCATTCGAATGGTGCACTTTCCGGCTAGTGCATATCTCAGATCGTTCGTCAGCTAGAAACACAATTAGAGACTTTCGGTGGTGTTGTACCCGATATTTATTCATTTATTCATTCATTCATTTGTGCTACAACAGAGCAAAGCTCCAATTACAGTAGCTACATGTAATTTAATTATGTCTTACGGTTTACCAGGTATGCAAAAGTCATCAAGAGTAAACAGGACTACGTGGGCTATAGCTAGAAAATTCAAAATATACCTACATTTCATTTGTCATAAAAGTATCTTAAACAGTGGCATTTTAATCAAAATCGTCACGGCCGTTCTCGAGAAAATAAAGACTTTCGAAAAATGTCCATGCAATGGGTAGTTTAGGGTGGAGGAATTTTCTTCAAAATCATGCGTCGCAACCTTAAATTCGAACTTTGGTTTTTAACCGACTTTTCGTTTTTGAGTTATGCTGTCCACAGACAACCACGCGGATCTTTTTATAAAAATACTTTGGCGGGGTGGGGGGTCAGGGGACCTCAAAATATATATTTCCGGTGAAATTTCGACATCGAATTTTTAGGTGGAATTTAATACTTCTCTACGCAGTAGAGAAAGTAAAAAAGGGAAGAAGTATATTTAAAGGTTTTAAGATGTTTCCGGAAACAACCTGAGCAGTTTATTTAGTATTTAAATAACATGGTCAGTTTCTAAATTACGATTTCTGCATGGCGAGATCAATTAGCTTAATATATATATGAAAATGGAGGTAGATCAGCTGTGACTTTTTTAAACATTTAGATAAAAACTGCAGGTTTAATCAGTTTCACTTATGCAATTATGCACTTAAGCAATTTGAGGTAATATGGTGACTAGCAAAATTGCTAGAAATCTAAGGAGAGTGGCATTCTATGCAAGGGATGTATTCATTTGTGATTGACATTGGTTCCTTCAGGCAGATCGTAATCTAGTTGACAACGAACATTGATCTGGAAGTTGATCTTCCTGGTGTGATTAGTCCCCAAAAAAGAAAGCCTTTCGGACTAGGAGCAACATGTCGGTAGCAAGGCAATTTCTTCTTTATTGTATTATACTTTATCCTTCAAGATGTACTGGGCCATTAACATTCGCTGTAGAATTCAAAAATGCTGTTCACGTTAGAACTTATCAATATCTTAACTTTTCCCATACAAATTTCCATCATTGGTCTGAATGAGAACAGTACTGTTTTGTCATTTACCGACGCATGCGTAGATTCTTGTTGTCAGGCACAGTACTAGAAGTTCACATGTTACGCCACAACTATAGTCTAATTGATTTTATTATTCTCTGTGCCACTTAATTGGCAGTTCAAGTATTGTATTGTTCCCCTCTCCCCACCTCAAAAAGTGAGTGTGTGAGTGTGTCGAAAGTTACTTGAGTCACCCATGTAAAAACAGTATTTTTCTGTTACTGCTCACAAACTCTTAACCCTTTCACAAAAAGTAGTGTGAAAACTCGTTTTCCTAATGATTGGTAAATCAGGATCACCTAATAGTGTGAAGTAAATATTCAGCACCTTGAGTTTATAGGAAATTTGTTTCTTTGATTATAATTATGCTATTTAATTAAACATTGCCTTTAAAAACAAATAAAAAAGCTTCAATTTTCAATTATCAAATACGTACGTTGCAGCCGTAATTGGATCTCGCCTCATTCAATGAGAAAGAGTAATCCAGGAAAATATCCTTCCATTGCAGATTTATAGCATGCACATAAGAAAATGCTCTTTCAACTCTTGGTTGAGCTGGGAAGGAAAACTTGCCTTTCTTTTGTTTTTTCTCCTTGAACGCGCCTCGTCCTTCCTAGGAAAGGAGGAAGAGTTCCGAAGTACTTAGCGTTTATTAAAAGGCAGCGAGTTAGTTTTTCTTTTCCTTTCTTCCTACCTTTCTAGTTTATTTTAATCCTCACCATTACGGATAGAAGAGGGAAAGAAAAAGGAATAAAGGAAAGTATTCTAATAAAAGAGAGATAGTTTCATTTTTCCTAGCCCAGAGGACAAATGTCTGGTATCCTTTAAGTGTTTTATTCTCTGAACTCGTATAGTGTCAGTTTTCCCCATGAGACGGTTGTTGTTAATGAGTTAGTGTGTCTTAAATCATAAACAAGCGTGTTAGGGAACGTACAGACGTATCATTGCATGTGTAAACCACAAATGAGGTTGGAAGTATACAGGGTGAAGCGTACTGCTTCGACCAATATGTACAGGTGCAAGAAATAAAAATACCGAAAGTTTCGTTTTGGCAGGTTTAATCGTTTTGTAAAGATGTTCATTTTTCGGCAATGCAAATGGCAACGCTGAGCTGCTTCGAGGCCAGCCCGCCGTCAGATGTAAACAGAACACTCGCCCAATGCGTTTACCGTACCGCTGAAGAAGCCACTATGTCGAGCAAAACCACACGAATCGAAATGTTAATGTGTATTTGTTAAAGTAATAATTATTAAGTTTTCCATAACAGAAAAATGTGAAACAATAGAAACAACGTAGTTTATGGTTAAAACATTACTGGCGTAAAGGATTTTCCCAATAATGCATATTATTATTATTATTATTATTATTATTATTATTATTATTATTATTATTATTATTATTATTATTATTATTATTATTATTATTATTATCTATTACGAGCTAAAAGAAATGTAATTGCTTTTAATACACAAATAAGGCTCGGCCTCTTGATTTTCCTAAAACAGTTGCGTTCCCTTTTAGATTTAGAGATAAAACTAATGATCTTCTTGTCACAAATGACAGGTGAAGCTGCCACCCCACCATCAAATACTCAACCTGATGCATGAATTTGTCGCCTGCACTTTCCCCCTCCAGGCGATACCTTCCCTAACATCCCCTCCATGCTGGCCTTTCAACCAAGGTGAGTACACGCAACCTGGCGTTGCCACTTTTCGCTTAGAAATTAAACTTTGCGCGACAGTTTAACCTTAAATTACGGCTAAATTCATTCGAATTAAGATAAAAAGGCATCACAACATTGTTCTGAAAATGTTTATGCGACAGTTGGTGAAATAAGTAACCGTTATAGTCCATTCGTTAAGAATCCAGATGGTTTCAAATATTTCACACATTTGTTTTTTTCGCGAAACGGCTCTTTATTGCCAATATTAGTGTTGGACACATTTGTTACACTCATGTAAAATCCCTGGTTAACGTATGACCGGAGTACCTTCTACCTGGTAGAATGTATCAAACGATTGGAGTGTTCGAAACTTCTATCATGGTGGCGCCGTAGCCAAGTGGTTAGCTTCTCACCAGTGCGGCCCGGGTTCGATCCCAGGCAACCGCATGTAGGATCTGTGGTAGACAAAGCGGTGATGGGGCGCGTTTCCTCCGGGTTCTCCGATTTCCCTCGCCATCTACTTCCACCGGTGCTCCATCTTCATTCCATGTATCAGTGTCACCGCCTGCGGTGCCGTATGTAGTAAAAGCGGGCGTTAAACACTACGAAAAAACTTCTACCAGATTTCCATTGAATGCGCCAAGTAACTTTTACTTTACTGGTAATAAGCTGATCGCTTCTTTTCTGTTTTTCTATGTCACTGAAGCTCATTAAAACGTTTTGCTGTGCGGTAGATATGTGCTTTAAAATGAAAGCGAACTTTTACTTCCCAGCATATGAGCTTTGTTTTGACCATTTCTTCGAAAACTGTTATAAAATACAAGCTTTGGGCTAATAATAATTGTTGCAGGAAAAGTATTTTCGTTTTGTCGTGTACGCAATCCATGTTCCCACTTTTCATAAAGAACCAATAAAGGTGCCATATAGTGGCACAATAGGTGCAACCCAGGGCACTTTTGTCACTCCCAAATTAACGTTGCAAAAACTCTTTACCAAAACCATGCACTATCCTTAAAATGTCCGCCATAAACACGTACAACAGAGGTGTGGGTTCACCCTTCATCAAAGCAAATGCTGTCATCCAACATAAAAACGTCAATTAAATCTGGAACCTTGCGTATCCAAAGCTGTCAGTGCATACTAACTTTACAGTGGAAAAGTGGATGGTATTCATTACGGCATGTATAAGAGTTCAGTTACCCACAGAAACGTGGTAAATGAATAGGCAATTTGCCCATACTAATTTATAGTCAGCTTTTGCAGTTATTTTCAGACAACCCCCCCCCTCCCCCCGTAAAGCAGATGTAGTTGAAAAAGAATTGCTTGAAAGTTTAGGACATTTACCATTGTAACGGTTTTCAATTTCACGAAATCATTCCAAAATCAAACAAGTTGTTGAAAGCCTTCGCTAACCGAAAAAGACGTCGTTACGCTGGAAGTAAATAGTTCTTTAAGACCCACCAATGCTGTGTTGTGGAAGAGAGGCAAAACTAGTGCACAGTCAAGTGGTGATCAAGAGAATAATGTCATGCAAATATATAAAACCCAAGGAAATTCAGAAGGCTTGACGTGCTATTGCAGTAAAATGGTAGAGCAAAGAATTCACATGTCGTAAAGGCAAACATTAATGATACTTGATGTGGGATCGTCCGTCCTCCTTCGCTCCTATTTCCACTCTCCTACTCCGACTGCTGCTTTCTGGATGTCTTCTGCTCCGGCTGCTCTGGCATGTGATCTTGACATCAGGGTCTGCGTGAGTGTTTGCGAATAAAACCAGAACATCGTTGAAACACTTTTATTCTCATCAAAATAAGAAAGCGTGAGATTTGCCGATCGTTATTAAATTAGTTGAGTCGTTACCGTGTCTTTACTAAGACAGAAGATTGTTAATATTAACTATAATGTGTCCTCACACTTGAGGATCCGGAACACAAGTCCCGTAGCTGAGATGCTCGCTCGGCGGTATGGTGGCACGTGTACTGCCCCGTCGGATTCTGGAGGGCCACTGTACTGCCCCGTCGGATTCTGGAGAGCAACTCTAAACGACCCTTTCTCTCCGGTTTCTCGCAGGCAAGTGCCTGTGCGTTATGACGCTCTCTGTACATTTCACTTCCTAATTAGCAACAGGGTTTCGAAGAAACGACCATCCCCTGTTTTTCGGCTCACACCGGCGCTGAGCGATTTCCAGGAAAATTGGTCTTACCAGGTCTCGCTGGACTACCTGAAGCTCGCCCCTAATGACTCGTCTGTACCTTTTCGTGCCTTTTGGACAATTTTAGTCACAACCAACCTCCCAGATTCTGTAGCTTTTATACATGTAACGATAACATTTTCCGATTATTCAATTCCGCCATGTGATGCAGTATTCTATCCATAATTATGGCGTTCACAATTTCGGCTTCATACTTTAATTATATTTCAGAAGTATTTGTTTGGTTACTTTTTAACTGCAGTATAGATCTCTGAGTCGTTTATTCGTGTTTGTAACGCTGACTAAAACCCTTTGACTTGGTTGTAGCAGTGAGAGTGGCTTGATCAATGATTATTTGTTTCCTTCATCTTCATCTAAGAAGAGAGAATAATATATCTATGACTGTCGATATCGAATTTCTCAGACTACGAATGTACATGGGTCATTCAATAAATTACTGGCAACAATGTCTGTATGTAGAGAGTTATCAGTGGTAAATGATGCAACCTGATAACGAGAAAGGAGAGCATTTGATGGATGTTATCTGTTAGTTGAAGACAGTAATCTTATTGTAAGATATTTGTTGTGAGTTTAGTTTGTCGACTGTTATCTGTAGTACTCTAAATACGAACAAAGATACTTCATTAAAATTCAAATTGCAAGAGGCAAGAATGCTTAAATGTCATGCAGTATTACTGGAGGCTATAGACGTGAAGGTGAGCATTTCCTTCCAAGTATCATAACTTTAGATAAAACCTGGATTCGATACTACCAACCAAAAATGAAACAATCAAATGAGTGGCGACACAATGATTCTCTACGACCAAAAAAGTATCGGCAAGAACAGGATCTACTTATCGTGTTTATAGTTGCTTACGGTTTTAACTGCCATTGTCACTAATTCAGTTCCTGCGGGAAATCACATGAATGTGGCATATTACAATTACTTTCTGAAGCACCATTATGGCCAGCTGTGCATCGTAAACGTCTCAAATCTCCTGAATGCTCATCCTATTGTGCTACACGATAGTGGTCGCTCTCCTGTTCCTGTGGTTAATTTATTTCGCTCATGGAACTGGGAAATTCTGGAGCATCCTCCATATTTCACAAATATAAGCATGTGAGTTTGACCTTTACCCGAAAATTAAATTACATTTAGAGGTGTTAGCTTTAGAACCACAGAGAATTATACGACAGCAGTAGAACAGACTGTTCGAAGTTTATTAGAACAAGATGCTGTGGATGGTATTCGTCGTCTTACGGAACTGTGGAAACGGTTATTCATGTTGCAGGAATTACTTCAGCAACGATGTGGCTGTTCCAAAAGTGATTTCTTTCTTCGTAACTCAAATGGTGCCGCTAATTATTGAATGGCTCGTGCATAAAATTGAAATTAAGGCAACTTCGATACGAAAAGGTCACAATTTATCACTAGAGTTACATATTTTTTACCAAGGTGGCTTGTCAATAAAAATGTTAAAGTGAAATCTTTAAATTCTCTTTTATACCGAGGTTTTAAAACATTATACTCGTACTTCCCAAACCTATAATTTTAGCCAGTGTGATAAAAACTTACATATTTTACTATCCTCCTTCAAAATGCAGCAGCTAAAGGTTCATCAAAATCCTGAAAAAGCTGCCAAGAACTAGGTTGAGAGGCATTGACCCATCGTGACAATACTTCGTCTCGTGCTCTTTTTAGCAGAATCTCGTAAATGATATTGTACAGTTACTCAGTTATCCTCAACGATGTGAAGTTTTTGTTCCTGTGATCGAGGACGGATTATCGGTAAAATGTTTGTTCTACTCCGTAAGACGCATTATGAGTTCCAAAAGGAACTAGGACGAAAGCGATCCCCACTAGTCTTATCACGAGAATTGGTGCAAGTCGAGGGATTAAGCTTTTGTTGTAAGCATTGGCTTATAAAACAGCTATCATATTCGATAAAATTGAGTATTTTCTCATTTAATCATTATGCCAAATTATACGAAGTGCACGCCCTAATTTTCTCTTAAACTCATCATAGTTCTCAGTGCTATTGTGGTAATAAACACATTGTTTCAAAGAAGCGCTGGATAAAGGAGGTTTCCTCCTTGTTATCTGATTTTGTCATGACTGTTTTCTAGTGTACACAGTTATAAAAACCTTCAGATAACTATCTTCTATGTGGCTCTTTGCATTCTTGCATATGTTCTCTCAATAGTGTCTCACTCAGTAATTGTGAATATACATAGCTGTGTCCATTATGAGCAATGACCCATGAAGTAAATTCTCAAACGGGACATTCAAATGACCAACGACTACAATCATGCAAATTGCAATGGTGCACCACTTAATTGCGCGGGAATAAATAATCGGATGCTATGCATTTCCCGTCTCGGCCTTTGTGCAATTTATGGTTATCAAGACTGCCATAGTTATCACCGTGGTAACTTCCGGTTTGTCAGTTTAGAACCGAGTTTCCAACACTCCTTTCTAAGGCATTCTGTTTGGATTTGAGTTGGCATAATTGAAAAATACTACAGTTGTCTACAAATGCAAAATTACGATTAGTAGGTGCTGCCAAGAAAAGCTTTTAGACAGCATACAATGCACAAACCTTAATACTCGCGTATTCATGAGCTGTGGGGGAAGCAGCATTCAAACATATTTCGTCTATTTGGCAAGATAAAAAACGTACATTAAAATAATTGCGACGTATGAAGTGTTACTTTCAGTTTTATAGAAATGCAATTAGAGGAGTTCAGTTGTTCACACAAGTAGATATACGCAAGGAATTGTTTATCCCAAAGCTGTACTGACAGTACGAACTCAAAAGGTTCATGGACATCGCTACGTAACTGGGAAGTTACTCCTTACGGGGGCGCCGTTGGAAGATATTTGTTTTGTTCTAAGGGAATACAACCAAGCCCTGATTCACTTGACATAAGTGATTAAGTATATTTGTAGTATATTAAGAAAAGAGGAGTCATAGCTTTGATGTTGAAAATAACTGCTTAGGAAAATGATGCTGAAATCACTTTTGGTTTGGAAAGCAATTCCTCGTAGAATTTCTCGGCACGATCAGACTATATATTTCGTAGCGTGTGAGAAACGTCCAAAAATGTCGAAAAACCAGCCTTTCTCATTTGCTTATCGCAAGTAGCATTTAGCAGTTGGCTGGATATTCAGCAATCGATGAAAAAAGTAGTTATGTTTATTGTCCCAGAACAGTACTCCTTCATAAAGGTGACTGGTTAGCGCTATTGATTGCGGAGCACGGGAAGATATTCAGTTCAATCGCAGGCCTAACTTACTAAATTTTTCATGTGCAAGGATTTATGCACTTAGCTCTGATCCCTGAGGTACAAATTGAGCTTCTTTGGTTATCTAATGCTATCTCCAGAACTCTACTTGTAGGACCATATGTATATTTTCGCTTTGTTTCAATAATGTGAATAGGGTTGATAAGAACTAAACCAATTAAATTGGCATAGGCATTTTGCCTTCTAAGCTCCTAGATGACAGTGGCATATGTAAATGTTTTACTTTCTGCAGTTTTGGTGATTAATTGCTTGCTTCTCCGTCTATCTCCTCAATGTTGAAAGCATTTTACTGTGCTAGACTCTTTATTGCTATGCCATATACCCCATAAAATGCAAACACTTGATATCAAATCAACTGAAGAAACAAACAAAAGTTATGTAATGTTGAAATGGTCTGAACACACAAATGCCGAAAAAGCAATCGTACAGAACCGACAGGAAATTAACTAATGGTTGGGCCGGCATTTCGCATTTCCTTTCTTGGAGAGCCTACATGCACTGTTTCATCCCTTCGCACTGCACTCGAAAACTCTAGTAATACTTTGCATACCTTGCCTTCTTAATGCTTGTGTAGTGTCCAGGTTAAGTTGTTCGGGTTATCAGAATTACTGCTCTCTTTGTCAGCTCAAGTATGTGCCATTTAAAGGGGAGAAATTGTTAACCTCTGGGTTTATGCAATACTAGATACCAAGAAGAGGAACTTGTGATTTCAGAATACTAACGTTGGCGTCTTTTGATATTGGCATTCTTTTAATGTAACTCACAATTGCAGATGATTTATCTCAGGCAAGGTAGCCTTAAGAAATGGAGGAAACTGGAACCTACTATTCAAATCGCGGACGGGCTCATTTTGGCATATGTTGTGATGATGACACTGCTTTTAGCTGTACATTGCTGCGGATTGCGTTTTTGTGTTCAGAATCAAGTAGCATATAACAAAGCTTATTTATATCAAATTATGGGCTGCAGCCTTTGCATAGAAACAAAATGCGTTAACGGACACAAGTGCCATACCAAAAAATGCTCTATATCCTCGTGCTAGGGGACATTTTCAGACCGATTTGCGGGATCTGGTCCTTTAATTATATAAACCATGTACTTTGTGGCGAAGTAGAAAAAGAACTAATTGATTGCAAGTCATATGCTTGAGCTTGGCATGTTCGTAACTATTTGGAGTTTTTGCACCAGTCCAATCAAGTAGTCCTTCGCTATGAACTGCGATAAACAGCCATTTTCGACTATTCATTTCGGCATTTATCCATATCGTTCTTCAGCAGTGATCCCAATCAAAGTATGTGAACCACGGCCAAGTTTGCTAATGTTTAGCAATGTCCATCATTTGACTCATCGCTGATGTACAGTCGAGTGCACGGAAACGTGCCACCGTTTCTAGTTTCCTAAAGCCTTATTCCTTATTTGATGTTGGTAGAACCTTATCTGTCCGCCTCTGTAGCGCAGTTGATAGCGCGCTTGCCTCTGGCGTGGAGGATCTGGGTTCGATTCCCGGTACCAGCGTGGGGGTTTTATCCCCTCTGGGGGGTCTGGCACGGGGTGCACTCAGCCCAGGGGGGACCAATTGAGGAGCTACTTGATGTAGAAGTAGCGACTCCAGGTCGTGAATACCGCATAACTGGCCGGGGGATCGGGAAGCTGACTACGTCCCACCCTCCAGTACTGCACCCCACCATTGACGCCTGTAATGGGCCGAGGTGGGGGACGCAGTGTATGGGCGGTAAGGCTTGGCTTTTCATGGGCTGTTGTGCCGTGGTTTAGTTTACTTTAGAAACTTATCAGTATTCCATACTAGCCCTAAGTGAGCAAATGTCTTATTAAATTCAAGTTCAACATACACATATTAGACTATGAACAAAGGTTAGGCATAAGTGAGCGGTAAAGGGGGAGTAGTACTGAAACATTTTACTTGAGTGACTGGAAGGCCTGCTTCAAGACTGTCCATACCAGCCCCTGATTTTGCCTGTGAACACAGGTCTGTTTCAAGTGCAAGACAGAAATGGGGAAACAAAACAAATATTAAATAGTGTTAGAAACATTTATGGGATGGATGTGGAGAAGCCGGTTTAATACTCCCTTACCAACATAAACTACTGCGCATGATTCCATACACTGAACTATACTCCTTGTCGGCATTAAAGCGTGGAAACTATATCGGATATGGATACAATGAGTTCGGGGATGTTACAGAAATGTTTGTATGCTATATGTTTTTTAGAAAAATGAAATTAAGAACACCGTAGAAGATAGCATCCGTCAGATAAATTGCCCACGATCTCTCGGAAAACAAAGAAGAGAGTCTTATACCCTGATGGTAAAGTGAGGTATATTTTGTTCCATGTTGTGTTGAAATATACTTCTTTCTATACTGTGCCTTAAAATCCCTAAATTAGTAACTGCTTCCGGTCTATGTGTATAATTGTTCACACCTGACATACGGTGAGCTGTCATAAACTTGGTGAAGGTGAAAACAGGCTCATGGTTGGTGGGTCTATATGTGTGTGCCATCGCTGTGGTGCACACACAATTGAGCTTCAGTACTGCATTCTTTTATTCATATTGAAATGTTTGTATATCTCGATCCCCTCAGGTGTGAACATTTTTACACATAGACTATGCTCTGGTAAGCTTTCCCATATATTTAATTCTCAAAATATTTTGACCCAACTCCCAGAAACAAAGCTCTAAATTCTGAAACATACTATCGGCTAAAATTGATTTAAATTTACATAATTCGAATTCCTAGCTCATGAGAATAATGTTTCCTTGCTCATTTGGAATTCCTACATATTTACTCACAATATGTATTATTTTTTTAATTTGGATAGGAAGCCCATGCATGTTTTGCTGTTTTCATAATATTTTTACCCCAATAAATAAATGTTGGCTCAATCGCGACTAACGGTCTGAAAGTGTCTCCTGATTAGCAACCATTAAAATAAGCCATTCACTCATTTTGCTTTTGTTGAAACTAGTGATGGGACGATACCACTATATCTTGATACCCGATACTGACTGCATAAAAATCTGTAAGCTTGTTCATGGAATTATGTTTTTATGAGGTGCTGTATCATCTAACATCTTAAATTCTGATTTGTTCACTCTGGATTCACAGATTTTGGTCACGCAGTTAGTAAATACAATCGCTGAGAGTGAGGCACCAAGCCATAAATGTGATAGCGTGTCAGCTAAATCAGCTTTATTCAGAACTCAGTTAATGGTGCATGTTACACGAGTAAAATTCCATTCCCCCATTGTTTTACATGTTTTAATTTAGACACACAAATCTGTGGAAAGTTGCATTCATTTGGTTCACAGGAAACTAATAGTTCAGCAACTCTTCTGGGATACGTGCAACGTAATAACGTGAAATCTTGAAACGGTTCATTCCTTATCTAGCATAAAATTAAATGCAACAACTTTCAACAAAGCGAAACTTCAAACTTGATAAGTATCTAAGGTTTATCTAAAGCTATTAGGCATTGTTCGACTGAAAGTATCGAGGAATCGAAGGTATCGAGGTCCCATTCCTAGTTGAAATCATTTTAAATTTGATATTTTGACTCCACAAAAGTAGCGGCACATTTTGCTTAGTTTTTAAATGAATTTGTTAGTTTTTTAAGTTAGATGTATTATTAATTGAGTGAACTGTAGTTGTTTTTCCCACCCCTCCTGCTCGCAGACGAGACCGGCAACCGCTGGAAAGGATTCAAAGCCCCGGCTGCATCAGTGGTCGCTACGGATCGGTCACGGTTCCGCCCGGCACCTTACACACGGCCAACCAAGTAATGGGTCCACTTCCACGACATCATTTGCACCAATAGCAGCAGCACCATCGGTGGCAGCAGGGGGAAGCAATTGCTACTGCTGCTGCTGCTGCTTCGTTAGTGTCGACTTCTACAGGGCTTGGGGAGAGTACAGCCCTTTCCTTCCCTGCAATTCTGCTCTGCTCTTGTGTGTTTGAGATGTTCTGCTGATTATGCAAGATGTGAGTGAAGCTGCCCAATCTTAAAAATCATCAGATAATGTGGTGGTGAAGATAAAATGCATATAAAAACAATATTTTAAAAATGGAATGGAAGTGTTGTATCAATGTCAATTCTCTACAGCTTTTGTCTACACACCATGGGGAAAATTTAATCTGGTTATTAATAATTTTAATTTTCTTTAACTAAGCACCTAAACTTGTTTGCTTTGCTTTTTGTTTACTATGTTGGATCCGTCCTTCAAACTGGTTAAAACATCATACAGTCCTTAAATATTTATAATTTTTAAGTAAATGGTTTATGCACACAACACTAGATTTCGTTTATTAATTCTGAATCTAATAATAATTAAGTTTGCAATCTTCACCAATATGTAATAAAAACATAGGACCAAAAACCACCTATATGGAAAGACAATCACAACAGAAGGAAGATAAAGGAAGTAACACACACAAGGAATGTGTTAGGAACTCCGAATTAGAACATAAAGAAGAAATAACCTTGAGAGGGTAGTTTACCCTGAACACTTTTTTTTCTTTGTTTTTTTTTAGTGAATGGTAACATTCCAAACAGCACAAAAAAGTTAAATAACAGCCCGTTTGACTTATATTGATGATCCCTTTAAATATAAACAAATTATAAAAGCCCCATGCCAGAGTAGCAAAAGTCAGTTTTTCTTTGTGTTTATTTGTGTTAGTAATCCATTTGCTTTAGTTTGTGGTGCCGCTAGTTCGGTTATCTGACAAGTGATTAAAGGAGTCAGTTTGTTTTTATTTTTTCTCCTTTATATGTGACGCCAGGATTTAGAATTTAATATCCTGGGATTTATAGTTAGCCCAGTTTTAATTTCAGATGCATTCCTGTGAATAGCAAAATATTTAGCATTTTAATAAAAATGGTTCATTTATAAGGTGGAACAACTGTGCACTGCAGTTGGTTTTACTTTTTCTGATAAAAAGTGTTTAGGTTTTCATTTATGTCTTAAGCTAATACATTTAAAGAAATGTTTGTTACTATTAAAAGTGTTGGCAAACTGGTTTGTATCTTACTGTAATTATATTTGGTGCATACTTGTCATAATAATAGGAATGATGTTAACTGCTAATTACAAATAATATGGTATGTGTTTAAGAGAGTGTTAAGGGGTGTAAAATGAAAAAAAAAATATGTTTTTGACAAATTTATAAGCATTAAAAGTACCATTGATGTACTTCTCTCTTTTACACATGCTGTACATAGGACCATATGATAAAATATTTTTAAGTGCAGTCTTGTGCTTTTAAATAGTAGAATCCTTAGATGAACGTTAGCGGGAAAAAGCCAAAAATCAGTATAGTGAGTTTTTTGGTGCACCAGATAGCTGAACGACAAGAGTTGGACTGATGTGGCTCCAATTTGTGCTCTCAGCTGTTCCACCTTAACATAGAAGCTGACTTGAGCCACTCCAGCTTCCTCTTGTAATTTAATCTGTTTCTCTGATAGTAGATGTTCTTTCAATAACCACTACTTCTTATTGTAGATGTATAAGAAATGGCTCAACTCTCTTAACCAAACGCCAAGTGGAGGGCTACTATTAAGGGACAGCAATTTAATGATTTTTTGTAGTTTCAGTGAAGTATTATTTTGTTTTAAAAGAATTGTCCTTCCTATGATGCTAATACTTTTAAAAAAAGAGAAATCAAGTCCAAGATTCTGTGTGAAACTTTAAATAAATGATTAATTGCGAAAGTAGTGTATAGCTTAAATGTACTTGGTTGCCCCAAGTGAATATTTTCATGAATGTAAACCCCAAAAAATACCAACAAAACATATAAATAACTGTCTGTCTCTATGATGATCCAAAAAGTTGGATCTGATATTTATATGTCTTTTAAAAACTATAAAATAATATTATAAAAATAATTATTACTAGTGTAGTAGTTGAAAAATGTAACAAGATTCTTAATTTGTTTCATACGGATTTAATTTTACAAAAGATATCTTGTACATTTCTTTCTTTACAATTGTGAAACCTTTGCCCCAAATAAAGCTGTTGTGTGTAGAAATGATGTGAAATAATTTTGTAATAATTTAATGTTGATTGAAACCTATTTTAGACACCACCGGGTCATTCATAACGTAAATCACAGCCACTTAAACTATATTAAACAAAACTTCTGGCCCCAGAGTCTGGAACAGAAAATATGCCAGGTAAACCAACACCTCAATTTCTAAACCAAAGTAGTGTCCAACAAAGAATATATATTTTATTTTTCATATGCTAATTATAAATTCCTCATCCCCTAATTTCATCTTATAACAAACAAACCAAAATTATAATCTGGAAGAATATAAATCATAAAAATGAATACTCACCCAAACATTAATTGCATAAAAACAAACATATTGGGAATGTAAACATTAAAATAAACACTTCCTCCATATTTACTTTCAATTAAACTGTTCTTTGCATTGCTAAATGAATTTATAGTTAGCATAGTAGCATGTTAAACTGTATGCAATCTTTAAATAATAATTGAAGTTATTTAGATGCTGAAATTGAATATTTTAGAAATCTTTTAGATGATAGCGCGTGTATACTCACTTGATTTTATTCTATTTCAGCTTGTTGGCGAAGCTGCATTGAATGCAAACCTTTCAGCAGAGCAGCAATTTGAAGAACCAAGCAGTATGTCACCGTAGCATACTCAGTGGAAAGTTTTGTCTTCTGCATGTTTTCAAAAGACTTGAGCATTCACTTTCAGTGGTGAATTGAATATGACAGTATTACTGTATATTTATTAACTTTTATATTGGCATTTCATTTCTAGGACACCTTCTGCATACATGTTCCCTGTTGATTGTATGTAGGAATATTGTATAAGTGTTTGTACTTTTGGATATTTATGTCCTGTTTAGAGAGAACATTCCATTTTATGTATGCTATGGTTGTATTTGCCGTTGAAAATAAAGTTATTTTTATATTTACGTTACATAAGCTGTTGCCATATGAGGGGAACACATTTTTTTTTTTTATTGATTGTGGTTTATCAGCATCAGAAAGCCTGTTTTGTTTAAAAAAAACTATATTATTAAATTAATTTTTTCCTTATAATATTCCTTTAAAATACAACATAATACTATCAGCAAATAAATAAGTGTTGTATCAAAAGTAAAATATGTAACCACACAGAGATATCAACAAGAATTAATGAAGCCTTTAAAGTTTATCTTTGGAACAAAAGATGATGGTGCTTCAGTTCTTCCTATAAACATTTTATGTGCTCAGCATCATAGCTCTTTTTCTCCAGGAATTTTATTACAAGAAAATAATTGGAAACTGCTTCATAATTTATGTCAAATTTTGTAAATGCATAATTTAAATTGAAAAATCAGTGCAGACAAAATAGATCTTGGGTAGTTTTAATCTGTCCTTTCGGTTGAGATAACCAACACTTAATTAGCTGGAATGTTTTTCAACTTCCATAGTTAATAACAAAACTGAAGTTATTTATCAAATGCTAGCAGCAATTTTTTTTTTCTGTGATCAGTTTCTTTCTTTCCAACTTTGTTTGGGGAATTGCATTGTCTATCTAATAATTAAACACCACTAATAATTGTTTAAACATTAAAGTTTTAATTTTCCCACCATTGGAGGCCTTATATACATTATTATTTTACTGTTACATTTACATTGTTAATACAAGCATTGTTAAGGGCTAAGATTTTACAGGAGTAACTTGGAAGCAATATAATCCAAGCATGCAGGGTTAATGATTTTCACATTGCTCCAAATGTGCAGCATTAATTTGCTGCAATTTTAGAGATTGAAGAGGAGACCATTAAGATAAATTATGAGAATCAGGTTGAAGAAATTTGCTGTTTGGAATTGTGGAACATGCAGTTTGTTACTTACTACTGTAACATTGAAAAATAACAGTTCCCCAACTCAGCGCATATGCTATGTTGTGGCAAGTCTAGCAATGAATTTATAGACTGCAAGATAGCCTTTACATGAACCAATAAAATTGTATTCCATGCAAAGTCACAGAATCTCTTGAATCATGCTCCAGAATTTTATAATAACCCTGAGAAACAGTTGCTTGGATCATCATCCTGCTACCATTTGTCTGCCAAATGTCATGTGCAATGTTTTCAACCAAAAAAGTGATCATAGTTTCATTAACAAGGATATAATAAATTTCACTTAACATTTTAGCATTAGATACTGAAATACAAAATAAGATGTAATTAAAATTGACCACATCTTGTGAAAATCCAGCACACATCTAAGCGATCAAAGAACAACACTTCAGAACATCCCAAAATCTAATTGCATGTTGATTTTACAATCTTACTACTTCAGCAATTCTGTTGGAGGCCTAAAGTAGGCTCATTAGCTACAGCAGGCCTGAGGAACCGTACTCTGAAGGTGTGAATAGAGTAGTCCCTCCCCTCCTTAACTGCAGTAGCTTACATACACACATTAGAAGGAAGTGGTTTTCTCTGTGCTTTTTCCCCAGTTTTCCACCTTTGTGGTCACAAAGGGAGGGTAAATAGGGGAATGTCTTCACACCTGGTGAGTAAAGTTTGTCAGGCCTGAGCTACAGGAATCGATGTATGGACCTGCAGAGAAATGAATGTGATGACAGCTGATTCTTGTTTATACTCCGTTTTGTTATGTTATGGCAATGATGATGTCTACAACATGTCAACTCTTAGTTTTACATTGACTAGTAATTGGATACTGCTTACACATGCCATTTTTGTTGTGGCACCACAAGTTAGTTTTAGGCGAACTCTCAGAAACTGAAAATGCAATAACTGTATAAACATTTAATATTTTTTGTTTCTTCCACACACTGTGAAAAAACAATTTAATGTTATATGGCATGAAAAGAGTCTCAGTAAAATAAGTGTCCTGTAAGGTTACAAGTTCTGCAGTATATAAGCACCTCTTCTAGCTTTTCTCCCCAACTTTACAAGCAACTGCATCCAGTCTTTTAGTACTACTGTTAGAAGATCTTATGTACTCCTGTTCATCATTACAATCCACAATACCTTATTTATTTTTATTTTGTTATTTAACGATGCTGTCAATTGCTAGAATCACATCAGCATCGCCTGTGTGCCCTAATTGCATTCTGCAGGAGTTCTTTTACATGCCAGTAAATCTACTGACATGGAGCTGTCATTTTTAAGCACATTTAAAAACCTTTGGTCTGGACCAGATTTGAACCCGCAATTTTGGGATCAGTAGGCTAGCGTCTAACCAGCTAAGCCACCCAGACCAACATCCACAATACCACAATATATGTTTGGGGTATACTAGCATATTTATTGCAGGTGGCAACTTACATGCAGCCCTTTAATTTGCTACCTTCCAATCCAGAAAGAAGCTGGAAATCTTAAGGTTAGGGTTCCCTACAGCTAGAAAATTGTCTTCCAGAGCAGTTGCCAGCAGCTGCCAAAGATGCTCCCATTCCTATATGCTATTTATATATGATCTGTAATCTTCCTAGAGTTGATTAGCAAAACATTGCTTACAAAGAGCTTAAAATGAGAATTTGATGAATTTTTTAAAAATCAAGAGAAAATTTTAATACAGTACATTCCCAAACAAATCGTATATACACATGATTAAGTACAAATATGATGGTGGCGCAACATCTAAGTAAAAATATTAATCTTAAAATATTTACATGTAAGCCTTGTGTTGAGATTCTTTTTTCAGTGGTTGTCAGTTTTGACATATGAAATAAAAAACCAATAATATTTGACAGGTTTGTTATATGCTGATTGAGCAAATGAATACCTAACCCTGTTCACAGTGATGAGAAGGGAATCACTAAGCTAGAAAACAAGATATAATTTACGAAGTGTATATTCGCATGAGAAACAAATGAGGCAAACAACAAGGAAAATGAAACTATGTAAATGTTCAATGCTGGAAGCAGTTTCATATATTTTTTTTACTCTGCCTCTGTCCCAACACCTTTAAACCGCTTCACCTTCTAATTCAAGAACATAGGCACTGAAATGTGCATTTGTCCTTTTCCTACTACTTCAGTCCTTACGCAGCAGAAATATCTCAGCTGATTTTGATCAAAGTCAACCAGTGATAGTCTGCAGTGGAAGTATGTAATTGATAGGTATTGCTCATAGGAAAAAGAAAGAAAAGGTAACACTTGAGCACATGTATAAGTAAACTGAAAGCAATGCTAAAGAATAATTTAATATATTTAATCTGAATAGTTTTAAGGAAAATAACAAGTAATTGTAGCACTACAAGTCATATTTAAGGTACAAGAACTTGGAATAACTAAGGTCGTCTTCTAAGTCACAGGGAGTAATATGAATCAGATGGGAATTTCAGCTCCAGGAAATCTGCTAATCAACAGTAATGTGACTGTTCTGTGAGCCAAAGATCTGTGATTTTGGAATTGTCATATCTGATTCACATTTCTATCCTACAGTCTACATTCACCCATTGTGAAAGAATGGCCCTGTGTATATTATAAATGACAGGTTATAGTCATCTGCTTGTTAATTTCTGTCCAGTTCTTAAGTGTTTAAATATTTTTAAAAAATAAACTTCTTGGATCTGAAGCAATAACCAAGTAATCATATATATATAAAATTAATACTAGTTATATAACTAAAAATATTAAATACAAAAAATATGTAATAATCTCTAAGCATTTGATTGGTTATCCATATTATTTTTGACAAACCTAGAGTCCACCAAAAAAATGTATACATTGACTGTCATAGCTGTGCTGACTGCACATTATACCAATTGTGTTGAATGCTTTTAACATCAAATTAACCATGTACTTAAATAAGAACAATACTACAGGGCTAATCAGTATTTAAAAACGTAAAACAACCTTTTTTTTTTCGTTCCTGGAATGTGGGTATACATCTTTTTGGGAAACTGTGCATACAGACCACAAACAGGATTTTATATCAACACTGTGAGTGTAAGAAAGGTTGAGGAATGGATCACATTGAAAACAAAACTTTTGAAGCTGCTGGAAGATGAGATGCAGTTGAAGTTCACGGAGAAAGAAGCGGCAGTTCAACTATTCCAGAACCACTGACATTAACTATTTTAAAATGCTTTCTTATACCCTTTTCTGGCAATATCTAATATCCCATCTTCTACTACGTGTTGCAGATTAACTGAGCAAATATCGTTGCATTATAAACTTGAATTGGACACACTTCTAAAGATCCAAAGCTTGGAAGCATAGTATTAATTACACAGCAAATATAAATGCTGTGCACTGCTGCATAATTCGCATTCCCAATAAAAGAGTATCAAACATAACTAAAAGTAGTACTTTAGCATTGGTAAGCAGATACTTCCTGTTATGCTATTAGCTATAGCAGGCTATTCCAACTCTGCTCGTCTAAGTCACGCGTACGCAGGACTACGGCTAGGATCCCGGCTGGAGATAGAAGCTTGATAACCATTTCGTCAGTGTGGGAAGGTCAAATTCCTGCACTTCCTGCCACTTCATTCCAACGCTTTATTTAATAATGACGACAGCTTGTCGCTAATGCCGAGCTGTATTGCATGCTGCGAGCGTGAGTACTCCGATCCTGAATACACTAGTCCACCCAGTCTGATCTACAGGTGCAAAGTTAAACGTAAAAATCAAGCGCCAAACTGCAAACTTTCTGTGCGGTAACTCCCTCCATGTTTCCTAATTCTGAACTCCCATGTACTTTTAAGGTTCATGCCGTTTAAAAATCTTAATCCTACCGCAGAACAAAGAATAACGATGGCAATCTGAATGAAGCTAAGGAATTAATGCAAGGCATTGTTTCTTGATAAAGCGTCTGAAATCCATCGTTTGACGCAACGAGTGTTCTTACGCCCAGAGCTGTCTTGTGTGTGGGAATTGTGGTAATATTTTTACTTTCTATAATACGTACTTTATAATAAGAAGTTACATTCCACATGAAATTTCATCGGAAATACACATCTTGAAGCCCTCTGAATCCAAAAGATTTCTAGAAAACTGTCGGTGTCTGTGCACAGCTTAAGTAAAAAATACCAAACTTGGTATTTAAGTTCCGTATCTTCGCTCCAAACCAACCACCATGGAGCGTTTTTCCATATTTTTTATTTTCTCAAAAACGGCTATAAGATTTTAATAAGAATACATGTGTTAAATATATTTGCATAGCAAAAGGTATATATGCTAAATTTTCTGAGAATAGCCTACGAAGTTCTGTGTAGTCTGAATGGACTAAGTAGAATTGGTAAACCGTGAGAGACAAACGAAATCTCAGTACATAAGTATAATCCAGTTAAAACACTCAACTTTTTTGTGGAGTTAACCATATTTCGTGTTATTGGTCCGTTTTTTGTTTCCTTTTTCTCTTGGTCACGCAAAGGCTATGGGCGTTAAAAGCCATCACATAGCGACACGTTCTTTAAAATACTACCTACCCACTCTTAAAACGAGATATGCAATGGAACTTTTTTACTGTATTAAGAAGTAGTAGGTATAATAATAAGCTTTTGCAAGACCAGTTTATGGTTACGAGTATAAAAAAAACAGCTTGTTCCTCCATTAACGTGGTAGGTTCCCGTAAGAGTTTTCGCGAAAATATATCCTTGGTTCAGTAATGAGCAGTGTTCACAAGATACTACCCAATCACGGTACTGCTTTAAAAGTAGTATGAAATAAAATGGCTTCCTAAGACGTAAATAGCTTTAGGGGTGGACGATGCCGGCAAGCGAGGAAGGGTAGGGGTAAACACAGCAACGCATTCCACCCCTCCCTCTACCAGCAGACCGAAAAGGCCGGATTATATCAAGCGCACACTGCTAGACGCATCTTGATGAGAACCTCGCCACAATAAACGTTTGTAACTGAAGTGAAAATAGCATATCGCAAAGAAACTCGTAGTTTTCCTTTGTTATGAATCAAGCCATAGGCACTGTACCTGAGGATATCTTGCGTAAGAATGTATGCAGATAGAAGCATACCATCTGATACGCCTATTCTAATACTAGAATGAATTTTGAGTAATTCACTGAGAAGAGGCTTTGCTATCTACTGATGTTCATAGTTTGCAACATTCCTATGCTGACACATCCAGCATATACCCCGGAATTGAGCTCATGTGTCATCGGGCATCGTGCCAGCTTTAAGAGGAAACAAGAAAACAGGTAAGTACATTCCTGTTTAAAACGTATCTAATATTAATTCTATCTTCACTTTTAAATTAAAATTGATGGAAGCGTTTTCGAGGTGCCCCCAGCTGAAGTCGACTGCTGAGCCCAGCCGTCGGGTTGTTGGCCTAAGGTGGAAAGTGATCGTACTGTTATGTGGAGTAACAGGCATCCATTTGGATTAGTACTAATAGCAGAAAAAGATGAGCTAATGAGTCCGGCAGTTAACTTCAAGTGAAGTTGAGGTGCAGACGCTCGGAAACAATTCCATTACTTGTAACCATGTATATAACTGAAGATAGCGTTAATATATTCGACTCATGTTTTAAACATGAAATTAACTTTGTTGTTAGCTAATGCTGGATTTCTGACAATGAAGTCATTAATCCTCTTGCTCTCCAATATTTTCCACAAATATTGAAGAGACTTATATGTGTACATACAACTTAAACTTACCCATTCGTCTTCCCAGTATAGAGCAATTCCGCGAACATGTCATACCGAGTGTTAAAATTTGAAATTAATGTTTCACTTTTTTTACTGAGGAAAGATGATGCTAGATATTCCAAAGTATCTTATGAAGTGAAAAATAAATGTTTTTAACGTGAATATGGGTTCAAATTTCACTTCTTACCCATATATTTCCAAAGCACTAAAAATAAGCGCGAATAACGGTGATTTTCATATCAATATTTCAGGAGCTATGCATAACTGTTTTAATTTTTTGTTCTGTACATCACACAATGACTCTTCGTCTTCGAAACGTGTATATGGCTAATAATTTTCGACATTTATAAATAATCCTTAGAGCCTCTTTAATTATTACTGTGTGTCAATGTCAGTTAGTCACGGTAAATAAGGATAAAGTCCTCTGGAGGGAAAAGTAATAGACTAAAATAAATATCCTTTTTGATTCTGGGTCATTACAATATAACAAATAAACAAGTATCAAAGTCTTCCTCTATAGTCATTAGTTTTCCCACAAAACACGTGACTAACGGACAATTAGTGCTGGCGCCCTGTGGTCCCATACGCGTACAGTGCTTCTGAGACTTCAGTCAGGATAGACGTATCAGTCTGTTTTTGACTCCATGACTAAAACACCAGCCCAAAGACAACGTGAATACAAACAATGTCTGAAGGAGCAAGGCAGTTGTGCACAATGGAAGGAAAAAATAAAAGTGACTATGAGGAAAGGAAGAGCAATACTGAAACAAACAAAACAAGGAAGAGAACATCTCAAAGCTGAATATAGGAGATATAAGCAAGCACAGTGGGCAAGACAGAAGATAAGAGACCAAGAAGGGATTGATAAGGATACTCCATCAACATCAACCGCTTTAAAAAGCAAACGGTATTTCGGAAAGTGCAGAAAACGTGTTGAGGAAGCATTGCCGCAATCTCCACGTAAAAGAAAAGAAATGATTCGTAAATTAGCAGCTGAAGAGGGATTACATGTAAAACCAAAGCATTCTGTCCCGGTGTCAGGAAAACAACTATCAGAGGAACTTAAAAGTGCAATCATCAAGTTCTATGAGGATTCAATATCTTACCAAGCCCCTGGAAGAGATGATTTTATTGAAATCCATGTTCAGGGAGAAACAAAAGAAGTTCGCATTAGGTATCTAGTGGTAACATTAAAAGAAGTACATGCACTCTTTCTACAAGACCGAGTAGAAATGTCCGTGGGGTTGACAAAATTCGCTGAATTACGCCCTGCTCACGTGCGTCTTCAAAGTCAGATCCCACATAATGTGTGCACATGCATTATACATGAAAATACGAAGTGTCTTCTCAAAGCATTGTGTAAAAATCATGTACTCACAGAGACTGAATTTCGTAAGTTCATAGCACAAGTGGTTTGTGATCAGAAATTGAGTGAATGTGTGCAGGGAGGATGCTCCAACTGCCCGGGATTGAGTGGAGCAGACATTTCGGATAAACTTGCTAATTCTCCATGCGAAAAGGAAGCTGTGGAGTTCACGTAATGGAAGAATGGAAACAGAAGTTAAAAATGGGTCTGTAAAAGACTGCATTGAAGAACTGAGCAATTGCCTGCCATATTTCCTTAATCACGTTTATGTAAAAAGACAGCAATCCGAGGCCTTTAAGAAGGCTCGGGAAAATGTTGCAATTAGTGATGCTGTGATACAGATCGACTTCTTTGAGAACTACACATGCAAGGGGCAAAATGAAATTCAAGCTGCCCACTGGAACAATACACAGATCTCAATATTTACTGCTGTTGCCTGGTATAGGAAAGAAGATATTGGTGAAATTCAGAAACAGTCTTTTGCTTTGGTGTCTGATTATGTATCGCATTACAAATATGCAGTTGATATTTGCTTAAGGAATATATTTTCGGAAATATTGGATATTGTTCCGAATCTTGAAGTTGTGAAAGTGCTTTCTGATGGAGCTGCTTGTCATTTTAAGCAGAAATACACATTGAGCCATGTGACATATCTTTCCGAAGTATTTGGAATCCAAATTGAATGGCACTTCTTCGAATCCTATCACGGAAAGGGGGCAGTAGATGCGATTGGAGGACAAGTGAAGAGGATGGCATGGACAGCTGCGAAAGCAGGAAGCAGGATTCAGAGTGCTGAAGAATTTGTTAATACTGTTAGAAAGAAAACCAAAATATGTGTTCTTGAAGTTTCTCTGCCTGAAATTGAAGAAGCAAAAGAATTTCTCGACAAAAGATTTGAACGTATTTTACCTATGCCGTCCACTCAGCGGGTTCATTATGTGAAAGTATTAGGTTTAAATGTTGTGGAATATGCTTTTCTTTCATGTGCGGAAAGTGTCAGAATATGCACAACTTTCGGAAATAAAAACAGTGTAGTGATATGCGCGTGTACTACGAGACTACTGCATCTAGCATTCCTGCACTATAAGGAGTCCAATCATGTGATACAGGTGTGTGTGCTGTGTGCTCTCATATGTCGTCTTTGTTATGGTTTTGAGTCAGCTTTTTATACTTGCAACGACGTAACTGTAATAAGAAATGAGAGCTGTCAACATGTTTATTCTGTTTAAGTTGCATGACAGTAATGCTTCTCCAAAGGATATGATTCTTCTCAAAATGATAAATACAATTACACACCTGTATGTATTACATGTATGTAACGTATAATACGTATCGCTCTGATTTACCATATGTTATACCATGTAAAACAAAGACAAAGTATTACAATTTTCGCAAATGTCAGTCACAAACTCATGTCAGTCACGCTAACCTTTTGAATAAATATCTCCCGATGAGAATAACATGCCAAACCTTTTTTCAAGTCATTTGAAAGCTTATAAGTTCCTCTCTCAAGTGATTTTTCAGAACAAATCAAATAAGAAAAGTTTCAGAGAAAATGGAGGATAAACGTTTGAAGTTGGACCTGCAGTTGACAAAAATGTCAAGTCACGAAAAGTTTAGCGCTCATTATTAAATAATTGTTTCACTTTTTTAAGGTTTTTATATTTCCTATCACAACTGCCAATGTATTCTGTCATCGTGTGTCGTTAAAATAACATTTTTACACCTATATTGACCATTAGAGAGACATTTTAGGAAGAAAATGTAGTGTAAATGTCAGTCACACGCGGAATTGCTCTATAAGGGAAAGCCGTATCCTGATAACGCCCTAACCGAGATTCGAGCTCGGAACCTCTTAAATGTGCGGCAAATCCACTACCACCACGCCATAGAGGTTCTGTCATTTCCACTGGTCTAGCTCGTGGGCTACAAGAAAATTATCGGCTTCTTTTGAAACACATTCTGTGTTACTGCGTGACACTCAAATACTTTGATAGATCTTACCAATATAACACAAAAATGAACAGGGCCTCCTTTGTGCATCTTCGAGTAGGCGGAGATTGCCAGTGACAGACATCTTTATCCACGTCATGTTGACGAAACTACATTGGGCCCTATGAACCCATAGAACATGATCAACAAACAAAACCTAGAGCTCTTGCCTTATTCTAAGTGATCTGTTTCCGGTACAATTATTGATATTCTTATTGTTTTTGTTTTCTTTTTACTCCCCCTCACTTTTTTCTTGCCTTGTTAAAGACTAAAACCCTAGCGCAACAACCCAGGAAGGACCAAGGCTTGCCGTCCAGCCGCTGCGTCTCCCATCTGTGCCCACTAAAGGCGTCATTGGTGGGGTGCTTGTTAAAGACAATACAAAAGCAGCTCTAATGTTACATCGGTGTATTTGTAAGACAGATCATTCGTTTCTTGGAATGAATGCTCAAAGATTGTGAGGTGTTGCAGGACTTCACAAAATGTGCATAATCTGGACAAATGTGTAGTTCTAAATTATTTTATCTTATAAAGTGAACAACGGAAAGCGTCATCCTGCTTCCATTTCTGTTAACGCTGCATGGATTAGGTTTGAAGCAGCTATTTGTCTGAGTAAGCAAATGCGCAGTATATTAGGCAGTTTTTGTGCAGTTCTAACATATCTAGGTTTTGTTTCTTTCAAAGTTGTAAATTATTCAAAAGAAGAATCGCTGTAAATAGGTCATTTTATGACTTTCTTTTGTTACTAGTCCATTGTAGGTGGTACAAGCTTGTATAATGAGCTAACAAGCAAGGCAGTCCATGTTTTCCCTTCAGTTTTTTTAAAGCACCTTGTATATACGTTTTCTTCACTTGACCCTTGAAATGAAGGAGGGGATATTTTGTAAACTGTACCACTCGTCATGAGCGGGGTCGCTGCAGGAACGGCGAGCAGTCGGTGAAGAGAGGTAAGTCCAGTTTTGAGGGAAGAGGCTCTGGAAAGCAGTTTTCCCCCATGCCAATGAAGATCATAGTCGTGTAACTGAGTTGATTAGTCATGAATTCAAATAAATTGAATAGACGTGGGTTGTATGTTTTACATAAAATTCCAAATATACTTTGTTCAGAGTCTTTTGGGACAGGTAGGCAGCAAGTTGCTCGTGCTAAAGGTTATTTAATTGTTTATTTATGCACTTAATTGTGATCGCTTTAACAGCTTTTCCTCATGCTGGGACGATAAATATATATTATATTAATATAGAAAGCTGGAATATATAATCATGTTTACTTGGAATACGTTACTTTTATTCCTTTCTTGTAATTATATAAATATATATCAACACAGTTGTTACTACATACGACCCCCACAAAAAGAATGAAAGAAGGAAATACGAACGGAGCAATGAAGTATTTACATGGGCATTTACTCAATCTTAGTATCCTTAGTTTCTGTTTCTTCTTCCTCATCCTCCGAAGACCACGAATAAGCCATAAATCTTATGAAATTCACCAGCAAGAACAGGTTGAACTGTTTATCCCCCTCTCAGCCAGAATTGCTCATGCAGGACCTGCAGAATGATGAGATGTAGTACGAGAGAGTACCTATCAAGGATGTCATACTAAAGAAGTCATAACAGGTTTACGATGAGGTATAATCGAATGGTTTTGTTTTCATCACATTTCGTCTTTGTTTCTAAATATCTAATTTAATGGTTCTTATTACTGTATATCTGGGAACGGCACTTGCAGCCGCAGTATGTAAAATCGGCACGTCACACATGCCGTTCTTTCCTTTAAAGTAATTGTACACATTTTGAGTAATGTGTGCCGTCTGCTTATGTACTGGCTTTCCACGTCCTATAGGCGAGGAATTTTCTTAATAAGTGGCAGATGTATTATGTATCTCCCAAGGCCGCCACATATTTATACAGGGTTTAAGGGTGTTTTGTGCAATCTCTTGTGCACCACTACTCGTGTTTAAATGGCTGCATAAACCTTGCAACTCTGCCTTGGATTGTTTTGGTTCCTACACACGCGCCGGCCACGCAATGCCGTTACCTCCCCCCTCCCCTGCCTCAAACGACTGAACAAAGTATACCATCGGTTTCTGTACAGACGTTCTGTACACACAACCGGAAAGCAAATACTGAAAAGCAGTTTGTAGACAAAAATTGGTTTTGCAATATGATATTTTTCGAGAAAAGTTAATTTATAAGGCATGCTATAAGCTTACAAAAATGTCAATATAAGTTTTATATCTCGTTAAGTTGTAACTACAGTAGGTACACAACGAAATAAAAGAAGGTGCTTCGCAGCAGTTAAATCTAAACAAAAGTCTGTCTATATCCTAGTAACGATCTAAATTCCTTAACAAATGATTTCCCACGCTAAAAGTAGACTAGTTCATGTTCTGCGCCAGCGTCTCTTTACGCAAAGAAACAACAATGAGAATAGGAGCTTCTGACCTAGTAATTTATCGTGAAGGTTTACGTTAAAAATCATGGGTGCAAGAAATGCCTCGTTTGTACATAATCCACTTGATTCTGTTGCAAGAGGTTATTGCTGAAAAGCCTTTGTCGAATGAAATTTCCTAAATCTGTAGTCAGTAACTCTTGTCCTTAAATTGTGTAAATCCTCTCTAGAATCTCCCAAGCCTGGTCCCTGAATTACTCTTCTTATGAGGTATAATAACACTTTTTAACGTAATATATTATAGTCTTCAATGCCTTAAGTGCTGGGGTCTGAAGTGTGTCCTCCGTTTTAAGTGTTAGGCCGATTGAGCCATAGTCAGAGACGCCAAAAACTCTGTCGTTATTCTATATATGGTATTAAGCAACCTGGTGAACGGTAGTGCGGAAAATGGTTGAAACGTTTTCGTTATAGTTGTGGCTCATTTGTAGCAGTTTTTGATATAGTTGAAATTTATCTTCTCCTCGACAGCGGGATGCCTCATTTTGGCTCAGCGTTGGTGATGCAAACTGCAATTTGCAGGGCTATGAAGAATGAAGTAATCTATGTATATTTTCATTACTTAAGAAATCACTTCTAGCACTCGTTTTGTTTCACTTTTATGAAGAATTGAGCTTGAATGCTCCATTTACACCAAGATAAGTGTTGCAATATCCAAAATTTATAGCCAACGGGATGCCTCATTTTGGCTCAGCGTTGGTGATGCAAACTGCAATTTCCAGGCCTATGAAGAATGAAGTAATCTATGTATATTTTCATTACTTAAGAAATCACTTCTAGCACTCGTTTTGTTTCACTTTTATGAAGAATTGAGCTTGAATGCTCCATTTACACCAAGATAAGTGTTGCAATATCCAAAATTTATAGCTTTGTGCGTCCCCCTGGAACTAAATTTTCTCGGTCCCATAGCAACGGTCGCATTTTATGAATGCGTAAGCGTATACAGGTAACAAGTCCCTGAATACGCCCTTTTATTAATAATTCAAAATGAAAAAAAGAAGGGAAAGTTAAAAATCGATAGCTAAGAGTTCCAAATAGCATGAGTTTCTGAAGTGAATGTCTTCTATTTGACTATAGAATTTAAAGGGGACTACAGAAATGAAACAGTAATAATACGTGTTTAGGCAATGAAATCCATCTGTATTCCAAGGTCTCAATGGGCTCAAGAGGCCATCAGCAACCAAAGCAAGAGCTCGACCGTCATCACCCTAGGTTCCTTCCTCGACACGTGTCAACTGTACTCTTCCCGCATAACATTGGCAAGGTTGCCTGCAAGGATACATAGTATGTCGATTTGGAGCAAGAATGGTGCTAGATTCCGTTGAGTACCCTGTGCAGGTCTATAATTAGAAACTGGTAACAGAAAAAGAACTGAAAAGAGCAAATCTGAATACAAGCTGATGAGTGCATTCATAAAGACGGGACTTGATGGCCAAATCCGCTATGCTATTGATCCAAGTGCAGAATGAAAGTGAAAGAACAGTGTTGGTACTTTCTCCTGTTTTCATCGCCTTAACTGCTGTCAGTCACTGTTCATTGAAGTTATCTTTGACCTGAAGGAAATTATACCGCTTGTAACATAATGGTAAACTATAGACTGTTGGTTTGGGAGTGTTCATTTTACCACTAAGCGCACTGTGGACCTCGTGGAAGGCGTCAAAAATATGGTTTCAACACAATGGGGACACTGAAGCAGATGAGATCTGTACTTTAAGGTCATATGAACCCAGATTTGGATTAACACGAGTAAGCCAATCGCATGGCTTTAGCTTGGATTAAATTCGTCCAGCTTTTCCTTGTGGAACAGCATGTGGCGTTTGGCTTGCGAGAACTCCATAGGTAGGCATTATTGTGGATATTATTTGGTACAGTATAAAATTAATCGTCACTTTAAACTGTTGCACTCTTAAATCTGGAAGTTGGTCATAATTTCAATAACAGAAACTTTAAGGCTATAAAGGAAGCATCTGAATGTTTCTCCAAATCGGGAATTTTTGCCAAATTATTAACGGTGTGAGTTCTTGAAAAGACGCTGAAAGTCCAGGCATCCTATAGCTAGGCTGTACAAGGATCATAAGTTCAGTGTTAGTGATAGCCTGGGTTGGAATCCGAAATAGTACATTAACTTTCCCAGTCGATTTTATTTATTACGTTGTAATTGAATATTTCGGCATAACATTGTAAGGAGGTTAAGCTTGATAATTTAAATATAAATTATGGCCTCTCAGTCACATATAATAATGACTAACATAAAATAATTTAAAAGGTGTACGCTATATTAATAATTATACAATCATAAAGTGAAACTCTTGCCCAGGAAGATAACAGAATAAAGAAAGAAAACAGCTTGCCAGTAGAATGAGGTTAGAACTATCGATCATCGAGCCCACCACATAGTTTTTGGAGCGGTAATCCACTTGGTTACGAAGTATCTGTAGAAAGAAGTATCTTGAGGAAACATTTCTCTATCATCCATACTTTCAGATCTGTGTCAACCTACTGCTGATTAATATGACTGCAATTTATTTACATTTGAGTAACAATTAGCGATGCAACAAACGCATTGCTGGAATCACAGCTACAGAAATCTGAGGTCGGCCGATTCATTTGTAGAAAGAAGTGCATTGAAGTGAAAGTGTTCACAAAGAAGTGTTCCATTTCGGAACACTGGTACTTGAGACATTCACATTAACTTGTTTTTATCCAAATCATCGTAAACATGAGTTCTTGTTCGAGTGGCGCTACAGCCCCTTCTGGGCCTTGGCCTCCTTCAGTAGGTGCCTCCATTCCTCTCTTTCTCCAGCTCCCTTCCATCATCGTATTCCCAGTATATCTTGAGCATCTCTCTGTATGGCATCCTCCCATCTCATTCCTACTCTTGTGTTATAAAATTTGCCAATAAGAACTCTTTGGTATTCTTTATTTTTTCATTCTTATTATATGACCTGTCCAGCTCATTCGCTTAATTTTAATATCTTGGACATTATTTATATCTTTATATAAACTATACAGTTCTTCATTCCATCTTCTGCGCCAGCGCCCTCCTTCCTGTATTGGTCCATATATTCTAAGAATCGTTCTTTCAAACGTTTTTAGAGCATTTTCGAAGTTCTGTGTCAGTGTCCATGTTTCACTTCCATAGCACAGTAGTCTTTATCACCGTCTTGTATGACCTAATTTTGTTGTTTCTATGAAATTGTTTAGATCTAAATATTGTATGGAGTGAATGGTAAACGAACCTTCAACGGCTGTGGTCCAGAATGTGGGAAAGTAACCTTCCGATGAAAATGAGATCCAAATTTAACATTTTGATCCTGACTTTGTGGTTAATGAAAAAGAAGGGAATAAAGGAACCAAATGCTTATGCACGGAACGTGGCATTAGTTGTTGCATACTCTCCAAGAGAGGAATTATTCTTCCTTGTGTTGATAAAATTGGAATCTCAGCATTAATTTTCTTAGCGTCCAAAAGCATTTACTTCGGATATGTTTGCGATAGGCCTTTTGCTTCAAATACTTTTCCTGTAGAGTATTAGTAAAGGTGAAATAGTAACACTATGATATTAAAGGAAACAATGGACTCCTAAAGATCCACAACGAAAAACATTTTTATTTTAACACCTAACACAATCTGAGTTCCAATGCAGTCAATGTTTTTATGTGATATATCTGGAAAGGTTCACGTAGCAAGTTCCTTATAGAAAACGGCACATGCATTATCCAGACTGAAGATAAATTATCCTGTTCGAAACGCAGATCCTCAGGTATGAAAAAATTTTGAAAACGGGTTGGACGGCTAAATGTGTCCCTTAGCATTTATTATGTCTGAAATAAATCCTAAAGCTGCTAACACAGTTTTACACATACGTATAAGACAGACAATTTAAATGCACGGTACGGTTTACCAGTTATACAAAAGGCATTCAGTATAAAAAGGATGTCAAAGACTGTTCTCAGAAAATTCAACATATACCTTTTGTCACGCAAATATATTAAACATGCAAATGTGTCGTTATGAAAACCGTTAGCCATATACAGTGGTGCAAATCCGCATAAAGGTACGGATATTTGTAGGAAAATTAACATTTTCTGTTGGAATAGTTGTTTATACAATAGTATAAGTTCCCGTACACTGACAATTGCATTCAAATGATGTCGCATTTTATGTCAGTAGTACAGTATATACGAGTAACAAGACAGCAAGATTCAGGTGATAGAGGGTAGAAGTCGCTATAAAGGCAGTCAGCTCTGGTGTTGTGTGTGCGTACCTGCCTTTACTGCACATAAGAAAACAAGCACAATTATGAGGACCTGGCGGACGAAAGTCTAATTTTTCAACAAGATAATACATTTGTCTGCTACAACCAAAACGTGGTTTGAGGATAAAGATGTCGATATCTTTCCCTGGCCTGCCCATAGACCAGATTTGACCCCACTGGAAGACTTCTGGGGAATACTAGGGGTATTTATCGGAATGGGGGGCAATTTGAGGCCATATGTGAGCTGGAAAGAGGGATACGAGAAGAGTGCGTGTCCATTTCGCTGCATTAACTAAACCCTAACATAATCAATGCCTAAGAGACTTTTTGGGGCAATTAGAAGAATGGAGGTTCCACAAGGTACTAACAATTCAGTAACACAACAGGACAGTGAGTGCCTATATGCCAATTTCCATCTAGGAAATGCAAATCCCTTACTTTGCTCTTCTTGTTATGAAAGAAACTAATTCCCTTGTGATTTTTGTATGTCTTATATCTATTCTTTCATAATAAATTAGATACATGTATGCTTCACACGTTGTATTTATTACTTTAGGAAATGTAATGCCTTTATACCAATTTCTGTATAAGAAAACCCAATAAATTGATAGTATTCCTCAGCTCTATGACGTATGGTGAGTCGAGGAGCGACACTGTCTTTGTTTCCATTCCTTCAGAGGTTTTTCATTCTGTACCATTGCAACTGTTACATTTTTAACAACACGAAGAAACTTTTTTTTTCTTTTCCTTTTTACGTATTTATCTATAGTCGCTTTGACTCATAAGCATCTTATCGCGACTGTGACACTTATGCGTAATGTTAACAATCATAATGTACAAAGTAATTATAATATTCCATTTAAATGCAATATAAATTGCATTAATTTACAATAGTGTTGGCAATATAAGTATCATTAAACACAAGAAATTTGACATTGTGCTTAAAAAGTTAAACACAAAATTTGTAAATTACTTAAGTACGCGAATAATTTATAAATTGTCCGTCGGCGGTCCCTTCCTCCGTCCGTCCATTTGTTTGTGCGTGTGATTTTGTTAAAGACTTCCAAATCGTTGCACCGATTGCAATCAAACTTGGTACAGATAACCGTTGACACAAACCAAAATTCTCTGTCTTGCTTAGAATTCCAAATTCCACTCCATTTCATACAATTAATTATTTAATTTTATATAATGCATTGAAAAGCTCTCAATCAATCCATATACTTCAATGATGATATAGGATGATACCAACATAAGATCAATTGAAGGGTAGATTCCAAAAACCAGACAAGCCCAAAATACACAATTTTCAGAAGCTTAAAAAACAGTCTAGCTTCATTTGTATTGAACGAAACAAATTAATATTCTTTCTATACATTTGTTCATTAGCTGATTTTTATTCTAAATAAAAGATATATATTTTTAGCGGGACAGTTTTCAGAAAACGTGAAAAAATGTTTGTACATGTTTGGTTTTTGTAGAAATTTTAATAAAATTAAGCAACAAAATAATATTTAATTCTCAAATGAGAGTATTTATTACATAATTATTGGAAAAGAATACAAGTTAGTATTTTAGGTCTGAGATTCCTTGTAATTAATCATCTTCATAACTATTAGAACTGTTATCATTGTCGATATTAGCATTTTCCTTGGCAGGTTGATCTGCGTTTGAGACTCGTAGTATTTTCGATGTACAGCCCTCAAGGTGCTGTATGAGAGTCAACAAGTTCCTTGTCTCAGCAGGCCAGGTGGTGACTCATAGAGCTGAGGAAGTTATGTCAACTCTAAAGGTTTTGCTTCTTATAATGTGTTCAAAGGTCAAAGTGTGCTTGCCGCTGGTTAATGTGTTCGCTTTGCAACAAGTCTTCCAACACGGTTCACATATTCTTCGCTTAATATTTTTGCATCTCGGATAATGTATTCAATTCTGTTTCTGTGGCCTACAGTGAAAATCAGTTACAACTTTGTGCAGATGTGTTGCGTAGTATCTAGCATGCCCGTTGATCAGGTTGCACTGGTCAGCTCTGAGCGCGCAATGAGCACTTAAACATGTCCAAAACAAGAGTCTACCGCCAAATGTAAACGGCGTGATGTAATTCGATTTGTTTATGCGGAGGGATGCAATGTAGCTGAAATTCATCGACGATGAGCGATGTGTAAGGTGAAATTTTCATAAGTGACAAAATTCGGCAGTGGTAAGGCAGGGCGTACAGATGTTCATGATGCAGGCAATCAGGGAAGAAAGCAAATGCCAACCGATGCTCTTGTTCACTGAGTGGTTCAGACCCTTCGTGAAAATCGTTGGTTTACAATTTTTGTGTTGACTGATTCGTTTCCCAAAATTTGAAAGTCAGCTCTGTGTACTATCATGACTGAAGTGGCTGAAAGCACAGAGGCCTGTCTTCCATGACCAGGGGATTGGAAGGTACCACGTTATGAAAAATGTGTATTTAGGCGCGGCGACTATGCGCAGAAGCAATGCAGGGGTAGCTAAATGTTGCAAATAAGATATTTTTTGTTTTCACTGTGGTTTTGGCTTTGCAACAGATGGACCTTGAAATAAGATAGCCCTCATAATATGCTTCTTTAAAATGTTTATATTGTGACGTTTTTTGTTAGGTGTAAAGTAAAGTAGACAGATGTAGTCGAGATAAAGAAACACTTTTAGTTCCGTAAACAGTAACTTTGTACACTCGTTGCAACAACAAGAAAGTCTTTTCCGATTCTCCAACAGCACGGCTCCGAACTCGTAACACAAAGAACTAACTCTTCTCCGTCGGCACAACGCTTCACATCGTCTGTCCGTCTCCGTCGGCACGACTCCTCGATGCTTCGCATACCTCTCTTGTTTCCGTCGGCACGAATACTCAACGCTTCACATACGTCTGTCTGTCTCCGTCGGCACGACTCCTCGCTATTTATACCTCCCAGGCACTATTCTGGAAGCTTCAGGAACGTTCAGTTTTTGCGGCGAGATACAAAGTAGAAGACTCCAGAAGCCTCTATCCTTTTCTCTCTTTCGGCAAGCGCCCCAACAATGCGGCCATTCTCTGTCTCTTTCCTTCGGCTCCTTTGCCGTAGTGCCGACAATAATGCGATGGGTGACACTGCTGTTGTCTGCAATTAGATGCGGCGGGCGCGGTGACACTTCTCCCTCCTCAGAGATGGTCGTCCCGACCAGCACTATCACTGCGGCATCTCCCTTGCGCCCCGGTGGATTAACCCATCGAACCTCTTCTCCAGGAGGCACGATCCTAGGTATCTACCCTTGGTCCGGGTAGGACGATGTATGCCATCCTGCTTCGAAATTCTGCAACAGTACCGCCGGTCTTGACGGTCCCTCGTCCAGTTGCCCTTCTTCCTGGTGTGTTGACGGGCCATCCTGCGCACTTGGAAACGGCTCACTGGGTACCATGTCCGCCGACCTCTCTGGCGCACCTTCGCAGCCACCTTGCTTCCGATGGGTCCGGCAACAAACCCCGCCACATCCGCGCGAGTCGCGTCCACCGCTGCACTCGTGTTCACTCGTGCTCGGCACGGCCTCTCCTGTATCCTGCCGTCCACGATGATGTCCACCATTCTTCCGTTCACGGCACTATGCGTCAGGTGATTGGATGGCTCCGACGGTCCCCCCATGTCACACGCCAAGTCGGTTCTCGCGTGATGCTCGTTTGCTTGTGCGCTTCCCTGCTGATCGTCCTCCACGTCGTATCCTGGTTGGTTACGTACCCGACACACTCCTCCAGAGGATCCTCGACGACGTCCATGAACTGCCCCTTTGTCTTCCCCGAGACGTACACTTTCGTTATCTGAAACGGGCGCAACTGTCGCCTCGGCCACTAGGTGCTTCCTCCCCGGGTCCGCGCTATTCCGTCTGCCCCTGGCATCCAGTACTTTGACGCTCTCGTCAACTCTGACTACCAGGGCGCCAAGACGTTCCCCGTCGTCCTCCAGGACGTCCACATGCTGGCAGAGGTCTTCCACCTTTTCGCCGAGTTCTTCCACGTCTTCCGTCACGCCAGTCAGTTCGCCGAGTTGTTCCACGACTTCCGTCACGCCAATCAGTTCGCCGAGTTGTTCCACGTCTTCCGTCACGCCAATCAGTTTGCCGAGTTGTTCCACGTCTTCCGTCACGCCAATCAGTTCGCCGAGTTGTTCCACGTCTTCCGTCACGCCAATCAGTTCGCCGAGTTGTTCCACGTCTTCCCTCACGCCAATCAGTTCGCCGAGTTGTTCCACGTCTTCCCTCATATCATCTGAAACGGGCGCGACTGTCGCCTCGGCCACTAGGTGCTCCCTCCCCGGCTCCGCGCTATTCCGTCTGCCCCTGGCATCCAGTAATTTGACGCTTTCGTCAACTCTTACTACCAGGGTACCAAGACGTTCCCCGTCGTCCTCCACGACGTCCACGTGCTGGCAGAGGTCTTCCACCTTTTCGCCGAGTTCTTCCACGTCTTCCGTCACGCCAATCAGTTCGCCGTCAATTTTCGCCGATAGCTCCGTCTTCATCTCTTTCAGCTCGGCAGCGAGGTTGTCGTTTCTCGTCTTCATTTTGGCAACGAGGTTGTTGTTTCTCGTCTTCATTTTGGCAGCGAGGTTGTCGTTTGCCGCCTTCATTTCGGCGACGAGGTTGTCGTTTGCCGTCTTCATCTCTTTCAGCTCGGCAGCGAGGTTGTTGTTTTCCGTCTTCATCTTGGACATTTCTGTCTTCATTTCGGCGAATAATTCTTTCATCATTGCCATCATCCTGGTTTCCGAATCTCCCTCCATCTTGGTTCTAACGTTGCAACTTCTAACGACGATGTAACGAAACTAGAAGCAATTCGACGAATCCCACTTCTGACACCAGTGTGACTTTTTGTTGTGTTGAAAAGTAAAGTAGACAGATGTAGTCGAGATAAAGAAACACTTTTATTTCCGTAAACAGTAACTTTGTACACTCGTTGCAACAACAAGAAAGTCTTTTCCGATTCTCCAACAGCACGGCTCCGAACTCGTAACACAAAGAACTAACTCTTCTCCGTCGGCACAACGCTTCACATCGTCTGTCCGTCTCCGTCTGCACGACTCCTCGATGCTTCGCATACGTCTCTTGTTTCCGTCGGCACGAGTACTCAACGCTTCACATGCGTCTGTCTGTCTCCGTCGGCACGACTCCTCGCTATTTATATCTCCCAGGCACTATTCTGGAAGCTTCAGGAACGTTCAGTTAATGCGGCGAGATACAAAGTAGAAGACTCCAGAAGCCTCTATCCTTTTCTCTCTTTCGGCAAGCGCACCAACAATGCGGCCATTCTCTGTCTCTTTCCTTCGGCTCCTTTACCGTAGTGCCGACAATAATGCGATGGGTGACACTGCTGTTGTCGGCAATTAGATGCGGCGGGCGCGGTGACAATATGTTACATACCACTGCGCGAAAATGTTTTTCTGTATGTTTTACACACTGCCCTGTTATTATTACTACTGTCTACTTCAAAATAATTCCGTGGTTTATTCATGTTTTGTTCAATATCACCGTTGGACAGTGACAAAACAACAGATTTATGGATATTAGTTCCCACGGCAAGGTACGGTTGTAATTTGCGAAACAGTAACGGTGGAGGCAAAGAACAAATGTTTCCATGCGCTATATTAACTCCTGTCTTAAGTTTTGATTTGGTGTTTTGATTCACATATGTTGGTCACCGGAGTAGGTAAATGTAAGGGCGAGGGTGAGTCACCAAGCCGCGTGTCGTAGATTTACGGGTATAAAATAACCTCAGGCCTGACAAAGAAGCCTCTGAGCAAAATTAAGCGGCCTTCCACACACAATATACATAGCTAGGGACAATAAGGACCATAGTAGTTAAAGAGTGTCTTAATAAACAGTAAATTTCATTTTTAAACCAGGCTATTGTAGAAATGCGATTTATTGCGTCCACCAAATCGGCTTCGTTTAAAATTCAATTAACGCTGCATGTCACATGAGTAGCTCTACATTGTTTTGTATGTTTTTATGTGTTCACAAGAGTCCTTGAACTTTCATTCGCTTACAGGAATGCAGTCTAGGTCTATCAAGAACTGCAGTCCAGCAACTTTTTGGCGATACGCACAAGGCATACATTCCTTATCTGGCATAAAGTTAAACACGACAACCTTCAATAATGCAAAACTTAAAAATTTAAAGGCATCGAAACAGTATCGAAGGTTTATTCAAAATGTAGGTATTACTTCTATACCACCGAGTATCCAGAGTATCGAAGGATCGACGGTATCGAAGTCCCACCCCTTGTTTAAAATAAACTGGATATATTGTCTCCAGAAGCCATTAAGTCACACCATTGTAATATGTTAATGCCATTTTTAATCTGATTGAATTAAGCGAGATTTGGGGATTGCTAGAATTTATGACGGCAGAGAAAATTGCTTATTAGTTTAGTGCATCTGCTTTTAGTTCTTTTTCTTTCCCTGATTACCTTCCCCTTGATGCAGTATTATTAATTATGGTAGGTGTTGTGTTGGAGTGTTTTGTTTCCCATTGTTTGATTGTTTGCATTATATCGTTTGCAGTTGGCCTAGTGCGATTATCTTTTGTCTTCGTTGTAAATGTTATATATATTAACGAATAAAATTGTGATAATAAATACACTAATATTATTTCAATTGTGGCCTCCAGAGCAAAGAAGACTATCTCATTAGAAAGACTAAAAGTTAATACATCGACGTAACATATAATTTTCACGGGGGTCGCGTCTCAAGGAAATTATCAGCTGTAAATTGTGAACATACTTCATACCCGTACCACGACCGAGATAGGAGAGAAAGAGTCATCGCAGTTCATCGAAAGAGTTAGCCGGATCTTTTATACGAGAAAAGAATTCATCATACCGACCCTTCAAAGTGACGACGAGCAGAAGATTCCCTTCATACTGGTGACGGGAGATACCAGCCGGAAGAGACTCCTTCATACTGGCGCCCAGACGTGCGACGGCTCGAATACAGGCGTATAGAGTAAAAATATGTACCTGGACAAAGAGTGAAAAGAAGACATTTTGACGGAGTATCCTTTTTCTTGTGCTCCAGAATTCAAGTAAGACTAGTACTAATTTATGATACTACGCAATAAGAAAATTGTACAGAAGATGGAAAAAGTTGAGAAAGATAATGATAGTGTAGAGAGGGAAGTGAGTGATAAGTTATCAGTAGAAGGTAGAAAGAATGTAGTATGTAAGGAATCTGAAATAGGATTGAAAGAAATATTGGAAGCGATGAACAAAAATACAGCAGATATAAAAGCAGATGTAGCAAAACTAAGAGAGGATAGTGTTAGAAATGTAACAGAACTAAAAGCAGATGTAGCAAAACTAAGAGAGGATAGTGTTAGAAATGTAACAGAACTAAAAGCAGATGTAGCAAAACTAAGAGAGGATAGTGTTAGAAATGTAACAGAACTAAAAGCAGATGTAGCAAAACTAAGAGAGGATAGTGTTAGAAATGTAGCAGATTTGAAGGAGGATAATGCCAGAAATATAAATAAATTGTCACAAGAAATTGAATTATGTAAGAAGGAATGTACAGAAAGAATTGAATCAAGTAACAATGATATAGCTAAATTAGGTGAGTTAGTAAGCGTGATAAAATTAGGACAGGAATCAAACACAGTAGAAATAGCTAGGCTAGGAGAATTGATAAATGAAGTTAAGTTAGGACAGGAGAAGACAGTGGTAGAAATGAAAGCTGAATTAAGTAAAGAATTTGATGAAAAACTAGCCGAACAGAATGCAAAAATTGCAAAGGTAGGAGATGAATTGAGATCAGAGATAGTCGTGGTAGAACAGAGTTGTAAAATGTATCAAGATGGAATTAGGTCAAAACAAAATGACATTGATGTAAAAATTGATAGTTTAGAAAATGTTGTAAAGGGTATAAGCGCTGAGATGCAGTCACAGCGAGAAGAATTGAATAAAGTAAAGGAGGAAGCCAATGTAAATGTAAATAGAATAAATGAAACGGTTACAAAGGAAAAAGAATTCACAGGAAGGCTTTCCCAAGTTGTGATTGCTCTACAGGCTGATAGAGTTAATGACAATCATGATCAATTTGTGAGTGAATGCAAAAATATGACCAATACTGATGCACTTGACAATAACAGTAATATGGCGGACTTTCAGGAGAATGATTTAGCTATGCCAATGCACTCCCCTAGTCAAAACCATAATTGTCACGCTAGTCACTTGTTCCATGACCTAACCCCTCCGTCATTTGACGAAGAAGCCGGTGACAATCCAAAAATTTTCATAAAAGAACTGGAGGATTATTTTAGGATCAAACGAATTCCGAACGAGATACGAATGATGGTGGTTAAACGCTGTCTTAAGAAAAATCATAAAACAAATTTTAGTGGGGAGGGGCATAGAACCCCTGAAGGTTGCCAAAGGGAAAAAAAACAAAAAAAAAAAAAAAAAAAAAAAAAATCGAAACATTGTCAAGAGAAAATATTTTTGTATTCAACGATGACATGTTTTTCAACACAGTTGTTATATTGTTGTACAATTACATTGTTGTGGGGAGATCATCACAGTACATGCAACATTGTATGGCTGAAAACAATTTTCCCAAAATAGAATTAGTTGCATATACTGTGATGAGGGGCATTTGATGCAGTATTATTAATTATGGTAGGTGTTGTGTTGGAGTGTTTTGTTTCCCATTGTTTGATTGTTTGCATTATATCGTTTGCAGTTGGCCTAGTGCGATTATCTTTTGTCTTCGTTGTAAATGTTATATATATTAACGAATAAAATTGTGATAATAAATACACTAATATTATTTCAATTGTGGCCTCCAGAGCAAAGAAGACTATCTCATCAGAAAGACTAAAAGTTAATACATCGACGTAACATATAATTTTCACGGGGGTCGCGTCTCAAGGAAATTATCAGCTGTAAATTGTGAACATACTTCATACCCGTACCACGACCGAGATAGGAGAGAAAGAGTCATCGCAGTTCATCGAAAGAGTTAGCCGGATCTTTTATACGAGAAAAGAATTCATCATACCGACCCTTCAAAGTGACGACGAGCAGAAGATTCCCTTCATACTGGTGACGGGAGATACCAGCCGGAAGAGACTCCTTCACCCTTATGTAGGACTTACAAGCCAGTGCCTAGGGTCAGACGCCTGTCGGGGAGCAGAGGGACCCCTGGACCAGACAGAGTGAAGACCTGGATGCTGGTGGTTAGCCATCTGTAAAATTTGGATGGAGCTGTTTTATGGCATTTGCAAGCCTCACTGCTTTACTAAGAAACAAACATTGTAGTCTGAAGTTCCAACGGAATTTAAAGGAAGCTAAGTAATCAGTGATCCAAAAGACTCCGAACCGGCTGTGCTGTGCTTTGCCTGTACGCGTCTTCCGAGCTCGTCGCCGTCTGCTACTACCATAGAAAGGCGCGGATGAAACCACACATTTTGAAAACTACTCATCACCTTTATGAAAGGAGGTGCTGAAATTGGCCACCGTTTTGGCACCTCTTTAGGATTTTATCCATCACTCGCCGACCTTCACGTTGGGTAATGCTGGCAATTTCCATCCGGATATTTTGTTTTAATTCTTCCAGGGTGTGTGTGTTTGTCTTATACACTTTATGCTTTAAGTTATCCCAGAGATAGAACTCGCAGGGCTTAGGTCGGGGGACCGAGTGGGCCACAAATCTCTATTAATAATTCTGCCCTAAAATACACTTTCAAATCTTCTCATCGAAAGATTGGCTGTATGAACTGTTGCAGAGTCTTGTTGAAAAAAGGCACAATCACACTCTCTTTCGGTTAATTATCTAAAAATGGGGGGTAAAATTGGCGGCGCCGTGGGACCCAGGGACCCACATGTGGTATTCCGGTGGATGAAGCGGCAGGTTTTCTCCTGGTTCTCCGGTTTCCTTCGCCACTCATTCCACCTTTTGCTAAGTAATAACCTTTTCAGTCATCCATATCGCCTGCATTTCATATCATCCTCTTCCTCACTATAATACCTGGTGTTTGGTTGGCCACCCGCATCCAGGTCTTCACTCTGTCCGGTCCATAAGTTTCTGTGCTCCCCGACAGGCGTCTGACCCTAGGCACATGCCTTTAGGGGAGGGTAATCAGATAAAGAAGAAGGAGAGTAAAATTATACGAGCGTCAACTGTTGACTCGAAAAAAAAGTGGGCCTATGACTCTTTCTCCGCTAATGACGCACCATACCTAATTTTTTTTCGTCATGAAGGGGCGAACACACTCACGGCACAACTCACTCTCTTGAACACGATGTGGTACTAAAATTGTGGCTTTACTTATCAGTAGTGCCTTCCTGTGAAGGGTTAGAGGACGAGTACTCTCGTTCCCCCACTTGTGTCATAGATGTCCTACTTATAGAGTATATACGTTTTAGGTGGGTAAATGAAACCTCAGGTCTGCTTTCAACACTTTCATTGGTTGTTTTCCTGTGTTTCTCATTTATTTGTGGCTCGTTAGTAAGGAAATCCGTGTTATTTAACTATTTGGCATAGTCACAGGATATCGTATCTGAATTTTGTTTTGGAATCTGAATCAATAGATTGCATGATTTCGTTGACTTTAATTCTCGTACATGTGGGGAAAGTTGGCAGTGCTCAGATCTAGCTCGGCATTTGTTGCCTTACTTTCACTATCAACAATTTGGCTTGGAGCAATTGTTGAAGCTTTGTGGTTTGTATTGGCCTGACATGTCTTGCTAGGTACCCTTTCTATTTACATAATGATACCGAAATTTAGATTTCAAATCGAATGGGCTTGATAAAGACACGTTTTAATTTAATTGCCGGATGTGAGATTTGCGATAAGTGTTGAGTAATAACATAAATAGATAATAGAGCAGGAAGTGTTGTAAGGTGAACCAGATATGAGTAAATAATAGTCGTTAAATTTGTAGGATAAACACATTATTGGTTTGAAATTAACGAGTCATGACGTCATACTACATAGTTTAAATACACGTTTGAAATTCCGGTTTGCCAATCTTAAAAGTCACGCGATATATTTAATAAAATATAAAGTAAACATCGTTTAATCCTAAAAAGGTAATTATATATTCGAAATTCATAAAAGAACATGTTATAATAGAAAGGGACATTTCTAAATTGCGGGAACAGGAAATAGCATTTTGGATACGAGGCTTTCTTGGATGACGTCATGACGTTTAAAATTGGAGAGAACGGTTTTCCTAGCGTGGGACGCCGAGAAAGCGTCACTACTCACCCCAGACCAGTACTGCAAGTTATGCTGTGCAGACGTGAGTGCGATTCTTCTGCGTGTAGCAGATCGGCATAACTCCCGAAAGTATCTAAGATGTAATAAATAATATACAAAGGTTTTCTTGGGTAGTCTATTCTATAACACCTGCGCGTACCCGAGATAAATAAAGAGATCTCAATCTGAGCTAGCGGGAAAGAACCAAATCAACGGGCGAAAACGAGACCAACGACATTTACGCATCAAATGGCGACACAACGAGAAGCGAACAACGACTATTAGCTTCAAATGGCGACCCAACGTGTGGCGTCGAGTGAATAGACCAACCCCAAGACGACCAAGCCAGCATAGAACCAGCAAACAAGAAGGTGACCCAACGTGTGGCGTCGAGAAAATAGACCAACTCCAAGACGACCAAGCCAGCATCGAACCAGCAAACAAGAAGGTGCCCAGCGTGTCAACATCTGTGAAACGTGTAGTGAACAAGTTTAAGTGCAGTTTAAAAAAAAAAATAGTGAAAATATTGGTGAGTAGAAAAACACATGTAGATAGCTTAGAAATGGAAGACAGTGATAGCGATTTTCTAGGTTTTGAGAGTCCGGAAATTGAGAAAAGTGTAGTTAGGATGGAAGAATATAATCAAACTATAATCGGTAGCAGAATATGCCAAGAAGTAGAAGATCAGAACGTTAGAGAAACACCTAGAGGTAGCTCAGAAATGTTTAGTACTAATTCAGAAAGGCCAGCGGTTATGTCAGAAATAGAGAATATGTTTCAAAAGATAATGAAAAAGATGAGTACAGAGTTAAGTCAAAAGATAGATGAAACTAGTAAAGAATTAAGAACAGAGTTAGGACAGAAATTAGAGAAGGGACAACAGGAATTGGGAATGCAATTGGAAAATCAGAAGAGAGCTTTAGAAACCTTTAGGGAAGAAGTTAGGGAGGAAATTAATAAAGTCAGTAGTGAAGTAAAAGAAAATAGAGAACAGGTTAAGGGAGAATTAGAGACAATAAGGCAAGAAGTAAAGAATTCTGAAAAGAAATTAGGTCAACAAGTTAGTGAAAAATTAGATAAAGAAAGGGAAAAAGTAACATATAGATTAGACAAACAAAGGGAAGAAATTAGAGAAGAGTTACAGGGGTGTAAAGTTAGAATGGAAAGATCTGATGTAGAAAGTGAAAGGCAGGCTAGAAATTTGGAGGATGTTACAGACCAAATAAAAGGGGTAGTAACAGAAATTACTCAGGTAAAAGAGGCCTTAGAAAATTTGAAATTAAATGAAAATGCATGTAATCACAACAGTCTTAGTAATGAAGTTGCAAGAAACGAGGCAATACCAGGTGTATCAGCTGACATTTCGATGCAAAATAGAGGTAACAGTAATTCCCATTCTGATCTCAGAAATAGTGCAGGGACAGGTGACAATTCAAATTTACATTGGCCTAACCATGTCTTAAATGAAATGACACCTCCAGTTTTTGAAAATGAAGATTCAGATGATCCTAAAGCCTTTTTAGAAGGGTTACAAGAGTACTTCACGGTGAAACGTATACCAGAGGAGTACAAGATGGTGATAGTAAGAAAATGCCTAAAGGGTAATGCTGCCAATTGGCTAGGCCTTTCTATGGGTAACAATAATGATTACAGGACCTTTAGGAACATCTTTTTAACCAGATATTGGGGAGCTAGTAGGCATGCTAATATTAGAGTTGAATTAAGCAATGGAAAGTTTAATCCTAGATCGGAGGAATCGATGGTCAACTATTTTATGCGAATAGCGAGAAAATCGAAGATGTTGGATCCTCCCTTAGATGAAAAAGATCTAATAAATATAGTTACTCCACATTTTCCGGAAACGCTTCAACACTACCTAATCATAGCCCGACCCGGTAGCATTGCAGCTATGATCGAATTATTATCAGCCTTAGAAGTCAATAAGCCAAAACACGCATTTGGAAATAAATATGAAGAAAAAGAAACTGTAAATTCTTTCGGGCAAGGGGCACAGTATTATCAGAATAGAAGTGAGATTAGGGAAAGATATAAAGGACCAGTACCAAGGATGGAATCATTCCGGTGGGAAAATCAAGGTAGATATAACCAGGAAGGGCATCACCAAAATAGAAATGGTAATCAAAGGGGAAGAAATATAAGGGTGAATTATATGAATACAAATAGATTTGATCGAGGTAGACGGGGTCGTTATTTTGGACATAGTAGAAATTCAAATGATGGGTATTGGACAAACGGAGATAATGAGTTTAGACCGAGGTCACCAAGACAGGGAGAAAGGTATTCTAATGGACGAAATTCCCCCGAAAATGCGGAAATGGTTGAGGCCATTAACACGGTCAAAAACATGGTAGGAAGTAACCCCGATTTAATGCAGGAAAACAGAAGTAACAATTCGGGAAATTGTACAGGAGCCATACATAAAAATCAGGGAAACGCCAGACCCGGTCAAACGCGCCTTCAGTGAGAACTGGGCATCCTAGTAATGATTGTGATAAGTACTCGGAAATAAATAGTCCTGGAAGGCAAATGATGATACAAAAGAAAAGAGAATGGAAAAATAGAATCGACGAAAACGAAAAAGTAGGAGATCCACCTAAAATCAAAATTGGAGTAAATGGAAAACAATACAATGCAATTATAGATACGGGATCAAATAGCACAGTATGCTCACAAAATTTTTATGATAATTTACAAAGTAGTGGTTTTAAAGTAATGTCTTTACCAGTTAATGGGATATATTGCTCGCTAGCTGTGGGAAAACGAAAAGAGAGAGTAAAATTTCAAGCAATGATAAATATTGAAATAAATGGGAGAATACTAGGAATTTTATTTCTGATTGTAGGAAGACTTGTGACAGATATTATAATAGGTTGTGATTGTCTTTATGCCTGGGAAGCTGTGGTGAATTTTAAAAACATGATTCTAGAAATGAAAGTTGAAGATGAGACCATTATAGTGCCTTTTGTGGAAGATAGTAGTTCAGAAACTATTGTACGAGAAAAAGAGGAAGAAGAAATCCAAGGGGATACATTATTTGTAGAATATGTTAAAGTAGGAGCTATGGAATTAACTGAAGTAAATGTCAAAGAGTACAGTGTCGATAATAAAGAAAATGTAGAATGGGATAAAAATGATTTCATAGACAATTTGAGGTTTTCTGACGCAACTAGGTACTATGATAGGGAGAGTAGTGAAGACTTAGAAGAATTGTTGAGGGAAAAGGTAACTCAGGCTGATCAACTAAATGAACAACAGAGGGATAAACTGTTTGAAATATTAATCCGAAATAAAGAAGTATTCTCTGAGAAACCTGGTAAATGTAATATTTATACTCATTCGTTTGAGATGATACCCATCAAACCTTTTACACATAAAGCGAGAGCTATCCCTAGTACAATAAGAGAAGAGGTAGATGCAGTTATAAAGTCAATGTTAGAAGATGAGGTTATTGAGATTTCGAATTCAGAATTTGTGAATCCCCTATGTATTGTAAATAAGGCCAATGGAAAGATTAGGGTGACATTAGACGCGAGAAAACTAAATCATTGTTCCTCATAGTTTCCATCAGGGAATCCAACAGAACGTGTCCTCCGAGATATAGGAATTTATTTACGTGTACTTACACATCATAATCACAAGGATTGGGTGAAATATTGTCCATTTATAGAAAAGATTATCAATCACACCATTAATGTAACTACTGGGTTCGCACCAATAAAATTAATGTTAGGAATTGAACCAGAACCAATATTAACCGGGGTACCAAAAATACTGAAAATTAATGACATTCAGTTAAGTGAAGAAGAAAGAGCGAAAATTGCTTTTGAACGAATCAAGAAAAAGGCAGAGAAGCGAAAATTAAAGAAAAAGAGTAGAAAACATAAATGGGAACCTAAGATAGGCGATTGGGTACTAGTTAAAGACCATAAGTTATCAAGTGCCTTGCGAGGTAGGAACAAAAGGATGGAATTGTTATATAAAGGTCCTGCAGAAATTATATCCAAATTTGGTTATCATACCTATGAATTAAAAGATGTTAAAAATGAAAAATGTCTGGGAAGGTGGCATAAACAACTCCTTCGACCATACAAGAAACCGTGTGGTACCTTGGGACCTTGACTTCATGTAAAATTCGAAGTGTCATTTGTCTATTGGCGCCCAATCAGCCTTGAGATAAAATTTAAATGTTAGCTTACTTGAAAATCATATATTGGTTAGGTACTTACGTATTCATGACAAATGCAGAATGTGAATTGCTATATACTACAAAGAGCTTAAGAATATATTGTATAGAGCTCACAATAACAGCTTCAGAAAGATTGTTAAAATATTCATCTCCGCATAGAGAGAAAACCGAATATTTAATTTGTAAACATTTGTTAAAATATTTAGATGTATAGATAGTTATCACAGCAAGACAAAGAAAGAACTTGTCTGAAGAGTGTAATGGATTTATATAAATATATGTACATTTTAGTGCTTAAAGGATCTAGTACAGATATGTGTTACAATAACAAAAGTGAAAAATCACAGTGCAAGTGATAGTGAGAGCGAAGTGAGCAAACATGAACTAAAAGAAGGAAGTATAAAGAAAGACTCTTGAAATTTAACCTTTATATAAAAGTGTCACAGAAGAAACCATAACATATTGTAATTAGTATTTAAGGATTAATGTTTAGTCAAGTGTACAATTGTTTGTCATGTTAAAAAGATTAAGGAGAAAATGTGTTAATAACCAATTTCAAAAACAGTGTAATTGAAAATTGTATATAATGGGAGTGTTGCCGATTATTCAAAATACAGCAGTAATTTTTAATTTTCTTTCGGGCAAGACATTTACATTATTTTATTATGAAATAATAAAATAACATAAATGGGGGCATTTGATACCGAAATTTAGATTTCAAATCGAATGGGCTTGATAAAGACACGTTTTAATTTAATTGCCGGATGTGAGATTTGCGATAAGTGTTGAGTAATAACATAAATAGATAATAGAGCAGGAAGTGTTGTAAGGTGAACCAGATATGAGTAAATAATAGTCGTTAAATTTGTAGGATAAACACATTATTGGTTTGAAATTAACGAGTCATGACGTCATACTACATAGTTTAAATACACGTTTGAAATTCCGGTTTGCCAATCTTAAAAGTCACGCGATATATTTAATAAAATATAAAGTAAACATCGTTTAATCCTAAAAAGGTAATTATATATTCGAAATTCATAAAAGAACATGTTATAATAGAAAGGGACAGTTCTAAATTGCGGGAAAAGGAAATAGCATTTTGGATACGAGGCTTTCTTGGATGACGTCATGACGTTTAAAATTGGAGAGAACGGTTTTCCTAGCGTGGGACGCCGAGAAAGCGTCACTACTCACCCCAGACCAGTACTGCAAGTTATGCTGTGCAGACGTGAGTGCGATTCTTCTGCGTGTAGCAGATCGGCATAACTCCCGAAAGTATCTAAGATGTAATAAATAATATACAAAGGTTTTCTTGGGTAGTCTATTCTATAACACCTGCGCGTACCCGAGATAAATAAAGAGATCTCAATCTGAGCTAGCGGGAAAGAACCAAAAACACGGGCGAAAACGAGACCAACGACATTTACGCATCAAATGGCGACACAACGAGAAGCGAACAACGACTATTTAGCTTCAATAAGAAATAGGCTGGACTGAATAATAAATCCAATAAGTTGTATCATCGTGATTAATCTGCATACTGGCAGGGAGATTATCTATAATCCCACTGGCCTTAGAAGAAAACCTGATGTAAACAAAAAAGCGCGCGAAATACTGGTCTGCAAAATGTATCACTACGTCCTGGGTAAAGCATATGCACTATCTAAAGACTGCTGAAGCTTCTGACCTGAGTCACTTGACCGGCATAAGTGCACATCAGTTGTGTTTATTTCTGAACGATTATACATGTACTGGAACCCAATTTCCTTCCGTAGAATAATAAAACTTATTTTGAACTTGGGCAGATTGTATCATTATTTACAAGTGCTAGCATTTGGCCAATAGCTGGCGATTCATTGTCCAAGTAAAACAGATGCGCGTTATCCCACACAAGTTTCTTTCATGTTACCTTTTCTTTGAAAGTGATAACAGTTTTCTCTTTTTGTGTTCTTCCACGCCAATGGGGTTGATACTTTTTACAGAAACATCACTAAACTCGGATGCTAAATCAATAATGCCTTTAGTGCCTAAATCCGAATGCTTCTCACAAAACCATATGCACACATTCAATACAATAGTTTCTTCACCAATTTTCAAAATTTCCTTTTTGGCATGATTCACATATACGTTTTGATTACTCACAGTTATTAACTTTAACCACCGTTTATCCGCTGTAATAAATAATTTCAAAATAAGCGAGCGCCGCTAAATGCAACAAGACTGACGAACTGTGCTTTAGTAATAAAAAACGGTGCATACATATATCTCCATTCATTAAATTATTATTAATGACATCTGTGTGTGTGTTTTAAATGCAGTCGGAATTAAAATGTAATATTCTAACAGTCCTTTTTAACAAATTAAACTCTTGAATAATATAAAGCAAAAGTAATGTTTGTATTCCGACATAAAACTACATACGTTATCGAAATCCGTGGCACCCAGTTTGCTACGTACTTTAGTTCACATCAGGTTCCCTTCCAAGACCGGCATTAGTATAGGTCTTTTGGATTGACATTTGTCTCCTGTAACTATAGAAGAAGTGAGGTTTACCCCGAGTATTGTGAATTGCTGTTCAAGTATCTTGTTAGTTTAGGATATTTAAGGGCTAAATGCTAAATACATGCATATTCTTGCATTTGATATGCGCGAAACATACCTTATGCATCTTATGATCACTTAGTTTGCTAAAACATAATCTTTGGCTGTAATTTTATGGTGGTAAACAATAACAATGGCCGGATCTTTAGATGGCGCCATTTATGTAACCGAACTTCCGAAGCGTAACTTTACGAACCTCTTGGTTCTAGATTCATTATAGCTGGAACTGTAGAAAGTGCATTGCTACCGTTGGTTGTTAGAGTTCTTGAAATTGCAACTTTCGATGTAGAAACTTCTGGGAGGTTATAAATCGCCTATAAAACTAGTTTTGCACTTTTGGCTCTTGTTTAATGTAACTAATTAAATAAAAGAAAACTTATTTTAAGTGTTCAAATGCACTTACCAAGTATTCCACACTATAAAGCAAAAAAAAAAAAAAAAAAAAAAAAAAAAAAAAAAAAAAAAAAAAAAAAAAAACCACAATAATTAATGCTTTATGAAAAGTAAATTGCTTGTAGTATATTACACCAGTGCTCGCGCCGTGGTCGAGTGGTTAGAATATTCGCCTCTCACCAAAGTGGCCTGGTTTCGACCTCATGTAGTTGTTTTTTATTTGTGATTCCTAAAGTCGTAATTTTGTTTAAAAAGCCTTCACATGATCAAAGATACTGGTGATCAATTGGGCACGTCTTGGAGACATGAGTTAAGTTGTGTTATATCTACCAGAAAGGCAAACTCAGTATCCATTCTGCGTCTTTAAATTCAACAATAGGTTTGTCCTTCTCCTCCATAAATGTTTGTATTTCGTTTTTGAGATCTACAATCGCTTCACGGCTCAGCCATCTTATTTCAGTATAATAAACAATACCTTCTAATTCTGAATCCAGATTTTGTAAGAAATGTTGAAATTCTCTATGTCACAAACCATGTGAACGAATGAAATTCACTTAAAACGACTAACAAATCACTGCCTCTGCATGCACTTATTTAACTAACCCTTCTCGTTTATCTGCAAATGCAGGAGCTCCCTCTGAATGAAACCTGCTACTTAGGTTCGTATCATCCAAAGATGCGACAGGAAGATTTTCAAGAAATTACCGGCACTCTAAACTATCCTTTACATCGAAGATTCTACTTTTCCAAATGACTTTGACGACTTTAATTAACATTATAGACATTTTAAAGGTATTTGCATCTCGAATTTTTTGGGACAGCTTGGAAGTCCTGTTGACTTGGAAGGAATTTAGTACACTTTTGCATAACTGATAAACCGTAACTGACAAATAGGTAACACACAAAAAACTGTTAACACACAATTTATTTAAAACAATTTTTATGGCATTAGCCATTTCCGACATATTCGTTTTATTGGTTTGAACTGTTCAATGCTTTGAACTTTTTTAAAATTATGTCACTTTCAGTTGCTTCTCGCAATGTTATGAAAAGAGTGTGGAATTTCAAGGCCAACATATTGTGAGCTGGATTTTAAACGTTTGACTATCTTTTCCATTTCCTTTATTCCTCTTGTACCTTGATCGAAAAATTTATTGAAACTATTTTAGCAAATGTTTCTGTCTATTATAAGGAAGGAAATAAAGAAATAGCTTTGTAGGAATAATTTGCCAAATGTGTACAAAAGTAACATCGGTTAGAGAAGGTTAGGCGAATATAACTTCAGAGTTTTCCTCTCTTCGTTTCTTCGTGTACTCATATAAGTAGCGTGGGATTTTAAATTCACCACGTAGGAAACAGCTTTTTAAAAATATGATTATCGATTTAGTCCACAGTATAATCGGTGTACCTTTAACGAAGTGTGTAATGAAAGTTTATCTGAATTGTTAAGTAGGTAGAAGGATGATAGGAATAGGAGGTACATGGAGGGGGTTCGATACTGAAGCTAGGTTTATTGTACAGTCGGCTCCAAATGTTTTCCAAAGGACGACAGGGTGTTGGGGAAAGAATTAGTTGCGCCTTGTCCGCCCGGTCCAGCGACGGCTTCACTAGAGTTGTTTACTTTTGTGTGTGTTCCTCTGATGTGCGGTCAGCGGGAGGCAAACAACAAGGTAGATAATTAGTTTTATTCTATCCAAACAAAAAGTCAGCACATTCTTTTCTGCACATGCGTAATCAAGTAGCAATACTTTTTTGTGGTAACATTGGCGTTTAAGAAATATGTTTAAAATAAAGTGATACGACGCCTCTAATGCTGAACATTTGGTTTCCAACCTCGCTGCGAGTTCTTTCTGGATTTATAACGTTAATGCTGTTTTCTTTATATTGAGATTACTTTCTTGCGAAATGGAAGGATTCAGCATTCGGCTAGCGACCTGGAAATCCCATGTCAGGAAGGTTGGCCATGGGAATCGAACCCACATGTTATTGTGGAGCAACTCGATCGGTTAGAAGAACAAAGTTTTCTAGCCATAGTTTGTAGGAGAGTGACTAGTATGTGAATACAACACCTCAGATTCTTTTATTTCTCTTCAAGCACACTCACGAATGCATATATCAGTAGAAAACAACAACGTACACTAATCTATTTAAAATACGCGATTCCACGAGCAGGTCCTCATTCCTCTGCCGAATGGTAATTAATTTCCTGAATGGAATAAAAAGCTCATTTTCTTTGTTCAGTTCAACTCTGATGCACGTTATAGCCATTCATACGATAGTGAAGAGGTCTATTCATTCCCTGGCGAGTCCTGGAATCATTTCACTCCAGCAAATGCTGTTAATGGCGAATACGTTACTGCTCCACCTATCGGAGTATATACAATAAGATCTACACGTTTTATCTATACAGAATATCCATTTTCGAAATAACGGCTTACACGCAAAACTGGCTGCTGTCAATTGGAATGGAAGCCCAATGCTCTAGAGGTGTCAAGAATACAGCTTTTACTCATTCAAATGCATTTCGCTTACTTTTTCGAACTTCACTAAAGCGGTATGAATAAACTGATCTCTAATTGAACTTTTCTCGTTGTTGTCATGCTCATCCTTTCTGTGCCTTAAGGTAAAGCATGCCAATAACAATTTGTTGCTTACTACTAACGCTGCCAAAGAACTATTAAATTACCTGAAACACATTCTAATGAGAATAGGCTTATTTTTTATATGTCCAAAAATAGTAATGAATAACGCGATTTAAATAGATAACCATATAAAATTGTCATAAAACAATGTTGAGTGTTGGTGTCAAAGAGTGTAATGACTTATTGTTTTGAGTAGATCTTTTGAAGCCAGTATCAGGTCTTAGAGGAAGGATGTATCGTAGTACTCGTGTAGCGGAGAGCTTGCCTAGCAAACACGGCGTTCAATAAGAAAAGTAACGACATAATCATAAGAAGACAAATATCCCTTGAGTGGGGAATCAACGTAACTACCACTTTACCGGTGCATGTAACGTCGTGCTGAACACACTGATCCAGGGCTGTGCAGTCAATAGTTCTGATCTGCGCAATATGTATGTCACAATCATCACGTGCTACCACATTGAAAACGTTGGAAGAAGAATTTGGTACAAATACTTTAACCGAGAATGGAGAAAACATACAATGTAGGTTCTGCTATCCAAAAATATGAAAATTGTAAAGGGAAGTTGATCACTATAATAGGAGTTCTTTGAAGAACTGTGTAAAATGATATATACCAATACTCCATTTTACAAACTACACCTTCCCGAGTTTAAAAGCTTCATTAGGAAATATACTAAACTATTTGACAGACAAACACACGAATGAGGAGATAATGTGACACACAAATGTTTATATTTTTGACACCACAAATGTATCTAATGACTATTTTTAAATTAGATTTGTTGTTACACCCCTTGTCCTAGCTCTAATTATAAAACCTAGACCAAATAACGTCCTTCGCAATATCACATGCAAAAGCATAAAATAAAATTGGCAATCTAAATGTTACTCTTTCTTGCACAGCCCGTACAACGGAGCGGTGCTATTTTATAACAGAGGTGCTTTTCATGGTCAGGCTGTACCTTCCTGCAGTTGTTTACGTGCGCGTGCGATAACACTAAAGTCCATGTGCAGTATACGCACACGCCTCTGGGTTTTAACTATTATGCAATGAGCTTCAAGTTTCGAACTCCTTTCCCTTTCCTTTTCAAGCTATAACTTATTCATGTATGTAAGTGGTTGCTGTTATCTGGCGTACGATTCATTAACATTTGAAGACTAAAGCATCGTCAGTCAGCGCTGATATATCATGTTCAGCACGCTTTGAAACGGATCAAAATGAAATGTAATGCATATTACTTCTTTTTCATCTTTATCTGTTTGCCCTCCCCTTATGTAGGACTTACACCTCTATGACTTACAAGTCAGTGCCTAGGGTCAGATGCTAAACATTTGCAGAAATTATTGCTATTTTTCTGGTAGACCCAAGGGGAATATGGACATACAGTAGACTTCTAGCGATGGTCAAATCTTTTAAAGCTGGTCGCTATAAGAAGGCTTAGAAATCCCGTTCTCTTTACGCCTCCAAGAAATTAAAAAGTGAATAACGACTTTCTATTTGAGAAAAGTGTCCCAAAACTCACACAAGTAACAAGGAATATCTGAAATGATTCACTCCACAAAAAATTCATTTGGACATAACTTGTGTGTTTTAACGAGATCTACATTTCTGTATAGTAAGATTTGGTCTATCTCTTACGGTTTAATAAGTATGCAAAAGTCATCAAGAATAAGCAGGACTACATGGCCTATAGCCAGAAAATTCAAAATGTACATTCCATTTGCCATAAAATACCTTAAACATATGACATTTTAATCAAAATAGTTACAGTCATTTTTGAGAAAATAAACATTTTTTAAAAATGTTCCATGAAAAGGATAGTTTAGAGTGGAGGAATTTTCTTCAAAATCTTCGTGTCGAATCCTTGAAAGATATTAATCTTAAATACCAACTTTGGTTTCTAACCTACTTTTGTATGCTGTTCATAGACAGACACACATACCACACGCGATTTTTTATTTTTTTATTTTTTATTTCAGTGCCCTCATAACATGTATTTTCGATGAAAACTTGATGTCGGAATTTTGGGTGGAATACAATGTAGAGAAAGTAAAAATGTGATTACCGTCACTAGCCCATTAAACACGTTGAGCTCAATCCAAAACCGAAAATTACCGGCAAATATCTCTTGCTTGTTGTTTTGTTACACCTAAAGAGGGTTCAGTAACAAGAGCGTGATGTGGGGCAGAGACGGTCGTTGCAAGAATTTCCACAATTCTAACTTGGAAGCAGCTCTATGTGGTTTTTCCGCCATACATCAAACGGACGCGCTGCTCAGCTTTGAACCATGCGGTGTGGTCGAGAAGTACATTCCCAGGTCACCCAACCACCCCGTCTTGAGAATCTTCACCCGTCTCGCCACAAATCAGTGTTGTTTTCAAAGCATTACCACTGTCCCTAAATCATGGAGCGGTCGCAAAAGCTGGTCCACCCGGTTTTGATCTCTCTCCGTTCTGTTTGCACTCCGTTCTGTGCTCCACTCGTTAGCAAAAAGTTAAATAAAGAGATGTCGACCTCCGCCCCTAGTACATTTTAGTGGACAGTACGCTCGTGTTTAATTTCTATTTGCTCTTTATTCGCACGTAGATTTAACGGTAGGTAATGGTAATACGTACAGCTGCTCCAAAAATCAGGGACCCCATTGGAATGCGTTTTTTGTGAGTTCAGATATCCTGTTTAGCTTTCTCTTTGGCGTATCCTCCAAAGAAAATACCTGTTTTTCTAAACACACTTCTTTTTCATATGGAACTCTCGTCTAACTCTTTCTTTGATTCATTCGGTTATAAAGAGAGAGAGAGGGGGGGGGGCGGCAGTTTTCTTTTGCAGGTCTTCTTAAGAAAATGTAAAATATGGAGGGTTTGGGAAGACGATAGTCTTTTGTTCGAAAAAATAAGAACCCTTTGAAAAAGTGCGAAAATAATAGAATATAACAGAGATCTGCATGAGAAAAGTTGGTTGTAACTTGTCCAGTACATCTGCATTTCAGGTGCGCTATAAATCATTCCAAATTAGAATAAAGAAGATAAAAATGGACAATGGCCCGCAGACAAGGGTTTTCATGCAAATATCGACTGAGTTAGAACTAGGAACAGCAAGCATCAAAAAGGTAAGGAAGTGAGATCTTGCCTTGGAAACAAAGTTAAAAAAGGAGCCATCACATACACACTAAATTATTAAGCTACACAAGAAACTAAGAGCTGCATATAGTTATATAACAGCAAATTGCTGTGACAATTTCTTAAGATTCGCTTTGGTATCTTAATACGGAATATATGCGATTCTTGAACAATCGTGTACTGGATGTACGATCTGAGCCTAATAGCATCCCTCCGGTTCGCTAAATTCCTCTAAATGAGACATGGGAAAGATGGATGACAGGAATGCAATCGAGTATTTACCCTTTCCACTTACTGACCAATTTGAAGGACTGTGCGGTTATCTGAGATAGACAGACAATAGCGGAAGGCATGGCGTGGTAGCTAATCGCTATGAGGCAGTGAACGGCCTATGAAAACTACGATGTAGGGGAAGCGACACATTGAGTCAGTTCTCTCCATCTATGCTGTGTAGAATTCTTGGTGCGCATCCTACTGCGTTACTTGTGTACTTTCCAGCACAGTAACTTTTTAACAGCAGTGCGACACATACCAGTACACAGCTGTGGAAATGACCGACATGAGCTCCAGCACACTTTGATGTAAATGTGCGGAATCACCTCAATGTTGCATGCCCAAATCGATGGATTAATTGAGGTGAACCAGTTCCATGGCCAGCTCGGTCACCCGATCTGACACCTCTCGACTATTTTCTGTGGAGTTGTATGAAGAATATGGTGTATGGCACTCCCGTAATGTCAGCGAAGGGCCTTAATTCTGGAGTCCACGAGACGATTGAAAACCTTCAAAGACAACCACACGTTTTAGGTCCTGTGCAAGATTACCACCACCGATATAGGCTCTGCAATTCCATAGCCTACAGGAGATACAGAGTTCGAAGCCCGTTTGTAACGTAGACAGCTCGATGCTGGGTTTAAAGGCCAAATGTGAACGCACACTTCCATACGCTTAAGCGTTCAAACCGTATATGAGATAGTGCGTCCCATCCAAAAATTGCCTACGTTTAAGTATCATTCCTTCTGTATACACTGGTAGCTTAACCTTTTTAGGCACCTTAAGGTCACTTCATTGGGCAATCGAGGCCTTTATGGACTCTACCTTAGTTTTAAAGGAGATTACTAATATAATTCAAGTATCTAAAGTATTACATATTAATGCCACGATTGATTTTCAAATCGGCGATAAATCAAGTCATTTTCTGTCACGAGGTTGTATCAAACTCAAGGTCTGTTCACTAGGATTATTTCGAGAAAAAAAATATAGCACACTAAAAGTTATATTTCAAACTGTTACAAACTGTCCCGTGAACTTCCTCCTAAATGTACTCTGTGTGATTCTACTCTTACCGTTCAGCATCTGCTCACTGTTTGCCCAAGATACACTCACCAGCGACTTCAGTATGGAGTTCCTAAGAACCTTCAGCTAGCTTTGGGTGATCAACAATATCACAAGAAAATCATCAAGTTCATCAAAGCATGCAAAGTTAATGTTTAAATTCAATGTAAACTTCATTATTTGTTTCCTCCTTTTTTCCCTCAATGTTTAGTCGCGATATGACTTTTATGTTAAAGCGACTTCAAATAATAAATAAATTTAAAAAAAAATTATAAATTAATCTGAAAGAATTATGCGACTTCGATAATATTCTATTTGTAATGGGTCCTCAGAATTTTAAATCATTATTATTAGATATTTATGTATTCTTCAAACATTTGCTTATGAAATTAAAGTTTGAGAAAGTATAGGGTGTTAAAACATTTTTAGATAAAAGAATAAGCATTGATCAATAAAACATTCGTTTCTATCACTTTATTAAATGCTAAAGGTAAGCTCCTTCGGTTGTTAAGTCTAGTAGTTCAACATACTAAAACAGTTAACATCGTTGAATCGTTTGTAAGAGTTCAGGGGATTCTAAACTTAATTATATCAGAATATTGGCTATTATTCATACTTGCATTCGAAAATGTATTAAGTACTGTTTTAAGCAGCATTGTTATAAGTTCTCATAATTTACCCTTGGCTTTAACGTTTCATTTGGGACAGAATGTATAATGAATCATCTGGTTTGACAGGAAATGTTTCCTCTTTTGCTGATGTCTTTTTATTGTGTATATTCGTTTCTTGTAGACAGAATATGGTTATTATAATGAAATATGCGTCATTGAGGCTAAACTTACTCCCAGTAAATATGCTGCATTCGTTCCCACTCCTCTTTCTGATCCCAATTGTTCACAGCTCGGTTATATCTGTATAGTGGGCACAAAATGGAGACGGGACCTCAAAAACTTCAACGGAACAGTAGCGGCACAGCTGAAATGCTCTCTAATGGCACTCCCACGTTCTCTTACTCTAGCGATGATAAAAAGTACTCCACTTACAGATTTAACGGACCATTGCTATGTACCAAAGAATTCCAAGTGCGTACAGACCACCGTCTGCTATTATGGGTGAAAGCTTCTAAAGTTCAGATGAATGCCATGCTTGCTAGGGAACTTCTCTAAAACACTCCATACACTTCTGCGGAAGTACTTGGCGGACTGAGTTCTAGGGTCAACGGCTAGACAAGTGACTTCAGATATTATACAATCAGGTGAACAATTTGAGGCTTCGACCAAGAAAAATTACCTTGTGTGATAGTATGACCTGTACCTTGGAGTAGTACAGAACTGGTAGAATTCCTAAAGGAAAGGCAAAGTCGCCACCGATGAAGCACTTCGGCCACAAAGGCTACATTATGTTGAACTGGAAATGTGTTTAGCGTTATAAGGGTATAGCGGGCTGTGGAAAAGAATCCCTGTAAGTACTGACACAATCAAAGGAGAATACATAGCATATTTGAATTTTTTTATATTTAGCAGTGCAAATAAACCATTTTTTTATTTCACATCTCTGTGGTTATGGATGGCTTCTATTGATCGTGGTGGGTCAGTCCTCATGGGTCACTTGTCACAACACGGTGTGAGTAATGCCATAATGTCTGTAATGACGTGCAGTAATTGGGTTTAATTAATTAAGTTTTACTTTTAATGCAGCATTCCTGTAGAGGTTAGGTTATTCCTGTTTTCGATGCATTCTTGAACTGCTGAAACATAATAAAGTGCAATATATGTCCCATTAGACTTGATGGTGGTTTCCGAAGTGTGTAGCTTTAATGTGAAACAGCTTTTGTGAGGACTAATACGTATTTCATTTTGCTTACTGCTGTTGTTGCACGGTTGTGCTTTTGGTGGAACGCGATTCATAGACAGGATGGTGAGGAGAATATGGATCGCGGTACTCCGCAAGTCAAAAGGAAACACAGATGTTTGCGTACACGAGCCAGAAGGAAGAATGGGACATGGAGGGTCCCAAAGACAAACAAACCCATTTCAGCCAGCTGGTTTTCTGACATCCCCCCTTCCTCCTTGATCCCCGAGATGAAAAGCTGCTGCGGCTGCAGAATCCTGTAAATTTCCCATCCTATCCCCTTTATGCTCCCAGAGGATTAACAGGGAAATATCTGCAGAAGTCAGGAACGGTGAACCTGCGCCCGGAATCGCCCTTTGCGAATGTGCTACCTCATTAATTAAATGGAGAGTTTTACATTGTTGATGGGGAACGTATTTTGCTAATGGCCTGGAGCCAGTGGGATCATATCCAGGCCTGACGGAATGCCTCATTAATGGAGTTCACTATTTCGCTGTGCTAAAAAAAAGAGTAGCTCTGTACGGAATTCAGCGTCCAATTTCCTGTAACGCCAAGTGAAACATTTACTACGCTTGTGAACAAACGGCTTGGAAGGCTACATGGATACGACCTGCCCTATGGGGCATAACATTGATGATGCTTCCATGTAAAGAACTCAGTCCGCAAATTTGAAAACTCTAAATGTTTATTTTCTATTTACCCACTCGGTAAACGCCTGTACTGCTATGTGAGACATGCAAACAACAGAGTTTGCTTTTTATGCTATGCATGTTTGAATAAGTAGCTGTGACGACTTGTACCCGCAATGGATGTGTCATTGGATAGAAATCCATAGTTACTAAGTCCTGTTGGTTTAGCATATTGTGCATTTCAGTTGAACCGTGTCATATGGAGTTAATGACGCAAGCGATGTCATTAGTACTGTCGTTAGTGCTACATAAGGTAAGCACTAACAAATTTATTGTTAGCATCGCCATTGGGTATATCAAAAAATGAATTTCAGAAGGCCTTGTGGTTTACAGGGGAAAAAGTGAGTCAGCTAAGGACTTCAGTGTGGTACCGGCATGCTTTCGTGATAGCTCAACTAGATAGAGTAGCAGTAAACCCAATATTCGTGGTGCAAATCCCGACCGTGGCACTGAATTTTTCAGTCTTGTTTCTGCCAGGGCAATCCAAGACCGTTTTCGCATTCCCACTGAGGAAATCACCATCGGGCTTCAAGGTCAAAGTTTGCTCGACAACTTTTAAGTCAATGCTAGTCAAAAAAGTGTTATTGTATACTCTGTGATTGTTCAAATGAATTGTGTGGCACAAAGTCCGGTCAACTGTGAGGTGACAAGTGTTTCTCAATTTTTGTATGCTAGGAAGTTGAACCCCCCAAAATTTAACCCTATCTAAAGGGAGTGCATGATGATACAGTAATGAATGAAATAAATGCCAGGAAGTGGTTCGAAATGTTTAACAATGGACGAAGACATATGCATGGCACCCAGCACAGACGATTTCAAGAATCGGTTGAACAACAAATGCGTACAAGATATACTCGTAATCCTAGAGAAATACATGTTTTTCCCTATTTCTCATCCATAGCTAGATGAAGTCGTGTCCAAATTGACTTAATGGACTGGCGTTCGCCGATTAGAACATGAGCATTTTAAACCTAGTGGGCAGATATGACACATAAGTAAATAACAGGGGTGATTTTGTAAAGAAATAAAATAAGCAATTTGTAAGCACTTGCCATTTTTAATACTTTTTTCTGAATTCGTATAAGTCAGTCATACTTTCTGAACCCTCAAACATTTTTAATTTTAGACTACTCATAGTATGTGTGATTAACATTTATTTTAGTAAAGATTTCTTGGAACGAGTGCTTAATTGTTAGTTTTACAAAAAAAAAAAAAAATTGCAGAAGTAAAATGAAGGTAAAAAATAACTTTTACTTAGTATTTCATAGATGAATAAAGCTAATAATACCATTTTAATCTGTGGTTCGCTTTATCAGAAGGAACAGTGGTATTGCTGTTCAAAGTAATTGGAGCAAGACACGCACGCACACACAAACATGTTGTAGTACTGGTTATATTTTTGTAACGCCCACTTTGTTAGGAAAATTGAAAATGTACGACTTATCCGGACATCGAAAAAAATTTAAAAAATTAAATTAGAAAGGGTAAAAAAATTGCTTCTAAAACGCTTTGGAAAAAGTGACAGAAATACATTTTTGTATTTGTTTTTCTTTACATTATTTACATTGCTTTACATTACTTTGCTTCTCTGAGGAAATTTAATTAAAATTTTGGTTTTTAAGATAACATTTTGATGATGTTGATATTTTTCTAAGACAAAATGCTAATTATCTTCAAATGTATCACAGTCAAAGTGTAACCATAGATCATTGCGTTTAACACATTTACTGAACTATAGACTGTGTAAACGGTAAAACGTAACTGCCTGTTGTGCTTCAGTTTTACAAGAGAAATAAAGTGACAGAGAAAAAGTAAAAATTAAATCACACACTTTAAGAAAAATAAAGTTATTTATGGGTTTAATCATTTCCAAGATAATCTATTATTAATTTGAATGTTTAAATACCTACCTTTTCAGCTGCACTTTTTTCTCGTAGTTGTGCAAAGAGAATGAAACTTAAAAGTTATCACACAGTTACCCATTCTTAAAATATTTGACTATCCCCTAACTCTGCTGTATTTTCTGGTACTATCCTTTGTACCTATAAGGTAGTATGCAATAAAACCATTTATGCAAATGTTTTTCTGATTAGCATGAATTAGAAGAATAAGGTTTTCCAAGAATAGTTTGCAGAGAAAGTGAATGTAACTCATCAGATATTGTTTTCTTTCTTTATTTGTGGCTTTAAATACAGTCACCTTCAAAGCGAATGACGTTTATACCATTGTTGTAATCTTATTCATGCAATAATCATTACCCTGCGATACTTTGTATCTTACCGAGCAACAATAGTTATTTGTGTAACTAGGGTATAATCTGACTAATTATCACACGCGCATATGTTTAGGGCGTGAGCAAAAGCGAATGCGCTAATTTTTAATAGTATATAAATGAAAATATTATACACGTGTTACATACAACGCTTTATACAATTTCAGCATTAACATACCAAAAATAACCAATAAATTTGCAAAATGTAAAATTACACTATCAGAGATCAGAGCTGTTTGGCGTAATATGGTTGCTAAGCAGATTATATTTTAGGTCTTTCTGCACTTGTGTAAGAAAATGGAAGGTAATGATAAAACCATTGAAGATACGAATTGTGTTTCGTTTGACATTTTAAACGAAGCCAAGAGTGCTGAAAGTTTAATACTTTTGCTGTTGTTGGTTTTTGGTTTTAAAATAGATTTAATGAGGCGATTCTTGTGTTTGAATGCTGCGAGAGTGAAGATTTTAGGTTTTCTTACAGGCACATTGGAGAAAATTATATTGTGGCCGTGATGACGTCATTGTTGTTTTGTGGCCATGGTAATTACGTCATTCATTTTGTGGCACTGGTAATTTAGCACGATTTATGCCGCCATAATAAGCTGTTTTAATAGTTCTACGAGTCTAGAGGAAGATTTATAAAAAATCAAAACGAATATATATTTTTATTATGCCATTATGGCGTTTTAAAAGTTGAAATATATGAAACATATTTTCTTTGTCTATCATTCGTACAGCCGTATACGCAAAGCAAATTCCTTCCTTTCCTCCTGTTAATGCAAGATATACGTGAAACTGGTCAAGGAGTCGCACAAGTTATTTGATAAAGTTTTAGATAGGAAACTGTTTGCTTCGGCTCACGGAACTATGAAGAGGTATTCGGAAACTTTGGAAAGCTCAGTCAATACCAATATGAAAATGATGACTGCAATATTGAATGTTTCGCTGTATACACAAAGCGACCCTTCTATATTGAAAACCTAGAAGAGGGGGAAATATTTCAAAATGTGAGTTGCAACGTTCTTTGTGAAGCTGTACGATGGCTGTACGATGGCTGTACGATGGCCTTACAGAATGCTGCTCAAGAGGTTTGAATTTTGACAGATCTGGTTGTGACTTAAAATGCTTTTCAATTCAGTGGTGACAAATTACAGGTAATTGCCATAATCAGTTTTATTTTATTGTTAAACACTAAGTCATGTTATTAGCTTCATCCGTTCTTTTGCTCACACTTACACCTTTAGACGCCAATAGTCAGTCATTCTTAACTCCTAATTAGGAATGGGCAGAAAGTAACACAACGGTGACACTGTAAGGGTCAAATTAATGCAACGGTTACAGAAGTAGTGGAGACAGTTACTAGTCACCCGTTATTGGTTAAAAGTAATTATGGTGAACACAAAATTGTATTGTGCAAATGAGTTTTGTGATACAAATTATATTTATATCACCAACTTGACAGCGTGGTTTTACAGCGCGTTTAACTATGCAACACCGCAAGCCGCGGTGCTGAGCCACCCGCCATTAAAATTTGTGCTAGTCGTAGCTACCCAATAACGGTTACCAAAGCAACGAGTACCGTAGCAAATTATCTCCTTAATTGCTACAGAGTTGAAACCGAAATTATAATGTGAATATAAGTAATAATAGAAAGAATTAAAAGGAGATTGTAATCAATAGTTACGGGGAAAACATTGTTAATAAAGCTGAATATATTAAAGTCTCAAGAATGGAAGCCTAGGCAGATTAGATGAGTGATAAGATTACAATTGTTTTGCGAGCAAAGCCAAGAGCCAAATCAGGTCGCTCGGGTTTACCCGGGCGGGATGTATGCCCACGGTACCTATCCATTTAGTATGGATTTACCCGTGAGGTATAAGAGATGTGGTCATTTTACACAAGCTATTTGTCAGTGTCAGTCAATGGTGATGATTGGTAACTCTTTTGCTATAGACTTGGGATATGAGCGCGAGTTAGAATGTCTACCATCCTGGTGCACCCAGTGCCCGTCTCTGCACACTTAGCAGGTCAGCTTGTGTAACCAGCAAGTCAAGCAGTGTCAAATAGCGAGAAACCGAATGCAGTGGAATGTTTGGTGTAATGAGGAAGCAGCGAAGCTAATTAACCCAAGACATCCTTGGGTAAGCGATAGCTTTTGCGCCTCCTGGGAAGATGATGAAAGCCTGGAGAGTTCAGCGGGTTGATTCTTATCTTGACATAACATGCTCAAAAGTTGACCAATGAAAATCGCTTCCTTAGTGTCGCCCACGCGATCACGTGCAAGGCAACTCACATTCGTCTTGAATCGCGCAGCCAGTACACATGCAATTTTGTGTACGTAAGCTGGCTCGTATACGTAATTCGTATAGTTATATTCTATTTAGATGTCAACAGTTCTCTACAAATCTGGAGTGTTTGTTAATTCTTCGTTTGGTTCCATTCCTGCCACCACTTACGCATACCTTGCCGATTAGAACCTCTTGCTAGAGCTAGTTAGATACTGGGACACCAAACACAGGATAAGAGATCTTCTAGATCTCAAAGGCGACGTCTTCGAGCCAAGGGAGAGTTTGCATAACATTATTCACTGCATGTGCATTGGTATCGCTTATTGGGAACTACATAGTTACCTCAATTCGTTATGCAGCATCAATTTCCTCCGCAAATGTCGAGCTAATATACCATCTGGCAAGAAAAATCCTTACTACATAATTATCCTCTTTTCTAAATATATTTAGTCAACTGAAATTATATACTTTCGTGATATGATCATTAATGTGTGTTTGGATGATAATATTTCTCTTCTACAGCAACATAGGCTTTCAGAATGTTACTAACATGTTATCTAACGTTCCGCGAAAATATTTAAGATAGTATATGCTTAATTTCAGTTGTGCTGGTGTTGAAAACAGCGATTTATTTTCTTTGGCTTGTGTGTGCTACGTGATGTTTATATTTAAAATCCCATATAGATCTGTTGACCTTCACAATTCAATCCTTTAGTGTGATCTGAGAGTAAACGCATGAAAACCAGTTGAATATGCATAGAGCACAGCATTCATACTGGTAAGTAGTTACGGCTAATCGTTATTAGTAACCATCAATGTAATGTAACTGTGAACGTGATAACCACGAAAACAAATAGCTTCAACGTTACGACAGTTATAACCATTAGCCGAAAGTAGTGTTGTCAACCAAAACTATTGAATCTCACTACAGCTCAAACTAAATTTCGCTACATTCTCCTACAAAAATAGAAACATAGTTATTATAAAAATATATCTTTCTCTATGAGGAGCCAGATGACGAACACGACAAGTTAATACCAGTGATGGTGATGTACTTCAAAAAGTATAATAAGAGGAGATTAAATAAAAAAATATAATAAAAATAAACGACTTAATGTACGAGGAACGTGTGCAGATTATTTACAGTGTTTTAAGAATCATTACTATCGGAAATGTAATTTTCTGTTGTCACTATACCACTTCTTGAAAAACTGTACATGGGTTACCAAATTTATTCACATACTGATCAGTAATTGGTTATTTTACAGAGTAATTGTCGCTACTTTGAAGACAACTTTTGCTCTTAAATGATCAGCCATAGTTTGGAAATTTAGTTCCTTTAGACTAAGTATTTTCTCAGATAATTGGAAAGACGGAAATGATTAGATATAGAAGGTAATGATATAAATGAACAAGAATCTGATTCGCAGAACATGGTAACAAAGTATGTAATAATTATCACGAATGCAGTGTGAACAATAATATCACGTTGGACGATACACAATTTGGTTGGTTTTATCAAACGATGGGAATGGAAATTGTGTTGTTTATTATTCCATATATATGTATGTTAAAAATTAAATATTCGGCATGTCTTCATAAAAACCATTAATAAATACATTTTTATGTGGGGTCCAATTGGACCCCTTTGGTAATTTGCACAGGTTCCATATCACAGCATTAGTTAAGTTATACGATTCTCAAGCGAGAATGTTAAAAGTTAGAACTTGAATTACTCTACAGTCAGGTTTGGGCCCTTACGCATAATAAATGTAAAATAACTAAAAAGTCTGAGTAACTTTTACACATAGTATAGTTTATGTTACCAAGCGGGATGGCTCAGGCGGATACGTCTGTAACCCGCATTCGAGAGGTCGGGGTTCGAGCCCGTGGCGGCGCACTCTGAGATGGGCTTTGCCGTGGTGTTCCCCATGTCCCCTAGGCGAATGATGGGGAGCTTTCATCTTATCTCCACGGCTTCTTTGCCCTTACTTTCTCATTTCTTTTCATTGTCATCTTTCAGGTTCGATTGGTAGTGCGGTTAGTTCCGGCGTTAGCAGGCAGATGGCACAGTTGCTTGCTCATTGGAAACTCTCTCCCTGGCCCTCCTTGGAAGTCACTGCCCGGGCCACTAGGGTCGCCTTGTCGCCCTCTCCCTGGTGATAATCGAACAACATTACCAATAAACACTTAACACGAATTCTAATTACATCAGAAGATGTAATTCACTCTGGATGGTATGCCTTCGGGTGTGCTTCATGTGTCACAATCTGGAACTGTTAGGGAGTTCTTATGCGTCTCTGGTGACTTCGCTGGCTACGCTCTCCGACGTGCCCTCCGGTCTCACTTCACTTCATCCCTTCCTCCTGGAGGGGGTTGTTTTTCATTTAAGAACTGGAACTTATAGGTGTAGACTTTTCGTTCATATTTACTGTAGTGATTGAAATACTCTATCAGCTAGCAGCTTACATAATACTTACCCGTGAGATAAGAAAGTGTAATGAAAAGTGACCATTGATGTATCATGTTGTAAGCAGGAATTGAGTGACGAACTCATAATCGTATTGCACTGGTTTGGGACCCCGATTCAAGCACTTCCTTCTCAGAAACAACTATCTTGGAAATAACCCAGAACCTTCTTAATACGTTGTTATTTTCCTAGAAGCTTGCGCAATGAAGTATCAGATAAGTATAACAATCCAAAAGCTTGTTTCTGTAACGTTTTCTTATGTAACAAAATTTACAGTTATGAGTCGAAGTGGCAAACGAAAAAAAAATTTGCATCTTGAAGTAATTCTTAAAACACCGAGAAAGGGCCCTTAAACCTCATAGCAAAATCTGTAGTCGAAAAAGCATTCAAGAGAAATACATTTATCACACTCATGTTCTACATCAAATATCTATGTCAGGCAAAAATACTGTGAAACTGGACAGACTATTGGTACAGGTGCACCTAGAAACCACTAATTACAATTCAACTTCCCTAGCTGACTTGGAATTGCATTGCTAGTTACATTGACAAGATCAGTGATTCAGAAAAAAGAAAGCACACTTAGCATTTTTTAAATATTTCATGATGCAACATTCAATTTAGCGTTTTGGAAAGCAAGAATTTTAAAGGAATACTACAGAATTTGTGCTCATCCTACCACCCGCCGGGAGAGAAATGTATTTCAAACACTGCACGATGCCTATACGGAGAATAATCTCAACAAATACTCCTGTTCAACCTGATTTAGTTTTACTCGTTTCATGATGGAAAAATCCAATCAATAATACAAAGCACGTCACAGTGATTCACAATGTTGAAGCACATATTGGAAAACTAAGGTCTAGGTTTTTGGAGGCGTTCAACATCTCTTCAGAAAGAGGAAGTGGATTATGCGATGTAAAGCAAACATCTGAGATAGCAGAAACATGGTAAATCACAAGGATCTTCTCCACTGCGTCCGATAATGGTACAAATGACCAAGGGTCATAAATTATGGAATCGCTCGATCATACCATCAGGTCATATACCTGCCATTGCTGTAAATTACGTCATTGTCAAAGTGAGTCATCAATTACGAATTGTACCTATATTACAAAGCCATGAGTGTATTTGTGTTGGTTTCTGATTATTTATTGTGTTAATACAAAATAACTTCGAAAATTCCTTATACTATGGTGTATAATGAACCTAATGTTAAATGTCATATGTGGGATCTACTATGTAGAACATGAAAGTTAAGAACAAATCAGTCTATATCGAGTTATTTAATATTATTAGAACAATACGATGGTAGTGATGTATAAGAAATTGACCCAATATTAAGTGAGATATATATGTCAAAGATTGTAAACTTCGATCAAAACTTCTAATTTTAATACAGTTGCATGCATCGAAAGTCGTTTATTGAACTGACTGAAGAAAATTACAAAAAAGAGACCTTAGTAAATGCTATAATTTAACGAGATCTGCATTTTCTATAGTAAGGTTAGTCATGAAGGTGTCTTAAACATATAGTATTTTAATGATAAATGTTATAACCATTTTTGAGAACATAAACTTTGTCGAAAATTTGTCCATATAAAGAATAGTTAGGGGTGGAGCAACTTTTCTTGAAAATCTTTGTGCCACATCCTTGGAATAGGCTGAATTTAAATACCAATATTGGAATCTAACCAACCATTCGTTATTCAGTTATAGTGCTTACAGGCTGACAAAAGCGTATGCGCTCCTGGACACACGGACCTCTTCTCTAAAATGTTTTATTTTTGGATTCTGGGAAGCTCAAAACGCACAATTCAATGAAATCTCGGTTTTGAATTTTTTGGGTTGAACGCAACACCTTCTCTACCTATTGTGTACGTGGTAGAGAAAGTAAAATGAATGAGCAAGATGGATGGAGGCGCAGACTGATAAGCAGGCTGGACTACAGTTACTAAAAGAGCGTGCATTGCTGAAATTCGGGTTTTTTCTTTGGTGTTTTTTACGTTGCCAAAGTATTTACTGAGATAGAATATCGGCAGCTGAAGTTGTCGTTCTGGGTGGCTCAGTTGGTTAGACGCTGGCCTACTAACCTCGAGCCACGGGTTCACATCTGGCCCAGACCTAGGGTTTTTAAGTGTGCTCAAAAACGACAGCTCCATGTCAGTAGATCTACTGGCATGAAAAAGAACACCTGCGTGACAGAATTCCGGCACACCGGCCACACTGATGTAATCCTGGCAATTGATAGTGTCGATAAACAACAAAATATTATTATTTCAGCCGCAGTGCCAGAGGCTCCACAGGCAATTCGGGTCGAACGGGATTGCCCCCGCCCAAGTGTCTTGTCCGCAGTACCGAGCCGTCGTACGGCTTACCTGCGCAATGAGTATTGGTATTATCTCTACGGGGGTTTTTGACTTCTGGGGAACATTATTTTTTATTTATTTATTTATTTTTTTTTTAAAGGCTGGCCCCACACCCGCCAGCCCTGGTGACGATCATCCTCAGAGGCTACATCGTCTCCCCATGCACATGCGGTTAGTAAACTAAACATGCAAGGCAGAGAAAGACAGGGTGCCTGTTAGTGTAGCGATACATGCAATTAGGTCGGGTTCCGCGATAGCACCCCGGTTAGTAATGGTTAGTACCTAGCTGGCATGCGGTGCATGCGAGCGCGTGATATTGCATCCTGGGAGTCAACACATACCGAGGTCTGTGCAGCACCCAGGGAGGGAAAGCTTGTTAGTAAGGAGTAGTTGGTGTTATGTGCTATAGGGTGTTACAGCCGTGCTAATTTAAGGGGGTTAGTAATGTACGTGCTTACAAGCTATGAAATGGCTATCTACATTTAAAGGAATGCAGTGGTGGGGGCAGATTTAGGGAGTGTTACGTACCTGTTGTGGGCTCGGGAGTATCCTGTATACCTGATCTTGAGAGAAAGTGGATGTGATCCGGGCGTTTACGGTCCTCCTCTGTTGGCAGAGGTTGTAAGTAGTTAGTTGTGTTTCAGAATATTGAATAGGTGGACTCTGGCATCTATGGTATCTGTGTTGTTTAGAGAACGTTCAAAAATATGGAGTGGCGTTTTGTGTTTGGTTAGTTCGAGATGATATGTGCCGAGGTTGGCAATGAGTGGGTTATGGTGGCGGGAATTTTTGGCATAGAGGTCGGAGGCAAGTATATATTTATTTGCTAGATCTATTTATTTGCTAGATCGGGGGTGACATGTGGTCCGGTACCGCTTGTAGCAAACCGGATGATTGTGAGTACAAGTTCGGAAGGGTGGTACATGGAGGCAGGTCTAATGCCTTGGCTGATGCCCTGACATAGACCTGCGACTTAGGTAAGCTTGTGTCATTGTCATTGGGGGACCAATGGGTCTTGGTGGTGAGATAAAGTTAAAGATCTGGACGAGTTTACGCTGGATGTCTATAGTTTCTTTTGTTGTGGTTGATGAGGCATCCTCGATCCTGGACAGCGTGCGCTGTATTGTTTCAAGGTCATCACTGTTGTCGAGCTCTATGATGGCAGCGCGGAGTTGGTGAAGTAGCCGAGCTGCGGCGTTGAAACCTGTGGTGTGATGCGTAAGCTGGCGGGCTATCGCAGCATGTCGCTTGCGGTTGGCCCGTCTCTGCTTGTTGACATTCAGGTTCAAGGTTGCTATTGCCTGCGTATGTGCAGGAACGCTTTCTGCGGCTGTAGCTCTGATCTCTTCCATTATCGAGGTGAGTTCTTGCGGTTCGCTGTTGACAGGTAGCGGCAGGGCTGTAACTGCCGATGCAAGTGTAGAGACTGCAGTGGTTAGCTGTTTGCAAGCATCCTCTATTCTGTGTAGACGGTCATCGAGACCGGTGACCAGAGAGAGGAGTTGCTGGGCTTCATCGCTGCGAAGTTCCATACGGGTTGGTGTTGTGGTGACATCGGCGTTTGTGGATGTAGTCTGCTGCGTTGGTGGTGTTGCTTTGTTGTTAGGAGCTGGTCGGCGGTGTGACTGTGATGTCGATGCTGAAGTGCTGGTAGGAACTGGTCTGCTGTAAGGCTGTGTAGCTGCGCTGGCTGGTGCTGGTTGAAAGGCAGGGGCCCTAGGGTAAAGGGGGCACTGCGCTTGACCGGTGAAATGGCCTGTGCCATTGCAGGTAGCGCAGTACCGGCGGCGACGGCGGAGATCGTGGTTAGTGCATTCACTGGTGAGGCCGTAGGTCCCACAGTAATGGCAACGAGGTGCGGCGCTGCAGGTGGTTGCGTCGTGCCCATATCTGCAACATCTGCGGCAGGGCACTTGTCGTGTAGTCCTGGGCGGCTCAGCAGGCAGGCGCCGTCCGAGTAACGGCAAGCCGGTCCTTAAAGCGGCTTCTCGATCTGCTGAGTCGGCGAAGATGATCCTAGCCATGTGCGTTGGTCCCCGGGAAGTGACGATACGAATGGCCCGCATTGCTGATGGCCACTCGTGTTGTGCTGTGCTGAGTAGATGCCTCGCTGGGAAGTCGCGAGGAACTCCACGGATAATGACACTGGCTCCCGAGGGGGGCCAGTGTGTTCGGGCGGCGATGGTGTGTTAGCCGGGTGAAGTTCTGAGGGCGCTGGTGGTGGAGACGGCAGCTCCGGGAGTGGTACTGCCACTGCCTCTCCCGGGGAGCTAGCCTCCTGCCTGAGTGGCAGTGACCGCTCGACTGGCTGTCTCTCTGACTGCGGTGAGGTGGTGTCAGCGCTAGTGGCGCTCGGCGCAGCGGTGGCCGCAACAACGGCGGCTGTGTTGGTTGTCTTGGCGGTGGCGTTTTCTCTGGTTGTCTCGGCTCTGATGATGCTTTTGGGTTCCGGGGCCGATGTGGGCCCAGAGCCCGGCGTTGGCGGCGATTTCCTGCGTAGCTTTCTTCTTCCCATGCTGCCGGCGAGTCCAGGAGGCAAGTTTGGGATCAGGGGTTTTTATAGGTACAGGGATCGGGATAGTGTCAAAACTGTAAATAGTGTAGTGCGCTGGGACGCATATTTCTGGTGTGCTCAGTGAAGATGTGTGTGTGTATGTGTGTACGAGTGTGTGCGTGGGTGAATGCGTGCGTGTATGTGTCTGTATATAATTTGTAAATATGTACATATGTATATATAACCCAAAGACGAAACAGACAAAAGACAAAAGAATGGTCACCGTATGGGTTTTTGTTTTTAGCGAAAACTGTAAATATGAACAAAGTCAACTGTAAATCAATGTAAATATAGCCTGTAAGCCGGGCCCAATGTACCGGCACCAGGCCAATACTTTTACAATAAATAACTTGAACTTGGGTGGGATTTGTCCACGAGCTGGCAGCGCGCGGCTTCTGATTGGTTGGCCAATCAGGCGACGCGCTAATTCCCACCAGGGTTCTGGCCATCAGTCACTCACTGAGAGGTGAACTGAAAAGGTATTTTCTCTGTTTTGGATACAGATTATATTGTCGCTTTTTCCATCTTTGAGATTAACCGCCGGACTTAAGATGTCCTTTGGTAGTCTTTTGGATGGTAGTCGGCGCGGCTGGCTCTGGTCGTATTGACCCAGAGTATTCACCAGAGGGTTAGGGTGGTTTTGGAGTTTGTTGTACATTGTGCGAGCGCGAGTTTTAATCACGTCGACAATGTACGGGATGCCGGAATGTTCATGGAGGATATGGGCAGGAAATCTCCAGCCGGTATCATAGATCATCCTTAACGCCCGATTCTGCAACGTCTGGAGTCTGATGAAGGTGGATTTCGACACCCCAGATCTCGCATCCGTACAAAACCAGAGGTGGAATGATCGCACGATACAACTGGAGCTTCAGGCGTAAGGGCATGGTTTTGGAACTGAGAAAGAGACCGCACTCGGGTTATGTAGATTTCGCGTGACCGTCAGGGAACTTTCAGCTTAACAGTTTTGCAATTCATGGCAACGCATGCTAATAATAATAATAATAATAATAATAATAATAATAATAATAATAATAATAATAATAATAATAATAATAATAATAATAATAATAATAATAATAATAATAATAATAATAATAATAATAATAATAATAATAATAATAATAATAATAATAATAATAATAATAATAATAATAATAATAATAATAATAATAATAATAATAATAATAATAATAATAATAATAATAATAATAATAATAATAATAATAATAATAATAATAATAATAATAATAATAATAATAATAATAATAATAATAATAATAATAATAATAATAATAATAATAATAATAATAATAATAATAATAATAATAATAATAATAATAATAATAATAATAATAATAATAATAATAATAATAATAATAATAATAATAATAATAATAATAATAATAATAATAATAATAATAATAATAATAATAATAAGACTAATAATAATAATAATAATAATAATAATAATAATAATAATAATAATAATAATAATAATAATAATAATAATAATAATAATAATAATAATAATAATAATAATAATAATAATAATAATAATAATAATAATAATAATCATCATCATCATCAGCAGCAGCATCATCAGCATCAGCATCATTGTTATATCATCATTATTATAGTTATTATTTTGTAAACACTTATTTTAAACTTTAGAATATAAATTCGCTGACCTCGTAGCGTAGTTGGTAGAGCACCTGCCTGCTGTACAATGGATCTCGGGTTCGATTTCCGGTAGAGGGGTAGGAATTTTTCTCCAGCCAGCAATATTCCTCATTCTTCCCTGCGTCTGGAAGTATAATGGCGGCGCCATGGCTGAGTGGTTAGACCGCTCTCCAACCACCTAGGCAGGATTCGCATGCGGGGTTCTCCGGTTTCCCCCGCCATTAATTCCACCAATTGCTCCATTATCACCCTTCCAATCATCAGTTTCGCCTGCATTTCATATCATCCTCTTCCTCACTATCACATCTAGTGCTTGACTGACAACCAGCTTCCAGGTCTTCACTCTGTCTGGTCCAGAGGTCCCTCTGCTCCCCCTAGGCACTGGTTTATAAGTCCTAGGGGCTGCAAGTCCTACATAAGTGGGGGTATAATCAGGGAAGGAAAGAAGAGTCTAAATTCGTGCAAAGTTATCAAATATAATTCAATGCTTACAATTTCCGGTGAAAAGATTCACAAATAGTTTAATTCTTCAACCTCAGCTCCCTTCAAATAGCTCATCATTAGCCGCCATTAAAGTTATCAGTCATCTTAACTGGTGTTATCTATTCTCAACCCAGCTACGCATATCCTGAGAAAAAGATCTGATAGCTCACCACTGGAGCATCTGGCAGCAGATTCTCCAGAAAACGAGAATGGAGACGGCGTCAAGAGTGACACATATTTCGTCGTCATCAGAAGACAACTAAATATTACAACAGTAGATTGCACAAGAAGTATAAAAATAAGCATAATGAGAGAAGAAAATAAGGTCGATGTAACACATAAGATTAAATTTCAGTCTTCAGAAAATTCCCTTGTCTATAGCTTCATAATTACCTGAATCTTTTATTTACAAACTGTTACAGAACGTTTTTCCTCCATTATCTCATTATGGGGTATTCTAGAGAGCAATTAAAGCTGTTTAAAATTCAAGGCATCTCTTAAGTTTTCCAATTTGAAAAATGATCTAATCGTGGGTTACATTTTAAACTCTTTTACGCATGAAATCAACTGAAGACTTTTGGCTAACTTTCAGCAAGGCTCCCTCAAGTCACGCGCATCCCTTCTACAGTTTCATTATTGACCTATGAAGGTCAGTGGAGTACCTTTTATGTGCACAGGCTGTTCACTTGAGTGGTTTCCACAGAAGTGAGGAAGTGCCCCATTAAAGACAGTACTCAAACCAGCAATGAAAGCGGAGAAAGCGAAGTCAACATTAATAAAATTACTGTCATCCGTATATATCTAAAAATAATTCTCTAGAATTAAACGGATTTCATGCAGCCGCTCCCCGAGTGTCAAAAGTATTTGGGGAAAGAATAAAACGGAGAAGAAACAGTAAAACAGAGAATAACTGTTTTTTAATTTCTCAACTGTTTGTTTGCAGCAGGCAAAGGGATATAGTATTCTACCCAAAAATCCCATACCAAGATTTCACTGGAAATAAACGTTTTGAGACTCTCTGAAGACAAAGAAGCCATTTTTACTTTCTCTACTATGTATCTGTAATAAGTAGGGGAGGTATTGAATTAGACCCAAAAATTCGATTTCGAGAAAAAAACATTTTTAAAAGAAGGTCTATGAGTGTGCGTGTGTGCGCGTGCGTGTGTGTTACCTCTGACCTAGTGATGCTCTGAACCTTGATCAAACCCAGTGTGCCTTTGTAGCCGTGGTTATTGAAGGGTAGTCTTTAGCGCTCCACCGCACGGAGCTACTGATCCCAAGGTCGCGGGTTCAAATCTGGCCCAGACCGATGGTTTTTAAGTGTGCTTAAAAACGACAGCTCCTTGTCGGTAGATTTGCTGGCATGTAAAAGAACACCTGCGGGACGAAATTCCGGCACACTGGCGATGCTGATGTGATCCTGGACAGCGTCGTTAAACAACAAAATAAATAAAAAGCGCATGGTGGGTCGCGGGTTCGAGTCCCGCCTCTGACACCAGTGTTTGTGTGTGCATATGACAAAATAAAAAAGTTAATATTTGGAGTAAACGAAAACAGAAAAGGGCGAAAAAATAAAAGGTTGCGACACGAAGTTGTTTAAAAAATCCCCCCCAAGTCAATTAAAATTAAAGAAAAATTAATCTCAAAAATAGCTTAAATTAGCACATGTTCAAGGGATCTTTAAGGCAAATGAAATGCTTATCCTGAATTTTCTGGATGAGATTTCACAATGAGGTTTGCATAACTGGTAAATCATACGAGAGAACAAAATGTTATTAAACAAGAAATGTAGTGCTATTTAAAGCACACAATTTATGTCAAATACTTCTTGTGGCGTTGACTGCTTCTGAGATATTTCTTGTTATTGGATTGAGTTTTCAAATACTTCACGTTTTGGAAAATCGTTATGCCTTTCTTTCTCTGCGTCGATTCCAGAGAATGGAACTTCAAATCCAACACATAACACCCACCTTATAAAAGATTTGACTACTCTTTAAGCCTAGTGTATTCGCTTTGTAGAAAAGGAAATGTGCCATAAAACCATTTCTGCAATGTTTATCTCGATTAACATGAAATAGAGAAATAATATTGTAAGAATGGTTTGTTAAAGAATGGTTATAGAATGGCATGTAACAAGTCAGAATTTTGTAAAATAAATCAATATATCTATCAGTTGTGCTACACACAGTGTTTCCACATTGCACCCCTCCGAAGGAGTGTCGCCTTGTCGTGGCGGAGGGGCTCAGTACCTGAACCAGACGGCCTACTAAGTGTCATTTTGACTACTGGTAGGCAAGAGGTGAGGGGAAGCTAAGAACATTCCAAACGGGTAGATGAGGCTCGGTAGTCTTGGTCGACAACTCATCTAGGAGAAGAGGACTCCGAAAACAAACTCCCCCAGGGGCTCCTACTACGGTAGGTACGGGTTTGGCGTACCCGGGGCCCCGAGCCATACTCTCGATTGGGTTCCTTCAAGAGGTAAGAGGGCACATGCCAAACACCCAATCAACTTTGGTCCACTTTTGTGTTTGACCTCCCACCTGTTACCTCCCTGTACACAGTCTGATGGATAACCTACGCGCGGGTCGTTGGAGGATGGGGTGACGCAAGGGGTGACTGGGTAATCGCGTAAGTCCCAGCCCCTGGTTATCATGTAGGGTCTGTGTGCGTATCCGCTGATAAAGGTCAGTCCCGGGGAGGGGCCATTGCATGAGCTGATGCACTCCTGAAGGCGATTGGGTCCCTCTGTCTACATTGGGAGGTGAGACCCTAGGGTGAGCCAGGTCCAGGCCAGGACTCTCACCTAAGCCGGGGTGGCGCCCAGGATGTGAGCATGCCATCGGAGACATTTGCAATGGTGGAGGATTAAAGCGCCATGAGTTCACAAAAAACTCAAAATAAACCAAAATACCAGAAGTCAAGTGTAAAGGAAGTAGTCGAGTCCTGTGGTCCTCGCTACTTAGTCATTTCGAGAACTGAGGAAGGGAAAAAGTTTCTTTCGGTGAGCCCATTTATAATCCAGAAGGGCCTGGATAAGATAGCTGGTCCAGTGAAGTCATGCACTAGATCGCGTAATGGCACGCTTCTAGTAGAAGCGCATTCAGCAGAACAGGCAGCTAAAATACAAAAAGCAAACCTGTTGGCCAGCTATCCAATACGTGTTGACCTTCATAAGACGTTGAACTCGTCACGCGGTGTCGTCAATACCCGCGCATTAGACGGACTCAGTGTTGAAGAGATCAAGGAAAATCTAGAAGATCAAGGTGTTACCTGTGTGTATCGGGTTCATCGCAAAGAAAGCGGTGAATTGAAGCCTACTCGTACCCTGTTCCTGACCTTTGATCGGGTAGATCTCCCACAAAGGATTAAGGCAGGGTATGAATCCATTGAAGTTAGGCCGTTCATTCCGAACCCACTCAGGTGTTTCAAGTGCCAGCGCTTTGGACATACAAGCGAGCTTTGTAAGGGACTAGCTACATGCCCTCAATGTGGAGATGAACTCCACGATGGTGCATGGACTACAGCTCCTTCATGTGTTAACTGCAGAGGTGAACATCCATCTAGTTCCCGAGACTGCCCCCGCTTTATAGAGGAAAGAGCGATTCAAGAGATACGGGTTAAAGAGAATGTGCCCTTCTCAGAAGCCCGGAAGATCTTGCGTCTACGCCAACCCTCTGTTCCCAGATCTGGAACCTATAGCTCTGTTGCAGCTAAAGCGGTAGCGAGCAGAGAGATCGCAACGCAGACCAGCGATTTCAATGGGGCAACAATTTCTGAAAAGACACTTGTTGCCCGTAGCTCTATTCCAAAGCCCTCATCATCGGCACGCACATCTGCGTCAACGTCTACAAAGTCCGTAAGTGTAAAGAACATCAGCGTCACATCACCATCAAAATCATCAAGATCAACACAAGAAAGAAGCAAGCCCGTAAGATATGATGCCTCACCGATCAAGTTCAAGAAGACTTATACAAGAAACGACTTCCTCAAGGAAAATGCTACGTCCGATCCCAGTACATCAAAGGGATATAAGAGTCCCCGATCATCTCCTCGAAGATCTCGAAAATCCTCTTCTGGAGAATCTTCAGGGGTGGACTCAGACCGGCGTCTTTCATCTTCGCCGGTCCCCATTAGCAACCGGTTCGAGACACTCGAACCCAAGTTTGCTATGGGAAGACGCACGTCCTCGGCAGAGGACATGGAACTAGAATCTGCCCACACTGGAAGACCCCCAGTGGAAAAGAGGCGCGAAAAAGCGTCCGAAAAGAACGTCAGCCCAAGAGAGAAAAGGGCTAAATTGGTTCGACAACCACCTGAACCAAAGTAATGAAGAGTTACCTTGGAATTACCTATCCCATACACAATGCAATATGACTATCCTACAATGGAACGTACGTGGCATTCGAACACAAAGGCCAGAACTTGAGCTCTTGCTCAAAGAAACCGAACCTCTGGTCGCATGTTTGCAAGAGACTAAGCTGCGTCCTCGAGACGCTTTCCATCTAAGGCGATACGCCCCAGTACGGTGTGATGTTACACCAGAGGAGGGTGTAGCGGCACATGGCGGCGCTATGATACTTGTCAGAGATGACGTGTATATGCAAACTCTACCATTGCACTCTGATATACAATCAGTTGCTGTATGGATTAAACTGCCAAACATACATTTCACCATCTGTAATGTTTATTTGCCTCCGTCCCATGACTTCTCGCACATTGATTTAGAAGATCTAGTTTCCCAGTTGCCAACACCGTTTCTGTTGGTGGGAGACTTCAATGCGCACCACCCACTTTGGGGTTCAAGTCGCGCTTGTGCGAGAGGTACACTCATTTCCGATCTTTTGGACAGTCACAACTTAGCTCTCCTCAACACTGGAGAGCCTACATTCATTTCGGACACTCACAATAGTTTCTCGCATCTTGATCTTGCAGTTTGTTCACCTCAGTTGGCAGTCTCCTTACATTGGAATGTCATCTCTGATTTACACTCTAGTGACCACTTCCCATGTCTTATTAGTCTCTTGACACAACATACATATTCCACACGTATGCCCAGATGGCGTTTGGACCATGCCAACTGGAATCTTTACACCCAGGTGGCTGTCTTTACCTACAACGAGCATGACTCAGTAAATAATTTGGCGCAGCATCTCACGGAGACGATTCTCTCTGCTGCTGAACAATCGATTCCGCGGTCGACTACATACCCCCGTCGATTTCCCGTCCCCTGGTGGACGGAAGAATGTCGGAATGCCATTCGTGCTCGAAGGTGTGCACTTAGGGTTTTCCAACGTCACCCTACTTTGGAAAACCTAATCGAATACAAGAAAATGCGCGCCAGGTCCAGACAGGTCATTAAGGATAGCAAAAAGTCATCATGGAGCAAATTTGTAGCTTCATTTAACCGACACACACCTTCCTCGGTTGTGTGGGATAGATTAAGGCGTGTTGCAGCTAAAACGACCCAAATACCAATAGCGGGACTAAAAACAGCCACAGGAGCTGTTGTTGATTCATTTGAAGTGGCCAATACCTTTGGCAGTGCTTTCGCACAAGTGTCTAGCTCGGAAAACTACTCCCCTGAGTTCCTTCCATTTAAAACTCAGGTGGAATCTCAAGGCTTCTCGTTTCGTTCTAGAAACGTAGAAGATTACAATCGCCTTTTCACCATGGCAGAGCTGGAGTATTCCCTGAAATCTTCGCGATGTTCAGCACCAGGACCGGACGGTATTCATGTACAAATGTTACAACGGCTCTCTCCTGAAGGTAGGGCATTCCTTCTCGAGGTCTATAATCGTGTTTGGGTTGACAGTATACTCCCAGAAAATTGGCGGGAGGCCACCGTTATTCCCATCTTGAAGGCTGGAAAGGACCGTCATCTTCCCTCCAGCTATCGTCCTATTTCCCTCACCAGTTGCGTTTGCAAGGTGATGGAACGCATGATCAATGGACGATTGGTATGGTGGTTAGAAAGTCGTAACCTACTGACTAACATCCAGTGTGGTTTTCGACGACGCCGTTCAACTGTTGACCATCTTGTGTCAATATCGACACAGATAATGGACGGCTTTATGAAGAACTGTCAAACCGTTGGCATATTTTTCGATCTTGAGAAGGCTTATGATACGTGCTGGCGAGCAGGGATTCTACGTTCCCTGTATGCCTGGAACATACGTGGACGCCTACCACTTTTCATTCAGGAGTTTATGAAGGACCGCTTTTTCCGAGTAAGGGTCGGCTCGGTTTTTTCTAATTCTTTTGTTCAGGAGGAGGGAGTACCTCAGGGTTCGGTGCTAAGTGTCACGCTCTTTGCTATAGCAATTAACTCCATCTGGAAATGTGTTCCACCTGGAGTTTCGTCAGGCCTATTCGTAGACGACTTCGCTGTCTATTGCACTTCTCAGCGCACGGCGTTCTTACAACGGCGCCTGCAACAATGTTTGGACAACCTTAGAGAATGGAGCGTGAGAAACGGCTTCCGTTTCTCAACTGAGAAGACAGTCTGCGTTAATTTCTGGCGCCGTAGGAGACGGTTACCACCTTCGCTCCGATTTGGTCCAGATGTACTTCCCTTCGCAGAAGAGACGCGCTTCCTGGGTTTGATCTTGGACAGGAAGCTTAGTTGGTCGTCGCATATTGCACAGCTAAGAGCGAGATGTGACCGTTCCCTAAATATTATGCGAGTACCGAATGGCAAATCGTGGGGAGCGGATCGAACAATTTTGTTGCGAATATATCGCGCATTGGTCCGATCCAAGCTAGACTATGGGTGTATTGTTTATTCGTCAGCACGACCATCTGTGCTGAGAAGATTAGACGTGGTCCATAATAGGGGCATCCGCATTGCAACAGGAGCTTTTCCAACAAGCCCAGTGGTGAGCCTTTTCGCCGAGTCCGCAGAGCCTCCTCTGCAATATCGGCGTGAGATTCTCTTGGCAAATTATGGTTGTGCGCTTAGATGTATGCCTAAGCACCCAACGTTCGCTTCTTTTTTCACCACCACGCTAAGAGAACGATATAGAGATAGCTCCCTTAGTCTAAAGCCTGCGGGGTTCCGTTTCCAAGAGCTCCTAGTGAAGCTAGGAGTGGAACTGCCTGTGATGTTCGCCAAGGGCGAGAGACTTTACCCCCCTTGGCTATCTGGTACACCCCATGTAGATCTTGGGATGACCATACACCAGAAGTCCACGATGCCTTTTTCAAGTATCCGCACGTGTTTCTTAGAATTTTTGTCAGGCTACTCTGACCGTCGATATATTTACACCGATGGATCAAAGAACACCAACGGTGTTGGATGTGCTTATGTTTATGGAACCGAACCATATACATTCGGTGTTCCAAATAGCACTTCTATTTTTACTGCAGAGCTTTATGCAATTTATCGAGCCGTTTTGTATGTTCGCCGTCGTAAATTAGATGACTGCCTGATTTTGAGCGATTCCCTTAGTGCACTGCAGAGCCTTTGTCAGTTGTACAGCCCCCACCCTATTGTACAACGTATCCAGGATGCCCTCCATGTTTTACACGCTTCTGGTGTTGACGTGGTGTGTGCATGGGTTCCTGGTCACGTAGGTTTGCCTGGGAACGAAATGGCAGATTTAGCAGCAAAGTCGGCAACTACAGAACCTAGTATTACCATCTCACGTGTTACTTCGGAAGACTTCAGGCTTGAAGTGCGGAGAGCGGTGCTGTCGTCCTGGCACGACGAGTGGTCAGCTCTCCGCGGTAATAAGCTTAGAGAAGTGAAAGAACTTCCGATAAACTGGATAACTTCCTGTCGCGCATCTCGTCGCGAGGAGGTTAGTTTGGCTCGATTGAGAATAGGGCACTGCAATTTTTCGCACGGTTACCTATTTAAAAGGGACCCTGCGCCTCTATGTCCGCTGTGTGACAACGGTTTGTCGGTTCGCCACGTGCTGCTAGAGTGTTGCTCTCTAGCGCACCTTCGGGATTCTCTGCAGCTGCCTGCCAGACTTGCAGAGGTCCTAGCGGACGACAAAACAGCGGTTGATAGAGTTTTTAATTTTTTAGCGGAGTGCAATATAAATTTGAGGATTTAAATTTTTTAATTATCTGTTTCTGCTTTTGGACATATGTATCAACTTGTTTCATATCTGGCTATTGGGCGCTGATGACCTAGAAGTTGAGCGCCCTTAAACCAAACCAAACCAAATCCACATTACAGTGTTTTCCCTAACGGGAAGTGCTAAGATGCAAAACCGAGTGAGATGGCTCCGTGGAAGTGCGGAGTTCGATTCCCATGGCCGATCTTCCCAACCCACAAGTTTTTGCAGGGGTTTTCTGTACTATTTCACTTCATTAATGATTTCATTTCATTTCATTCTTGGTCTCGTAGGTTCTTTCAGGGTTGGAAGTGTTAGCGAAGGCTTGGCAGGTAAGATAGGCGCTTTGTTAAGCAACTATCTTGGTCCCTCGTTCTCGGTGAATTCCGCATAGGGGATCCCGCTTAGGTCCTTCTGGGTGGACACGGAGAACCTCGAAGAGTCGCCAAAGTTGGTAAACCTTACTGACCTTTGCCAATGCCTGTATCGCTGGTCTGGATCTTTCCACCCGGTGCCTCGTTTCTCCTCATTCTTCCTCCCGGAGATGAACCCTTGGAGAATGATACAATAAGTAAGCTTCTGTGCTTCTCCTATTCCTAAGATCCAAAAGATACATTTTTACTCGATTGCTCCATTCAAAAATGCGGAATTTTTCACTTAATTTACTTGATTCATTTATCATTAAAATGTGTATTATTTGGAAAGAGATCTATAATTTACATGGCTTTTGAGTTTCAAGGAGAAAGACAACAATTCATGCATCACGGTGGCTTTTTAATTTCTTTACTACGTAGGTAAGTATTTCACCCAAAAATTCGATGTCGAGATTTCATCCAGAAATATATGTTATGAAAAAACCAGTTTTATAAAACGCACCGCGCGCGCGCGTACGTGTGTGTCTGTCAATCTGTAGACAGCATAACTGAAAAATGAAAAATCAGTTAAAAACCAAAGTACTTAAATTTAATTTCTTTTAAGGATGTAACACGAAGATTTTGAAGAAAATTTCTCGCACTCTAGACTACCCTTTACATGAAAAATTTTCTGAAAATTTTGATTTTCTCGAAAGTGGCTCTAACGACTTTGATTAAAATGCCGTATGTTTAAGCTATTTTTATGATAAATTAAATATACATTTTGAATTTTGTGTCTATGGCCGATGTAGTCCTGTTTACTCTGGAGGATCTTTGCAAAACTGGTAAACCGTAAGAGATAGACCAATTCTTAATGTATAAATAATGTGGATTTTGCTAAAACACACAATTTATGTCCAAATAATTTTTTTGTGTTGAGTGAACCATTTCGGAGATATTCCTTGTTGTCTGTGTGAGATTTGGAGACTTAAACTTTCTGTCAAATGGAAGATCGTTATTCATTTTTTATATCTTAGCCGTGCAAAGAGAATGGGATCTCGAAGCTTTACAAGATTTGACTATCGCTCGAAGCCTACTGTATTCTAATATTCCCCTTGCACCTAAAGGAAATAAGCAATAAGATAATTTGTGCAAATGTTAACCTCAACTAACACAAAGAAGACATAGGAATAAGAGTTTGTAAGAATGGTTAGTACAAGAGTAGAGAAAGTCATGTGAATGCAACACATCACATTTTTTTGAGATATCAAAAATTAAGATTGCGGTGCAGATCAACTAGCTGGCTTTTCCGACATTGCACGCTTAGCATTTCGAACACGAATTCATTTCATCTACCTCCCCCTGGTGTTTATGAAATTATTGTCCGAAATATAATTACGAATAATCGTGGTACAGTGGTACTAATGGAGGCAACACGAGGTTTTACTCACTCCTCTGTTTTATTCTTCGGTTTGTCTGCCGGCTAAGGAACTTGTATTCTCGTAGTACGGTGTCGCCGTAAAGTCCTACCACCCGCAACACACGGTAGTGGAGGAGCACAGTACGGCATCCCTGAAGTTGAGGATTTTTATTGTTAATTTATAATAGAGCCGTAAAACCCTCATTATTCCTTATATAATATGGAACAAGGGCTGATATTCGCACAAATGGAGAGTGTATCCCCCGACAGTCTTCCAAGTTTTGGAAATGCTGCGTAGTCTATACGTTATGCTTCGGCGGAAGAATACTCGGTCGAAATTGACGACTAACTTTTTAGATCGGGATACTTGGTGAAATTTAAAGCCATTGCACCGTCTCTTTAGTCTCATAGTTGTTTATTAACATGACATAACATACCTTATGCAAAACGCAGAACTCCCTAACATATTCAGCGAAATAAAGGTGAAGCGCGTGAGCATGAAGATTCCCAGCCACTAAGTTAACATCTTTGGAAATTACACATACAGTTCATAATTCTCTGTTGTTAATATGAGATATCGATTCACTGGCTTCTAATGTTAGGAATTTCCTCTTATACAATTATTTTGCATGCCCTGCGAACGAGCTTTATTATAGTAAACTAATCCCGCGACGCAATAGCCCTTCCCTGGAAAGGCCGCTGCGTCCCCCACCTCTAGCCACCACATTACAACATTAGAAAAAAGGAAATACAGCAAGCTTTCTTATATGGGAGTTATTAGAAGAGTATGGCGCCCAGAAACTTCAGTGCACATATCTATGTAATAGGAATAGAGTTTATTCAGAGGTTTTAACAATGTTTCATTACACATCATTGTGCAGTATTTGATAAATAACAAGTAAAGAGGATCGTGGCGCTGTAGCCGAGTGGTTAAATCGTTCGCTTCTCACTGGGCCGGGTTCAATCCCGATAGACCGTATGTGGGATTTGTAGTGGACGAAACAGCTTTAGGGCGGGTTTTCTTATGGTTCTCTCGTTCCTCTCACCATTTACTCCACCAATTGCTCCATCACCTTTCCTTTCCACCTCTTCATCTTCATTTCATATAATATTTCACTCCCCCACCAGGCTACGGGCCTATATCCCATTCCTTGTTCTCTAATCCTCGACAGACCTCTGACCCCAGGTGCTTACCTGTAAGTTTTTTGGGGAGTGAGGGTTGGGGGTGTAAGCGGTACACACGAGGATGGTGAGTAGATAAGTATACAGTGAGTGAGTGAGTGAGTGAGTGATTAGGGTTTAAGGGCCCGTCGACAGCTAGGTCATTAGAGCCCCGATAAGTATACATAAGATCGATTGTCACATTTTAAGCTCTGTAGTTATACATGCTCTTCTTTGTATATTGTTTGCAACAAAATGTTTGCGGTTTTTGTTTTTACATGCACATCTGTTTAGTACAGCACTATTTTGTACTTCATAACATTTTCAGAGTGGACTTCGTAAAGCTTTTACTAATTTATAAGTTTAAATTAGAATGTGTTTTATAGCCGTTTGAAAAGTAGGGCTTTGTAATGGTGAAACACTATCTAAATTGGTACTGGATTTGGAGTTTGCCCTTCATACCCACTAGTTTTATAACAATAGTATAGATTTCAGCTCCGTCAGCATTTTCGACCAAAGATACGAGCGACTATATAAAGTAGAACTGCTACTTTTCATCGGGAATCCATGAATCGACAAACTATTCGCCACCAAAGTGCAGCATGGTAAGCGATGCTATCCTATCCCTCGGTTTTTCCTCACAAGCTCATAGATGCTAGCGGTTAGCAAATACTAGAGATTTGGCAACGCTTGACCACCCATGGCCTGGTTTATAGGGTATAGGGCAGTGATACTCTACTTGGGGTTTGCGTTCCTTCAGGGGTACACGAAGCTTCTTAGGGGGTACGTAACATTTAGTTTAATCCTTCTTTGTGTAGCATTAAACAAGCTATAAATATTATAATCTATTTTAGATATGGTATACATAATTTGAATTAAGGCTAACTCTAGGGCCAGGCCTAGGGATACAGGCTGAAATGGAAAGTTGTCTTTGGGGGTACGCCGAGGATAAAGGTTGAATACCACATATAGGGTATACATATAGGGAGGCACTGCAACCTATGAGAGGTCTATTGAGGCTACAGCCTCCCAGGAGGAAGGAATGAAGTGAAGGTGTTACACGAGGCTACAGGTAGACAGGCAATAGACACGCGCCGAAGTCCCTAACAGTTATTGGTTCGAAGATCCATCCCACTACTGCCTAGAGAACGCGATGAGCGACACTTTCAATCAAGCAGCCATCTAGTGTCTACGGGTAGTACTCTTTCCATAGAGCAAGCGTCTGTCCGGGACCATCACACATCACGAAAGCTAGAAATAACTTGAACGATGAAAAGGAAACGGAGTGAAAGGGAGACGAGGAAAAGGAAATCATGGTTGATGAGAAACTACCCAACATTCGCCTGCTGACCAGGTAAAGCTAAAGAACCCTAGGTCAGATTGTGTGGTAGATGGGAGTCTGTTGTACCTATGTGCTCATAGGTATAACCTTAGGACGCACATAATTATTTTGAACAGGTTGTACATTTCCAAGGCCCCTTTCACTGTCTTTTAACGTTTCCTGTTCTCCTTACTCTATATTCTATATTCTTCTCTCAGTATATACAGGATGGAAATGAAATGATTCTTCAACCAATAATAATTCAGCCAGGCGATGATAAACTGTTTTGATAAAAATATTTTTTTCCAGAAAACTATAAACTTTTCAACATTTTGGTATTAGACTTTCTTGTTATTCAGAACATGAGAAATTCGCTATCTGGCGGATCATTTCACTTCCACTCTGTATAGGCAGCGGCAGGATTTTCATATTTTCTCCATATAAGAACAATCAGTTAAAGGGAAAGCTTAGGAGTGTATAAATAGATAAATAAGCCCTAATGTGCCATGGTCACGCGTAGCTGTAAGAAACAATTGCAAAACAACAATTCCTCAGGCATACACATACATATATGTATATACAAATAGTATTGTTAAATATAGTAACCTCCTTGATAACGCAATTTCGCTTCTTTTTACATTAATTACTCTACATTCATATTAGGTGTTTGGAAAACAAATAATATGTAATAGCAAATTTCCAAGATTAACTCTTTTCAAACTCACACAAAATGGAAACCAACTACTGTGTAAAGCTAGTTACTACTAAATTTTAGCGCTCCTTTAGGTGCATGATCTGGTAGAACAACGTTAGACGCGCGGTACCTAGTAGATCCAGGCTATATTTTTATGTTTTTATTCTTGTATTCATCTTTTTAAATTTTATTTGTCCTACATTACAATGTTTAGCTTCCTTTAGCTTGAATGTACAAGGTTTTTAATTAGCATAATGTTACTAGATAAATAAAAGATAGATAAAATGTAGTATGAGTACATTATAATTTGTACTACACTACATGGAAAGATAATAAATTGCGATGTTGAAGTTTACAACTTGTAATTTAAAATGTACTGTCAATAATAATAATAATAATAATAATAATAATAATAATAATAATAATAATAATAATAATAATAATAATAATAATAATAATAATAATAATAATAATAATAATAATAATAATAATAATAATGATAATAATAATAATGATAATAATGATAATAATGATAATAATGATAATAATGATAATAATGATAATAATGATAATAATAATAATAATAATAATAATAATAATAATAATAATAATAATAATAATAATAATAATAATAATAATAATAATAATAATAATAATAATAATAATAATAATAATAATAATAATAATAATAATAATAATAATAATAATAATAATAATAATAATAATAATAATAATAATAATAATAATAATAATAATAATAATGATATTAATGTAAACCCCGCGCGACAGCCCACGAAGGGCCAAGGCCTACCGCCCAGCCGCTGCGTCCCCCACCTCTGCCCACTACAGGCGTCATTGGTGAGGTGCAGTACTGGAGGGTGGGACGTGGTCAGCGCCCCGAGCCCTCCCGGCCAGTTATGCGGTCTTCTCGACCTGGGGCCGCTACTTCTCCATCAAGTAGCTCCTCAATTGGTCCCCCTGGGACCTAACGAGGCTGAGTGCACCCCGTGCCATACCTCCCAGAGGAATGATAATAATAATAGTAATAATAATATCATTGACAATACATGTTATTATCACATAGGTTGCTTTCTTCCTCTTCATCATGATCACTTTCTGAATCTAGAGATCCCGTTTTCAGTTTATCTTCAGAATTGGAATCACTTTATTCATACAAGTTGTCATGCACGTGTAAGGTATCGTCATCATCACCATCATCAAAGGTAGATGATACACTTCTTCCAAATCATGGGATTTTATAGATTATACCTTTTACTCCTGTTTGTGAGGAGTAGTAACATACTACTTCCAATGGCCAACCAATATTGCACAACTAAAGATCAAAAACAGATGTCAGCAATATGTAAGGAGAGTAGGGATGCAGGGTCTGGTTGATCTGCGCGCACCTAACTGCCGATTAGCCCATCTTGCAGCTAAAGAAATAATGGATAAGTTTTATTCTGCAGCAAACAATTGAGTAAAGCGTCACAGTAAAACAATTACGTAGGTGCGTTCCTTCGCAAACTATAACGTTTAGATAAACATAGGGGCCCCTCAGGCCTCTAGTGACCAACGGAGGGTTAACAAGTAAACAAATCTCAAGTGGCTCTTGAGTAGAGCAAAGTTACAAACATACATGTGCTAACTTAAAAAATTGATGTTTTTGATGGGCTATATTCACCTCAGGAAAGAAACCAGCACGACAAAGTTAGTCAACAACTATGTAATTTTTGACCACCTTCGTTATGTCATAATATCCATGGTCGTGTCCACATTGTACCATCGCAGCTTCCTTCTTCTGCAGCCCCTGGAAATTATAGAAAGAATAATTGTAGCAGTAGCAGCTACTGCGTTTGTGTCTCCTATGTCAGCCACTTACCTGAAACGCATTGTTACTGATGTGGTGCTCTGTGTACAGTCTCCTCCGTTAATGTCTCACAATATAAACAGTGTCGCTCCTAGTATTGTCTAGATGTACGTTTGTTTAGAGGCAACGAGATCTGCACGAAACTTTTTCTACTACTCGGATAAAATCGGGTTACCTCGCTCAGTTGACGGTCACACACCATTTCCATCCCCCGCATTATACCTGTCGCTCCCACTGCCAATTCCCCGTCTACCCATTCACTGCGATATGCAGTGAGCTTACGCAGTTGTGGTGTCAAAACAATCAACAAGAGTATAATTAAAACAAGGATGCGAAAAGCTCTCTTATGCCATACAAAATTTAGTTTTCATTGTGAGCTTCATGTAGCAGTTTAATAAACGAAGAACTAGCTGAAGATCTGCTGGGGTTCACCATTTCACTGCACCTTGCATAATTATCAGCTGCTGCCGTAGTAGTGGTCTACTAATAATTAATCCTTGTGTTTCAAGTCTGGTTTCCACTTCCAACACTTTTATAAACCTGAAGCTTTTAACAGTGAGGCAAATTTAATCCATCACTACAACAAATAATGAGACCACAGGCTTCACTTATTTTAAATATGTAACTTGTTGAAACACCGACTATAGTTTTTTCAGCCCTCGCTGATATTCTCGAAATGACTGGCCTTGGTCGACCTTGCTAAGCGAAGTATGTGACGTGACGTCACTATTACCAACCTCTGAACCCAAAACAAATTTGTTAACGGAATCAATCAGTATTTAGAAATTTCCAACGCGCTCCGTTTTTCAAAATTAATATTTTTTCCCCCAAACCATTAAATGTATGGATCCATTTAATTGTTTTCATAAGTTAACCTCTGGATTTATTTCATGATTAAATAACAAGAAATGATCTGCCGAAGCTGGTTTATCCATCTATTTCTAGAATGTTCCTTTACTCTGGTTTCTAAATGACGTTTAGTTTTATCAATGTAAAACTTGATGATAAATGTCCGACCTTTTATACGAGTAATTTGCAGTTTTCTCCTTTCTAAAAATATTTATTTTGAGGTTCCAAAGTTCTTATGTTTTTTTAAAAAAATTTGTAAACGTTTATCAGCCCAAGGATGGTGAATAAACTTTTTAAAATTATAACCCCCTTTTTTGAGGCTTATAAGTTAATTTATAGCCTTTTAATATTTAAATATCTCTATTTTTCATATATAAAATCTGTATTGAAACCATTCATGCAGTGTTGATAATAGTTTATATTCTCTGTTAAATTCCTCTAAATTCTTCTTTATTGAGGGGTATATTTGTCAACCTATAAATTAAACTATCACCTGTGAAAACAAACGGCTCCGTATCAGTCGTCACCGAAATTAGCAGAGTAGTACGGTCACACCACTGAGGATGTTCGACCACGGCCCACAAGCCCGGATAATCATTTTGTATTTTATGTCACCGCCCGTGAAACCTTACGTAATTTGATCATGTGAATTAAACTGTTGGAAACTGCAAGTTTATGAAGGAGGATTAAAATTTTTATTTTTTATGTAATTATGAATATGTATTGACTTTCTATAAATGCAAAAATTAAATTTGTTTTTGTGTGAAGCATTTTTATGTCACTCGATTGATTTGTTCTTATTATGGGTGCCTACGGCTGCTCACACATGAGTCTTAATCTCGGGGATCCGTGGTGGTTACAGAGAGCGACATTGTAATTTTGTTAGAACACTTTATTTGTTTTATTTTTACACGTTTAAGCTTTGCTGAACAATTTTAAATAAAATAAAATATGCAGTCTCACGTAACCGTTGGAACGAACTGTCACCGTGTTGCTTACAGGTATATCTCCCTCGTAACGATGTCTCTCTCCTACTGTCCCTCAGTCATTATATCCTTTTAGCTTCCCAAACATCCATAATGGCCCTCACTTCATTAAGTGGAGACTTTGCCCTCTGGCGAAACCCCTCGGGTTTTCGATACTTTCTAAACTACAATAGCAGGCTCCTTTTCTTTATGTTGAAGACCTTGCCAAAACTAATTGTATCTCGTTTACCTTAATGTTTGGGACGTTCGCTAATTACCCTCGGTAGTGCCTTTCCCGACTGGCATCCCTTCACCTGTGGTACATATTCTTAACCCTTTGCTATTAATGGATTTTGTAACTTTGATATATTTTGTATATCATAAGCGCTATACAAAAAACTGCTACATGTGTCTCATGATGTTTAAATTCAGCAATGGAAGACAACCATTGTTTTCAGTTTGTAAAGTGAACTTTATGTAAACTTAAACGTTTTAAAGCATCATTGATATGTTTCTCAGGTACAATAGCAAAAATGTACATTCATTTGAAACGAATTGCCCTCGATACATTATTCTCATATGTCAAGTTGCAAAAACGCAAGTGTCAAATGTAAGAGGACGCCACTGGACAAATACTTGCTACACACAAGGCTGCACAGGTAACAGAAACACTTTACACAGCGAGCCAGGGTAGAATGGAGACTACTGTAGTGACGGCATTAACGGGGGTGAGTGTACATGCCTCCGTGCTAAATGGCACATAAATCAGTGGCGCAGGATGTTGTACCATGAAATGGTGGCATCTCTGGTACAGGAAATGTCTGTACGGGCTTTAAACACACAATGTACGCATTTACTCCACGTGTAAGCCAGAAGGGAAGGGGTTGCATTTATTTCGGAGTTTAGTATGTAACATTTTTGAGTGGAGAAATAGGGCATTTGACGCTGAATTGAGAGTTACTTACACATAACTATGTGATCACTAGAGCTAGGGTTTTTGTGTAAATACATATTACTTGTCTTTGCTAATACATAACTAAAAATGACAAATGTCCATGAGTTAGAACCTTAGCTATCACATAATGACATGTTGTTACATATTTTACATATTTGAAGCATGGTGACTTTTTTTTTTTTAGATATTTTTACCTTTTCTATGTAAAATAGTATATTCTGCCTCTTTCTGTAACATTTTTTTTTCCTAATTCAAGTGGAATAAATTCCCGATTATTCATGTGTGAATTACGTGATTTGCAGATTATTCAAGCATCTTTGTGCATAACAAAATAAAAGTATGTACACATATTTAACTTACTTGTTCACTAAATCTTGAGTCGCTGAGAGAGGGTCCTTTAGGGGACCGCAATAAAGGATTCCTATATGACAGTAGATTACCGCTTCAATTGTTGTTTGCCTGTCTGTTACATGACAATCGGGAGCCTGCTTATTTCTTGTGTTAATCAGTGTGTAAGGTCAACGAAGCCAGTTATTCCTGAGTTCGTATGTTTAATGTTTAATTGAGTCCCACTGGGATATCTCTTTTAGCATCAAGATTATCAAATCGTGTGTTACAGTAAATGATATATTCATCACTGAGGGAGCTCCAGTTCTCTGCCAGGTTTGTAACAAGAAAAGTATGTGTTCAATGAAATCAAAACTTGACCATGTGTACAGTGCCCCAAATACTTATAGGAATAAGGCACTACAAAGATCTAAAAAGTAGGCCCTACTCAAAATGCAACAATATTCAAGTGCAAGGAATGCATGTGATATGACATGTGTACTATTATGGTTGTATGGTGCAAACTCCAAAATATTGCACGTTTTCAGACAAGAATTATGGAAGATAAATACCTAAAGATTCTACACTCCGAAGAAACTACCTGCGTTTGTGTTACAACGAAGCGCTGGCATAGTACGACGTCGAGCAGGTAGCAGCTACGTTTGGATTGCCGTCAACGAAACTACGGATGTAGCGATTGATGACACAATTAAAGATGTAACGGACCATGAGATTGCAAAATTGCATGGATTTCAACTTAGCTCTCAAGTAAAAAATGTATCGGCCATGGCTTTTGCTGATGATATTGTTTTAGTAGCAAAGGACGAAACATCTGCTCAGTCACTTTTAGACTTAACTACCAGCAACTTGGCTGCAATTGGTTTGCATATCAATCCATTAAAATGCAATGTCATAAATATCAAACATGGTAAACTTAGTGAAACTTCTAAAATAAAATTTGGCTCAAATGTTTTAGAGCCAATCAAAGAAAATGAAAACATAAAATATTTGGGAGTAAATTTCACGAATGAAATCCAGTTGGATAAGAATAAGATAATCAAACGTTTGGAAAAAGATTTGAATTCACTTTCTTATTCCAACTTGCTCAAAGCAGATCAAAAATTAAATATCATTAATCAATATATTTGGCCTGGATTAGTTTATTCCCTTCAAAGTACACCACTGAATAAGATTCCATCCTCCTTTTTAGAAGATATTGATAAATTAATAAGAACATCCGTCAAAGAAATAGTTGGGCTACCACATGATTGCCCCAATGATATGATATACGCTCCACGTAATCTTCGAGGAATAGGACTAATTAGAGCTGGTTGGGAGGCTTATATACAACATTTCAATATAGCTCAGAAGCTTTCACAGATACAAGATGATCATCTACGCTTGTGTCGAGATACTCAGAAAGAGAAGAAAGAAGCCCTTTCCAATTTGAACATTGACATTAACGATGAAATCATGTCAAAATCAGGACGATGGCTTCGAAAACAATTACAACTTAAATCGTTTGATGCATGGTGTCAGCTTCCTCACAAGGGAAAGGGGATTGAGACATATAAAGAGAATCCCAGAGCCAATTCGTGGATGAGCAACAAAAAAATCCTGTCATGTTCTGAATGGACTAATGTCATCAAAATGTCATGTAACACGTCAGCAGTAAGATCTGTGCCTGGAAGAAATCAGCGAACAACACTATGTCGGCACTCAAATTGTAAAGAAGTGGAAACCCTTGGGCATGTACTAGGATATTGCCCAAAGGGAGAATTACTTCGCAACAATCGTCATCACCGTGTGCGTTCATCAATTTCTACAGTCCTTCGTAGAGCCAATTGGGAGGTCTATGAAGAGGTCCATTGCCTGTCTGAGGATGGTAGCCATCGAAGAGCAGATATCGTAGCCATCAAGAGGGATGCAGGAAAGGGTCTCATTCTTGATCCAACAGTAAGAATGGAGCAACATTTACAGCAGGCGACACAGGTGAACGAGGAAAAGGAAGCCATCTACCAACCATGCATTCCTCACCTCAGTGAGAGATATAATGTACCTGAAAATGCATGGGAGGTAAAAGGACTACTCTTTGGTGCCCGCGGAACATGTTTTAAATTCACAGGTACCTGCCTCAAAGCACTGGGTGTGCAATGGTCCGAAATTGTAAATATATGTTTACATGTCCTAAAAGACTCTTTGTATATTTTAAATAATCACTTGTATTCAATGTGTTAACTGTTTTCTTGTTATAATCTTTTAATGTTTTAGATATTTTGAGTATTAATTTTAATCATTTTTTTTCTTCTTCTTAAAACTGACTTTGTCATATATCTCTGTATTCTGGATCTTTATGGTCACCTGCAATGTCAGGCAGATGTCACAAAATTTTTGTTTGTGAAATATATATATATATATATATATATATATATATATATATATATATATATAAATTTTGTGATTGGTAAGTTGGATGGAGAAAAATCTCCTATACCTTTTCTAATTTCTTTGAAAGTGTTGGAACACACAAATCATTCAACAGTAGCCCATTTTGGAATGATGGAATGTTGTGGCCCGAAGGCATTTAAGAAGATAAAATTTTGAAGCTGCATCATACATGCTTAAGGGTGTGTTCTATCAAAATATGACCATTTCACCTTCCTTGCCCATGGGCTGCAATGGTGGCCAAAGAAGTGCGAAGTAAATATCCACAAGTGAACAACATTATCTCAGACGACAAGAAAGTACTCGTTAAAGCTACCCAGTGTGTGTTTTACTACAGAGAACAATTGCCAAATGTGAAATTGTTCCTGAACTAGTCCTGACTGTGGGATTGAGTTTTTTTTTTTTTTTAATGAACATTTTCAAGACGTGAAGCCTGTGATTCATTCATTTCCAGTAATTCAGCAATTTCAGTGAGTGATGCCCAAAGATTCTTAGATGTTATAAACTACAGTACCAATTATCTGATATACAAAGCAATTGTGGATTCATTGCTGACTGTAATTACAAGCTCGTGGCATGCTATTGAAGGAATCTTTAAACGTCATGAAAAGAAGAAAAATGCAAGTTAAGCGCTGTTTAGGGAACTGTTGGAATACAAGTGTAAAGAAATTTGAGTATGTTACTGACTGCAGTGCGCAAACAAATCCTCAGCGGCGAAGGACTGAAGCCTCCAGACGATATATCCCCTCAAAAATTTAATCTACTTAAATTTGCACCAGCAACTTCTTGTGATGTGTAGAGGTCATTTCATGTATACAAAAACATTCACTGACCAGCGGCTTTCCATGCCAATGCAGAATTTGGATATGTATCTGATAAATCATTGCAATTCAGAATGACATTGGGTTCTGCAAAGGAATATTTAGTGGACAGATAGTTTAAACAGTGACTATGAAGATTAATACAGGCAATTATGAATTGTTTAAGTTTTCTGATATTAATTGATGTGCTACGCTTTATTTTGCAAAAATGTAATTAACAAAATGAGAAATCTTCAAGTAGTATAATGTTATTATATCATACTTATAAAAATTAAATCAAATTAATATTACGTATTCTAAAAGTTTTTATGTAATAGTAATAGTACATATTTCACCTAGTATTGTTACATAAATATGTACATATTCTTCATGCTGATATTATATAAAAATCCTAGCCCCAGTGATCACTGAGCTCTCCACTTCTGTGTTTATGGGAGAATTTCGTGTAGCTCTGTTTATTGCTAACTTGCATGTGATTTGCTTGGCTGAAGTTAGTGATAATACTGTTGCGAAACAATCAATCGTGCGAAAATCATTACACAGATCTATTTATACTTGACGTTAGTTTGTGTGTAGCACATTGATTTGATAATTGTTATTATTGACATTTTAATTAAATTAAAATAACTTTGCCTGGCCCTGCAGCTCAGTCGTAGAACACTGCCTGCTATGCAAGGAGTCTCAGGTTCGATTCCAGACTGGAGGGTAAGAATTTTACTTTAACTACTATTATTGCCCAATCTCCCGCAAGCCTGTAGGTCTGAATGCCATTGTGAATGTATGTGTGAATTTAATGTAATAAGTTAATCCAAAATAATAGAAACTCAAAATTCAAAACAACCGCTAAGCGAGTGAACACTTGTTCCAAGAGGTTAAAAGCCGCTGAAATTACCTTCGGTGGTTTTATTGTGGTAGTGTTTAACGCCCGCTTTTAATACATGCGGCACTGCAGGCGGTGGCACTGATAATGATACATGGAATGAAGATGGAACCAGGTGGAATGAGATGGCGAAGGAAACCAGAGAACCCGGAGGAAACCCATACCTGCGCTGCTTTGTCCTTCACAAATCCCACATGCGATCGCTTTGGGTCGAACCCAGGCCACTTTGGTGAGAGACGAATGGTCTAACTACTCGGCCACGGCGCTACCATACCTTCGATGTGAAAGGCGGCATATAAAAGGAACATTTAAAACAACAATAATTTTATTTTGAATTTTAACTTTCCGGGCAGAATCAGATACTTTTAAATCTTTCCTTGAAGAAACACGTTTAATGTGGGGCACGTTCAACAACAGAACTAATGAGGTCTTATGTCAAATCTTATACACCAGAATCCAGATAACTCGACCTAATGAGGACTGAGAGTGTGTCAAGTAGCAATGTCTAGTTTTACGGAATAAGGGGCTGCTATTCACAACTCATAACATAAAACATAAACGCATGTTCTAGCACAGTATCGGGAACAGAAAAGTATAACATATCCTAAAATTTACCGCGGATTAATGATTACATTTCCCTTTGTCCGGTCTCCTTAACACATCCAATTTAATTTCCATTGTCAGTTAACTTGTCTTTTGTTCTCGTTCGACATTTTCCTGGCACAAACACAACTCTACACAACATTGCCAGTAAGCCGAAATCTGAGAAACCGCACTATAATCAGAAATATGTACGTAACTGAGTGTTCGGCTTATCACGTATGTACTCAGTAAAGCAAACCTTCCAAACACGTGTAGTGCTATGTGTCCACATTACACCGGTGAGCTTTTGAGCTTTTGATTTCCTGACAATGTTCTGACTAGATATCAAAGGCCAACCCTTTTGTTACTGTGAGGGAGAATGCAGTGGATTGTATACGCACACTACTTAATTAAATTTTACTTATACTCTTTATACTACATAGAGGATATTAGGAACTCATACACTCAAGTTTAGATATAAAAATAAATTAATTAAAATAAAAATGTCGTTGAGTCATACGGAATGTCGGGTTATCGGGTTTCTATTGTACTTCAGTACACAACATGTAAGAATGTTAGACAAAGACTTACAAGATACTCGCGCCTTTCCAAACAACCTCTATGTGGAAAACTTTAAATTATTGTTTTATTTCCTCAAGATAGACATTTATGATTTTGATTATTTTGAGATAGCCATATGGCAAATGAGTTGCATAACACGAATTTGATGTTAATATCCTTCATTCGGGTATAATTTGATATAGGAAACTATCGAAATGCCCAAAACTCGTTGAGATCATTATAATATATAATTTGTGTCAGTTATATTTTCCGCAGCAATAGCCATTTTCGAGATATTCACTGTTATTCATTTGAACCTTCCGCATTTTAGGACGTTTTTGTAAGCTTTTGCATAGTTGTTCAGTTATTACAATATAAATATAAATAAATAAATAAATAAATAAATAAATAAATAAATAAATAAATAAATAAATAAATAAATAAATAAATAAATAAATAAATAAATAAATAAATAAATAAATAAATAAATAAATAAATAAATAAATAAATAAATAAATAAATAAATAAATAAATAAATAAATAAATAAATAAATAAATAAATAAATAAATAAATAAATAAATAAATAAATAAATAAATAAATAAATAAATAAATAAATAAATAAATAAATAAATAAATAAATAAATAAATAAATAAATAAATAAATAAATAAATAAATAAATAAATAAATAAATAAATAAATAAATAAATAAATAAATAAATAAATAAATAAATAAATAAATAAATAAATAAATAAATAAATAAATAAATAAATAAATAAATAAATAAATAAATAAATAAATAAATAAACAAACAAACAAACAAACAAATAAATAAATAAATAAATATATATATATATATATATATTATCACTTCCAGGAAGTGAATAAAAAGCAAGTTTTTGTTTGTAAATTCTGACCTTTTGATCACAAATTGCATTTACTAAAACAATTCAAAGCAAAATGTACCCACAAAGTTTTCGCAACCTTGTCTCATCGTTGAATGGCTGCTGCGAAAACTCCCTTAGTGGTCTGTTTTACACGGCACGCGTTAGTTCTTGACGAAGGAAATGTTTAAATGTGAGGTTTGATACGAGTCAGTTATCTCCAAGGGGATACTGGCTCACGGAAGCAGGTACGGCAGTCAGATATTGTGTACGTTACTCTTATGTTTCTGTGCTGAACTACAAAGCAAATTATCACACGAATGATACCAGCCACATATATTACACAATGAACCTTGGTAACTGTTTACACTGTTACAGCTTTTCGTTTTAGTTTTGACATTATAAAGGGCATTGTCACCTTAGTAAATAAGTAAATGATTAAGAGTACTTCAAAAAATTTAAGATGCAAGCCTTATTTTTTCCGTTAAATATATTTAATACATTGGTATTTTAATAAAAATCCTTAAATTTATTTTTTGAGAAAATAAATTATTTCGAAAAATGTTGATTTGGGTGGGGTATTTTATGAAAATGTTTGTGTTACTTTTGGATTTATTTAACTGTTCGTTTTTGAGTTAGTTTCAGACACATAGACACTCACAGATAGACACATACACACATACGAACCTTTTTTCTAAAAATACCTTTTTGGATTCAGGACCCTCAGAATATGTATTTTCGGTGACATTTGTAAATCGAATTCTTGGCTAGGATGCAGTACTTTATCTACCTACTCTGTACATGTCAGAGAAAGTACGAAGCAGATCTGCTCTGCCTCTCGGGCCATTTTTTGTGGCAACGCTGAAGAAACTTCTGAGTGAGACGATCTCTTTCGCATTCGGTTCTCCTTAACCAATCGGTGCGTGCCCCAGGCAGCTTCGGTTCTTTCTCAGAGACTTCTACCTCCTGCCATGAAAGAACATTTTTCACATCCATGACACCATAGCTACATACATCTCACTCAACTGACAAGGAATGTCAGTCGGTTGACCCTACAGAAGAGGAGAGAAAAGATGATTATATGCTGATCCAAACCTAAAAGTTTTCGGTTGAAGTTCGGTCCAATAAGTACCCGTCTTGCGAATGAAGGTACATTCAAACATTAATTATCTGTTTCTCTACACAATCCCCTTTTAGGTACATACAGGATGGAAGGTACTACTACGGCCGGAATAACCTGACTAATAGATGCAGGTGTAAGATATATAACGTACTAAGTTTGGTTTCAGTAGGTTTAATAGTTTAGTAATAATACTCATTTTATTCGGCAATGCAACACTGTGATGTGCCGCTTAGGCGGTCACTTTCCCGGGCAAATCCACACTAACCGAAACGCTATGCCAGGCAGGTGTGAATGTTACTGAAATTATGTATTTGTTCAAGTAATGAGGAAGATTCATTTTTTATATTTAAGGAAGCAGAAAAATGAAATAATTGAAACCACGTATTTTAAGGTTTAAACAGTGCGGCATAAACATATACATACTTTCCGAATAATCCTCAATATTATTATCATCCATTATGAGCTAAATCAACAATTGCTTTAATACACCAATAAAGTTCTTCCTCTTCATTTTCCTAAAACAACTGTGTTTTTTTGTAGATTGCCGGACTGAAATACAACTAATGATCTCCTTGTCATAAATGATAACTAAATTTCCCATCCCGCACAACAATGTTTATACCTGGCGCATGACCTTCCGCCTACGCTTCCCTTCCTCCTCACTTTTAGTAACGCCAGGCGATATCTTCCTAACCTCCCATACGAATGTGTCCCTCGTTCAGCCATCAGTGTGAGAGCACCCGACGTGGCATTGCCACTTTTCTCTCAGAAATTAAACTTTGCTTGATATTTTAACATTAAATTGTCGCTAAAACGTTCAAATTAACGTAGAAATGCACTAAAGCATTGCTCATTCAATATTTGCACGACAGCTAGTGAAATAATAAACGACTTATATCCATTCATCAAGAAGCTAGATGGCTCCAAATATTTGACACAATTTTTTTCAGTGAAACGACTGTTTATTGACAATAATTGTATTGGACACATTTTTTACACTCATTCGTGATTAGCGTATGGCCGAAGGAGTACCTTCCTCACAGTATATTTCTGCCAATGTTCCTGCCCTCTTTTTAACCTCTACAAAAAGTAGAAATTGTCAAGCTCTGCAAAACACGCCTTTGTTTTGATGATTATCTCATTGGATCTAAGTTTTGTTCCCCGAGCCATTTCTTCATGTTTGGGAACAAGAGGTCAGACGAATAAGGGGATTGCGGCAATAATTCATAACGCAATAATTCATGTAGTTTGATGAATATGCGGGTGCGTTGTCGCGGTGGAAAAGCACTTTCTTCGCCAAATGGTGCCCTATCTCCTTCAATTTATCTGCCCGGCGTTGACCTCCAGCTAATTTTCGGCTATAGTCGCTGGTCAGAATACTATAACACAGTTAAACAGAAATAAGTAGCGCTCTTGCCTAGCATAAATACCGAAATACCGCTATCGTTAGATAACCAGAATGTTCTCGAAGTTTCCCTTCTCTTCACCTCCAGGAAGTTCTGGAACTCTAACCAGGGGCATATAAGTCAGTATATTAACGAGTTAATAAGTTACTGAGGAAGAAAACAAGTGAGCTGTGAGTATCTTAAATTGCTGCTATCAGAACTGTTGAACGAGTAGTGAATGCTGATACCGCGGGAGATTAGAGGCGATTTGTGTTCGATTCCCCAGCGACTAATCTGAATCACAGAAGAGGCTGCTTTGTCTACACAAAAACAAAACATTTTTATAAATGCGAATGCTGCTTTAGGTTATCCCATTATACTCAACAAAATTGCTCCACGGCTCGCATTTGAAAGGTTCAAATTTCGATTCCCATCGATGATGAAAATGATGAGATGTAGGATTAAGGACGCTCAATTATTTCGCCCTCATTGCCCTTATAAAAGCGATCATGGCAAACACCAGAGATAAATTTCAAGAAAATAAAGTAAAAATACTAGTAAAAAGCAAAATATACATAAATATACCAAACAAAGAGGCAAGAGACAAAGAGGCAAGAATTAAACCAAAGTTAAAAGGTCGAAAAAAGTATAGCATTTCGATATCTAAAGTTTTAAATCCTCATATTCATGTTTACTCTTGCTAAAACATTTAAAACTCTTTCAAACTCTTGATTATCGTCTGCCCGGACCTCTGCAAGTCTGACACGATTCCCATCGACCACACACTCTGACCTTGGGGTTTTCGTGATTTACCTTACTCGATAGCTAAATGCTGGGGTGGTTTTCCATGAGCCATGATTTCCTTTTCATCATTTACCTTTTACTTCTCATCTTTCAGGTGTATGTCTACGTTTCGTGTCATATGGTGATGCTGGACAGATGGCGTAGATTCTTGCTGTGAACACTCCGGGCTGCTTGGAAGACAGGTCGCTCATCGCCCTCTCCAGACAGCATCAGTAGTGGGACGGGTCTTTGACCTTGGAACTGTTGAGGACTTCCGCGCATCTCTGTAGCCTGTGTGCCTGCGACCAATGGCCTCCTGTGGTTCCTTTACTTCATCCTTCCTCCTGTGGCTCTGTAGATTTAAGTCAAGGTGCGCGTTATCTGTCCCATTGTATAAAGTATAACTTACATACATGCGCAAAGCACGTTAGTACATGGACTAGATCACAAAGCTCACCAACACTACTGCAGATAAAAATGATGCCAAACATACTCTATTGATATTTCCCCTTTCATTAGTGCACGAACGAGTAGAATATACCAAACGGAGACTTGATTAATCAGTAATGGTAATAAAAAGATCACTTCTTTGTGAAGTACCTACTACTGTATCAAATTGCTGGCGGAGCATACTCGTTGTTACAGTGCCTCATAAAGTGGGGGGTTTATTCGACTCTTCATTAACTTACACTGGCTCACAAATGCGAGTTTGCCGATACGCCACATACAGGCCTGTTTGAGTTGACCTTAATTAAGAGTTGTGCTATAGAGTTCATACAACGAAGGGGGACACCTCGTGCACTTCGAAATGTAGGGTAGGGTCCCTACATTTTCCTAATTAGAAACAGCCCGGTGGAGGCCGGCTCAATTGGGTTCCTCTCCCACCCCTTCGGGTTCTTATCTATTCCCAAGGGGCGTGTGGGACTGGGAAAGCCCCATGAATGAGATAGTACAGAGTGAAAGTGAGGTTATAGTGAAGTAGTGTAATTGGGATACTGAAGATTAGCGAAGTGTATAATGTAACTAATTAATAAAAGTTATAGTGAAGCTGATAAGTAAAGTTGAGAAAGAGGGAAAGTGAATTGGGTTGGGAGATGAAATAAAACAGAAATAATAATTAAGGGATGGGAGCAGAGTGAGATTAATCAAAAGGTTAACATGTGTAATGTGTATGTAAAAGGAAATTATAAAGAAGGGCTACCCAAATCAGCTTAGGGGTAGCCCAAGATGTGTAAGATTTGGTACTCAATAAATCATTCATTCATGAAAACCGACTCCCCTTCTCAGGCTTGTAACATCCTATGGAAGGCCTGGAAACCAGTAGGCTTGCCTTCCAAACCGGATCACGGGATTTCCAGAGCGTATTTGTTCCCCCTGCCGTGCTCCTGCCAGGACGCTCGCTGACGCTTCCAATCCTGAAAGAAGGCCAGCTTACGGGATGAAGGGTGAAATTAAATAATTAATGTAAGGAAATGATAGGACAGGAAATTCGGAGGATATGGTAATCCTTCCCAGCATTCACCTGGCAATTCGGGAAACCTCCGAAAAAACCCCATAGATCAAGGTGGTCGGCCAGGGGGATCGAACCCGCTCCCGAATACGGGCCACAGACGTTATCGCTTGAGCCATCCCGCTTGGTTGGAGTGGGATACTTCCTCTACCCATTTCCTCTATGAACAAGTAACAGGAGAAAAAAGAGTTACAAAAAATTAGTTATGTTGGGAAAATCAAGTATGCACAGCTTCATTAGTCTGTTTAGTTGTTTTAAAGGGAATGTATAGCGCGAGGACATTTCCAGTTCTTTTATTGGCACCCCCATATCAGGAGTTCATTCAGTGTGACAGAAAGCAAGAGTGTTGTGAACTCCATCCATACTTTTTCCATCCCCCCCCCCCCCCAACAGCATCTATATCTGAACGGCTTAGGCAATTTGCCTCGCCAAAACGGCTTTTCTAGAATATCGAAAAACAACATGGAGGGGACGCGCAAGCTTTGCAAATGGTTTCGAAGTTTAACGGCACAGCTGTTTTTGGTAGCCTCTAATGACGTTAAGCTGCGCACAGACCGCTAATGGTGTTTGATGAGGGAAACGCTTAGCGGTTATGAAGAAAAAAGGCACACAGTCCACGAGGGCAGACCATTAGCAAACGTTAGTAGTGTAATACGCTGTATCATTCATTTTAAAACAAACGTAAGGAGTGTTAAGTACGAAATAACGTTGCAGTAATATAGCTTAGGAAAGAAACCAAAACAACTACAGTGTCAGCGACCGTTCGGTGTTTTATGAAACTTTACTGAACTACACAAAACCTATGTAAATAGTAAGTACTCGTAAAAGAGAAGAAAGGATTATGAGGTATAGAGTATAGTCTTGAGTTACAGTGCCACTTGTTACAAGATGGACAGAAAATATATTAACAATAACGAGACATTGGGCGAACCGGATTTCTTATACCAGCCATGTCCAAACGCCGAGCCAGTCTTTGATGTATCTCATGTATTTGAAAGAAGGAAGAGGCGTAAATAACCTTTGCACTGTCTAGTTACGACTACAAATTGTGCATAAGAAAAGCCTACTATGCATTCACAAGGCCAAAAAAATTTAAGAGGAATATAATAAGCTATGGTTTGCAATAATTTCTAAATTAAGCTTACAAATGCGGATAATATCCGTTATAGACCTTTTAGCTGTTCCAGAGATGGGAATCTGCTATTCTAGTCCTATTTTTGTTTTATTTGTTCCATTGGAAAAAGCGTTTGTCTGCAAATGTATGTGGAGCCAAACATTGCCAATATACGTGCGCTAAATAACCTGAGGTGAAGATATTTATTTCTAGGAACAAGTTTAAATACCTCGATTCCTAAATGCGCTTTACAAATATTTTTAAGAATACTTTTAGACAGCGACATAACTCCGTTACAATTCACCTTGTTACGCGTACGATGACATTCATGGCAAGTGAAGGGGTGTGTCGGTAGGTACAAAGGCCCGTGACGCGCGGGGGGCGGGGGTGGGGTGGGGTGGGTGGGTAAGACAAGCTCGGCTCAGAGCCTGCGTTTGGACACGGATGGCTTAGAGCGTTGATTCTGTGTGATTTTTGTCACATTTGTGTCATTTGGACATTGTTGAATTAGCTCCCAATTTCAATAGTTATTTAGTGCGCTGGAGAACTTAATGCGGTAATGCTGACGTTGCCTGCTTCCAATGATCCAGTTGTAATAAACTTAAGGGGAAATTAAATGGCGAAACTTCCCAAAATATGACACTTTATGTTTTTGCAGGATTATAAATTGGAAGTTCCCCTTTAAATTTATGAATTCCAGGTGGAAGGGAGGTCATTACAGTAATTTTAACCAGTGATAGATCTCTGTATTTGGAACCCGTTTTGTATCTTACGTTTTTGTCTGACCATTTCCTACGGAGATATTTTAGTTTTGTTGAAAACAAGCTGACAACACTGCAAAACAAACAGCGTAACGGTGCGTCTTCAAAACAAACTCATACCCTGCCTTGTTCTTCTGTGTTTACTGAACGGGCGTAGGCCAATCACAAGCGTTAGTTCCCAAAACATTAGGGCGAAAGTGAACGAGCCCGGCAAGTTTGCTTCCACAGACCAGTTCAATTCCCTCAGGCAAATTTTTCCTCAATAAAATAAGTCTAAGTCTAAGACTAAGTCCCTGACCAACTTCAACGAAACGACATGTTACATGTCTTTAGGAGCTGCTCGTAGCATTCCTTAGGTCTTTTAAGTGATTAAGTGATTAATTATTTCGAAACTCTGTGTGATGTCCCATAATTACTACCGAAGATATGTCAGAAATAAGTTACTCTATGCATCTTACAAGTAACAAACTGTTATCTTAGTACATTCTTGTGGAATTACGCATTCAATTTGGATCAAAAACCATTTATTTTTTTCGAAATCGGCTGATCAAAGAACCAGATACCATTCGACTTTTTTGTTTGTAATGCTTCTATGAAGCATATATTAGAAGGAATGTTCCCTTCTACCCTGTATATTTCCTCATTGTAGACACAATATTGTGTTGCGCCTGTAGCTGAGCTTATCGGGAGGTTGGTGCTTATTGATAAGCCAGGAAGGCAGTCCCCTCACTCAGCGTAAACACTAAAGCGTTATTGGGAGATAGCATGGATTGTTCTTGAAGGTGATTTCCTCCACCTCCCGAACATCATAGAACTCTGCGGAAAATTCCAGCAACTATATAAGTGAACTTACCTGCAAGTCAGTAAGATAGTGCGTTTCTGATGCTACAAAAATTAATATTCTGCTAGTGACAACTGTTGTGACATACTATCACAGGTGATTAAAGAGGTTTTGTGTTTGACTCTCTAGGGAGTGAAGCGGAGGAAAGAAGAGGCTATAGGTGAGAATGAAGTGAAGAGCAGAGAATATTGAGCTAGATCACATTAGTGAAGTGATAGCTGGAACTTGGTGAAGTGACAGTGAAGTGGATAAAGCCATAGTACTTTTAAAACAGATGCTACTGCACCTGCCATTTTGTACTCTGAATTCTGCACCACTTTGCAGAACAAATTTTTACTCTTATATATTTTGAAATAGATGAATACATTTAGAACACGTTTTAGAGAAAAGTTTGTTCTGTAAATTAGTAGCACAACCTTATGTCCAAACTATGTAGTTTCTTTCTTTGCAAGTATGAGTTCGTTTCCACTATTTTTACTTTGAACAGCTTTTGTTGATAATTACTTTTCTTACATAAGTGACCCATTTTCTTAGAAACTGTTGAAGATAGCCATATACAATTTTAGTATGATGAATAAAATAATTAATGCAATAGTGAAATTGTTTGGTGTTAATAAGACGTTTAGTTAATTTTTAAAGAAATATTACTAATAAACTTCAATTAAAATTGTATGTTTAAGAAAAAAGGGTTCAATACATTATTAACTAAAAGTACATCAGTTAACTTTGAAGGCACGTATTTATTTTGCGTTTCAACAAAGTAATGCTCCAATTACAGTAGTTATATATATATATATATATATATATATATATATATATATATATATATATTAAATATTCCAATTTAAATATAATAGAACAGCATAATTAAAAACGGAACAAAAAGCTAATACTAAAATCAAGCAAGTAGACTATTATTAAACACAAGACACGCATGACTAACTAAAGCGGAAGTTTTAAAGTTGTAAACACCCCAATGCAATATACTATTCACGGAGCACGCATATGAGTGATCTGCGGCCCGGCTATATAAAGAACGCACTGCATTAAATCTATCATTAGCATGCCTCTTTTGACAATCAATCAACTTATATACATCACTTTAGAGCCATCGACTGTACCATGTTGGTTTCTATCTCTTTTGAGCAAGCTCACTTTTGCATTGATTATATAATAAATTAGTAATGTGTAGGACACGTGCGAATAAGTATTCAGATAAAACACAGTGTTCATAATATCTCATTTGTCTTTTTGAATGGGTAATCGTTATAAAAATTGTTACTTTATAATCACTTCACATAATATGACACTCTGCAAGGATAAAATCATCACTGCTGGTTTTAAAAATGACAACTCCAATTCAAAAAATCATTATGGGATACTCCAGTAACATAAAATGAGCATATAGCTCTGGAAAAATAACACGAGAGTATTAATACTGATGAAAATTTACAACATCCTGCTAGATAATGTATTGTACTAATGCCGCCTGTCAGTTTTAGACAAGAGTTTGACTAGTTGATAATGTTACTCTAGTGAGATATCTGATGCTAAAAGCCCGCTCTATCATTTTCGGTCTCTGACACTAACTAACCCTCGCGCACACCCTCTCTCCTTCTCTGCCCCCCCCCTCTCTCTCTCTCAAATGGGTCAAAAACTTGAAATCTTGTAGATTTTCTTAAAAGAAAACCCTTTGCTTTGTGGTCCACTGTGAAGTTTCCCCCATACTTAGGCGTGTCTACTTTCTTTTTTGTCCCATTTATATGCCTCCTTTACCATTGAAAATCATATTAGCGGCTTTCAACCTGTTGGACAATTGCAAGGGTAACGGTCTAACGGTGGTGTTGAACGTTAGTTTTCTATTACTTTTTTAAATTGTTAAATTAAATTCACACACAAATTCACACTCCCTTCGAGACTCTAGAGAGAATGGGGATAATCCATTTCCCAGCCCGAAATCGAGCCCGGAATCTCTTGCACAGTACGAAGGTGCTTTACCGACAGAGCTACAGGGCTAGCATAGACGTATGTTGATGGTGTTTTACTACATACGACACCAAAGGCAATGAGCACTGATAGTACCTGCAATGGAATATTTGTGAAGGGAAATTTTAAAAAGAAAAATCATCGGCAATGTCAGTTATGAGGACAGAGGAAAACCAGGGAGGACGGTTCCTGATGAGATTTGAACCACAGAATTCTCGAATGCGAACCTCACTCATTACCGAGGAGTCGTCTTGTTGAGTGCCTGTCTTTGAAACAGCATAATAATGTACAAGGGAAGGCAGAAAGGAATCATGGAACAAAAGTGGTATCCTGCTGTACGCTCAGCTATTGGCGTATAATACGAGGGACGGTCGGAAATGATTTACAATAATAGTTTTTATGCCTTATTTATTAATAAAAATGATTCAATGTACATAGCATTTCTCAATACACTCTCCACCAACGTCAATATACTGCTGTCACCTTCCTGGGAACTTCATTATTGTCTCACGGACCCATTGTCTGGGGGTATTACACACCCATCGTGGACAACTTTATGGAATTCCATATTGTTGCCGAAATTTTACCTTGCAGCGCATCCTTAAATTTATGAAACAAAGACTTTCTTCTCAGGTGTATGGCAGTGGTTCATCACCCGATTCTCCAAAAAATCTGGATCTTCATTCTTTATTCCTAATAGTCAACAACAGACCAGTTCTACTCTCCTTCTGGGACTGTGTCGAGTCCTGTGGAATGCAATGCGCACAATTTTTTTCACGCCTTTTTTGACTTTTTTTTCCTACAAAAATCGCACACTCCATCTTTGTCCGTGATAGTGACCATAGCTCATATATTTCTCTACTTAACAACAAACAAGTGCTGTTCTTTCACAATACACTCTGTTCACAACTATCATCCAGTGTCTGCGTGATGTACTAGCATGGGTTCATCGTCCTACGAGAGGATGTGCCAGTAGATGGAGCTGTGTTTTTTACACAACGCAATTTAAATCATTTCCGGATGCTTTTCTTTAAATAATAAAATATAGACTATATTTTAAGCGAAATAATGTAAGAAGTAATGTTTAAGTTTGGCTCTGGAAACACAATACTAGAAACACAAAACTCGAAACTTATTCTGATATTACCTGGGTGTCTCAGTTCCACGTTGTAAATTACTGAATTCATCATAGTGGCACATTCCTTTTCATACCTATATTAAAGCGAGTACACCAAAATAGTTTTTAATTTCAATCTCACTTGCAAACATAAAACCATACCTGTTATTTATTGTAATCTTGTTGTGATTTTTACCCTTTTATTTCCTACAAATTAATAATAGCGGATCATGTTGCCTTTGCATATCTGGTTTCTACCAAAAAGGTAAGCTCCGAAGAATCGAGTTTTCTTGGAAGCTCGAATTTTTCCATTATCATGTTAAGTATTATATAGTGTATGTGAAAGAATTAAACTTTTTCTCTACGAGATATTGTGACGCCAGTCGTGGGTGTACGCCTCCAAGACTGAAGGTAAAGCCACCTCACACCATTTGGCGGCCGCGTGCCTAAAAAGAGAGCCAAGGTCAAGCTACCTAACACCTCTCGTGGAGAGTAAACATCCAACAATGTGTGCGGCAGAACAAATAGTTTCGAGAACGTTCGGAAGCTTCGGCTGCAGGCATGCTCATGGAAGCATCGAGAAAGAAGTGAACCTTCAGAAAAATTCATGCTACGTTCATTTCGCCTATAAACTTTGCAGGACGGCGAGGGAGTGAGCAGTTTGTGAGACAAAGGAACGAGTAGTTGTATGTGAGGGCTGTTAGCAGTGTGTGTGTGTGTGTGTGTGTGTGTGTGTGTGTGTGTGTGTGTGTGTGTGTGCGTGTGTGTGTGTGTACAACCTTCGTCGTAAGAGAGCTGTATGGTTCGACAGAGAGATTTTGGGACATTTAACGTCATGTCGGAGTTGTAGTGAGAAGCAGTTTTAGTGAGTATGGTCGTCGAAGAAAGCAGTTCGTTAGACAGTAAAGTGTGTGTGTGTGTGTGTGTGTGTGTGTGTGTGTGTGTGTGTGTGTGTGTGTGTGTGTGTGTGTGTGTATGAGTAGTTCTGAGTTGCAAGGTCCCGAAGAAATGTAGATTGTGTTAAAGATAAAACAGAACTGTGTTTTGTTCTTCAATTTTACAGAAAAAATAAAATGGGAGAAAAAGCAACTGAATTTTCTTGACATATTGTTACAATATCATTTTGTTCTTAATTAAATAATAGTAGTATGATGTTCAGGAATAAAGAAAGAATTATATTTTTGTTTTAAAATTTGGTTATAAATGATTCCTCTGAACAAGTGTTGCACTAGATCAGTGGTGTTAAAGGAGTGGATATCAGATATAACGGTTTACCTACCGTTCAAGGAGCTTTTATTCTCTTAGCATTGTGTCGCCGTAAAGTCCGACCACCAGCAACACAAATTGATATCGCTTAACCAAATGAAACACAACTGTAAACTCTGAACATGTTAGCATAAAGAATGTAATAACGACTTCTCATTACATCGTAAATATCGTAGTCTCACGATGAAGAAGGCGGTTATACAATCGTAATAATCACATGCTATGAGTCAATCAGTGCTATTCGATTTCACAGTGTGTCTGTATCCAATACGTTATCTTTAACAGTAACATTTGATAATTCCGAGGTATAAACCGACTATTTTGCGGATATTCTTGAAATTCTGACTCTGAAGAAGCAGCGAACGATAAGGCAAGAAATGCATTAGGTAGTGAGTTAACGTTTAACGGTCACCAGGTTCGCGCCAAACTGCCACGTATTCACAACCATTTGTTTTCCCTCTTCTTGCAACTGTCATAGCATAGCAACTGTCACTTACCGCCTTCGATTGGGGCGGAGACTACAATAATTCGCATAGAGATAACTTCCCAACTTTTCTTTGTTACAGTCCGCGTGTAACCAGCCCCTACACTCTGCTTGGAATAAGAATACACCTATGTACGTATACTAGAATTATTGAATTTTTATACACAAATAATAACAGGTCATTCTAAAGACTCCGAAACGGCTGCACTGTGTTTTGGCTGTCGGCGCTCGTCGCCTATTGCAGCGCGGATGAAACTATACTACAGTTTTAAAACTACTTTTAAGGCTTTACTTACCAATGTTATTAAAGGTGTTTAAACAGGCCACCGTTGCTGTCCGTACATTTTTGGCACCTCTTTAGGAAACAATCCATGTTATTTTGAGAAAACTGGCAATTTCCTGGAGGATATTTTGTTTTCCTTTTTTCTTTTTTTCTCCCAGGGTGTGTGCGTTTGTCTTGTACTCTTTATGCTTTAAGTTAGCCCAGAGATAGAAATCCAGAGATTACCTAGAAATCTTCCTGCAAATCGCACTTTCACTTGGCGAGCTGACTGAGTTAACACATACAAACCAAATAAATAAACGCTGTGCAGTAGAAAAAAAATATAAAAAACCCTAGTGTAACAGCCCATGAAGGGTCAAGGCTTGCCAGCCGCTGCGTCCCCCCCCCCTCTGCCTACTGCAGGCGTAATTGGTGGGGTACAGTACTGGAGGATGGGACGTAATCAGCGCCCCGAGCCCTCCCGGCCTTCTCGACCTGGGGCCTCTACTTCTCCATCAAGTAGCTCCTCAATTGGTCCCCCGGGACCTAACGAGGCTGAGTGCATCCCGTGCCAGACCTCCCAGAGGGAAAAATTCCCATGCTGGTACCGGGGATCGAACCCGGATCCTCCACGCCAAAGGCTAGCGCGCTACCAACTGCGCTACGGAGGCGGTCAGTAGAAACCAAATGCTGAGCCATAATATAGTTTGTGACTAAGTACAGGACAAAATAATAAATCACACTGCTAATAACTCAATCACACGATAGTGTGTCAGCTTAATACTGCACTTTCAGAGCAGAGAAAAACAATTCAACCACATGACCTTGTGTACAGCAGCTGGGTTATCGCGTTTCTGTGTGCGCAGTGGAAAAACACAGCGGTTCGGATGTTTTTGGCTCTTCTTGTAAATTGCTATATCGAAACAAAATCCTCTAATTAACGTCCATATAGTGGTAACATATGAAAAACTTCTGACAATCAAACAGTGAAGAAGAAAAAACAAATTTCCTGTGCTCTAATGTCAGACATACAACATTCCAGCTTTTCTTGCTGTGCATTGCCTCCATCATTTCTTCATTAAACTTCCTTGTCGTCTTTCTGCGTTTCCACCCCACTGGCTTCCAATATTGCGTTTTCTTTGATAACATTTCTTCCAATATTGCGAAAATATTACAGGGCCACTAAATAAGGCTGCTACATTCGGGTTACATTCAAAGGAATATTTAGTTTTAGCTTCTGTTTTCAGAAGTTGCAAGAGTAATTACATATTTGCAGCACTCGTACCTCACGTATGCAGAACTTTTATTTGGCTGCGACGTTTTATGAAAAAACAGGTCTATTGCTGTTTATTACATGTATTGTAACTATTAATTGTTTTCCAAGCATTCCAGTGTTTAAAAGTATCTCAATGCGTAGGATGAGCCACGAAGCCTGTTTACAAAAATCTAAAAGGATCTGATTTGTGACTTACACGACTTTCTTTACTCACTATTGTACACTCAATTCCTAAAACCGTCCATTCTTCCATCTACTTCATGTTAATCTGGATAAACGTTTGTGGACATGGTTTTATTACATATTTCTTTATAGGCACAATGGAAATAATTAGAGAATACAGTGGGCTTAAGCGTTAGTGAAATCTTTTAAAAACTGGTCCCTTATGATGGCTTTGAAATTCCATTCTCTTTGCATGTTCAGGATATAAAAAAGAAAAGAATGACGACTTCCTGTTTGAGATAAGCTTCTAATTGAAAATTTAAGCCAATAACGAGGAATATATCAAAATGGTTATCTCAACAAACAATTGTGTCTGAGATACTACGTAAATGGCATGCTTTAACGAGATCTACCCTTTTTGTGTAGTAAGATTTTATCTATTTTTACGGTTTGCCAGTTATACAAGTCATTCAGAATGAAGAGGGCTTCTCAGAGAATTCCCAGAAAATTTCATTTAATTTATTTTCATGAAAAGATCTTAAATATATGGTATATAAACCGTTAGAAGAATTTTTGAGAAAATAAAAAGTGTGAACGGAAATGGAACAAACAGGAACCGTTAAAACCATTGTATAATTACTCCACCCTTAGATCTGCACTTGGTGTAAATACAAGCCGTCAACAACTAACGCGTGATGCGCTGAAACCAAAGCACACCATGAAATGTAGTACCCTAAATATTGGCGATTATCTATGAGTTTTCAAGATGTAAGATAAACCTCGTAAAGACTACTTGAATGTAACGAGATAGCAGCAATATTCGTAATACTCCTGAATAAATATCTGAATAAATATCAATCTGTTGCAACATAAACACGAGGCATGAATCCACGTGGCGTGTTTTGTTTTGTTTTGTATTAGTCGCAAGTTATCGCGGACGGATACAAGGGGCGGATCTAAGGCTGGATGGAGATAGAAGGGTGCACAGTTGATTGCTTGGAAACCTGGGTAAATGAGGGACATACCTATTACTTCAAAGGCTTGGACACTCTGGTTATGAACCCGGACTCAAGTGATAAAACTACTTCTGATTCTGAGCTGGGTACCGCGCCCCTATCTGACAACTTAAATTAACGTAAGTTTTCACTCACAAATTATGTTGGCGGGTGATACCTGATTATTATTCTATTTCCTGTTGTGCAAATAAAGTTTGTGCGCGCAAATGATGTCTATATCACAGGCTTTATACTGTGATTTTACACCGTATTTAATTATAACCATCCCGCAAGGCGTGGCAAGACTGATTGCATTTTGTGTTGAGCATCTCCTCCTGCCACCTACCATTAAATTTTGAGTCAGCCATAGTAAATTTAGTTTATTTAGTAGATATGAGCAATTCTAACGTCGCACTACTGCATTGAAAGATATCACGTTTGCGATAACTGAGTGAGATGTAAACAGCTGAACGCAGAGAACAAGATGTATTTGTTGGCGAAGTGATACAATAGCACTGTTTAAGTGAGTCCCCACTCAAAGTCCATGGGGACTATAATTAAGAATATATAATCACTTATCCCAGCTTCGATTGAGATGTTCACAAACGCAGAGGGAAAGAGAAACATAGTAATTTATACATTAAGAATATAAAACCAGCACTTAAATTTTGCCCGGTCACTTTAATAATGAAATCATGACTAATCTGAAAACGAACTATACGTTAATTCTTTGCTTTTCAAATTACGTGGTTTGTATTTTCTTACTATACTGTGTTTATATTTCAGATTTCATCGCTATGAGGAAGGAACGGTTGTGTTTGTCAGACCTTTAATTGTTGAATCAATCTTGAGTTATGATAACTATGTAAGACAAAAGGTGCACAGCTCACATTCTACGCATCGCGAAGACAGAATTTTTCATCAGCAGCATGATCAGAAAACAAAGTTTTATCCAACTATAAAATTGGCATCTTTATTTTTATGACAATTATCGAAGAGTAATTTAATGAACATCAGGCACATAGGACGCCTTTAACACATTAGGTAGCGCTAATAGGAGGGGCAAGAATATGATTCGCCGGGGTCTTTAGAACGACCCGGACCTCATTTTGGTAAGGTTCACCATTGGCGGCCGGAACGGTCACTTCGGCTCAGGCTCCCATGGGTAACCTCCGCCAAATACTTAGGCGTTCTCCTCGACCGCGGACTAACACACGCTCCACATGTCCGCGCCAAGGCCGGACTCGGCCACGATGCACTCAGACCTGCCCTATCCTCCGTTCCACCATGGCCATCTACCTAAAACTACGCATTTACCGGGCAATCATCCCGCTTTTGATCTTGTATGGCTGCGAAGCCTGGGGATCGGCGGTACCCTCCACCATACGCAAACTACAGACAGTACAGAATAGGGCGTTGAGAACAATATATGATACCGGGCGTAGATTCCCATCTTATATCCTTCACAACCACTCCGGACTACCCTACATCATGGACTTGGTAAGGGAGCGATCCCAAACCATGCATTCCAAACTGAGTTCCCACACCAATCAGCTGGTACGGGCAGTAGGTCAATACGACCACAGAGCACCTCGTAGAGGGAAAAGTTACCGCCTTCCTAAGCACGCCCTTGGTTAATGGTAATGCCACTCCCACCATCTAACACATACTTACCCCAACACCTATTCCTGCCCCCTTCCTATATCCAAACTTAGGTATGCAGGAAGAAACCATTACCCACAGAACGCTTGAAAAAATTTGGACCACCTTCTATACTGTACAGATAAAGTCGCACTAAGCGGCTAGGTGGTGTGCAGATAAACATTACCCTTTGATCGTTAGACCTGATAACGTTACGCATTGTCAAGAAAACAGTGGTGCCCTCATCCAAAGCACATTCTTATCGTGGCCAACTAGCTAACCGTAACATACCACCTTATGTTTAATCTAGGTTCAAAAGCAACATTACAGCATGCGTTAATCCTAGTTCTTGTAAAATTAATGGCAATGCCAGGCTGTTTGAATAGTGCCACAGACTTACAGTAAAAGAATAGAAATTATGAATTGGCACGATATATTATATTGAGCGAAGTTGGGTCCCTACTTCACAGATCCTAGCAGAAACAAAACGCCGCCTGCTGCACGAGAATGATTATTCGGCACAGCAATAGATGGCATTGAGAGACATGGAACGGTGACGCAATTAGCTGCAGAGTGACCTAGGTCAAGTCTCTGGCCCCGCGGGTGAACCCTGGGGTGGAACTACCGAGAGATGATCAAGAGAGTTCCAGTCAATGCTATGCGAGGGAGCATTGTTTGGGAGATGTTTCACGCGTTCATTTCGGACCAGTCAAAATTCTTTAACATCATGTTTGGCCTGGAAGTAATACAAATTCTAATAAAATTTAGAACGTGGTCAACTCAAACGGGCTGTGAAGAAATAGGCCAAAAGAAGTGTTTATAAAGTGAAAGCAATAGGAAGTGATAAAGGCTATCAGGAAGACACGGATATAGGGTGAAAGCTACTTGAAGCTCCATATGTTAAGAGAATATACTACATGATAAGCATAACAAATAATTCTTTGCAATTTTACTACCTAAGACTGGATTAGGAGGAAAATAATAGGTCTAATACAGGTTTAGAATAGCTTAGCGTGCTTTTAACTGATATACAGTGAAGCCAGAGAGTGTCTTATTTGGAATTTACCCTAGTTGTCGACGGGCCCTTAAACACCATTAAACACCACCACCATTTGGAATGTATTATTTTCATTTAGTTTATTACATCAGATTACCCATTTAATTATTAAGCTAATTAGAAAAGAAAGGTTAAAAATTCAATGGTGCCTTGAGAAACAAATTTCACATTCCTTTCCTAGGATACTAATATGCAAGAGATATGGGAGACGGCAGAGATTGGTACATTCACCCGCAGCAGAAGGTGCTCAAAGAATGAACGAAAAGAAAAATATTAAAATGTTGCCCACATGATACAAAGCTTCAAACGTCTTTAGTAAATGAGCGGAAGGCGAAAAGTGCATTAAGGCTATAAGGCTGAGCTTACCCTAAGATAACATTTTTCTTTTTCTTTAATTTTAATGTGCTGTAAAAATAGCATTTTTCACCAAATTTAATTTACGATTCATTGCTGAGTTCCGTGCAATTTACACAAAGCGCCGTTGGCAGCGGGCAGCTTGTCCAGGCAGACTAAGGCATGTTAAGACATGCTTCCGAGAGCTCCAAGTTTAGCAGGTAGGGGGGGGGGGGGGCGGGATGAATGGCTCACAGCCGCTACCTGCTGCCATGAAGGCAAGCCCAAGCAAGCATTACGATTAACATTAGCATTCTGGTTGACTTCAGCAGTTAGCGGTAGAAGATTAAATTGCACTTGTATTTCTTGTGATTGTGAGACATTATAATGCTTTCTCAATAGTGAATTTATCGGAGAACATTGTAAATAAAGGACGAAAGTTATTTTATCAGATTAAGAAAATATTCAGACTATGAAAATAAGTTAAAAACTAAAGGCACAATAGGACTAAGGTTGTTTGATTGAACAAGAAATGCAAACTTATCATCCTGCATATCCACACTTCACACTGCAAATGAGCTCGTGTAGGTGCTGGGCTTCGACATTAACAAAACTCTGTTTGCATTAGAGCCCCACGCGCGACTTTCTATTTTTCTACCTCATCAGAATTACCGCTAACGAGCTGGCCACACAGGGAGCACGCCTCGGTGATTTACTCAAGCGCGGTATTGTCAATCACGCAGGAGTTAATTTTTTTTTTTTTCTTTGGTGAAAGCTGCGAATTTAGGAAGGAAATTCACAAAACATTTTAAACGTGTCATCGATATACACCCTTAAAAAAAGAGCAGACTCTGGATGCGTGTATTTGTCTAAGTTCATGTTGTTTCCGCGACCGGTTTACAATGGTGTCACGGAATGCGTGTCTTAAGCGTCGTTCTGTTGTCATTTCTCCTATTGACTCTCAACTATTCAATGTGAGCGCATGGCCCAGTGGTTGGGCTTAGACAAATATTCGCTTCCAGAGTCTGCTCGTTTCTTTTCTTTTGGGTGCGCGCGCGTGTGTGTGTGTGTAAACACACACACACACGTTTAATTTGGTACATCAAGTATCTTTCACCCTTTATAACTATGTATTGCCACTTGAAAGTTAAGAAAGGACTATCAATATACGAATAAGTAATGTAGCTGTAAAATTATAACACAAGTAAATTGTGGTTCTTATTTTCCTAGTTTCGTATATCTTCACGCACACCCCTAGTTTTTTTCCCTTTGTTTAAGGAATAATTTTAATACCTATTTTATTGAAATTGAACAAGAGGAACCCGTGCCGCACTGACCCAGAAGTTGCATAATTTTGCCTATTCCTGCTTATGCATGTGCTCGACTCCTGCCATACTGTGCACCTTCAAGTGAGCCTCGGTTTCCATTGGATAGGGCTTTAAATATTTATTTACATCGTGGGCGGTAGTTTAAAATTGACTGCCAATGAAAAATTTAGTTACGCGTTCTTACAAGAGGTTTATCTCATTCCACAAAGAAACTTATAGACCTGCATTTAGAGTGGCGCAGTCTTGAAAAAAAGAGTGGTCATAGAAAGACGAATACCCACAAAGAACGAGAACGTAAGTTTTCCCCAACTCTAGATAATTTGTTCTTTGTTGCCCATGCTAATGCTTCGAATACGATAACAATAAAAGAGGATAAACTCTTTCTATTACATATTATAATAATATTATTTTCTTATTTAACGACGCTGTCAATTGCCAGGATCACATCAGCGTCGCCGGTGTGCCGGAATTTTGTCCCGCAGGAGTTCTTTTACATGCCAGTAAATCTACTGACATGGAGCTGTCGTTTTTAAGCACACTTAAAAACCATCGGCCTGGGCCGGGTTTGAACCCACGGCCTTGGGATCCGTAGGCCAGCGTCTAACCAATTGAGCCACCCAGACCGACTTTTCTATTACATAAAGGAGAGCCTGGCCATAGAGGTTATCTTGGAGGTGTTGACTGGAAGTTGGCGACAAAAGAGTTAAGGGCGAGCAATTATGAAACAGGATGTAAGGAAGACGAAAGAGATAATATTTAATTATTTTGGGAAATTATTAATGATTCGTCTGAAGAAACAACTGAAGTGATTGACTGATGCAATTAACTTCTTCCAAAAACTACTAAAAGAATACCTGAAGAATGGTTACTTCCAGTGAACTCATTAAATTGTGTGTCATGATTCTGCGGACAACAATGGACTTCAAACTAAAACTAAGGCTACCTGGAGCTTTGCATCATGCGAGGTGGATGGCCAAAGGAATTTGTTAGTTGAAGATGTTCCTCTTTCGTACATTCGGTTTTCCAAATAGCACTTCCATTTTTACTGCAGAGCTTTATGCAATTTACCGAGCCGTTTTGTATGTGCGCCGTGGTAAATTAGGTGACTGCCTGATATTGAGTGATTCCCCTAGTGCACTGCAGAGCCTTTGTCAGTTGCACAACCCCCACCCTATTGTACAACGTATCCAGGATGCCCTCCATGTTTTACACGCTTCTCGTGTTGACGTGGTGTGTGCATGGATTCCTGGTCATGTAGGTTTGCCGGGGAATGAAATGGCAGATTTAGCAGCAAAGACGGCAACTACAGAACCAAGTATTACCATCTCACGTGTTACTTCGGAAGACTTTAGGCTTGAAGTGCGGAGAGCGGTGCAGTCGTCCTGGCACGGCGAGTGGTCAGCTCTCCGCGGTAATAAGCTTAGAGAAGTGAAAGAACTTCCGATAAACTGGGTAACTTCGTGTAGCACTTCTCGCCGCGAGGAGGTTAGTTTGGCTCGATTAAGAATAGGGCACTGCAATTTTTCGCATGGTTGCATATTTAAAAGGGACCCTGCCCCTCTATGTCCGCTGTGTGACAACGTTTTGTCGGTTCGCCACGTGCTGCTAGAGTGTTGCTCTCTAGCGCACCTTCGGGATTCTGTGCAGCTGCCTGCCTTGCAGAGGTCTTAGCGGATGACAAAACAGCGGTTGATAGAGTTTTTAAGTTTTTAGCGGCTTGTAATATCAATTTGAGGATTTAAAATTTTAGTTATCTCTTTATGCTTTTTGACATATTTATCACCTTGTTTCATATCTGGCTATTGCCACTGTTTTTTACTTTTCGTGTATGTTTTTCATGTTGCTAGTATTTTTATTTTTGAGTGAAATTTATATCTGGCTATTGGCATGAATCTTTTAAGGGCGCTGATGACCTAGAAGTTGAACGCCCTTAAACCCGCAAAACCAACTAACCTAGGTGGTAATGATGACAAGCGACAACTGAGTGATAGTAACTACAGCGCGACCTGAAATATTTATTGCTTCATTATTTTTTCCACGTTTCAAACAAGGGATTCCATAATACTGAAAACTGCAATTAGTGTACAACAAAAAGAGCTTTAAGCCAAGCTTAATCTTTATAAAAAAGGCATTGTTACTTAACACATGAAGAACATTTTAAAGAGTTGTGTAATTATTGCTATGTTATTGTTATATAGCACCATCAACAACACACATTCAGCTTAAAAATGAATAACAGTTTACCGAAATCCGATTTTGGGTACACACTGCACAGAAGCTGTCTCATTCGGAAAATAACGCAAATTTTACCGAATTTTAGCTTGAACCCGGGTTCGATCCCAGGCAGCCGCATGTGGTATTCGTGGTGGACGAAGCGGCGTCAGGGCGGGATTTCTCCGGGTTCTCCGGTTTCCCACGCAGCTCATTCCACCAATTGCTCCAATATCTCCTTTCCAGTCATCGATTTCGCCTGCATTTCATATTTTCCTCACTCTCATACCTGGTACTTGGCTGACCACCCGCTTCCAGGTCTTCACTTTGTCCGGTCCGTAGGTTCCTGTGCCCCCCGACAGGCGTCTGACCCCAGGCACTAAGCCACTAAGCCACTAAGTCCTAGGGGGTGTAAGTCCTGCATAAGAGGAGGGTAATCAGGTAAAGTAAAGCGGAAAAAAAACTATTAACATTTAACCTTTAGGAGTTGGTAACACCTGAAAAAAGGGCTCTAACAGTAACATCGTCTGGGAGACTAAGATGACAAAATGTTGCATTTTATGTCCACCTTAGTGAATGTAGCAATTTAAAATCTTGATAAATTATTAATACTAATATTTTTATTCAGTTTACATCATATCTTGCAATAAATTATGCAACACTTCAGTAACATCCGTATGAGGGACTAAGAGGACAAAAGTTAGCATTTTATGCGTACTTCATTAATCCCGAAAATAAATAACAATTTAAAGCTTGATAAGTTATTAATATTTATATTTTGATTCAGTTTACGACATATCTTGCAAGAAATCATGCAAAAGTTATAAAAATCAAATATGTACCTTTACAGTAATATCCGCTTACGAGACGATGTGCCTTACGTGTGTTCACTTATAAAGCAATACTATTTCGGAACTAAAACAGTGACGTCCACGCAATTCAAAGTTCAACTCTTAACCAAGGCATAGCTAAAGCATAAGATCAAATTAACATTGAACATGTGCTCACTACGTTGAGGAATTTTATACCCGCCTGAGAGACGGATGTTACCATCTAAGGGTTAAGAGGCAAGTTTCTCTTTTACAGTTACTGACACATGCAGAAATTATTAATAATTGAAAAAATGCAAGTACAATTTTGTCACTTTTTGTCCGATTTGAAATGGAATAGCTCATCCTGCTTGTTCTTGTGTACTTCTGCTTTAAAGGTTCAATTAGTATTTCATGATAAAGTTAAAAGTTAATCATTTAGAAGTGTATGCATGAACTCATTGCTACCTGAATGCTACATTGAGAAATTCAGGTCACCTAAAGCTCAAACGTTGACAGTGAACACTGATGCAGGACTTCCAGTGTATAAATCGGGAGCGTTATCGTTAGACGCGATCGCTTGCGTCAGCTGATAGATTCCGCGCGGAATCACACAACAGGGATAGATGCCTTGAGCAGACAGGTGCTTGATGACGTCAATGGATCCAGTAGATGGTTATCGTTATTTACGGCAGCAAATTTCGCGCTCTTTCAGAACTCGATGCTCCGCTGCAAGCTGCGGTTTCTTTTGTCAATCAGAGCGTGTTTGAAAACGAGCGATGAATACGCTACGTATAGTCAATCAACAAGTCGGTAAAACGTCCTATGTGAAAGCTTTGCAATCAGTCAGCAGGTTCGTAGTAGAAAGCCAAATATAGCAACTTCTTTTTATAGAGTCGTGGTTTACATTGTTCTGAATGTAAAAGCTCGCAACAATGTAACAAAGTCATTGCGTTGATAATTGTGCTATCGTGACTGCAATCAGGGACAATTCAGCGAAGCGCCTTGAAACATTAATCATTTCCCTTGTCACGAATATAGTATTACTTTTGGAGAGATAGCACGATTTCATGGTCTTTCCGGTTATGTTGACATTGCAAGTAAATGAATTAACCTGTATCAGGGAGGAGAGAATAACGGGAGATGGCGTGCTTTCAGTATCCATGCAAGACAGTTGAAGCCAATGACCACGCCCCCTCTGTACTTAAGAAAGATGTCCGCTTACATTCAAACCAGTGATAAATGCTCCGGAGTTTAGCAGTTTATAATCGATTAATATTGCTTAAAATGTATAATCGGCATCCTTTAATATTACGACCGAACCTTTTAATGCAATTCCTTGGCAGAACAGAACACACAGCAAAGAGAGAATTTATAAATTAATTGAAATCTGGTCAGCATGCTAACCAAATTATGTTACCGCATCCATAAGCAAAACTCCTTTATTTCATTTAATCGTCAAAAAATCATACTTCAAAACGTACTTAGGACTTAATTATTCCACTGACGTGCTGGTAAGTATTTTATAAACAAAAATAACTTTCATACATGGTGGAAACACATCAAACCTAATGAATTAAAACAGCACATGTTATTTGCATGGTACCTAATCAAGGAAGAAACTTTAGGATTAATAATACATCATTGGGATCCATTAATATATTCATGTATTAATTAGTATGTATAATGTAAAGAACTTAAATGATTGAATATAATTAAAAATATTTGCATACCTAGATGAATTAGGTTTAAAATTACAAGGGCACAAAATCGACAAATGTTGGAAAGATACCCTAGATTTAGTCCATTTCATTTCATGTATCATAAGCGTCACCAAACACTACTAGCATAATATACCACGCTATTAAAATTCAACGAATACAACCAACATAAAGAAGTACAAGCAAGGTGCCACGCCCCCTCTGTACTTAACTCTCTGCTTGACAGCTGCGCTCTCTGGGCATTTCTAGTTATTCTCTCCCCCCTGTCCTGTATTCACATCTAGCAATTTAACATATCCTCCTATATTACGTACTTTTAAAGTCACTTGCATTGTCTCACCCTTAAACTCCACAATATTTTGATTAATACAGATATAGCATATAATCAAACTTACTTGTTGATTTTTACCACCTCAATAATTGTTCTTTTACTTATTTATATTGCATTCGTTATAATTTAAAAGAATAAGGCATTGGAATCAGTTCAGTTTTCGTTGTAATGGCCATCGAAGATATTATGCAGTGTCAGTGAATCTTAATGTACGTTCCACGAGATAAACAGAGTAGTCCGTGCTTAAACCAATAATTACCCATAGTAATTATGGCGGCTAACTTGAACGAGTGTGTTAGTTCTGGAATCGAAGAAAATCGGAAAATAGGCTGTATTTCCCTTATGCCTGAAAAAGCTAAAAAGAGATAAGAAAGATGCTATAGTTAATGCTAATTAAGTTCAGGACACTATGGAAACATATATGTTATGTTTCAAGGTTAGTATTTCATATTTCGTTCATACGCCATATTAAGCGGCCAGAGTTCGATCCCAGGCAACCGCATGTGGGATTCGTGGTGGACGAAGCGGCGCTGAGGCGGGTTTCATCCGGGTTCTCCGGTTTCCCCCGTCATCTCATTCCACCGATGCTGCATCTTCATTCCAGGTATGATCAGTGTCACCGCCTGCGGTGCCGTAGAAGTAAAAGCGGGTGTTAAATCCACAGAAAAAAATTCGCCGTATTAAATTACTAATTAACTCCCAAAGAATTGTGTGCAACACATTTCTGTTAACTGCTTTTACTAGTATTCAGAAATTGTATTTAATTTCTTTAATAAAATTTAATTTAATTTCTTTGGTCCAGTAAACTTACCATCCTTATATCACAATATGTTATTGTCTACCACGTTAATATTGTATTACAACCAAAAATACCATAGCATATGTGTTTGTGTGTGTGTGTGTGTGTGTGTGTGTGTGTGTGTGTGTGTGTGTGTGTATGTGTGTGTAAATAGCACAAACCAAAAACAGAGTCCGTTAAACACTAAACTTGCTATTTTTTAAAATTTATTTGTTATATATACCTACATGCCCCGTCACCTTAATAACATTACATGCATTATGTCATTATGTTTTTACATTTTTACACACAATGTATCCAATAATTCTTCTTCTTGTGCCTCCGTCTAGTGTTATTTCTCGGATGAGGATAGGCCTTTAAAACTTGGTACCGCCACTCATTGCACCAACTGCTCCATTCATCTTTCCAATCATCGATTTCGCCTACATTTCATATGATCCTCTTCCTCACTCTCATACCTGGTGCCTGGCTGACCACCTGCTTCCAAGTCTTCACTCTGTCCTGTCCATAGGTTCCTGTGCTCCCCGACAGGAGTCTGACCCTAGGCGCTGGCTTGTAAGCTCTGGGGGGGGGGGGGTGGGGAGGTGTAAGTCCTACATAAGGGGAGGGTAATTAGGTCAAAGGAAAAATAAAAAAAAAAAAAAAAAAAAGGAAAAATCTTCCAAACATACTGCACGAGGATTTTACGAAAAATGTTCCAACCGACACTACACTTTAGTTCACGTCTGGGCAACTGGTGCTCAGAGAGCGCAGATTCCTTGATAACTGTATGCTTAACAGATAAAATAATGAAGGTCGCTCAAGGTATCGCGCGAGTTGCCCTGGCCTGCTTTAGTTGAAATATTTCTCATTATTTTGGACTTTCTAAGAAAAAAAGGCTCAAACGATTTTGTTTAAAATAATGTATATTTAAAGTATTTTTATGAGAAATAAAATATATATCTTGACTTTCCTGGGCATATTCTCTGAAGTCCTCTTCACTGTGAAAAGTGTTTTACATAATTGGTGAACAAAATCTTACTACCGAAAAAATGCAGTTCTCAAAGCCTACAATTTGTGCAAAATCAGTTTTCCTGGCGTTAATAATTTTTGAATTATTAGTTTTTTTTTTCATTTGAAAGACCAACTTTTATACAATAAAAGTATTTCTGCAATTGTTTACACTGATTAATATGAAATAGGAGAATACAATTTTGTAATAATAGTTTGGTTAGCATATATATTTATATATATAAAACCAAACACCCCAAAAAATTATACGGGATAGTTTGTGAAATATTAGGGACGTACATAAAAATAACAAATAATAGCTCTTTATCAAGATACCAGCATTATAAGTAAGCCTTGAACCATACTGATACTTTATCACAAACATCAAGAGACAGCAACTACCAGCAAGAATTCATAACACTCAAAAATCAGCACTAATATAAATACTTCTTTACGGAGAAATATGAGATCATGAAACAAGGTAACAGTTAACTGTCATGTTCTCACAGTACAGTAATCTCACTATAGCTAAATCCACACTTTATTTAAAGCACTGTATTGGGAGGGAACGCAAATATGTGGCCTTTATCACCAAGTCACTTGAACAGATTATAGAGGTGAACGCAATTAAAGACCTTCTGTCTGCCACCTTCTCGTATTATTGATGCAGAATGTGTAAAAATTATTTGAATAAACTTTGCGACCGGGTTCTCGCACGACAACAGTGAAAGAAGGTCATGTGCTTCCTTTTTACTTTCTCTACTACGTATAGTAAGTAGAGGAAGTATTGTATTCCACCCAAAAATCCGATGACGAGATTTCACCGGAAATATATGTTTCGAAGCCCCCTGAATCCAAAAATGCATTTTAGAAAAACGTCCCTGTGTGTGTATGTGTGTCTGTGGACAGCATTACTCAAAAACGAAATGTCGGTTCAAAATCATAGTTGAGGATTTTGAAGAAAGTTGCTTCACCCTAAACTACTCTTTATATGAACAATTTTTCGAAAATTTTGATTTTCTTGGTAATGGCTCTAAAAACTTGATTAAAATGGCATGTTTAAGATATTTTTATGACAAATGAACTGTAAATTTTGAATTTTCTGGCTATAGCCCATATAGTCCTGTTTACTCTGGATGAATTTTGAATAACTGCTAAACGTTAAGAGATAGACCAAATCTTACTGTACAAAAAGTATAGAGCTCGCTAAAGCACACAATTTATATCTAAATAATTCTTTTTGTATAGTGAATCCTTTCGGAGATAAACTAAACTATGCTGCGGCACTACACCCCATGAAGAGCTAAGCCTTGCCGCCCAGCTGCTGCGTCCCCCACCTCAGCCCCTACAGGCACCATTGGTGGGGTGCAGTATTGGAAGGTGGTACGTGGTGAGCCTCCCGATCCCTCCCGGCCAGTTATGCGGTCTTCACGACCTGCAGCCGCTACTTTTCCATCAAGTAGCTGCTCAATTGGTCCCCTCGGGACTAAGGAGGCTGAGTGCACCCCGTGCCAGACCTCCCAGAGTGGATAAAATCCCCATGCTGGTACCGGGGATCGAACCCGAGTCCTCCGCGCTAGAGACAGGGGCCCTACCAACCGCACTACTGAGGCGGTCCCTTTTTGGAGATATTCATTGTTATGTGTGTCAGTTTCGGAAAACTTAAACTTTCGTCAAATGCAACATCATTGTTCATTTTTTTATGTTAGCCTGCAAATAGAACGGAATTTTAAAGATTTAAAAGATTTGGATATCACTTAAAGCCTACTGTATTTCCAAATCCCCCTTGCACCTACAAGGAAATAAAATAATTTCTGCAAATGTTTATCTCAACTAACACGAAGAACATATAGGAATAGGAGTTTGTAAGAATGGTTAGTACAAGAGTAGAGAAAGTCATGTGAGTGCAACACATCAGATTTTTCAGTAAATTTTACGGTGATACGCAATTATTTTGAAGCTGTCTCCTATTGGAATTATTCAAATTGTACTCATTTCATAGAAGCACTTAGAACATGTTAAAATACCTCTCTCTTGCTTCTTTTTAATAATAAATTCGTTGAATTATGTACTATCGTATTGTTTCAAAGGCTTCTAAACCACGTGGAACGGTTTTGCAGGCTTATAGAGTGTTGATAAATCGGCTTTGCATTTGGAATTTTTTGTTCCATAAAATAATCCATTTACTTGTACGTACTAGCAGACAATTAAAATCAATGATACAGGGCGAACATGCAAGCCAGACAACGGATTCTCGGTTATCTATCCATTTGTCATTCTAGATATCAGTCCATTCATATAAAACCACGTTAAAAATATAACTACAGTAAATGTAAACAGATTAACCACGAAAGTACATAAATGGCAAGTATAAACAGTCTTGAGAAACCATCACCATCTGAAATGAAGTGAGCACATTATCAGTTTTTAACTGGTTATTCAATCAAATAATTAAAAACCAAATGTTACATTTACATGACCTTCATTAACCTCTAACGTTTATTAGCGTACGTATTAAACCATTCTTCCAAAATTTATTTTTTCACCCGCTTCACTTTAATTGAGATAAACCTTTGCTAAAGTAGCTGCATTAGACATTTCATTAGAGACACAAAGCGAATAGTGATAGTCAAATGTTTTAGAACTGTATACCAGCCTTAAAATTCTATAGTGTTTCCATGTAATCGCGAGAAACAAGTGAATATGATATGACTTAACCGAATTAGAAAGTATTGAACAATTTGAATAATTAATAACGGATATCTGGGAAATGACTTAAGGCATAAAAAGTTATTTGGGATAAATTATGTGGTCTAAAGAAATCTACAGTGTTTGTGCTGTACGTTTTCGTTTACCGTTTTTTTGGCGGCGCCGTGGCCGAGCGGTTAGCGCGCTCGCCTACCACCTAGGCGGCCCGGGTTCGATCCCAGGGACCCGCATGTGGTATTCGTGGTGGACGAAGCGGCGTCAGGGCGGGTTTTCTCCGGGTACTCCGGTTTCCCCCGCCATCTCATTCCACCGGTGCTCCATCTTCATGTATCATCAGTGTCACCGCCTGCGGTGCCGTAGTAGTAAAAGCGGGCGTTAAACACTACAACAACAACGTTTACCGTTTAACGTTTGTTAGTTATAAAGATTATATAAAATCTTTCCGAATGAAGAGGTCTTCACGCGCTATATCCAAAAGTTCAAAATACACATTTTATTCTTCAAACGTATATAATATTTTCATCAAATCGTTACAGCTATTTTTGAGAAAATGGAACGTTCTGTGAAACCGAAATTCTAATGTCAATATATATATAGAAAGAAACAAGAGGAGATTCTAGTCAATAGTTAAGGGGAAGACGTAATAAAGCTGAAGAAATTAAAGTCTCAAGAATGGAAGCCTAGGCAGATTTAAATGAGTGATAAGGTTACAATTGTTGTTTGTACGAAGCCATAGTGATTCCGCGGGCTGATTCCTATCTTACCATGATGTGCTCTAAAGTTAGCCAATGGAAATCGCTTCCTTCGTGTTGCTCACGCAAAACAAATGCAACGCAACACACACTCGTCTTGAATCGAGCCGAGAGTATACGTGCAATTTCTTGAGTTGTACGTAAGCTAGCGCGTACACATAATTCGGCGGCTGCTAAAGGGTGACAATGTAAGTGTTATAACGTTGTAGTTTAAGTTACAAAGTTACATTCTATTTAAATATCGTCGGCAGACAAATCTGGAAATTTACAAATAAAGTGGTATGTTGGTTAATTCTTCGTTTGGTTCCATTCCTACCATAACTCACGCATACCCTGGAGATTAGGACCTCTTGTTGAGCTAGTCCGGACACCAAACACGAGATCTTATAGGTGTTAAAGGCGAGGTCTTCGACGGAGAGGAACGTTTGCGTCATCTGAAACATCTTCCAGGTTATTGCGATGGGGGATTTTCCTGAAACCTTGGTATTACATTTTTGAATGATACTGTTGTTAAATACCACAATTGGTATTTAGCCGACTTTTTTGATACAGAAGACTCAAAACGTATATTTCCAATGAAATCTGGGTTGGTTGGAATATATATATATATATACTAACAACAGATATGTTGAAAAGTAAAAATATATATATATTTATAAAATAAAAAAAAAAGGGAATCCAAAAGTTTGCATAATTAACTGCCCATATGATTTTGAGCTTCTGGATTGTCTTTTAAGAGGGGAACTAGTTATTCTGACATATCCCAAACTAACTGTGCTTACTGAAAGGATGAAAATTGCACTTTCATGCAAAAATCTTCTCTCTAGCAAGTCAAAGGATGCTACGTGAATGTGCATTGCAGCTATGGTGAGAGAAATATTAACATTTTTTGCCACTTTCCAAGTTACAGCCTTTTTTGCTAGCAATTACCATAGTCTCCTGAATACGCTTATCTTTCCAGTGCTTCTTTTGACTCATTGGAATTGTTTTTGGCGTGCTGAAAATATGTTGTTGCAGGATAAAATGTCTGTTTAATTAAAACTTTCTAAGTTCTGCTGTTTTATTTAGATATGTATTTGTTGTCCCCACTTTCTCTATGGAACAAAATAACATGCATTTTTAATTTAATCTATTTTAATATGAGATAAATTGACTTGCATTTTATTATGCTAATTTGCTAATAGCATATAGCTGTATGGGTTGCAACCGCCACGTCTTTTACATTACACTCACCTTCCTAATGGCCTTCCCACAACTCTATGACGTGGAAGCCTACAGTTACAATAATGGATTTGTGAAAACGTTGCTAAATGTATTAACAAATCTCAGAATTGTATAGTAATATAGTGCAATGCTGAGTATGTTAAATCGAGATAGAGAGGTAGACGGAGGGGATGTCACACTGAGCCAACTACTTGTATGTCACACCCCAGGAGGAGTGATGAAATAAGAGCACTACGAACAGGGGCGAGTAACGCGAGTCAGCATGAGGGTTCCTAATGTGTGCTGGAGATCCTTCATCTCGCCAAGCAGCCACGACTGCATGGGTTTCGACAGTGGTTCACCACAGCAGGTCAGGCGACTACAACGCCACCCATTCGTCGTGAACAGCAGTTACAGTTCGCAAAGTCCCCACGTAACAGCGCCAAACTCGCCAATCTGACCCTGAAAGATCCGATTGAAGTGAAAATGAAATGAAATAAAATGAAATGAAATTAAATGAAATGGAGAGACAGGACATTCGAGGAATGCGAATATCCCTCTATGCATTTGCCACGAGTGAGAACTATAGTCATTAGATATTACTGCGTGCGGTCTGCGTGACGCACCTCACAGGGTGCGTTATGTTGAGCATAGTGAAACCTATACGTAGCACCGCTCATTCCAAGCGATTCAGATTTCAATCCTGTAATACTGTCGTGGTATGTATGACAATTCTGATTCAGATAAATGCGATTTTGAAATTTGTGACTATGATAGCGAAGATGTTGCATTAAGAAATGTTCATGGTAAGATGTATTACAAAAGAAATTGGTTCTAGTGATCTTGTGAACCTTTTATCATAAGAAGCAGGATGCAAAAGCATACATGATCGCTGCGAATAATAAACACACATGTTTTCCTTTTCTTTCCAAAGCATTGCATTTGAGCGTGATCAGTAATGAATACTCTTTTTGTAAAAGTGTGGAAAACAGAATATATCATATAATATTGTTTTCTATCGTTCAGTTGCATCCTTTCAATGGGTTATTTAATTGTTATTACCTAATGACATTAGTACCTACAACAGTTGTAATCGGTGCCTGTAATCTTCTCTTAATTTTTGTTGTTGAATTAACACAAGTTGTATAAAGCGTACATGTATGGAGTTCTGTCAGTTTACAGCAGTTTACCAGTTGCTATTGGTCACAAAATATTATCTTTGATAATCGGGACATTCAATCTGACATATTTGAAAATCTGAGAAAAAAGTTAGTAAAGTGGTCTGATAGATCTCACCTCACAAACGATATCCTAAACAGTACCTCACAAGTTAAGGTTTAAGCTTCCTAATTGAATTTTATAATGTTCCTATTTCACAATTATTTTTACACCAGCTGAAATACCCGGTGTTGCCCTTAATTTGGCAATTTTATCCCTACAGCTTTTAGATATAGTTTGGGCAGGTACTCCAAAGGACACAAAATAAACAAAATAAATAAATACAAACACCAGGGAAACACTTTGCAAAAGCACTGTTGAACAACCACAAATACCACAGGAAGTAGAGAAAGCCGTGCGAATGCAAGATGTTGCATTTAAATTTCAAACATATAGAACATTGTATGAATTGTATAAATGCTGTTGAAGGGCAAGTAGAGAAGGAAATTTGATTGTTTTTGGTAAACCAAAGGGGGGAGAGAAAATCCTATGAATGTAATACGCTGCATTTCTATTTCAATCATAGAAAAGTTGATGAGTATTATGTTGAAGGGCGAGTAGAGAAGGATATGTGAATGTATTACGTAAAAGAAAAAACACTTATATGTGCCAGTTTTTATGGTGATCTGTCAATTGGTGTTGAGTTTATCAACTTCTTACATACCAACATCCATTTAATTGTATGTTGAAGAGCGGGTAGAGAAGAACTTGTGAATGTATTTTTAAAAGAAAGTGAGTAGAGAAACCCGTATGAATGTAATACGTTGCACTTCTATTTCAATCATAGAAAATTGTATGAATTCTATATTGAAGGGCGAGTGGGGAAAGAAATGTTATTTATTGTGTTTCGTAAAAGAAAAGTGGGTAGAGAAAACCTGTGACTGTAAAACGTTGCATTTCTATTTCAATCATAGAAAGGCGCATGAATTGAATGTAGAAGGACAAGTAGAGAAAACTATCTCACGTAGAAGGAAAGGGAGTAGAGAAAAACATGTGAATGTTACGTTGAATATTAAAATGGATAGCAAAAAATTCTCCATGAAGGAATACATAATGTGCCGAATTTTGCGATGATCGGTCGAGTGGTTTAGGAGATTAACGGTTTTATACATACAACCATTTTTCTGGGTTGGAATGGGAAAAAGAAAAACATGTGTTACACTCACATGACTTTCTCTACTCTTGTACAAACCATTCTTACAAACTCTTATTCCTATATTATCTTCTTCATGTTAGTTGAGATAAACATTTATAGAAATTTGTTATTGCTTATTTCCTTGTAGGTACAAGGGGAATATGGGAATAAAGTAGGCTTTGAGCGATAGTCAAATCTTTTAAAGCTTTAAGATCCCGTTCTTTTTGCACGGTTAAAATATAAAAAAATGAACAACCATGTTCCATTTCACAAAAGTTTTGTTTTCCGAAATTGACACACATAACAAGGAATATCTTCTAAATGGTTCAACCTACAAAATAAATTTATTTTGGCATAAATTGTTTGTTTTAGAGAGATCTACATGTTGTGTACAGTAAGATTTTGTCTATCTCTTACGAGTTATGCAAACATCGTCCAGAGTAAATACGACTACAGGGGCTATGGGCAGAAAATTCAAGATATACATTTCATTTATTTTGATATCTATAAAATATGACATTTAAATCAAAATCGTTAGAGCCATTTTCAATAAAATTAAAACGTTCGAAAAATTTTTCTTGTAAAGGGTAGGTTAGGGTGGGGCTGTTTTCTTCAAAATCTTCGTGTCGCATCCTTGAGATAATTAAACTTAAATACCAATTGTGATTTTTAACTATAACTTTTGAGATAGCCTCCTGGTTCCTTTCTTATCACATATGATACCTTAGGTTTTGGATTTTTTTCTCACTCTGTGAATGTGTTAAACTCATGACGGCTGGTGGTATCATGTTTGATACCTTCTGCACTCTACGCTCATTTTTTTCTCTCTTGTCTACTTTGTATCCATGGTAGGATTAAAAAAACCCATAAAATCTTAATGTAGTCTCGAGGTATCAATATATTACCTCTAAGACACCCCCGAACACCAAACCCCCCAAAAACAAAATGTTTTATTTTGAATATTCTTGTGCTTTTGATATTTAATAACACATATTGGACGACATAACAAAATTTGTAGCTGTCTGTCATTTTAGCTCCCCCTCCCCACCAAAAAAGTGTTTATAACTTTTTTTTTCCATTTTTGTTTAATTTTGGCCCATAGAAACACATTAAGCACAAAATAATAATTTTAACTGTAATATTGTGATCTCATGACTAAGGAGGTTATGCTGTCCACAGACACACAGAGACACTCATACACACACACACACACACACACACACACACACACACACACACACACATACACACACACACACACCTTTTTCTAAAAATGCTTTTCTTTTGGATTCAGGGGGTCTCAAAACATACATTTCCGGCAAAATCTCGACATTGAATACAATACAGCACTTCCCCTTCTTAACAGTAGAGAAAGTAAAAATGTGGTTTGTGCTTAGCAGTTTATTTTTCTTATATAAATAGATATTATGGACACTTAATAGAATATTGTCCATATTTGCACCTCTCTGCGTCCAGTTCATCCTTGGCGCAGACTGACGGCAAGAGTTTGCAAAGAACGCGCTCCTATAAAAGTTCGTTGTCACGCATGCTCTCTAACCTACAAGTCAAGTATGTCCTTAGCTTTTGGACACAATGCGTCCGATGCGTCAAGTCGAGAGCTAAATAAGTGCGAAATACGAGGGCTGGGTTCACAGCTGTTGACTTTTGGATGAGTCAGCGCCAGGCTTTCTAACGAGACTGCTTTCCAGACTGCCTGTAAACATACAATTAAAATAAAACAGCGAGTTTCTTTACAGAAAAACAGGTCGATACAGAAATAAGGGTTAAACCCCATGAAACCCCAGGAAAAGCTTCAATGTAAGAGATAGCCGAATAATTATATTAAAATATTCCTTCATATGCTACAATCACTCGTATATTATAGCAATCATGTAAAAACGGGTGTTGCATTTTTTTTTTACTCACGCTTACACAAACTGTACTTACAAAAGCTTGTTCTTCTATCTACTACATGTTAATCTATATTTAGATAAACATCTGCAGAAATTGGCTTATTGAGTTTTTCCTTCTTGCCTCTGGCGCGGAGGACACGGGTTCGATCCCCGGTACCAGCATGGGGATTTTATCCCCTCTGGGAGGTCGGCACGGGGTGCACTCAGCCCCGTTAGGTCCCGGGGGGACCAATTGAGGAGCTACTTAATGGAGAAGTAGCGGCCCCGGGTCGAGAAGATCGTATAACCTGCCGGGAGGGCTCGGGGCGCTGACCATGTCCCACCCTCCAGTACTGCAAACCACAAATGACGCCTGTAGTGGGAAACGCAGCGGGGGCGGCGAGTCTTGGCCCTTCATGGGCTGTCGCGCTAGGGAATGTGTTTTTCCTTGAAGGTCCAATGAGATTAGGGCAATAACTTAATAACTTAACTAAGCTCTAAGCGTTAGTTAAATCTTTTTAGTATCCAACGGCCGCTACATAAAGATTTTGAAATTCCGTTCTCTTTGCATAATCGAGAGAGAGAGAGAGAGAGAGAGAGAGAGGGGGGGGGGGAGAAAACAATACTACGGAAATTGTTAACGCAATAAATTTGACATAAGTTGTCTTTTTTAACGACATACATTTTTTGTGTATAAAGATGTTCTCTATATCTCACGGTTTATCAGTTATGCAAAAGCCATTCACAATGAAGAGGACTACAGAGACTATTTACAGAAAATTCAAGATATAAATTTCCTTGATCATGAAAATACTTCAAAATATGTTATTTTAAATAAAATCGTTTGTCATTTTCGAGAAAATCAACATTTTTGAAAAAGTTTCATGGAAAAGGTAGTTTAGCTTGGGATTTTCTTGAAAACCTTTGTCGTACCTTCGTAAGGTGCTGAACTTAAATACCAAGTTGGGTATTTAATCCACGATTCGCTTTAAAGTGATGGAGTTCACAGATACATAAATTTTTGGGGGGCTCAGGGGAACCTCATAACATGTGTTTACGATGACATCTCGACATTGGTGCAATATTACCCCAAAACAATGTTTCTACTCCTGGTGGACCCTCAACTAACATGTCACCTAAACTCTCACTGTCATTTTGCTAATAAGATGTAGTTGAAATTGTCACTGTTACTTTCTTCGCGACATAGCGGCGTTATGAAATGGGAACGACGTAGGCTCTTTTTTCGAATGGTTCACTTGCTGGAAAGTCGAACACAAGAGTTCTCTAATATCAGTCTCCGCAGAACTCACAGTACATCGCAATTGACCTCATAAGCAACCTCCTAGTCACACACTTGATATCGGTTAGAAACACACTAACTTACTAACCCCCGCTCCTCTCTCTCCCGTGAGGATGTTCGCTTCTATAGTGTGTAGGAACGAAGGGGGACACCTCGACCCACCGCGACCTTGAAATTGATCTTTTTTTCGGTCTACCACTCCCTAGTGGGGTGGAATGAGGCAAAGCGAGACTGTAGGCTGCTTAGAGAACCGAGCCAGCGAAGCCCAGGGACGCACAGAAGTAATTATGTAACAGTTACAGATATAGACACCTGGCACACAGCTGAAGTATTTCCCCAACCAGGGAAAGAGTGACTAGCTGACCCTAGCTGCCCAGGTGGTAACTTTCAGGAGGAGCCAGGAAGGGTTTCCAGAGCGCAAGCATCTGTTGTGCTATCTGTCCACATCCACCGGAATATGCCACACTACTAACCAAACCTGAAAGATGATAAGGGGGGATGATAAATGAAGGAAAAGGAATCCATGGAGAAGAGAATCCATTCCAGCATTCGCCCAGTGGCAAGGGGAAACCACGGTAAAATCCATGTCAGAATGGTAGGTCGACGGGGATCGAACCCGAGACCTATCAAATGCGAGTCACACACGTTATATAGTAGTTGGTTAGGGTTTCAGAACGTTCTAGAGGCGAAAAGAAATAGAAACTTGTAGAAGATTCTGGTTGCTTCACGATGACGCTTTAAGTATTTACGCTGAGAGAGAGAGAGAGAGAGAGAGAGAGAGAGAGAGAGAGAGAGAGAGAGCGCCGTTTATATTTATCTCCCAAACTGCCAGATGTCAACCTCAACAGCCACTATGTCACAGTAAGTTCACCTAAAGTTGAACATTTTTAAGATACTCCTTTAAACTTAATTGGTGGCGATTTTAAACTTCAATCACACTGTACAACATGAAAAATGGTCTGCAAATATGTTTCTTGTGTATCTATGACTGGAAATAATGAATCTGCACTCAGTTTTTTGCCTATAGGTACCATTTCCCCAAAGATGTACAATGCAATTTTTTTCTTTATTTTCTCTCTAGTATTTCTGTTTTCTTAATATAACTTAATAATGGAATATCCTGCTTATTTTATTCAGAGCGGTCTAACCGCCTGTCCACGGCGCTCTCGAACTTGCATTTAAGAATAAAAAATCTGTTCCATTTCACGAAAGTTCTAAGTTTTCCGGAACTGACACAAATAACAAGGAATATCTCCAAAATGGTTCACTCTCCCAAAAAATGTATACAGACATAAAGTGTGTGTTTTAGCGAGATCTACATTTTTCGTATATTAAAAATTTGTCCATCGCTTACGGTTTACGAGTTATTCAAGTCATCCAGAGCAAACAGGACTACATAGGCTATAGTTAGAAAATTCAAAATATGCATTTCATTTGTCATACAATATCTTAGACATACGGCATTTTAATCAAAATCGTTAGAGCCATTTTCAAGAAAAACAAAGCTTTGAAAAATTTTCCATGTAAAGGATAGTTTGAAGCAGGGATATTTTTTTAAAAATCTTCGTGTCGCATCCTTGAAGGATATTAAACTTAAATGCCAACTTTGGTTTTTAACCGACTTTTCGTTTTTGAGTTATGCTGTCCACACACACACACACACACACACACACACACACACACACACACACACACACACACACACACATGCACACACACACACACGGACCTTTTTCTAAAAATGCTTTTTTTGGATTCAGGGGGCCTCGAAACATATTTTCTTTGAAATTTCGACATCGAATTTTTGGGTGCAATTCAATACTTCCTCTACTTACTAGTAGAGGAAGTTAAAATATAGCTTGTCACTGTTAGTTACAGAGGCGTACGAATTGTATTTTGAAGTTTTAGATGTGAGCTGGATACCAAGATAAGTCTTTGGCTTCACATACATAGGATCTTTCACAGTTACTTCAAGTTTTAAACGGTTATGTTATATTTCAGATAGGGGAAGAAAAGGGGGGAAAAAAAAGTCACATGCTGCTCAAAAAATGGGGTTTTATAAAACGCTGGGAAGGTGTCCTGGAGCCGCCGTAGTCGAGTGGTCAGACTACTCGCCTACCACCTAGATGGTCCGGGTTCGAACCCAGGGACGCGCATGTGGTGTTCATGGTGGACGAAGCGGCGTCTGGCGGGATTTTCCCCCGCTACTCATTCCACCAATTGCACCATAATCACCTTTCCATTCATCAATTTCGCCTGCATTACATATCATCTTCCTCACTATCATACCTGGTGCTTGGCTGACCACCCTCTTCCAGGTCTTCACTCTGTCCGGTCCATAGGTTCATCTGCTCCCCATCAGACATCTGACTCCAGGCACTGGCTTGTAGTCCTAGGGGCTGTAAGTCCTACATACGGGGAGGGTAATCAGGTAAAGAAAGAGTAGAAACAGAAGAAGAAGGGAAGGTGTCCTTAGTTCTCTTGTTCAACACCATTCTGTGACTACACAGCATTTTGTAGATGATGTAGTGGAATATGAGCAATTTCTTGCGAAATAGCATCTTTCTGTTGCGCCTGGTTTTTGGATGTATCAGGAAAACTCGTTATTCAAGGTAACCCCATAAACAAAGCTCTGTCAGATTGAGATTAGTATCTGCTACATTTCTCTCTCACCATTTTATATTAATATGAAAAGTGAGTCTCTTGAAATGTGGTACTTGATTGACCATTAACAATTAACAAATGCATCATAAATATTTTGCTATTCCCTCACAAGGAATCGAGTGTTAGGCTGCTACAACATGAAGTATTGCTAAACAGTGGCCGCGACTGCTAAAGGAAGCGAGAGATATGACCATGCCGCAGATCCTGCGAGAAACAAAAATTGCTGGCAAGCAGAACAGACAGAAAGGACCCGGCGTCTGCCATAATTATTATTGGAAGCCGATACCTCCAGGCGTCTGTCTTAGCTTTGTAGCCGACCGAGCTACCGATACACCGACCGTATCTTCCTCTTTAGTTGTATCATAACTAGGGGAGTGTAAAGGAAAGAGTTATTAACGAGAACAAGTATCAGAGGCGATCATGTCCAGGGCTCTCTCTCTCTCTCTCGTCGAGGAGGATTTAAACCTCGAGCTGAAACGTGACAATAGCGCACTTTTCACTGAAAACGAACCTCTCTGACTAAGAGCATTTATGGAAATTACTGCGCATTTCAAAACTATTGTATGTTACGCCGTAATTTACTAACCCGAACGAGGTGAGGCACGTGCATATGTAACTCGCATTCAAGGGGTCCCGGTTCACAACCCCGGGGCTAACCAAATAGGCATACGTTTTTTTTTTTTTTTTTTTTTTTTTCATTTGATTTTGTTTTACGTTCATCCTCTGTTGTCTAGCGCATAGATGGGTAGAGTTGACACAATAAGTTACTTCCCCTACATCGTACTTTTAACTCTTAGATAGTAACATCCGTCTCTCAAGCGGGTATACAATTTTTCAACGTATAGAGGGCACATATGCAATGTTAATTTGATCTTATATTTCAGCTATGCTTTGGTTGAGAGTTAAACTTTGAATTGTATGGACGTCACTGGTTTAGTTCCGCAATAGCATTGTTTTATAAGTGACAGGGTTGCCAATGTTTAAAAGTAAAATTATCGTAGCGGCCACTCAAACTTATAGATTTGGATTCAAAATTATCGTACATCATAAACAAAGTGCTATAACAGTAAATGTATCAGCATAACACTTATGAAAATGTAATAGTATTGATGTTTATGGTATCCACTTACAAGATTGATGGCCTCACTCAGTATTACAACTATAGCACTTACGTTTCTCGCACTATTCAACTGAAAGTTCATCATCTTCCTCACCTTTTGCAGCACTATACAAATTTGTTGTTAAGATAAACTTTAACATCTCTCTTGCAGATTCCCGGACCACCACATTCTTTCATACGTTGAGACGACCAAATAAGTCCATTTATTGTATCTGGAGCCAGTCTGTTTCTAATTTTGGTTTTTATTAAACCAGTTTGGAAAAAAAACTCTTTCACAAGAAGTGTTTCTGTGGGCCAATGAAATCACTGATAATGCAGCCTCCGCCAGTTCTTTGAAATCAGTATTTCCACCAAGGTGACACATGTGTTAAACAGCACTCCAGAAACGGTCAGGTTCAGGCATGTTCTTTTTTTCACACGGAATATCACGTATTCCGAGTTTTCTCCATTATCATCAATTTTGTGAACAGTGCCTTCTTCATTGAGATTACCAGATCTGGGCACACTGGCAACAAGAGGTGAAGGGGTAGAAATATTAGTATGATATGAAACGGTTGCCTTAGAGGGGTGCAGACAGCCCATGAGGTCCAGAGGTTCCTCTGCTCCCCGACAGGCGTCTGACCCTAGGCTGGTTTGTAAGTCCTAGGGGCTGTAAGTCCTTTTAAGATATGGTGTAAACGGAATAAAAAAAATATTAGTGTTAATAATTCACCAGTCTTTTAAATTGTTACACTTACTTAAGTGAACATAAAATGCTAAATTTTGTCATTTAGTCTCCCAGACGGATATTACGTTAGCGCCCTTTTTTCACATGTTGCCAACTAAGGGTTAACGCCGTCCACTGTCTCACAGCGATTAGGGCGGCGGCGCCGTGGCCGAGCGGTTAGCGCGCTCGCCTACCACCTAGGCGGCCCGGGTTCGATCCCAGGGACCCGCATGTGGTATTCGTGGTGGACGAAGCGGCGTCAGGGCGGGTTTTCTCCGGGTACTCCGGTTTCCCCCGCCATCTCATTCCACCGGTGCTCCATCTTCATTCCATGTATCATCAGTGTCACCGCCTGCGGTGCCGTAGTAGTAAAAGCGGGCGTTAAACACTACAACAACAACAACAACAACAACAACAGCGATTAGGTACTAGGCCACGTCTTCTGTTATTGTCTGTCTACCTCACAGAACCGGTTATACCTTCAAAATGTGTCAGTAAGTGGAGAGGGTAATTAATCGATGGCATCCCTGTCACCCCTCTTCCCCATGACTGGTCTAGCGGTAACATGCTAACCCAGCGATATTCAACGTTTGCAAAAGAGAGGGAAATTACCTCCTTTCACTTTATGCGGACTGTGCGATTCTTTTAATACTCAATTGTGTTGCAGTAGCAGTTTGTTTATATGTACGTTGCGTTTGATTTAAGAAAGCACTTTCAAAGCTTATACCATAAGCATCTCCTCATTAGTGACTTCTTTGGTAATGCTTACGTTGAAGAAGTCTATCAATATTTGGGAACAAAGTCAAAGTGCATAGACTTAGAAGATACACAAGTGATCGTCGCGTAACCTATTGCCATACATACTTTTAATCTCGTAGTTCAATTTGGAAAAACTCTTTTCACAAATATATATATAGCTATACTCACTCTTACACATACTATTCTTGCAAATGCTTTCTACTACACCTTAATCGACACTAAAGTTTTCAGAAATTATCTTATCGCTAATTTTCTTGTAGGTGCAAGGAGAACATGGGAATACTAGGTTTTGAGTTATAATGAGATGTTTTAAGACCTGGTTGCTCTGCGATGCCTTTGCAATTCCGTTCTCTTTGCAAGGCCAAGAGATAAAAAAGCGAATAACATATGCCTATTTAAGAAAAGTTTAAGTATTGGCAAATTCGAACAAATAATAAAGAATATCTCAGAAATGGTTCACTCAAAAGAAAAAAGAAGTATTTGGCATTAAATTGTGTTTTAACGAGATCCACATTTTCATTTAGAAAACTTTTGTCTTTCTCTTACTGTTTACCATTTATACAATAATCATCCAGAATGAAAAGATCTTCTCAGGACATTTCCAGAACATTTAAGGTATGGCATAGAAAGTAGGATTCTTATTTAGCGCACATATAAAGCTATGGCTTATTTTATTCATGAAAAGCTTGTTGTCAAATTCCTACAAGAAAAGTTACACCTGGGGTGTAACATTTTGTTTCAAGATACTTAGTGTGCTTTATGTTACTTTTAATGGAATTCTGTGAGTATAATTTAATTATTATTCAGTAGTTAGATGCACAAGTACTTAGGCTATAACCACCCCAAAGTTCAGTTTATTCTAATGATTAGTTTCTGCTCTATTTCAGTTTTAAGTATTGAAGTAAGTGAACTTGATACCGAGCGGGATGGCCCAGGCGGTAACTTCTGTAGCCCACATTCTGGAGGTCGCGTGTTCGATTCACATGACATGGATTTTGCCGTGGTTTCCCCATATCACTTAGGAGAATGCTTGGATGCATTTTTTTAATACTACGGTTTACTTACCATCAGTTTCCGACACCTGACCCGCGGTGCCGGAATGAAGAGATCTCAGCACTTATTAGGGAGTTCTGCATGTCCCTGTGATCTAGCTGGCAGCCTGTGGCACCTTGTGGTTCCCTCACTTTATCCGTGCCTTCTAGAGGTGGAGCCACATTAGACTTGAGTTGGTCGTGGTCTTCGACGTGTTTACCCTATCTTATACGTTAACCTCATCAAGTAAAAAATAACCTTCCAGTCGGTTAAGTAAAGCCGATGGTCCCGTGTTGTAGATTTACTGCACGTAAAAGAGTCTCAAGTCTGAAAAAGAGGACCCTGAACAAAATTAGGTGATCTTTCGCGAGCAGTATGTAGTCGGGTGGCTCAGTTGGCTAGACGCTGGCCTACTTATCCTACTTATCCTATGCTGATCGCGATCCTGGCTATGTTTTGATCTAGATTTACTTCCTCCTCAAAGCATTGCTTTGAAAGTCGTTGGGGTGTAGCTGCCAAATAGAGAAGGAGAGCAATCCATTGAAGAAGAACTACAGGGCATCATTCATATATAAGAGATATACTACTTTCACTTTGGGCTTTCATAGGATATTTCGAAACTAGAAGTTCTGGCATTAGCAAACTGCCTACAAGACGCTTTGCTGGCCACTGCTGACGCTGCTTTTTGTTCCATTTATAATATCGTTGTTACTTTTGCACTTATTTTTACTTTTTCTATTACTTACGTATAGAAAGTAGAAAAAGTATTGCATTCCACCCAAAAATTCAATATCTAGTTTTCACCGTGAAAAATACGTTTTGAGGCTACCCAAATATTGAATAAAAGGAACCAGTTCAGAATAAGATTTATTGAAGTGTGATTTAGTATGCGTGTGTGTGCGTGTGTGAACGTGTGTGTTTTTATGAAGAGCATAACTCAAAATCGAAAGGCCGGATAAATATACACCAGTGTTGGTATATGTATTCAGCGTCTCTAAGCAAACTACACGAATATTTTAAAGAAAATCCCCACCCCAAACTACTTTTATATAGTTATTCAGTTTTTTATTTTCTCAACAAGGCTCTATGTGTAAGATGTAGATAACAAATAAAATTTATATTTTCAATACCCTAGGAATAGTCTGTTTAAGCCTTAATTCAGATTGATCTTTGTTTAACTGGTAAATCGCAAGAAACAAACTAAATGTTACTGTACAAAAAAGCAGATCCTATTAAATCACGTAATTCATGCACATATAAACGTTATTTTGGGGGAAATTAAGCATTTCCGAGATGTCTTTGTTGTTGGCTTTAATTTTTAGACTCTTATTTATTTTTTTTCCCCCAGATGGTGAATCGCTATTCGCTTTTTCTCTAGGTTATTCAAACAGTAGGGAATTTTAAAGCTATCGTAGAGCGATCCGCTTTTTAAAAATTAGGTGTCCTTATAGCTAGCTACCCTTTACATCTCCTTCACTTTGCAATGTCCTTCCCAAATGTTTGACAAGCTGCAGTTATTGTGATGGAAGTTCGGAAATATGTCAAGTAAGTCATCAATTGGATCGACATAAAGGAAGGTTAAATAACCATGCATAAGTAACAAGAAATGTATTAAAAATATCTCAGGAAATGCAGACAAATGTAATCTATATTTAGCTAACATTTGGAAAACATAGCAGGCCAGACTCCACTGAGTTTTGCAAATTGTTTAATGCTTATCTAATTTACATTATATTTTCGGAGTATATTAAAGTGGTAAAATTAAGTTGTGTACCGAATTTGAAGCTTTCTGATGCACAGTTACACTTAAAATGTCCCTCCCATCATAGCATTCTAATAATTTCTCTGAAACTTTTTAATTCACCCTTATAGAGATATAGATAAAAGTTGCCGTATAATTTTAAAGCTAGCAAAAATACTTCTGCTTGAGTAGCGCACAGATTTTTATGTTCATAGCAAACGCTATGCCAATATAAATATTAACACATATACAACGTTTCGAGGAGATTTGAATTAAATGGGAAGGCGTGGAGCATTTTCAATAGTAACAAATGTTTTTAGAAAAAGCAATTAAACATTTTCAAAGTTTCATCTGCATTAGAATTTTCGAGCTGCACACATACGGAAGATGGCAGCATCTACTAGATTCAACGTATCCTTTCGTTCACTGACCACATTAGGAGCAAAATTCAACGTAAAAATTGCCAAAATATAAGTGGTTGGGCGTAACTTATTACCATGCAACGCCCGTATAGTGCCTTTAAAAGTGGCTGCGGATGAAAAATAATTATATCACCGTACGGGAGAAGGATTGGGGTATGATCTTATGACAGAATCTAAATTTCGAATGTTGAGCATTTTTTGGTTAAAAGCTAAGTAGGGTCCCCCTTATATGTGAACATATATCCTATCCTGTGGCACTACGATCCTTTGATTGGAGCCTTGGTCTACCGCCCGGCCGCTGCATCTGTCACATCTGCCCACCACAGGCGTCGTGAGCGAACTCAAGTTGTGGAGAGTGGGACGTGGTCAGCGCCCCGAGCCCTCCCGGCCAGTAAATGCGGTCTTCGTAATCAGAGTTGATCATACAGAGGAACCAGAATGGGCGATCAGCCCGAAGCCTCAAGCTGAGAGCGAGGGAGTGGATATGAAATTATAGTGAATGGTGATGGGAAAGGTGATGATGGAGAAATTGGAATGACGCGGGGGAAACCGGAAAACACAGAGAAAACCCGCCTTGCACCAGTTGTCCACCACACATCTCACATGCGGACGCCTGGGATCGAACACGGGTCGCTTTGGTGACACTCAAGTGGTCTAACAGCTCCACAACGGCGCAGCCAGTATGTGAATATATAATGCTGCAAATAATGCAGGTTACCTATAATACGAAACAATAAAGACATTACACACAATTTAAGTCGCGATTAACTAGGATAAAATCCACCTTAAAATATGAAATAATTGAGTAGGACAGGGGAAGACAGATAACGCTGCTGTGACGTCAGCCCACTCAGCACACATGCTCCCAGAGCAAGCCAGTTGAACGTGTGACGTCACAGCGGGCAAGAGGAAATGGGATACGGGACATCGTAATCTTAATGCTGACTGTTTCAATTACGGAATAGTCACAGATTATAAATAATTACATTTCGGCTTTATGCCATATATATGATTCTAGTTTATGTGAACAGTCATGTTATAACCCAAACAGAACAGAAATTAACTATTTTGCCTGAGTAAGAGGAGAGATATACAGAACAATTAGGTGGACATTTTCCGACATTTGTCGTTTCGCTTTTCTTTAACTAGCTTGTCAATGTTAGGGCGTAATGTACGGCACATTTGTAACCGAAGACTGCATGTTAGATTGTGATCTGACAATATGCTTCGGCATTTTGACTTAGAAAGGTTCATAACCGAAAAGAGTTGTTCGCACACATACGTGGAACCAAACATACATAATACCCGTGCAACAAGGGCATACAATCTCAGAAATCTGGTTTGAGGAACATTCTTATAAAAATCAGCCAAGTCTTCCTTGTGTTTATATTTGTCCTTCAGCAAATCGTTGCACTGTAAATTTATCAATTCAATTTGCAACCTGCTAGAAACATTGTTAACATCCAATGAATACGGGGTCGCAAATATTTGAAACGTAGTTGACAATGTTTCTAGATTGGAACAAATATAAAACTGAATTAGAACATAAATTTAAAGAACAAACAAACTCACAGCTGCATGACCAACCAGATCATATGAACAAAGAATTCTGTAAAGTCATCCTAGAAACTGCAAAAAAACATATTCCTCGTGGAAGAATTAAAAATTTCAAACCCTTTTGGAACCCCCAGTTAGAAGAACTGAAAAAGCAAAGGGATATAGCTAGAAATACAGCTGAACAAACAAAAAACATATCAGATACACAAATATGGCGGAAGAAATGTGCCTCATTAAAAAAAGAAATTAATACTGCTAAAAGGAATCACTTTAATAAGTTCTTAGAAAAAATGGATTATAGGACAGATGGTAACAAAGCTCATAAGTTCATAAAAAATGTCAAGGACAGGAAAGAAAACAACAGCACACCTATCATACACAACAATAAAATGTTAGTAAATGATGCAGTCATAGCCGAAACATTCAATAAATATTATGCTAATGCACACAAAGTAACAAGAAATAATAAAAAGGAATGTAAAGAATTTAAGAAAGATTCGAAACAAGAAAGAGAATGTAATCCTAACACTCAGTGCAATATCTTTTTTCAAAATTTTAATATGCAAGAATTGAACATTGCAATAAATAATCTAAGAAACAAAAAGTCTCCTGGACCAGATCACATACATCCAGAGTTCATAAAAAACCTTGGAAAAACAGCAAAACAACTACTACTGAAACTCTACAATCTATCCTGGAAAACCACTGTACCTGCTGAATGGTGAAAAGCAATAATTGTCCCACTCTTGAAGAAAGACAAAACAGCATCAGAAATAAAAAATTATAGACCAATAGCTCTTACCAGCATAATAGCAAAAGTGATGGAAAGAATGGTGTCAAACAGGTTAAATTGGTTTCTAGAATCACAAAATTTAATATCCCCATGTCAAGCTGGATTCAGAGAGTTCCACTCTACAAATGAACAAGTCTTACTTCTCAGTCAAGAAATCAAAGACTCCTTCAATAGAAAAGAAGATAATTTATCAGTTTTTATTGATTTTCAAAGCGCATATGATTCTATATGCAGAACAAAACTACTAAAGAAAGTAAAAAAAATAGGGATACAAGGTCAAATGTTTTAATGGCTATATCATTTCCTAACACAACGCTTTATTGCAACCAGATATGGAAGAAATATATCTAAATATAAACAAATACACCGTGGCTTGCCACAAGGTGCAGTGCTCAGCACTACACTTTTTAATATATTTATTAATGATCTACCACAACAAATACAAGAATCAGGTGTGAAGTGTGCACTATTTGCTGATGACTTGGTAATGTGGACTTCAAAACCAAAAAGCAAAAGTACAGAACTGGAAAAAACCATACAACAATCCTTAACCAACTTACAGAGGTGGACCAAAGAAAATTTAATGACTGTTAATACAACAAAATCAAACTACCAAATCTTTTCACTAAGAAAAAAACCACTAAAAATAAAACTAAATTTTGAGGGTCAACAATTACCAGAAACAAAGGAAGCAAAGTATTTAGGAGTTACATTTGATACCAAACTTACATGGACCAAACAAATAGAAAATGTAATACAAAGAGCAGAGAGGCGCCTTTCACTGTTAAAACGTTTAACAGGAATGAAGTGGGGATGTTCCAGAGCAACGCTTAACACAACATATAATATATATATATATATAAAACCATTGTTTACTTACTGCAGCGAAGTTCTTGTAACAGCAAACACAAAAAAAATTCAAATCTTTCAAAACCAAAGTCTGAGATTAATTACAGGTGCTATCAAAACCACACCAATAGCAGCTATGGAAATACTAACCAACCAATACCCCATTGAATATGAAATAGCAAAAGCGGCTCTTATTCAACACGAAAAGTTGATCAGACTCCCATTCAATACATGGCGCAAGAGAAATTTTACACATACACTAAAGACTCAGGAGAGCTTTCTTTCCAAAATTCAAGACATCAAGAAGGATGTACACCTTCCTAATTCAAAGGAAAACTTTATATCTAAAGTCAATCCAACACATACATTAGACATCACATATTATTTACACCTGACAGAGGAAGTTAAAAAAAGTGATACTCCAACTAGTGTTCTAAAATTATTGGCATTAGAGACAATCCATACTAGGTTTCCAGAACATGAGTGGCTCCATATTTATACTGATGGATCATTTATATCAAACAAAGATGGAGCAGGTGCTGGAGTCACATGTCACCTCTTTTCCTATTACAAATCTTTAAGTTATGGAACTACTAACTTTGATGGAGAAATTGAAGCAATTCGAATGGCCCTACAAAATCTTTTGTACAGAATTTCACATTTTCAGCAAGCAGTTATTCTCTCAGATTCCAGGGCAGCAATTATAGCAATTACTTCCAAGTTGTCACCAAAAAACCAAACTATTATAGAATGTTGGAAGATGCTTAGCCATCTAACAGCACTTCAAAAACACCTAGTCTTCCAATGGATACCGGCTCACTGTGGACTGAGTGGTAATGAGAAAGCTGATTTTCTTGCAAAAAAGGGTACCAGCGGTGTACAGAAATCTATAGTTAATTTACCATTTTATGCAGCTAAAAGATTAGTCAACTCTGAATTCAAAAAAATTATTGCAAAATATTACTATGAAAAATCAAAGAATAAAAGATGGGAACTACCAAACATTCAAACAGTGATTCCTGAGTATCCTCGAAAAACAGCAGTTGCAACCTTCAGGTTGATTACAGGACATGATTGTCTGGCAAAACATTTAAACAGAATTGGGATATATTCTTCAGCACTCTGTCCTCTATGTGATCTGCAAGAGGAAATGGATCGAGACCACCTTCAAATATGCCCGGCCATTTCTAGTGCCCCATCCATCAGTGAAAAATATTGGAGAGCAAGAGGATTAATGACTTCATTGTCAGAAATCCAGCATTAGCTAACAACAACAACATGTTTCTACATCTTGAAGCCTGGTCTCAAACTGCTGTGAAACACATGGAACTGAACACATGCGCCGCTGATCTAGGCAGCATAGAAATACACTGCTCTCGCCTGACGTCGCACGAACGTACAAGCTGGCTCTTCGTTTAAATACGTCACTCGGGCCGAAGTTGTCTTCCACTGGAGTAGGATAAGATTACTTGAGTCAGAAAATGTAACTTGATAAGTTAGTCAATATAAATGGAAGTCAAGCTTCCGCGATCAATGGCTACTTGCTGCATATGCCACAAGTAATTAAGATATTCTTGCCTCAGTTGACCCAAATAGAGGCTGGCGACAAAAGAATGCGCTCAAGGTTAGGTTGTTTGCTTAGAGGCGAATTGGCCGGTGGCGGGACAGGGGGGTGGAGGTTCATTCAATTCTCTACATGTGCTGGCATAGCACAGCACGACAGTAACAATTGTGGTAAAATAAGTAATTTATGAAAGGTTATATCATGGACAAAAAGTAAATGGAAAAGATTTTGTGAGCAGGCAAAGTTAATTTGAATGCAATGCATAACATTTTTACTTTCTCTACCATGTATAGTAAGTAGTAGGGGAATTATTCCATTCTACCCAAACATTCTATATTGAGATTTTATTGGAAATAAATGTTTTTGGATCCCCTGAGTCTAAAAAAGAGCATTTTTAGTAATCCATGTGTGTGTTTTGTGTGTGAGGAGCATAAGTCAAGGATATGAAACGAAGATTTTCAAGAAAATCCCCCATTACTATGAAATGCATATCTTAAATTTTCTGGGAATGTCCTCAGTAATACTCACTATTGGCAAACCGTAAGAGACAGATAAAAGTTTACTTCACAAAAATATAGATCTTGTTAAAATAACATTTTTTGTGGAGTGAACCATTTGGGAGATATTTTTTGTCTGAACTTTCCAAAACTTCCCTTTTCTCAAATAGGAATACATTATTTGTGGTTTTATCTCTAGGCCATGCAAAGAAAACGGAATTTCAAGGCTATCACATAGCGGTCAGCTCTTAAAAGATTTGGCTATAGCGTATTTCAATATTCCCCTTGCACCTACAAGAAGATTTACAATAAGATAATTTCTGCAAATGTTTATCTCGATTAACAATAAGTAGATAGAAAAGCAAGCGTTTGTAGAAATAGTTGTAAACGAGTAGAAAAATCATGTGAGTGCAATATATCAGCTTTCTGCACCAGCGAAGCCTGCAGCTCTGTTTGTGTTTGAGATTATTCTCTTCCTGTCATTTTCTCATTTCCTTTAACCTCTGTCTTTCTCATCTCCATTCTATCCCTCCACCCATAGCTCTTTCTTCCTCTCTCTCATTTACGCTCTCTTCCACACTACCCCTCATCTTTCCTATTGCTTTTCCCTATAAGATTACGTATGCTAATTGTCTGACTGCTGGTAATGAACCTGTTCTTTCTGAGCATTAATAAACGTTAATACCTGAAGAAGATTCTATAGAAGCAGAAGAAAACGAAAGTGAAATGGAGGAGAAAGACTAATATTTCGTTTATTAGCTCTCCATTTTGTTTAGTTGTTACCTCATTGAAATATATATTAATAGCTTTGCTTTTCTTTATTCCTTATGAAAAAGAGTCTTATGTGTTACATTCATATGTTCTTCTCTAACATTCTTCAAAATACTACTCTTACAAAGTTCTTTTGTCTACCTCATCTTAATCGAGATAAATTGTTTTATTAGATGTTGACTTGTATGTACCAGGGAAATATTGGAGTACAGTAGGCTTAGGCGTTTAAAAGCTGGTTCCTACGTGACGATTTTGAAATTCTGTTCTCTTTCATGGCCGGGAGAAACAAATAAATGACCATTTCCTATTTGAGAAAACTATAAGTATTCGAAAATTCAAACAAACAGCAAGAAATATCTTATAAAGTGTTAATTCCAAAAATTAACTGGGGAAAGGCAATTTGTGTGATTTAGGGAGATTGCGTATTTTGTGTAGTAAGGTTTTGTCTTACAGTTTACCAGTTATGCAAAAGTAATTCAGATGAAGAGGTCTTCAGAGGCCCTGGCGACCACATGTGGAATTTGTGGTGAACAAAGCGGCGAAAATTGAAAAATGTTCCAAGTCAACAGCAATCTGGGGTGGGGAAATATTTATTGAAAATCTTTGTGTCATATATTTGGGTGGTGCTAAGCTTAAATACTAATCAACTCCTCATTTTTACTTTCTCTGCTACGTATACAAAAGGTAAAGAGTAAAGGGTAAAACAGGGGACACCTCGCTCACGTCGACCTACAGAGATCTATTGTGGCTACCAACCCCCAGGAGGCAGGAATGAAAGAGGGAACCGAAGAGGTGCTAATGTTTATCTCAACTAACTCGAAGAAGATATAGGAATTGTAAGAATGTTTAGTACAAGAGTTGAGAAAGTGCAACACATCAGACTTTTAAGCTATTCTGTTCATAGACAGATAGACAGATAGACAGACAGATAGACAGACAGACAGACAGACAGACAGACAGACAGACAGACAGACAGGCAGGCAGATAAACAGACAGACTCACAGACACACACGGGCGTTTTTCTAAATATGCTTTGTTTCTGTTTAGCCATTCTCAAACGTCTATTAACAATGTAATCTCTGAATCGAGTATTTATTTGAGTGAAGTGCGATGCTTTCGCTACTTCAATAGATAAGCTGTACAGAAAGTAAAAATCCGCTTTAAGGGTTCTCAAAACATGCGTTTCCGGTGAAGCCTGCAAATCGAATTTTAGGGTGGAATGCAGTACTTTCCTGTCTATGTTAGAGGTAGAGAAAGTAAAAGGATGGACGCATAGTTTCAAAATGTTGACCTAAGTCAACACAGCAAAATGTAAAATTAGAATATTTAATGTCTTGATACATGCACACTTTACGAAAGGGAAGTTATTTGACACACGGCCTATATTTAAATGATTTCTTCATTTATTGCGGTAAATTTGTGCCTACTTCTTAAAGTTTTCTAATTATACAAAAGTTAGCTGCAATGAAAAGGGCTTAATGTGCTACTTTAAGAAAATTTGGGATATAGGTATCGCAGATATGCTTTGTTTCTGTTTTCAGTATATTTCATATACAGCAATTTAATCAAAATCGAAACTTGGCATTCCAAGGGAGGTGAAAACATGCATTCCCGTAAAATTTAGAAAGTTTCTTGCTCTACCCACCATAGCTAACGGTAAAGGCATTAAAAACGAACTGTGGAATTTGCTAACCTCAATTGTTTTTACATGATTGTAAGCAATTCGGTATTGGACTCCAGTCGATTTTCCTTTGTAGCAGAATTCAGTTTGAGTTTCATTTGAACTGAATCCCTGTTGTATGTTTAACAAATTGGATTGAAATCGATTACAACAATCAAACAAACATGATAGTTGTTCACGGATAGAACATCACTTTTCGGGAGCAGTTGGTCAACCTTGTAAGGAGGGTCTGTAGAGATCTTGTCAAACACTAGAGAAATAATATTTTAGAATATCTGGCCTCTAAAAAAATGTATAATCGTGGAACTAAACTGAATAAACGGAAGCTATTTAAGTAATCCATTCCGTTCATCACATTCGCAGGTTACGAAATACCAAGACTATCCTATGAAAACGAATAAATGCTGTAGTTAATGCCCCTCATCTGAAGTTGACTCCGTGGCGCAACGGTAGCGCGTCTGACTCCAGATCAGAAGGTTGCGTGTTCAAATCACGTCGGGGTCATACACTTTTGTTGTCCTGTTGTTAGCTGTATCACGTGCCTGTCACTCATAGCTTATAAGAAATACTTCCGTTGCTCGTAAATTAGCTTAAATTTAATAAGAATACAAACTGAAGTACCGCCAAATGCTGTAGTTAATGTCCCATACCTCAAGTTGACTCCGTGGCGCAACGGTAGCGCGTCTGACTCCAGATCAGAAGGTTGCGTGTTCAAATCACGTCGGGGTCATACACTTTTGTTGTCCTGTTGTTAGCTGTATCACGTGCCTGTCACTCATAGCTTATAAGAAATACTTCCGTTGCTCGTAAATTAGCTTAAATTTAATAAGAATACAAACTGAAGTACCGCTAAATGCTGTAGTTAATGTTCTCTACATCAAGTTGACTCCGTGGCGCAACGGTAGCGCGTCTGACTCCAGATCAGAAGGTTGCGTGTTCAAATCACGTCGGGGTCATACACTTTTGTTGTCTTGTTGTTAGCTGTATCACATGCCTGTCACTCTTAGGTTATAAGAAATACTTCCGTTGCTAGTAAATTAGCTTGAATTTAATTAGATTTCAAACTGATGTACAGACAGAGAGGTCATTATAGCATTAAGCTGTGAGTGACGACATGCGTTTTTCTTTGACATTTGGCACAACTTTGTCACTCCCTTCTTTGGTTCAGGTACGGGCATTTCTTTTTTTCATTTAAAATTAATTATTTAAACGGAAATATTCCTTATTAAGTCCTATTGTACGCATAGGTTATAATAACTCTGAACCACCTAGAAGTGTGGTTCTAGTTGCACACTGTATAATGGATTTGGTTAATAGTGGCAATGAAGATAATTAAAAAAAGTAATGGCCAAGAGCACAAAATGGAAGTCATACAAGCATTACAAATAAAATGATACAGATAGATACAGAATAAAAATATAGGTAATACGACAAAGGCTAAGATCTCTGATTAAGCTCTAACGATTGAGTGATTCTTCTTCTTCTTCTTCTTCTTCTTCTTCTTCTTCTTCTTCTTCTTCTTCTTCTTCTTCTTCTTCTTCTTCTTCTTCTTCTTCATCTTCTCCTTCTCCTCCTCCTTCTTCTTCTCCTTCTTCTTCTTCCTCTTCTTCTTCTTCTTCTTCTTCTTCTTCTTCTTCTTCTTCTTCTTATTATTATTATTATTATTATTATTATTATTATTATTATTATTATTATTATTATTATTATTATTATTATTATTATTATTATTATTAAGTTCTCTACCTTCCCAAAAACTATAATAATTTACATGAAGTAATACAGAAAGGGTTATTAAACATAGAACCAAAACATTTACCTACATTTTCTTGTTTCAAATTGCTATTGTGTTAGATCAGAGGTAATTGATTTGAATGAAGTGCTCATTTTCAAATTAAAACAGAAAATGTTTATCAAAAGAGAGGCAAAGTATTACATGAACAGAAATAGAGCATAACTCTTGCACCCCTACTACGTAATCAAGTTAGAGGAAGTATTGCGTGTCACCAAAGAATCTATGTCACTACTAGAAAACACACCTCTTACTTTCTCCATTTTAATCTATGCCAAGTAACGGGGAATATGTATACCACTAAAAGATTTGATGTCGAGATTTCACCAGAAATACACGTTTTGAAGCCCCATTAATAAAAATAAGAATTTTTTAAAATGAGTAGGGGAATTAGCCCCTGCACCAAAGCATAGAGAGGGTTTATAAGCTCTAAATTTAGACTACCTGGCAACTGATACAACCAGTTTCTCTCTCCCTTGCGGACTCACACATCCCACTTCGGGGTTCTGGGCTCGGGGACCGGAGCATGCGAGTTGCAGAGTATCCGTTTTCCCCACCATGAAACGCCGAGACTCACGCCGACATTTACAAATCTGAAACAACCTAGTGGATGAAAGGTGAAGTGAAACGGAGTAACAGGAAATTGGGGTAAGGAACTTCCTAGCACCTTCGTAGCACAGTGGTAGCGCGCCTGGCTCTGGTGCGAAGAACCCGGGTTCGATCCCCAGTACCGGCGTCCAGATTTTCTCGGGCCAAGAAGCCTGGTCCGGGGTACACTCAGCCTCGTTAGGTCCCTGAGGAGCCAATTGAGATGCTACTTGATTAAGAAGTAACGGCCCCTGATCGCGAAAACCGCATAACTGGCCGGGAAGGCCCGGGGCGCTATGTCCCACTCTCCAGTTCTGCACCCCACACATGACGCCTGTAGTGGGAAGAGGTGAAGAACGCAGCGGTTGGACGGCAGGCCTTGGACGGGTAAGGACTGTTGCGTTGGGGGTTAGTTCTTTTTTAAATTCCAAGCATTTATATAGTGAACCGGGGACCCAATACCAAGATTGAAAAAAAGTTTACACCCTAAAACACACTTTGCGTAGAAAAGTTTTCGAAATGTGTGATTTTCTCAAGGATGGCTCCAATTTGACTAAAATGTCATAAATTGAAAATATTTAAATAACCAACAAAATGTATATCTTAAGTTACACTTGTAGCACCCTAATGACTTAGCTGTCGACGGGCCATTAAACCCCACACACTCACTCACTACACTAGTCAACAAATCAAAACTTTTGTCAGGCTCCTGTATTCAATGCGTTACACATCACTCAGTAATGCTAAAAGTATTTAGTTGGTTCCTATTTTTGCGACATAGGCATTTCCTTGTAACTGTATACACATACTCAGGATGTAAAAAAAATGTACGGCACAAATTGCAGGACACACTCCTCTCACATAGACGAAGAAATTGTGTTACATGAACATGGGTTTGGAAACACTATGTTTTCATGTTACAACTCATTTTCTCCAACTCACTGATCATGGAAAACACAAAAATACCGTGCGCTCTTTGACCGGCCGGACCGCCCCGCGGCGGCAAGGTACTGGGTCAGGACCGGCGCGCTCTCCGCCAGAGTTACGCGTAAAGGACCGGCAAGTTACGAGTACGGAACACTAACTTTGCCCTAACTTGTATTAGACTTACCTGCATCGCATCAGATTTGAAATTAATGACCAACGCTAACACATTCCTTATCTCTCCGAAAACAATTCTGATTTACAGACAAAAGTTCATGTTGACTGATTGCCTGATTGCGTGATTTTGCCCTTCAATTCTTTTAACGTGTGTGGATTTAACCTAGAAGTTGAGCGCCCTTAAACCAAACAAAACCAAGGATTTAACATTCCCCATAAATAAAAATCGCTCAGGCGTTTAGCACAACATTTCAGCATTTCCAAGACACCAGCTTTCGCGTCAAAGAAACTTCTGAAACTTAAAAGTCCACAAGATCCTTTAAGTAAGGTTAATTATTGCAATTTTATTGGTTTTAGGAGTCTGTTCATAATAGCGACGTTAAACCACCTTTAACGTTCTTCACTGATGAAGCGTGATTTTATCTTCAAGGTCGCATTTGCACTCAAAACAATTGATACTGGGCTACCGAAAATCACCATATTATTCATGAAGTTTCTCACCACACGTAGAATTATTAGTCTCATATTTACGACACAACAGTTAATTCACTCGCTTATATAAATTCTATTTAATATATTTTTTCCCGCAACTAACAAGAATTGAAAGATGGTATGGCTGGTTTCGCAGGATTCATCTGTAGCACACACTGCAGGTAATTCTATGCATTAATTTTGAATTGGGTATGGTGACAGAATAATTAGTCGAGGATTCTTTCCCCTGATCTATTTCCATGTGATTTTTATTTATAGGGAACTTCAAGAATGAAATGTACGCATTAAACCCACACAAGTTACAAGAACTGAAGGACAATATCACGAGAGAAACAAAGGCAATTAGTCAACATACTTTTGTGTGTAAACCACAATTGTTTTCGGAGATATAGGTAATGTGTTCACATTGAAGGTCATCAATTCCAACATCTGTTGTGATGCAAGTAAGTCTAATACAAGTTAGTACAGTTGATAGTAATACGTACCCGTTACTTGCCAGTCCTTTACGCGTAACTTTGCCGGAGAGCGCGCCGGTCCTCGCCGGGTCGGGTGCCGCAAGGAGCGGTCCGGCCGGTCAAGGAACGCACAGTAGAACGTACCAGCAACTGTTTCTCACAGATCTTCAATATGCTCTCCGTGAACATTGATACATGCATCAACCCGCCGTCATAGTGAATCCCGATGCGCTGATGTATCCCTAGAGTAATGTGTATAGTTTCGCACTCGCCCATTACACGGGCGTGGAGATCCTAAACTTCTTGTACTGGGGTTCAATACACAAGAGGTTTCAAATGGCCTACAAGTAAAGGTCCAGTGGGTTTAGGTCCGGACAGCACGGAGACCGGGCAATAGGCTCTACCTATCCAGCTGTCACCGAATCTCTTATTTAGAAGCCAACGGTCATTAACATGAAAATGAGGAGGTACTCCATAGGGTTACCCATAATTTAACGTTCTGTTCTTGTGTGTTTGCCATGATTAATGAGTTGGAGAAAACGAGTTGTAACATGGAATCAAAGTGCTTCCAGGTCCATCTAGCAATCATTTTAATATGCGACGTTTAGGTGATTTAGCGCATTTACATCAAAGTGTGCTGGAGCTCAAGTCGGCCATTTCAGCAGCTGTGTACCTACTGGTACGTGTTGCATTGCTGTTAAAAACGTTACTGTACTGGAAACTACACAGGTAACGCAGTAGAATGCGCACCAAGGACTCTATGGAGGAACTTAGCGCTGATACAGGAATGTTATTATGCTCAGGTCGTTCATCCCAGTGTACAGTTATCTGGAGGGTTTCATATCTTCCGTATTAAGGCGCCAAAACGAATGTCAACAAATTGTCACCACCGTTCGTTCTCAAACTTCCACGCTCTCCAGCGTGCAAACGGTACATTTCCGGACAGAGGTTTCTATTTGAAAACCGATCGGTTTGCCATTCCACAGAACATACTAAGCGTTCCCAGTGTTGTTTTGGGACACTCAGTGTGTGTTCTTCGTCGATATTTCAATTCAGAGCGTTGAGGTACCGGCAACTCTGAGCTGTGGGCAACAGGCTGAAATCATAGATGTTTGCTTCCCATTCAGACATCCCCTTAGATGCACAGAACAGGTATTACAGCAGAAATGAGGAGCCCATTCTTTCCCCTGCACCCCACCTTACACCCGAAGTACAGTTGATAAGCCTTAAGACAACAAGCGTGAGCATCTTCTTCTGCTTAGTAAATACGAACTCGCCACAAATGCAACAGAAACCGTCATTGTTTTCCTACAAGCAAGGAATTTTATTGTAAAACTAATCACTGGCTCACAGGGAATGAAACAAACCTGAAATTAAAAAAGAAACAGATATACACCGTAAAGGAGCATTTGGGTCTCATTATAACAGCAACTAACCTAATTTAACGTGATATCTCACAAACTAGAAACAATTAGTCGTTTTTAATTGGTATTTTTAAAATTAATTAGCATACCGAATATAGTTAATAGCTGTTACCTCCATCTAGGAGTCAAAGCCATTGTTGATTGTGTTATCTAGGAATAGCATGTGAAATCCCTTTCATTCCGAAGGCGTTTTATATAATTTAGTATGACGAGTAAACATGGGCAACTTATGGGCTAAGACTTTTATACACAAAAAGCGTAGATCTCTTTAAAATACGCAATTTAGTTCAAGTAGCTTTTTGTGGTATCATCATTTGCGAGATGCCAGTTGTTATAAGTTTGATATGATCAATGCTTTTGTCGGGTCCTAATGAGCTATTTTTAGAGGACGCTTAAACCTTATACACTCATTCATTTTGTAATTTTTAAAGTGTTTGTCGTATTCAGTTGTTTCGCGTGTTGTCGTGGGAAGAGTATGGAATTTCAAATCCAGCTCACATTTGACATCTAACTATTGATTCTTTTTTCTATACCAGCCTTGTACCACAAATGAAATGTGTAAAGAAACTATTTCTGCAAAGGTTTATCTCAATGAACACAAAGTATGTAGATAGAAAAATAAACTTTCGTAGGAATAGTTTGTGGTAGCGATGAAAAATAAGCAATAGTTGGTAGAGACGGTCATGTGAACCAATCAGTAAATTCTCTTAGTGGATGCTTTATAAAACAACTACTTGACTACAACAATTATATGAAAGCTTTTATCAGTGAAGTTTTAAGTTATTGCCGCCATCAGACGAAAGTAAGAAAATCGACATTAAAAAGGCAGTATATCATACAAGTATAAGGTTGAAGTGTGTTTATATAGATAGGCAGATAGCTAGATAGATAAATAGATAGTTAGAATATAGGTGCATAAGTACAACATCGGTAGATATGTAAATGATAGGTAGATGATAGGTAGATAGGTAGACAGACAAGTAGACAGACGGACTGAAGGATGGACGGACGGACATGATAGATGATTGATGGATGGAACGAGAGAGAGAGAGAAAGAGAGAGAGAGAGAATAGAGAGTCTTCGTTGCTACACTTTTATGTACAAGGACTGGACAACTGGTACTCAGAGAGCGCAGATCGCTCACGACCTTGACTGCTAACTGTAGCAGCTAAAAAAATAGAAGTCGCTCAAGGTATTGCGCTTGTCGCCCACGTATGTATTATACGTATTATATTTTTCCGCCGAGATTCAACGTTTAATTCGATTCAATTCAATTCGACGTTGTCTTAAAGGTACTCCGTTAGTGACAACATGGATAACTATCTTGTGATGTTACGCTTTGGCAATTTGGTCATATTTTGGGAGAGGTGCCAATCCAGTGGCTAGAATTACGTTCTAGGATTAGAGAAGGTCACACAGGCAGAGAGTGGGTTAAGTTTGTCGATAGCAACATAAAGTTACATTCCATTATGCACATCAGTGTTTACGTGTTTTGGGAACCATACTATTAGAATTTGAATTAGCCTGTGAAATTCCCAGTTCGGGCTAGGGCAGGGGAAGACAACTTCGGGCCGTGTGACGTATTTAAGCGAAGAGCCAGCTTGTACAGTCGTGTGACGCCAGTCGAGAGCGGTGTATTGCTATGCTGCATAGATCAGCGGCGCTACTTGCACGAAACTGAATGAATATGACAAATGTTATTTGGGCATGTTTAGGGAGAACCCTCTTTAGCCTAGTCTGAGGTTTTTTATTTGTAAGAATGTTCCTTAAACCAGATTTCTGAGGCTGTAGCCCTTGTTGCACGGATATTATGTATGTTTGGTTCTATGTATGTGTGCGAACAATTCTTTCTTTTATGAACCTTTCTAAGTCAAAATCCCGAAGCATATTGTCAGATCACAATCTAACATGCAGTCTTCGGTTACAAATGTGCCGCACATTACGCCCTAACATTGACAAACTGGTTAAAGAAAAGCGAAACGGCAAATGTGGGAAATGTCTACGTAATAGTTCTGTGTAACTCTCCTCTAGCTCAGGAAAAATAGCTATAATTTCTGTTCTATTTGCGTTATATGACTGTTCACATAAACTAGAATATATATGGCATAAAGCCGAAATGTAATTATTTATAATCTGTGACTATTCCGTAATTGAAACAGTCAGCATTAAAATTACGATGTACCGTGTGCCATTTCCTCTTTCCCGCTGTGACGTCACACGTTCAACTGGCCATGGATGGGAGCATGCGAGCTCAGTGAACTGACGTCACAGCAGCGATAACTGTCTTCCCCTGGGCTAGGGCCTTCTGCGACTGCAGTGTGGCTTACTACCGCATCCCCGGGTTAGCCAACTCCGTAGGACTTTCACTTTTGTCTATGTTTTGCTATTCTGATTTACACTTACTCAGGGTACTTCACTCCACCGGTTTTTTTTTCCCTCCTTCGAACATTCCTTTTCCCTATTCTGGGTTTCTACAGTCACTTAATGAGTCCACTTTATAGAATCCATTCAGAGCGTGTGGCCTTCCCATTTCCCTTTTGAACACATTACTGATGTTGCTGCGTCTTTCAGATCCGATATCTTGCGAATATCCTGGTTCTTCATACGGCCTCTTCTTGTGATGTCGCTCCATTTTCCTCTAGCAAATTTGTAACATGACTTCCTTTTGTCGTTAATGGTCATGTCTGCGAGTCATATATTAGCACTGGTAATATACACATATCTATGACCTCTTTTTTTCATACTGATGGAATTTTCTAGTAAGATAAACTTTAGAACCCAGAATTTCTTCCCGGCTTGTTTAATTCTTGTTTCGATTTCGTTCTGAGTGTGGCTGGAAAACGATACAGCTTGGTCTAAATAAACGTATTCATTTATATAGTCGATTTTGTGGTTTCCAATTTGGATTGGCTGCTTCGTGCTGTTCGTCATTATCTTTGTTTTCGCAACATTTATTTGAAGTCTTGATTGTTTGCAGAGCTCGCTTCTTACATCTTCTGTTTCTTCGTGCGAATCTGTTATGAGGGTAACATTGCCTGAAGGTGGAATAATTTCCTTCCATTTATGCTTATCCCATAGTCTTCTTTCATTTTGTTGAAGATTTCTTCCATTAGAGATATGAATAGCTTTGGAGATATTGGGTCTCCCTGTCTTACTTCTCGTTGCAAAGGGATTTCTTTCCTTACCTTGTCCATTTTAATTCCCGCTGTGCTTTCCCAGAAGTTGGGTGTACTTCTGCTGTATCCTCTAGCGTTTGAGTGCTTGTAATATGGCTAGATGTTCCACTGAGTCTAAGGCCTTTGCGAAGTCGAAGACTACGCATAGCTTCAAATTTTATTGATTCACTTCCCCTATTAGCTGCAATTATTCCACCTTCAGGCAATGTTACCCTCATAACAGATTCCTTCCAGGGTTTCTTGAAGAATGTATTAATAATTTTCATATTATTAGTTTGGGGAAAGTTTATTAATTTCTTACCCCTTTCGTTCCTTTTACCAAGCCCGTAGGCACCACATACCGATTCGTTATTGTCAGTTTTTCTATCAATTTTGCCATGAAAGTCCCCTATAGCCAGATTGACTTGGGATCTGTGTGCCTGTAGTCGTATTCTAATTTTTTCATAAAAGTCTTCTATTTCTTCTTCTGTGCTGGCCTGTGTTGGTGCATATACTTGGGCTATTGACATTGTTGTTTTTCCAAACCTGAGTTTTAGTAACGTTCTCCTTTTGTTTATTCTAATTATGTCTTCAATATTGTCCTTTATTTCTATTTGAGATAATAAATCCAACTCCCATTTGAGCTCTTTGGGTGCCGATGTGACTCAGTATGTCGTCTAAGCGGATAACGTCTATTCTCATATCTTTTAAAGCTTCTTTTAATTCGCTTAGTCTTTCTTCAGCGAGTAGCGTTCTCACTTTAACGTTGCTATTTCTAACTCTGCTTTTCTGTTGTTCTTTGCACCTGCATTGGTTTTGGGGGGGCGTTTGGAGTTGCCAATAGTCTTCACATCTGATATACTTATATCGCCGCTCGTAGTTATGTCTGCGGTCTAAGTCTTCTGTAAGGGATGCCCCTCGTGTATCCCATCTGGTACAGCGAAAGCGAAAAGGTCTTACTAAGACGCCAGTGGGCCAAAATTCCGGGGCATTTACCATCTCTAGCTCCGTCATGTTGAAACCTACTTTGAAGGCTTTGTTTCTTCCTCTTGTTCCGAATGCCTCGCAGTCGATGTCGCCTGTGATTTCGACTTCCCTTAAGTATGAAATAATGTCTTCAACCTCTGTTTCCTGCCTCAGTCTTACTAGAAACAGTCACATCCTTCTTGTGGCTGCTTGTAGTTGTCTGTTTCCGTTTCCTTCCGATCCGATTATCTCGCCTCTTTTTGTTTCTCTTCGTCTTTCTCCCAGTGCTCCTTCCAGTTGTTCTATCCTCATGCTGCGGTGCCTATTCCCTTTTTGACTAGAGTATGTGGCGTTCGTTACATTTCCGTCCTCGCTTACTGTTGGCCATTTAGAATTGTTTGGCACTTTCCCTTCCGATTCTAATTTTCTTTGCTGTTGGGTTATCCCGTTTTGCACCATTCTTTTTTTCTTTTATTATCGCCTCCATATTATCAGTGAATAACGTTAGCGTACACTGTAACTGATCTATCCTTTGTAAGATTTTTTTCAGCGGTTACCATCTAGAAAAAATATATTTTGTCTCAAACTAGAACGATCCTGTTGTAAACACATGTGAGATATATGTATATGTAGAGAAAGAGAGAGATAGAGAGAGAGGGGGGGGAAGAGACAGGGGGGAAAAGAGAGGGGGGAGAGAAATAATTTGCAAAATGCATCCACATTCATCCATGCATCGAATGCACTCTGCCGATGGAAAAGCATCTGAATCGGAATAGGTATACATGTGTGTATGAGTATGTGTGTTACTGGGTCTAAGGCGTAATATTCAACGAAGAATATCCATTCAAAAATTCGGAATGTTTTTAGTAAATTTAGTTCGATTATTATTTATTTATTTATTTATGCCAACAAGCTTCTGCTGGTGTTTTTAAACACACAAGCCGTGTGTCCCTCTGATGTGAGGTTCCCTTGTGGTCTAACCGGGAAAAAGTACGAATCAGCTGGGGAATTTAATGTCGTACTGGCAAGTTGGCCATGGTAGCTTAGTGGTTAAAGCAGCCGTTCAATAAGCGGAAGATCCGTGGTTCAAATCCCGGCTATGGCATTGCATTTTTCAGTCCTGATTGTTCCACTCATACGTGAACTTGTTTGAAATCAACCAATCATGTACACAACTTCAAATTTTAACCAATGACAGCCTTCATTTGCGAAAAATTAATCAAATTTCACCATCGTTTTGTCTGCTTTTCTTATGTTGTGATCCGGTTAGATAATCTAGCTGTACTATCCTACAGATGCGCAACAGCTTACGTAATTTAAAACAACAGAGCCGTTAGGTTTAAATGTCAAAAATTGCTGATTCTGGCTTTGGTGAAATTCTAATGCACGTGAAGTAGCTCGCCGAGTGTCGCTAAAAACTTGAATGACATTTTTGTTTATTTCTAGGTCTGCAAAGTCAATTTACCTTAATAGAGTGGCTGATGAATAGGAATATTCGCAAAATGTGTTTAGATTCGATTAAAGCAAATCTATTCGCAATATGCAGTACTGTTTTTTTTTACGAAAAAAGTATTTTAAGGATACCCATCTGTGTAAAAAGGCTAAAAATTTCAAAAATTGCCAAAAATGGATTTTTGTTTTATCAAATAGTATAAATCTTCTGCTTTATTTTGATATACTTTTTATAGCCTTACGGCCTTTTTAACTATGTCACGTGGCCGCCTAACTGATTGCTTGTAAGTGGTCATGTCCATTTAAATCCATACAGTTCCATTATCCTTGCTATGACTTCAAACTTAGTTTTTCCCTGTTTTTATTTTTAGCACTGGTGGCTCTTTAAAATGTTCCACACGATGCAATTTTCAGTACTTATGCATGAAATTTGGTGTAGCTGCTTAGAAATAACATTAAAAAAATGAGATAATTTTTTCAAAACGTGAATAACTGCTGAGTAATTAAATATTAAAGTTTACATTTCGAAATTTAAATGAAAAAAATTATGAATTTAAAATTTAAAATTTATTTTTATCCAAACTAATAACAAGATCAAGAAATTATCTCATCAATTTGCTAACATTCTATCATAGGACATAACTGAAAATTATTAAGTTTTTCAAATCAAAATTGCATCCTGGGGAACCTTTTATACAAATATTAAAAAAATATAGAATAAAATATTAATATGTTAGTAACTAATCTGACTAACTGTATGAAATTTAGCACAGTTACTCCTCACCATACAGTGATTGTTGTGTTAAAATTTCAAATCAATCCAATGAAAACTGTAGATTTTCAAAATTTCACAGATGGGTATCCTTAAATGTAACAGATGTTACTTTCAAACGACAGGTCCACCACAAACAAAGTAAAACAAAGTAATCCGAAGTGACAATTCCCATACAAAATTAGCTATTTCTATTTTTCATTCTTTCGGCTGTTCGTTTGGGTTTCTCCTAATGTTCTTGTTTTCTAAATCATGCCAGTATTGAGACAAACAAAACAAAAAAAGAAGTTATTGAAATCAGTTGAGCCATTTTCGACATTTTGCGAGATTTATATCTATGTATATTATACGGCACACACACACACACACACACACACACACACACACACACACACACACACACACACACACACACACATACACACACACACATACACACACATACAGACTCACACTGGGTGGAAGGGAAGTCATTACATTAATTTGAACCAGTGGTATTTGAAGCACATTTTGTATCTTACGTTTTTGTCTCTGACCATTTCCTACGGAGATACATTAGTTTCGTCGAAAACAACCTGGTAACAGTGCAGATGCTGTGGGTGTCACTTTCCCTAGCTCAGTACATAAACAAACTTCCTAACGGTATGTAATGTAATCTAAAAGAGTGCGACTTGAGAACATTGACATATACCTTGCCTTGTCCTTCTGTGTTTACAGTGCGAGTGTAGGCCAATCACAAGCGTTAGCTCCCAAAACATTATACGAAAGCGAAAGTGCCGGATCTGTTTACATCCACAAACCAGCTCAATTCCCTGACCAACCTCAACGCAACGTCGACGACTTACTTAACGTCTGAAAGAGCAACTTGGAGTATTCCTTCACGTGTTTTAAGTGATTAGTTATTTCCTAACCTTGTGTGATGCCCCGTGATTACTATCGAAACTATGCCAGAAATAAGTTTTTCTACGCATCTTACAGGTAAAAAACTGTTATTTCCGTATATTCTTGTGGAATTACGCATCCAATTTGGATAAAAATACTATATATTTTTTTTCCGAAATTGGCTGATCAAACAACAAAATGCCATTCGACTTTTTTGTGTTTAATGCTTCTATAAAGCACATATTAGAAGGAATGTAATGATCTCCCTTCCATCCTGTATATATATATTATACTGAGTTATGAAACTATGCTTAAATGTGTCAAAATTGTTTCCGTATGTAGCTACTGTCTGTCTAGGGAACTAACGAGGATATAATTCAATTGCTGATAATCTAATAATCTACAATGCTGTTAGTGAAACTATAACATAGGAGCTAAAATCCCAGTTTCTTAGAGCAGGTACATTTGCCTAAAGAGTCGCGAAAGGATAGGAAGAGAAACCGTATTTCATCGCGAAGATCCGCCGTCTAAGCAGTGCATCCCAAGAGCAATCAATGACGTCACAGGCTTAACAGATTAATAAGGTGAGATAACGCTTGGTTGCCGTAGTTTCCACATGGCGTAATTGGGGGGCCACAGCGTTACGTGCTGTCGAGGCTAATTGCGAAATATTCACGGGTCGATTGCCTTCATCACTCCGTCACATTGCGGTATCAACCCCGCGCTTCAGGTACATACGTACATATACACATACATACGCAGCGCTGCACAAAAAATCAAACGGTTACTGCGAAAGAAATTTCAGTCTCTGTTTTGAATTCTGCTTTCTAGTCAGGTTACGTTAGATGGCGTTTAGCGAGTTCACAAGTAGCCGGTGTCCAATGGAATCATCGATAATTGAGAAACAAAATCAAATCTTTACTGCAGTTATAACTTTAACATGATGTATGCCTACAAATACAAATTAAAGTTTGTTTTGAACTGTTACTAGGCTCTTCTCACCATGTCCCATCATTTAGTTAGCTATGAATGGCATCTTTTGTCAGGTGTTCAATATATACAGGATGAAAGTGAAATGATCCGTCAGACTTTAGCAGCGAATTTCTCGTGTTGTGACTAACAAGAAAGTATAATACCAAAATGTTGAAAAGTTTATAGTTTCTAGAAAAAAAAAAATATTTTTAACAAAAAATTGATCATCACCTGGCTGAATTATTATTGATTGAAGATTCTTGATTTATTGCTATATTCATAGAAAATTGAATAAACGATAACTTTTTTTCTTTGGGGTATTTTAATAGACTCATCGGTTTTTGTGTAAATTAAATTTTAAAAACCCACAATTTATTGCAAGAAAAAGGTAACAAGTTGTGCGTTCTTTTAAATTTAATTTACACAAAAACCGTTGTATCTATTGAAATACGCCAAAGGAAAATGTCATTTATTGAATTTTCTATGAATATAGCAATAAATTAAAATAATTCAGCCAGGTGATGATACATTTTTTTTGATAAAAATATTTTTTTCCAGAAAACTATAAATTTTTCAACATTTTGGTATCAGACTTTCTTGTTATTCACAACACGAGAAATTCGCTGTTAAAGTCTGGCGGATCATTTCACTTCCATCCTGTATATACTGAAAAAGCTAGAAACTAGTTACAAAGCTACATAAGCATTAACAGAATAATTTGTCATTGAGAAAATTTTGTACGGAATAAAATTATTTTGAGAAGCAGTTTTAAAAGCACTAAAATTGTCAACTCTTTCCTTAAGACCATTAGGAAGGGCATTAAATATTTTTATGGTTTCATAATATACACCTTTCTGGAAGCAAGGACGTACTACACTGGGATGATGGATGTTGACCGTTTGTCTAGTGTTTATCTCATGAATTTCATTGTTTGTTATAAATGTGGATCAACAGGATATAAAGAATTTTGGGGTCGAGAATAAATACGTAAGGTTAATATCTCCAGTCTTATAAAAAGATCTTTATGCCCAACCATACCCAAATTTATTAACTATAAGTCTGATAGCGATTCTTTAATGGAGTTCAAGCTTTCAACTGGCCATCTAATCGGACAGTTCAGTTTTCATTAAAGGACAGGTGTTCCACCAATCAGAGAATTCCCATGCAGCAATGGCAAATATTGATATAATTCTCGAAACGCAAATAGCGCGAGTTTAGAAGACGCTAAAATGTCGGACAATCACAAAAATTAACGTCAATACAGCACCAATTTCCAAGAATATTGCAATAAGCGCAGTCCCGCAAATTAATTTCACTAATCGTGCAATAAATAACTTATACATGCAATAAAGTTTTGTCTGAAAACCAATATATTCAGTTCACCTATTTTTCAATGTTACGTAGCATTCCAAGGTTGTCATTTTCATCATGCAGCTGTGTTGTGCTGGAAACGAATCGATCGTTTAGCGCTTGCGCAGAACTCATTGTCCCTGGTGAGTGTACAACATTTTACAGTATTTCAACTATAAAATTGAGTATATGCTCGGGCATACATTCTCGTATGAAACTTAAGTACTGCCATTTTAGTCTAGTTACATAATACTATTGTATGAGCGTCTGCTATGGTTGTTGGAAATAATTCGTGCAACCTTCTTTTGTATGCGGAACATTCGTTTACTCACTACTGACTATTAAAATTCCGTATTCCGTTATAGAGTTAATATATGAATAGTAAACTAATTTAAGTGTGTCTATAGAACTCACTCGGAAAGCATAGGAGGATGTAGGGAAACTAATGCAATGATGCTCTCTAGGAATATACTGCATTCTAGATATGCATAAATAACTATTTATAGTTATTTATGTAACTATTGTATAATCTGACTGATTGTAACACGAATATATGTTTAGCGCGTGAGTGAAAGTGAATGCGTTTATTTTTAGAGCGTCACAATAAAAAGATTGTACACGTGTTACATGCAACGTTTTATGCAATTTGAGCATTAAAATGCGTAAAAATAATTAATAAATTTGCTAACTGCAAATTATTGTGTATCAGAGATCAGAGATGTGTCAGGTAATATAGTTGCTAAGCAGATGTTTCTTTTGTTTCAAAATCCATAGAGGAAAATGGAAGGTAATGATAAAATATGTTTTCTTTATTCACAAAATGTTTTTGCCTGGTGCCGGTGCATGAGGCCCTGCTTACAGGCTACAATTCTCATAAATTTACAATTACCAAGTTTTTATTGGATAGTCTTGTTGATTTCTATAAATCCATACTATGACCACCTGTAGGTCACCGAGCAGAGTTTTATTCGACATTAACATTATCCATCCATTTTTAAAACAAACATTTTTCTATTAGCGTATGTATATGCTAAGAGAGGTATGCACTCACACTTGGGCATACGTTATACGTCCCACACAAGCGCGCGTGTACACCCAGACGCGCAGAGTTGGCGAGCCGTGGCTGTTCTATAAAATGTAGATTCTCGCATGTTTGCTGTGTTTCGGCTCGCCTTTGCCAGTATTGGTTATAACGGGTTCTGGTGTCTCTGAGGAAGAAGCTCTTCTCAACACTGCCTCTTTGATAGTTGGAATAAGACTATTGAAAATATGGATTGTGGTTTGCTTGACATTTTGAACGAAGCCAAAAGTACTGAGAGTTTATTGCTAGAAAAATCAAAAGAATGTTACGAAAAATTAATGATGTGATTCTTGTGCTTGAATGTTACTGCACTTGTGAGAGTGAGGACTTCGGGGTTTCTCACAGACATATAGGACTTCAGGCGTTCGTTAAAATGCAACACCGTTGCCTTAATAACTAGCTTGTCTAAAGGAGGCGCAAGTTCAGCATCTTCCAAAAATGCGAGTTGAAGAGATTACCCTTTATATAGTACATTTTCCAAACATTTTGACTTGCTGGGAAATGGCTCGAATTATTGGGATTAAAATACCTGTTATGAGATATTTCAATGCTAAAAGAAATGGATACCCTGAATCTACAGGAAATGTCCTCAGAGGTCCTCTTAATTCGTGATGACTTTTGCATAACTGGTAAATCGTAAGAGATAAGCAAAATATTTTATGAAATTAATAATTTCCGACATATTCCAATTATTTGTTTGAATTTTCCAATACTTAAGTTTTTCTCAAGTGAAAACCCTTATTTGGTTTTTATATCCTGCATGTGTAAAGAGAATAGAATTTTAAAGCCACCATATAACCACCAGCTTTTAAAAGAGTAGACTATCGCGTAAGTATAGTGTATTTTCCTATTCTGATTGTACCAATAAGAAATACAGAGGTATTTTTAGACGTGGCAAATGGCAGGAAGTTGCGTATTGTTTTATGGTAGAGTTGTATGACCTCACTCGCGCAGATCCTAGCACATACATGGGCAGGAGAGGAGAGGTAGCGATTGAACGTGCCTCACTTTCTCCATATTCTCTTGCCGAGTGACGAAGATTGTCTTAATACAAGTGGCTTCATTCCACCTGCGCGGTAGTAATAATTTCTACGCTGTTACTGACTATTTTGTTTATATTAAATATATTTTGCATCTAATTATTACAGACACCTACTGTGGTTAGGCAAATTACGTAAACGTTTAACCTTTCCTTATCTTATGCAACTAATATTCTTACATTCCCTTATGATTAACATACTAAATTGTTTTTCTTTCACAATAAATAAAGCAGTAAAGTTCCATTGCTATTTAGGCTCAAATATATTTTGAAACTATTTAATCAACATAATGAATTGTTTGACTTTAAGCTCAATATTGTGCTGAAACTTTCAAATGCGAAATACAATAGCTTATTTTAAATAAAGTAATAAGAAATTAAATCCCTATAAAGTAAAATTATATCGTCTACATATGTGAATATTCAGAAACCACTACTTGAAATTGTAAATAAACACCTGTAAGATCACCAAAGTTGGCTTTATGCTTCTGATCAGTGGCGTTTGATAATGTAACGCTTTATATGTGCAAATTTAAATCCGTATATTAAAAAGCAAACTTTCCTGTTTTTGTTTCTTAAAAACATCTCTGCCACTCTTCATGAAACATGTCCCGACGGTCATACTCGCAAAGATAAAGCTGAACAGCCGAGAAAGAGAAGAATCGCCGGCGGAGTGAGACAAGAACGCGTTTCAGTGGAGTGCCCTTTTTGAGCCGATTATAACCTACAAAGCTCTTTGTGGATCAAAAAGATTTTAAAGTCAATTTTGTTCAAGAGTGAGTAGAGAAAGTCCTATGCACACACAAATCAGATTGTTCCATTATGCCTGCATATGAGAATAATGACCATGTATGCTGACGACTACTCAATATGCGCGTTCTATCGCAATAAATTATAGGCCGTTGGTCTGTCAGCCAACACAAAGTTAAAGGGGATCCAAACTGGGATGAGCCAGGAATAAAACCAGTTTGCCCTTGCTCCAACTTCTGTTGGAGACCTAAAATGGTAATGGGTAGGACCGGTCACGACACCTTTGACCTAAGAAGGGCCACTTGGAAACTTCCGCGCAGATGTATGTAGAATAAGAATAGGAAGCAGTGCTCCCAATCCATAAAGAACAAATTCAGGGAGGCGAATTTGTGTTTCTAAAATTTCGAGTTCAAGAAAATTTACATATAAACACCGAGTATTTGTACATTATGCTAAAAGTATGTTGTAAATGGGATTTTCAAAAGAATTAGTATAAAGTATATCTATGGCAGACACAGCATTTAATGGCGGCTGATAGCTGAGTACTTCACGATCAGGTTATTCTTTCCAGTTGCACAAATAAATTATGATATTTACATCACCGGCTTTATAACGTGATTTCACAGCGTGTGTAACTGTACAACACCGCAAGGCGTAGCAAGCCTATTATTGGATGTGTAATGACCAGCTCCTTCTGCTACCCGGCATTAAATTTTGTATCTGCCTTAGCAGTGACTTTAGTTTTGCTCAAGACACAATCTTACTTCTGATGCATATTGTGGCTCCATCCGGTTACTTTTCTATCACTTTATTATTTTCTAAAGTTTTACCCCAAATACACAGTTTTCCTCTCGTCATTAACACAGTCTACGGTCTTTCGAGCTATCACAATAATTTTTATTTCTCATAACCTTGCTCAGTCCTTACAGCCGGCGGCGCCGTGGCCGAGCGGTTAGCGTGCTCGCCTACCACCTAGGCGGCCCGGGTTCGATCCCAGGGACCCGCATGTGGTATTCGTGGTGGACGAAGCGGCGCCAGGGCGGGTTTTCTCCGGGTGCTCCGGTTTCCCCCGCCATCTCATTCCACCGGTACTCCATCTTCATTCCATGTATCATCAGTGTCACCGCTTGCGGTGCCGTAGTAGTAAAAGCGGGCGTTAAACACAACAACAACAGTCCTTACAGTCTCTTTCTTCACTTTCTTTTTCTCTCATGTACTAATTACATGTTGTAATCTTCGCGACGCTCGTTGAATCTTCTTATGGCGACCAATACTACGACACTCACGCACGCTGTCTCACACTCACTGACACACTGACCGACTTGTGTCTGTAACTGTAACTCTAAAAACTCACTGGTCCCCTTATATACTGGGGATGACGTCATACGGACCTTTCTCGAGTTACACACGCAACGCAAATGATGCAGCTAGAAGTCTCGCGAACGTTCCCAAAATCCCTTTTGTTTCTGCCGCTTCGATTCTTGACAGCCACGTACACACAGCAGCCGCACGAGGAAGCCTGACCTTGAACGTCTTTGCCCGCTCCCGGTATGGCATGTGCTTTGGAGTAGCTTGGCCCCGTTCGTCTTTTGTTGTGCGCCGAGCCCGACGTCACAATATAAATTAATGAAAACGACTTCATGCAAGAAATCACGTACAGCATAATATTAGAAAAACTGAATGATGTTTAAAAATAAATCACTGTTTATGAATTGTTGACATGTAAAGGAAATACTGAAGAGTCCAAGGCATTTTCATTTAAAGATGTTGCAATTCACTTAGCAAGTTACGGAAACTATAGTGCGTTTTGTGACGCCATGGAAGGTCGTCACTTCGAGATATCGACTGGCCTTACCTTAGAGAGGTGTACAGCCGTCAGGTTGGTAAGCGCAACCCCTCTCGCCCCCGCTACGCCCCGCACTCAGTGTTAAGTCTTGTATTTATTTATGTTTTCAAAATATATTCAAGGAAAAGGCATTTGGTATTATATGTAACCACAATATACCCCACCGATCCATTCCCAACACGATTCCGCAAATAGATGTCCACTCACTCTCGCTAAGCTAAGTCAAGTGGGGTAGCAGGAAAAGCATGGGGCTAGGCTTAGCAAGTGTCAAGTCAAGTAATGGTAGCAGATAGTTAAAGAAGGAGAGAGTGGCGTGCGACAGTTTTCAAACATATGTTATAAGCAATACAACGATTATATCTGACATCGGTTCGGGAATACAAATTAAAACGGTAACAGGTTACAAAGAATCAACTATTTCAGTACATATGCAATTTCGTTTGATTTAGCTAAAAAGCATCAAGAATGCGAAAGACAAAGTAGACTACGATTTAAACAAAAGCGCACGCAATCAAGTCTAGCTGACAGCTGACACAAAATTTAATGGTGGTTGGCTCCACATAGCATCCTGAATCTGCGTATCGCCTCATGCCGATGATGTCAACTTCTGCTTCACGACGAAATATTCCACAACATCTGTACTCGTTGTGCCTGGCTTCGCTCGAGCGATGTGATTCTTCACTCCGGGTATGCGTTAGTGTTTATGGGTTAAGGACAACACCGACTCGTTGTATATAATGTTTAATGAATCCTTGAACTCACAATTACGGAGAAGTTGCCGACCGATTTAATATAATAAAGCTGTATACATCTTGTAGACTGGTAATTCTATGCAGGTTTACAATACTGCACGTTGCTGGCAGACACCTAAACTACCCCAACGACCTTTGCAGAAACACACTAATGCGTGTTACCAACACGCAGCAACAGGCGAAGGCTCGTCGTCGAAAGTGTGTATAGCTATTACGCTAATCACAGAGTAAACCCATCTCTTTTTCCTTCTGGCTAGCCAGCGAATTCCGCTTCCCTTTCTTAATTCCTAGAAATCTATCTACTAGAAGCTATATCGTCTTCTTTCACCTCTCAAATTCCGGTAACCACCTAACTACCTGGAATCGCTCAACCTCGCCAATTCCGTGAATTTGTACCTGGTCCTAAAAGACCCACTCACTCATACTCTGCTAATTCCCTAACGACCTTTTTCCACAATATGAAACCAATTCCTTATAGAAGATATTTTTATACACGTAAACTATATACAATATATGCCTCTGATTTTATATTTTCTTTCTACTGCCCTATGTTTTCTATGAATCAACTAATTATTAATCGTAATTTATTATATACCTTATTCTCTTAAAGTAACTATTTACTTTCTAAAATCCTAAATTCAGATTAATTTATGCCTTGCGCTGTTGTATAGTTAAACACCCTATGAAATCACGCTCCAAAGGCAGCGATATAAATATCAATTGCACCAACAAAACGTATTTGCACAACAGGAAAAAGAATAATAATTGCCAGCTATCAGCCGCAATTAAATTTTGTGTCTGCCGCAACTCTGCAAACCATTAATTGCCATAAATGGATTTTGTAGAAATGATTGAGTCGATCGTCAAGTGCAAGAGTGTAATATTTTGCAGAAAATTCAAAAATATTTCACAAGTATTTGATTTCTTTTCCTCGCTTTCAATTTTCTCTGACTTAGGTATCCGCATAAAATATACAACTGAAGGGAATACCTCACTCATAGTAACCTAACTAGCAAGAATGGACGAAACGAAACGAAGGAGACTACATGCCGTGCTGTCGCTCACAGACAGGGCATAAAGATTTGCAGAAATTTTCCTGGCTGGAAGACCCAACCCACTGCTGGAGCTGCCAAGAGAGGGCGATGAACGAGCCTAGAAACCACGCAGCCCTCTGATGTCTACGGAAACTCTATCCATGGAGCAAATATCCGCACCATTTGCACCACATCACGCCGCAAAATCTGAAAGCGCTTGAAACATGAGAAGGAAACGGAATGAAAGCGACATGAGGGAAAGAAAATTCACCCCAACATTTGCCTATCAACCAGAACAAGATCACGTAATCGAGCAGTCGAAGGGAACTGAACCCAAGACTTGCCGAGTGCGAACCTTACACGCAACTGCACCAACTCCCCCTGACATGTTACCCCTCCTGTATAATGCACATGGAAGTTAAAGGTTTAATCTTAACCGAAGTACTTGACTTTAAATCCTAACATTGGAAACATTTAACTATTATTTGGAACACTACTTTGTTAGCTGGTGGCCGGGAGGGCTCGGGGCGCTGATCACGACCCACCCTCTAGTACTGCACCCACCATTGACGCCTGTAGTGGGCAGAGGTGGGGGACGCAGTGGCTGGGCGGCAAGCCTTGGCCCTTCCTGGGCTGTTGCGCTAGGGGTAAAAAAAACCATTGTTAGTCGGACATTAACAGTTTAGATAGCGTTCTGCAGTAATATTGTTGATGTATTATGCTGGATTTATTCAATTTCGAATATCTTAGAAACGTCTAGGGGAAAGAAAATATGCTCCTACTTCTGATTTCAGAATACCGTCTTCGTATGGGAAAAAAATTAAAAAGAAATGAAGATGAAGCCAATACTACCAGTTCCACGAATCCCTAGTAACATATTTCTTAATGATGATTGCAGATGCACAAGGTATCGTGGTTATAAATGAAGACAATGGAAAGGAGATTTTGATCACTATCAGAAACTTGGAAAAATAGATTGAAACTAGCTAAAAAGTTCGTGCAGCTCGAGTCTGCACAACTCAACTCACAGGCTTTTTCTCTCAGTAAATGGCATGTGAGTAGACATAGTTTCCAATGCTTGACGTAGAGGCAACATTGATCAAGGAAATAATTTTTAAGAAGGTGGTGCAATTCAGGTGACGATACAAATTACGCAACCATCCTCTGCGTAGGCCACTACCCTAGTAGGGAAAGATGATGGAAGAGACCTGAAGGTTCACCGAAAGCGCAAAACGTGGGCGAGGTCCCTTCCAATACGAACGTTCCAGTACAACCTTACCTGACCGGGCTGATCGGGAAGGACGGAGGTTTTTTTTTTTTTTTTTTTTTTTTTTTTTTTTTTTTTTTTTTTTTTTTTTTTTTTTTTTTTTTTGCAGAGCGCACATTCACCGTCCAGTCGCAACCCTGCTGAACATCTTCGCTTGGTCCTAAATCTTCAAGCGAATGAGAAGGAAATGAGGGGAACAGAAAATACTGGACAAGAAACTATGGAATGTGAAGGGGGAACCACGGAATAGGAAGTCAGATTGCGCGCTCGGCAGGGATCGAACGCACGACCTCTCGAATAGGAGTCACACGTGCTGCCACTTCGCATCCTCACTCCAACAACAGCCAGAGTAGCACATAATATCCAAAACAGTGAAAGAGATTGATATATTGTACATTAGATATATTTTTCCAGTTACAGCAGTTATCAAAACAGACCATAAATGTATTTGCTACTTCAGTTGCGTGTCCGTCAAAATAATGTTTACTAACTTGCATCAGCGCGTAAGACAAATATTGATAGGGCATATATAACAGCCTGGAAGGAAGTTCACCACATTTTCCGCCACTTCTTGGAAATGAAGGAAATAAATTTAAAGATGTCAAATGCTCGGTGGAGCGCGAAGAACAAAACAGTTCCCCCTCCATGATTGGGATGTCAGAGTCAGAAAGGTCTAATCGATATTGGAGCAACAGCGTCGATGGTATCTCGTGTTTAAGTAACGAAGTTGGTATCCTCTGGGATCCCCTGTCCGTTGCAAAGGTTTAAGTAATGATTAATAACAGAGGGTTCCGGGAGCCGAATTTCTCTTAAAGCTGATGGCGTCTTTCATCGCTGGAGTTGCACCCTCTCAAAGGCTTGATTTATGGAGACAACGATCTATGGTCGGATTTGCGTAAAATATAAAACATGAAATTATCAATGCAACCAGGCCCTTCAAGCATATAGTGTTCTTGAAAATATTAAAGTACTTTTGTTCTCTGTTTCTGGTCATTTATACTCCTTTCCTCCCTTGAATTTGTATCGCTGCAGGATTTCACACTGTTGCTTTGCTTCTATTTACAATTTTGATATTTTCTTGTAGTTTTTTAAATTTATTTCGGGTAGCGTTCCCTGGATACCCCGTCTTATCTGCACCATTGGGTTTCACGCATTCAATGAACCTACGTAATTTATTCGGGTGGCTACCGACTCCCTCCTCCGATTCCCTCCGAAGCTGTGAGTGTAAATATGCTGATTCCCTTCGCGCTAAAAAGGAACTGCTGGAATTAAATAATTCGATTCCCTTCTGTAAATCTATTTTATTCTTAGTTTTATGTTGGCATTACCTACACCCAAGTCGATAGTAAAGACATCAATCGATTCGGTCGCCTAGTGTGTCCTTGATCTTGGCAGTAGGCCCCGTTCATACAACAGAGCAGTGCATTGGAATGTAGACGGATGTGTGTATGTAAGCGTGTAACAAATCGTAAGTGAAAGGGGCAAAGAGTTGATTCTGCTGGGGAACTATGTATTTAGCTTCCAAATATAGGAGGGTTTTAAGAGGTGCACATGTTTATTAAAAAAACTGCAAGTGCTTTATAAAAACTGATTCAAACATTGAAGTGATCATAGAATAAAACGTGCAACATAATCATGATTGTGAAAATGATGGAAAATTATATAGATAAATTAATAGAAATAGTATTAAAGGAAAACAGTCGGAAGATATAAGTAAAAGTCCATGGAAACTCCTTCACAAAGAGGTAAGTCAGGAAAAATTTTATTTCCTTATTAATTACATTTCTATTATGCCAACAGAACTACATGGGCTATAGCCAGAAAATTCAAGATATACACATCTTAAACATATGGCATTTTGATCAAAATCGTTAGAGCTATTTTCAAGAAGAAAGAACTTTCGAAAAATGTTCCTCGTAAAGGGTAGTTTAGGGTGGAGGAATTATCTTCAAAATCTTCGTGTCGCATCTATGAAAGACATTAAACCTAAATGCCAACTTTGATATTTAACCAACTTTTCATTTTTAACACACACACACACACGCGCACGTACGCACACACGCACACACGCACGGACCTTTCCCTAAGCGCTTTTTCTGGATTCAGGGGGCCTCAAAACATATATTTCCAGTGAAATCTTGACATCGAATTTTGGGTGGAATACAATACTTCCTCTACTTACTATACGTAGTAGAAAAAGTAAAAATGAATTACATGGAGAACAAAATTGAACAATTAGATAAGGGACAGGTCAGTATATTGCAATACTGCAATGCCATGTCTTGCAAAGTGCTTCCCAATGTCTTTATGTAATGCCTTTTGAGTGACTAGTATGATTAATTGATTAATGAAAATGACTTTCAAACATATCAAGGGTATTGATTGGCTGTTTCGGTTAATATGCTTCAGAGTTCAAAGTGTGTGTGACGAAACATCGTGTGGTTAACTCATGGAGGGAATCGTACTACACTTTATTTGAATAATAGAAAATTGGGAGTTAATATGACTGTGCCCAGTTTGCGAACGAATCAAGAGCTTATTTTTGGGAGGGATGTGTAGTAAAAGCTTTGCTTTATTTGACCGTGTCCTCTTTCATTACCTAACATGAAAATAAGACCTTGTGAGAGTGGATTCAATAGATCAACACATGCAATAACAGTAGAAAGTCGTCATAAATGACACTATGCCGTTTACAACGTCATCCCACACACATCGACATTCACTTTTCACTTCCTAGCTTCATAAAGGGGAGCCGTTCACATTCGGGGGTCAGCAGTTATTACATTGTTTCGCTTTTCGCCTCCTACCCTGCAGCCTCGTGCTGCTTTCACTACTTTGCAAATGTCAGCGCCTTTTTTGTTGCATTTTTTTTTCTCGAACGCTTGCAAATGGATTGAATCAGCCCCTGGATGTTAATTATGGAAACAAATCCACTCCGAAAAATAAATTGGGTCAGTGCAATAAAGCGTTCCAAGCTCTATGTCAGTCAGCCCCCATTACTGATCAGCGTATTTATTAAGTCTTTCAGTCATCGCCGTGGTAATGCAATAAATGAGGTAATAGTTCCAATGATGGTCATTTTGTTCCCTCCATACGCATTATTGCTATTAGCATTGTTAGCTGAGTGTTAACGCACATTCATGTACCAAATGAGGCGCAATTACGTTGAAATTTGCAGGAAATGATGCAATTTCGAAGTTATAACTGTAATAGAATTTTGAAAACTCTAATTTGAAAGTTCTCTTTAGAAATACAGTAGAATGAAAGTTTTAATTTTTGGATTTCGCACTCCCCGTGCGTTGGCCGGAGTCGCAGAAATGCTAAACAGAGTTGTCCGTCGGTGATCGCTAAATGTAGGTATATAACTCGAGGGCGATCTTTCAGCTCTAGGCTACTGACAATGGACCACGCTGACATGATGAGCAGTCAATCTACTCAAATCTTCAGCCATGGGAGAAGTAACGAGCGAACGAGCATTTTACAAATACACGCTCTTTTATCAACTTAAGTCCCGTGTACTATGCATTACTCTCCATCATTCCTTCTTACGTGGTCCAATCCTAAATCCTGCAATCAAAGACGCCATCGTTACTTACTCAAACCTAAGATTGTGTTTCCTCTCTAATTTTCAAGACTTTATTCTGCGTGCCTTGGCAACTACCTGATTTCTGAATATAACTGATTTCGAATATCACCTTAAACTGCTTTCTTTACACCTAATAACCCCATGACAAAATTTTAACTCATGCTTCTGCATTATGCACAGATTTTATAACATGGAAATTATTTATTGCAATTATTTGTCTATAACCCTCTCATTTCTTTATAAAACTTTTAATCTCACCCGCCAATACTTCCCGTGACTGACGAAAAAGACAGGCTGCAGTACAAACTGCAGTGACGTAATTCTCCTATTCTGACCATGGCCCAATAAAGTAACATCACAATCGCCTAACATATCCATATTCTAAACCAACCAAAACAATAGCTCGTCGAGTTCATTCAAAAGATGCAATTTCATCATGATGGTATACAATGAAAACTAGGTATCATTACTACGTAACTCTAATTCCACCACAGGGTCTTTTTGCTAACCACGATATGGTGTATCATGTATCATGTCACACCGGTTATTTTGCGTGTACTCTCCCCATCTCAACAACAGTAATCGCCGGGATTCAAACTCATGAAGTTCAGCTTTCAAATTGCGTCCAGGCCTTAATGAATTACAACCAGAAAAAGAAGCTAACCAATATTCTTTTGTTTTAGAAGGATAAATTTTTGAAAGAGAAGCTCTTGCAGCTTAATATGCCTTACTTGAAACCAAAAATAAACTTCGTACAACAGAAGCAAAATTCTTACATTCTTCTCTGGTACTCAAAATTACGCGTCCTACGTGCCTAACGTTGTTCAAACTGTGAACCACTTCATGGCAGTGAAGAAACTGCCACCTTGCTTTAGACCACTTTGACCTCGGGTGCTACTCTGCAAAGCTCCCAGAAACCTTCGTAGGTGACACAGGACGAATTCTCTAAATACACTCGCAAATTGGTTTACATCGATGCTAATAACTACATAATTTAAAACTCATTGGTTTCTATGCTCTTAAGCATGCAACAGGTAGTTTAGTCCTATAGCAACATTCAAAGTAGCAATCAACATAAGAAGATTAACCCTTTGAATGAAAACCATAGAAAGGCTTTCTGCGTCTACCTTAACCACAATCTGGATTTGTGCACGGCAGCAAATTGTTTGCGTAAATGTCAATTAACGATTGGAAATAGTTTTCTCCATCCCAGTGGTAGTACGTATCGCAGTTTCAGAACATCCACTAAACGAAGATACTTCGACACACAAGCTTCTAAAATACGTCAAATGGGGTTTTAGGCGTGGCCTCTGTGCACATTTCTGCTTTTCGGGATTGATGTTGCATTATGTTTCGCGCCCGTTAAACGCATGCTAGAGTGAGTCATGAAACCTGTTTTAAGGAATTTAATACTCCACTTAATCGTCAACTTTTAATTTACATTTAGAAATACATAAACATGTACCTATATTTTATTTTTATATTTACTCTACACGTATAGCAGCCGTCAGGAACAATGGCGGTAAATGACATATAACGCGCATGTAGGGGTAATAGGGGAAGTGCTGTGTTGCAACTGTTTCCCATCTTTGTCGGGAAGTATTTGTACGCATTATACACCATTTCTCTGGCTTGGCTATGAATAACGCAACTTTTTTTTTTATTCTGACATGGTCAGAACTCTTAACAAACTTACTATCACACGATGGAGTGGACTTATTGCTCAGAATTATTTAATTTCACTGTTAAACTGTAAGCAAGTACTCTCACAATCGCTCTGAAACAGACTACGCCTGATTGATTATAAAAGACGTGACTGTGACTCGTTGGATATTTTATTTCTGCGCAATCACCTTCATTCGTGGCGGCGACTATTATTGAAGTTATACAAAGTGTGTCCACTGATACAAAAATAGCAATAAATAAAAGAGAATCAGTTAAAGTTAATGGTGGTGTAAGACAAAAGGGTAAGAATTTGGACAAATCATGTTAATGGAGGTAGTAATGAATCAGCACTAAAACTGAGAACTATATTGTACGCAGATGACCAGATACTGATGGCAACAAATGCAGATGACCTGCAGAAAATGCTACACTGCTACAATAAAATTGCTGTTGAATATGGAATGAAAATTTCAGCAAATAAATCCAAAACTGGAATGAATCCTGTTAGATATAAAATAGTACTACATAGTATAATAATTTACTACGTATCACACTTCAAATATTTAGGATGTAACGTCTCGTAGCATGGAGAAGTATATGTCATAGAGAACATAAATACATTCAGCTATATAACAGGCACGTTGAAAATAACATTAAAAAGTAAGCCCCTAAAGAACCCGTAGTTAAATTGTATAAATGTATGGCAATACCAACTCTGACCTATGGTTCAGAAACATGGACATTAATAAAAATATACAGTACAGGCACCAGAAATGGTTAATGAACGAAGGCTTTCACGACCGGAGTCATAATTTGTAAAATGTGCTTCCGGGCTAACAGGCCGTGGTCCACTGGCCTTCTTCATTGCACTCCCACACGTTTCAGTAGCTACGCAAGGAGAGCTTTACAACGCAGCTGATGATGCTTGCCGCAGCTGCAGGTGAAGTGTCTAAATGTCTGGGATTGGAATGAAGAAGCCAAACGGACCATGGCCTCTTAGCCCGGAATTATATATATACATAAGGAGCACTCGAAAGAGTATTAAGTATGTTGCTTTAGTCACTATAGTCTTTGATGGATTTTGTTCTTTTTCCACACGTTATTATATAAAATATAGAGAATACGTTATTATATGATAGCGTCCACACTTTTGGTCGCACAATGAACATATGCAGTCAGTGTCCGGTTGGTGGAATCTTTGCGTTCTGCATATCTTGTGATGGAAGCCGTGGATAGCGAGTCTGGTTACCATATGCCTTTGATCTTGGTATGTCTCTGTCCACTTCCGGTCCGTCATTGCGCTTGTGCCATAGAAGCCTGGGTCGATGTCGTTTCGCTTCCTATGTCCTGACTCTAGGTGTGCTTGATAAGGGCCAGTAGATGGCAGCATTATTCCAGCGTGAGGTCCACTATAAAGAAACTTTCTCTGGTCAACGCATTCACCATCCTTGAGGGTGAATACTTCCCGACTCCTAGGAGCCGCTTCAGGAATCTTGCCTTCAGTTCTCAAGTTTACGAGGTCGCTGCTCGTCAGCTTCTCCCATATTAATTCTATTCCATAGGAGGCTATCGGTGTTATGACTGCGTGGAATAGTGACATTGCTGTGGTCAAGGAGAGTTTGTTGATGTTAGGAATTCTGTTTATGGCTTTCATGCCTGCCGTTGCTCTTTCCTGGATGTGGATGCTGTAGGAAGTCATGGTCGGTTGTAGACTTACTCCTAGGTATCGGAAGTTATCCACAGTCGTCAGGCTTTCTCCTTGCAGGGTAAATTTGTCATCTTTACCTGGTTTTCCTCCTTTTCTGAAAACCATATGTACTGTTTTTTCTTTGTTGATCTCAAAGCTATTTTTTTCGGCCCACTGTTCGAGCTTCTCGAGTGCTGCTTGTAGATCACTCTTGCAGTGAGACTCTAGAGCCGTGTCATCTGCATACATTATTAGCTTCACTGTGAGGAGATCCTTAACAATGTCTATGATGTCTGCCGTTGAGATATTAAACAGCAGAGGGCTTATGGGGTCGCCCTGCGGTACGCAATTTGTCTGTTTGATCTTTTCGGACAGGGCTGCGCCGTCGTTGATAATAATATAGTTATATGCCAGAATTGCCTCAATCATTCTGGCTAGGGGATGTGTGTCTCCCAGCATATCTGTTAGTTTATTTATGAGGGTATCCCGGTTGACTGAGTCGAACGCTTTCCTATAGTCGACGAAGACAGCGTGGTATTTGCTCTTTTTGTATCTAAGGGAATTATATTTTAAGAAATAATAGCTAGTATACTAAAAATGACAAAAAACGCACTCAGATATCGGTCAAGAATAAAAAGTAGACGAAATAAATCATATTACTGCTAACAATAGAAATTAATGGGAGACACATGTTCAAAGGATGAATAATAACAGAATTCCTAAAATAGAAGTTATAAGCGCAAAGGCACAAGAAACCAAAGAATATAAGATAGGCAGACCAAATGTGAACCGGAACGGATTGAAAATTCAAAACCGGGAAGCAGAAGAAGAAGAAGAAGAAGAAGAAGAAGAAGGAGGAGGAGAAACAGAGGACTCGTAAATATTTAACATATCGACCTCTGGCTTAGTGGTGGCGTGCATGCCTCTGGCGCGGAGACCTAGGTTCGATCCCGCTGCCAGTGAGGGGATTTTACCCCGCTGGGAGGTCTGGTCCGGGATGCACTCAGCCTCGTGATGTCAATTGAGTAATCATCCTGATAGAAAGGTAATCTCCATAAAAAGTCAAGTAGTCGTCTTACGGTAGGGGTAGTCGGCGCGCTGATCCTTGCCACTCCCATCCTGTTCTCTTCTGTGGCTTTGGCTGTGGCTGGAGGACGCAACGGCCGGGCGATAAGGGGAGATGCCCTGGAGATTTCTAATACATCACATATGCTTGAGATTTTGCTTAAGCTAAAGCGTCGGCTTATGTACGTTTTCTTTAAAAATTGCTTACTGAAAGACAGCAATAAAAGATTGGAAAAGAAAGGGCAAGGAGAAAGGTGAGGTATAAAATCCCGATGTGTAACATTCAAATTACCTTCTCACTTTTTCAGTCGACAAGGTACTCTTAATATATCAATATCCACTTTATCTTAATCAGACAAATCTTTACGTCAAATAAAGAATATGATTTTCATTAATTTATATGTTTTAATTGCACAAATGTACGGTTATAGTGCAATCATATTAAATATATATTTACAGTTTAACACAATACGTGTTTAGAACTTTAGTGTACAAGTTTATATATATAGCTCAGCTATTGTAAAAACAATCGTTTAGCTCACTCTGTCATGTCCCTAATGTGAAATTGTACAGTTTTCACTGTCACTTCATTTTATTCCGCGCCGTAGCTTCTTCCGTGTGGTTTATTCACTGCGGAGTCGAACATAAGACGTTTCGAATCCCATGTAGTAACAGTATTCACTGCATGTTACCACACTAGTTACAAACCTCAAAGAACAGTGATTTTCATCGCACTCATTTGCTTTGCAAGGGGACCAGCTTATATAACCATAGAAATTTTCCAGAACATTCGAGATGTCAAACATCCTGAAGGTTCTAGTTCTGTCATGATGGCGCGTATTTACATTGGATAAACGTGCGCCTTATCTGTTAACAGTTACGACTGCCCGGAGCCGACCACTCGTTAACACTAGACCATAGCGCTGCGTTGTTGATATATGTTGAGCTACGAATGTGCGACTTTTACTTAATTGCCTGTAAATCCAGCATTTGATCCAATGATGTTTTACTTTCTGACTTACTGTTGGAATGAGATCTCAGTGAGGAATTAGAATTATTGGACTGGTAAGAGATGCATGTATATGTTTCCTGGCTGCAACTAGTTTCCTAATTACCTCTAAGCCACGGTGACAAGGTACTAGGTGACGTGCACTTATTTTCCTGTCCTTTGAAGTGCACAATAAAGTAACTGAATAGGCTGTTTTAGTTTGTCTGTAGTCCAAGGGTTATAGTTGTACATCTTAGGGGGACACCCCGTACATTGACTTAAAAATTCTTGTCAGAACACTATGATCAGGTCCTCAGTTATTCAATGTGATCTTAGATGTTGAGTCTTCCGCAGCATTTAGTTTTTAAATGTCTACTGTGAGGCATCCAGATAATTTTTTCTGTCAAAATCTAATCAACAATCAATATACAAATAGTTAAGGTAACTTGGGTGTTTAATGCTACTAGGAATAACGCATTGTGTTTTCGATTAGGAATTTTACATCCGGTTTGCCAAAGCCATTTTCTGACTTATGAATAGATTTTACAGAAGTTGCTTATTTATGATTTATTTTACCCCTGTAGTATAAAATCAGATTGCCAGAAAATACTTAGCTTTGCAGGGGCTATAACACTACTATGTTATAACACTACTAATTATGGTTTTTTGTGACTAGAAGCGAGTGACGACGCTTATAACCACTCCTTGAGGTAGTCCTTTTCTAATAGGAAGTGGCTTGGATAAAATACCAATAGCTCTGACTTGGATTGTCTTTCTTGTAAAATCTTATACACAAAGTTGAATATATTATCAAGGATGTTATTCTGTAGGTTTTGGATTATAGTTTCTCTCCATATAAGGTCATATGCTCTTTCAATATTTATACTTATTACTGTTAAATGTTGACAATTACAGAATTCATCCCAGATTTCAAATTAAAGTAAGATGAGTTTGTCTTTGTAGAGGGAAACTGACAGAATGCGGTTTGTGTTTTAAGGAAGAAACCATTTATTCCAAAATCTGTTTCAGTCAGTTATTCAATTAGTTTACATAGTGTGTCGACAATTGTTCGATAGTTTATAAGGTTCGCATTACCTTTGTTAGACCTGAATGTTGGTATTCAAGTTGTTCTACACCATTGTTTTGAAAACGTATTACTAAATCAGGTGCGATTATAGTAATTCATAATTAAAGAAATTTTAAGTTATTCATTTTAGAGGGTATTTATCAGTTTTTATACCTTTAACTTTTGCTTGTTTTATAGTTTGTGTACAATTCGAAAAGTGATTAACATATCATATGAGAAATTGTGTGCTCCAGGGTTGTAACTATTACATATTTTTTAGTGAATCTACAGGTTCATTCAGTCAGTAGTTTATTTTAAGGATTGGTTATTGTCTAAAAAGTCTCATTTAGGTAGAGGACTATTTAATTGTTAAGAATTCATTTCCATAGTTACTGTCATTATTAGAATATGCCGAGAATAAATATATGTGATAGTCTGGTGTTTTTAAATGTGATTCTCATTTGTTTTCGAACTTCAGTTCTAAGCTTTAAAAATTTACTTTGTTAGAGAATGTAGGATGAGTTCTGTATTTAGAAAGTCAGACAGCACAAACAGATAGACAAGCAGGTAGACGGAGAGATAGACAGGCTGACAGCCTCACTGACTGACTCTTTGGTTGACTGATTGACACACGCACAGACACGCACTCTCACACAACATACCCGGACATTTCCTAATTTTAATTTGAATAAGGCAACTTCTAAAGGGGGGCTTCTGCTGAATTCTCGATATTGATCTTTAGATTGAATAGATGCTTTCTGTACTTTAGGTAACCGAGAAATAGAGAGGGAGGGAGGGGGAGAGATAGTGAGTGAGAGAATGTGAAACAAGAGCTGGAAGGAGAGAATATTGGAAAAAACATTTGTTCTCATTTGTAGACATTTATTTTAATTTTTTACCAATTTGTGAACATCAAAAATAAAATAGAGGAAATACGAAAGACATATGTGAGACACGTTGTATTCTAACTTTAGAAGATGAGACATTTCCCCATAATGGAATTCGAAATAAAATATCACTGCTGCATTCATTAAAACTGGAGTGCGCACTTCTACACTTGCGGAAAATACAGCAGTTTGGACCACAATCAATTTTACTGTGTGAAAAGAATTGTACATAAAATAAATTAGTAAGTGATCTGTTAACCTACCATTTTTAGTCTGATCTGAATATAATTTTACTCAACACAATTTTGTTCATGAAAGCTAACGGCATAATATTATTAGAATAATGAAGAATTAAATGGTTAATGTGCTGTGCAGGGTTTCAATGTTTTTATATTTGCCTTGGGATAAGGTAATGGCAAAGGCATGCTAATTTACAACCCGTGGTGTCATTCTCCACCATGTGTTGCGGGTAGTCGGATTTTACGGCGACACAATACTATGAGAGTGCAAGCTCCTTGGATGATAGCAAACCAAAGAAGAAAGCAGGGGGATGAGTTAAACCTGAGAGATTCCCCTGGTAGAGACGAACGGGGGGGGGGGGGGGGCAACGGCAACCGGGCAGAGCCCCGCACTAGGAAGTAGAGGAATCATCCCAGTGTTCGTCAGAGTGGGTACTAGGAGTCAAACCTTGGTACTCGCGAATACGAGCCTCTCACGTTACCGCGGGGCCATCTCGTTTTGTTTTCCTTTGAATAAATTCAAGCCTATACCAAAGATGTTCATGGGAATATATTACTCTAAAGACATTTAAAAATAAAATGGATAAAACAAACATAGGGAAAGAAGAATCCCTCATTAGCTTTTGTTAGTTTCTTTTCAAGAAAAACAGAGGAGCAAAAAGTTGCTACGAAGTTGTTTTTCTGCTCCTTGAGAAAAAGAGAGAAACATGAATCCATTTATTCTCCTCACCCATCCCACTCACTCTTCACTCACTCCAACTCTTACGTTGGCGCAAAATGACCGAAATCAGCATTTTGTTATTGAAAACAAACTATGGATTTATTCTGATTCAGAATGTAAATGCTTTATTGCAAAGTATCCGAGCGAGATGGCGCATGTAGTGGGGGACGTTGTGCGTTCAATTTCCATGGGCGACATTCCTAACCCATTGTTTTTTCAGGGTTTCCGCAGGTCGATAGGTAAATGCTGAGCAGCTTGATTAACTGACTCAAATTGTGTCACTTCATTTCGCTACACTTCACATTTCTTCTGCTTGATTGTTTCAGTGTTGCAAGTGTACATGGTAGTCTCGGTGTTGCATGGCAAGGAAAAAGGATACTTTCTGTAAACTCCATCTCACTAAACAGGGGCAGTCTTCCGGATCCCGACCTTCAAAGTGTAGTGCGCAAGACTACAGGGGAGTAAGGGGAGCCCGTTGTTACAGTTGCCACCGTGGAGGTTCTACCGGAAAAACGTTTGAACCCTACCTTTTGCTCTATCGTGACTCCTGATCCGGCCACCCTCTGTCTCCACTCACCTCATCCCTCTTTCCCGGACACGCCCTCTGAGTGGCACAAGCACAAAAAATCTACTGAAGTTCGAGCAGCTACGACCCTTCTTGCACTTGGTCCATATTGAAAAGTAGATGAACTCACTTAAAAATAATTTTAGGCAGTATCTAAAGTATTTCTATACCACCAAGTCGAGTGGTGCCGCGGTAACGTGTGCGAGTCGCATTCAGGAGGTGGTGGGTTCGATTCCCATGATCAACCTTCCTGACCCATGTTTTTTTCGGTCATTTTTCCCGAATCGCCGGGCGAATGCTAGTAATGAATACTTACATGCCCGAAATCTCCTGTCCATCTATTTCCATTGATCTTCATTCCATCTGGTCTTTCCAGGATTGCATTGTGGTGGGTGGACGACGATGGTACTACTTTGTCAGGCATTTGAGCATTGTAACTCTTGTTCTCGATGTATGGGTGACGTTGTGGTCGCCTGTCCGGCTGGGGAGGGCCGGTGAACCCCGCGAAGCCTGATGACCGCATCGCGCCCCTGGCCCTGGTCCCGACTCATCCCGCAGAGTGCTTCCATCTCATCTCTTCATCTCTGGGGTCTGCCATATAATAATCTATGTAAGGTTCAGTGATGAATCCCTCCGCTTCTAATCAAATCCAATTCTATTCACCGCAGTTGTAAGTATCGCATATCCTTTAAAGTTACTTTAAATCAACATTTCCCTAAAACGTGTTTGTTTAGTTTGTAAAGTATGATATTTGCGAGACCGAAAATTTGCATACAAAATGAATTTACAAAATAGGATAAAAAGTGTCGGATTGAACCACCGCAAGGCCAGAGTTACAACTTTAAAAATATTCCTTTTCTTTTTACTATACCTGTCACCTCCCCCTATAGTGAATAAGAGAATATAGTGAATTCTATCCAAAAGTTTCATATCGAGATTTCACCGAAAATATATCTTTAGAGATGTGTTTCACAAATCACAAAAATTGGTATTTCAAACTTACAATGAAGAATTTTAAGAAAACCTCTCCATCCAAAAGTATATAATGCAGGGATTGAATTTTCTGGGTACACCCCATGAAATCCCCATTATTTGAAAGGGGATTTTTATAATTTGGTATGGCTTAAGAGATAGGCAAAGAATCTCTGCACAAAAGCGCAGAACCTTTTAATAATTTACTTCAAACAACCATTTTGAAATAGCCATTTCCAAAATATCCTTTACTATTAGTTGAATTGCCACTATTTTTTGCTATTCAGGTACTTCTCTCGCTATCATAGAAAGAGTATGGACTAATGCACACAGCTGCCCATTTGGAAACAGTAACTGTCGATTCGGTTATCTTCATCTCCTTACATTAGCAAGGGAATGTATAATGTAACTATTTTTGCAATTCTTTATCCCGGTTAACTTAGAAAAATAAGCTTCTGTAAGAATAATATGCAGAGGTTAAATAAAATGGAGGACAGTGGTAAAGTACAGACGGAAGGGATTCCGCACCAAGCCAACTGTTGAGAATGTTGTATGTCGGACCTCGGGATGAAGAGATGAGGCGAAAGAGCTCTATGAGCGTGTTGGAACCGGAGCGAGTAGCGCGTGCTGCTGTGAGGGTCCCTAACGTGCTGGAAATTCTTCATATCGACACCAGAGTTCGCCAAGCAGCCACGGGTCAGGTGACTACAACATCACGCTTCGGCCAAGAACAGCAGTTACAGTGCTTAAAGCCCCCACACAGTAGCACCAATCTCGCCCATCGCCAATATTTGCGACCCTGAAAGACAGGATTGAAATGAAGCTGAAATGAAATGGGAAGATGGAAAATTCGGGGGATGTAACTATCTCTCCCAGCATTTGCCCAGAGACACAGGAAAACCCACGGAAAAAAACCATAGGTCAGGAAGATCGACCGTGGGTATCGAACTTAGGGTCTCCTGAATGCGAATCTCACACGTTACCCCGGAGCCATCTCACTCGGTAAGCGATGTGAAGTAATGTTTGATTTACTTGTATAGTGGAGTTAACTAAGTTTATCTTTTAAAACCGTTTCCTACAATGATAAAGTTCTAACTCATAATGCTCTAAAATGTGGTTTCCAAGGTAGGATCCTCCAGTTTTTCTGCACCGCGAAATATACATACGTTTTCTCGGTAACTGCCATGGACTCTCAGTAACAAGCATTGATGTTTTCTTTCTCAGAATTATAGCAAGGAAAACTTTGTATGGAGAGGAGATTATGACGCTTAACGCTTCTGCATAGTGCAGAAGGTCCTTTCATCTTTCTGTGTTAATTATATGAATCACTTTCTGCATTCTATTCCACCAAGCATATATCTTTTAAGTTACTACCAACATCTAATAATTGGATTCTGACCGGGAATAGGCATCCATCTTGGCTTCAACGTGATAGGTAACGCCAATTGGCTTACTATTAGCTCGTCGCCAAGGATTTTGAAAAGCATGTACAGTGAACTGTGATGATATGCTTTTAAGACAAAGCAAATTTATATAGGGTTAAAGAAACTTTTCCACCAGGTTGGTTAATCTTCCAAGGGGGTGTTCTCACGTAACTTCCCTTCCTTCAAGGACGTTTCCTTTCTCCTCCGCTCCCATGGGTTTCTTCTCTTGCTCATGCTGGAGCAATGACTATTATTTTTCTCTCTTCTTCCATAGTTATTATTCGCGTGAAATCTCTTGTCTATGGCAGTAGCCAAGAGGAGCGTAACCATATCGCATGCTTGTGTGTGAATGAGATAAGTATACAACATGCGCTCAGTGGAAGAATAGCGTTTTGTTCGGTGTTTTACAGAGAGCTATTAAGTGGAACTGTAGATCAATACTTAAGTAAAATTTGGCTAATCAGTTAAACTAAATAAATGACAATAGAAATGGATTTATTCCATACACTGCAGCAGTTAACTCTTGACACTTTTTAAAATCAAGTTTGCATCTTTCTTCGTCACTTGAGTTCCTTTTAAAAATGCATATACTCTATAAGAAACTTGTGCTTTACTGGTACAACATTATTTTTCTTTCTTCTATTACTAGCACAATCACTTGCTGTACTTAGCGAGTGTTACAAGCTTCTACAAATTCATAAAATGGGTAAAGGGCGAGGGGCACTTGGCGCACTTCAACCTACACAGACCTGTTGTGACTACCACCCCTTAGGAAGTAGGGATGAAATGAGGAATCCGCAGGTGCACATGGGGTTGCAGCTAGACAGGCCGCAGAGACGCGTGGAAGTCCCTAAAAAGTGCTGAAATCTCTTCATCCCGGCGCCAGGGCCCGCCAAGTAGCCATCACACCGTGGTTCCGGTATCACGCTGAGCGTCCCCCCTCCCGATGGAGGCCAAGGCCGCTCAAACGCCACCTAGTGCCGAGAACAGCAGTTACCATGTGAAATCATCCGCGCCATCTGCCCGACACTGCCCCCACTACACGCCTGGAACTGCACCATCTGAGAGAAGGGAAATGATGGAAAGAAAACCGTGGTATGAAATAATGCACCCCAGCATTCGCCCAAGTGACATGGGGAAACCACGGAAAAACTCATGTTAGAGTGCGCGGCCACGGGAATCGAACTCTCGACCTGTCGAATGCGGGTCACAGATGTTACCATCTGAGCCATCCAGATTGGTACAAATTCAAAAAGCTGCACATTATCTATAATTTCTTTCCCCTTGTCAGAGTAATTAGGGGTGTATTAGGTGAAAGTATACACTTATTTGCAAAGGTTATTCACACCTCAAGATCAGTTTTGATTCTGACAAAATATGCGTAAATACAATTGCGTAGAAATCCCGAACGGCCGAAGCTAAAGTTACATTCTTTTGTCGTACATGCTTGCACGGCTATTGTGTTTATATCTGACTTAATTTTTAAGCTTTTAATAGACTATTACTGTCCGAGGGTTAATTTAGTAATTACTAAATGCGTCGAGACTAGTTCTGATTAGGCAACGCTGCAGACCTGTGATTTGCTACAGCTGTGGAGCCTTTGAAGGTCGATGTGAACCTTAGCAACCTACATTCTAGTTTTGGTTTGGGACAACTGTATCGCTGAGATTTCTGCACCATCATGCCTCTAGACTTTCCTTGATGTTTGCACTTCCCATTAGCAATTAATTATTCCTTTATAGACATTGCATCGAGTTGTTCATTCAAGGCACATGCAGCACTCCAAAATGAAGAAGGCTCTGAAGGAAAAACTGGCTGAAGTTCTAGGAACATCTGGAAGAAAAAAGAGTCAAACTTTATTCACTAATGGAATCATACTGTCTGTCAAATTAGCAACACCTTTGAAGCTAAGACTAACTTCAAATATGTAAGTATATATTTAGCCACCAACTGATGCATACCGCAAATATTGTCTCAATACGTCATGCAACACAGAGATATCGTTTGCATCGCACAAAACAACAGACACAAGTTTCAATAGTTTCCAGAATTAGTGTATTGCATAAAATTATATTAGACAAGTTTATCATGCCTGTCGCAGTTGTTTGGTGAGAATTTAACCTTTGAGAAGGAGAAATGAATTATCTTCCACAATGTATAGCCCATTGTGACGATAAATGTGCAGAGTTTATATTGGTAAGGAAACACTAAACACCTCTGCCGCTGCTCTTATCTGATTCTATCACTTGTTTTAATATTTGTCTAACATTACCTTTTTTCTTCAACGCTGAGCCTGAAACCGATATTTGTTCATTGGTTACCAAACTCCTGACTTCAAATCAATACTAGATGGACTCATCCAGGATGGACAGTCATGGTAAAGCTTGCCTTCCAGCCATTCAGCGGAAAGGTTGCCGTAGTTCTTCCCCTTTCGCCAGTCCGTAGGCTTGATCTTTGTTCATGGGTTAAGGCGTTTGTGTTGTACTAGAATTTATATCAAAGAGGGATTGTCTTTTACAGAGCTGCTGTGAAAAAAACTGATATGGAGATTCTACGGGTATTAAATAAAGAAAAACACTATAGTAAACCAGAACCATCAGCATACTTTATTGTACTACATTACATCCGACAGGCCCCTACGTCCCACGAAGCGGGAACAGTGTAGTCCCATGAGACGTCAAGTCGGCAAAGGACTCCACGGTTATCCAGTGCCCCAGAAATACAAAGTTGAAAAGGAGAAGTGGCAGGAAGAATAGCAAAATTCTAGGGAAATTCTAGTCCGACGTTCACCTTGACAATTCCAAGACCTTCGAGCCTCAGGTGTAGCCGCCTCAGTCATCCCACAGGATATGGTATAACCAGTGAATTATTTTCCTCTTGCGGAGTAGGATTTCAGATGTTAATCGACTACAAACTCATTGAGAATGATTTACTGATCCAAAGAAAGCAAAATATGAAGTTTCATATTTTACACCGTGTTTGCTATCACTATGGAAAGAAGTATTTTTACTTTATGCACCAAGTAATATCTCGAAAATGGTTAATTCTACAATAATAATGTATTTTACATAAACTGTGTCCTTTAAGGCTATTTCCAATTACTGTATAATATAGGACGATTTTGTCCTTTTATTATAGATTATCGGTTAAGCAGAGAATGAAGAAGACTTTTGATGTTACTCCTAGAAAATTTAAGATACAGATTTCATGTCATGAGAATATCTTGAAAATGTGGTATTTTATTCAAAATCGTTAAAGCTGTTTTTCAAAAAATCAATATGTTCAATTTATTTTTCATGTAAGGGGTGCTTTAGGCTGGGGGGACTTTGTGGAAAATATTTGTTTTACATCCTTGGAAGATGCTGAACTTAAATAGGTTAAATAAGTTTGGTATTTAATTACTTTTACCAAGCGGGATGGATCAGGCGTTTCGTTTGTGAACCGCATTTGGGAGGCGGCGGGTTCGATCAAAGTGACCGGCCTACATGACCCATGGAATTTTTTTGGGGTTCCCCAAGTCGCCCAGTGAATGCTTGTCATTCATGTCCGTCCATTTCATATCTGTTGCCGTTTCCTTTTGCCCTTGATCTGTTTGGTCTCTTTCAGGGTTGTGAGTGTTGGCGGGTCTCGGCATTGCATGGCAGGGAATATGCTTTCGGTAATCTTCGTTCTTGAGAGGGACAGTCTCGGTCTAAGGGATGTCTAAGACCGTGGGTGTGTGGGACGCCGGTTGCGCTAGACGCCAACGGTGGTTTCAATCTCTAAAAGGCGCGACCCTGCCCTCTGTGTTGTTGTGACGCCTTCTATCGGTCGCCCTCTGTATCCTCTTACCTTATCTTTCCTTCTGGGAGTGTCCCACAAAGGACATAGGTTCCAAAGATCTTCAAGGTCGACGTACCGAATTCTCTCCACCACGTTCTGTCCACCCTATCTTATCTGTCTTATTCTGTCCTACCCTATGCTGCTGTCCTATTCCATTGACTTTTAGTCTTTCTGCTGTTTATAGACACGTCAAACACACACACACACACACACACACACACACACACACACCATCCACACACTCACACAAACATCCTCTTTCTCTCTTCTCTCTAAATATATGTTTCCGGTAAAATGTGGGTATCGAATTTTTGGATGGAATACAAACTTTCCCTACTATGTACGTGGCGCAGAGAAAAAAAAAAAACCGGCACAAATTGGTCTTGTTCTGTAGTTTCACATATACCAGGGAAGCTTTTACATGCAATTAAAACGCGAGTGTATTTTTGTGGTGAATGTGAACCTTCACTGAAACCAGGGCTCAGCATTCCTGCAAATTGTTGCCGAGTACCGTTGACCGTCCGTTCCGACAGATGAAATCGTTTGCCGAGGCATTCCTGTTTATCGCGAAGCTGCGGAATTAAAATCTGCCGTGTGCTGGACGAGTTACACGAGATTGGCAGGCTTTCAAGCATCGATGAGCGATCGTTGTGCAGATAGCTACAAAGGTTTCATTTGAATCGCTAATTGCGGAAACAGAAACGAGGATAGGGGTCCAAAGTTGAGTGTTACAACAGCCTGGGGCTGCTTTGCACAAAGGAAATCCTGCGCCAAGTTACATGCAGATGCATTGCGGCAACTTTTGTTGTTCTTATGCATTTCAATGGGATACAAATTCTCGTAATTTATTTTAGAACTTTTGAGGTTCATTGCATGGTCGTCAGACACAAAGAGTCGAGTCTCAGGCCATGCTGAAAATATTAGAGCGTCGTCCTTGTGGTACCAGCATTGTCGTTTAAAGTAGTGTTTGATGCCGAAGGCAACATTACTCGTATATTTTTTAAGTCGTATGTGCCACATTCACATGGCTCTCTCTACCCACGAATGTTTATATATATGATGGCATTGTTACTGATTTACATTAATAATGTTATAACGAAGTGATTGACAGAAATAAGTGCAATGAATAATTGTTCATTGTACTTATTTAACTATAATTACGATTTCCGTATGTTAAAAACAAAGCATAATGCACGAGATACTGAGTTATAGTCATTAACTAGGCAGTGTAGGATTTTGTCAGAGGACGGAATCATTAACGATACAATTTAGGTCAGGTAAAACTAATGCCTTGAAAATGTGGTGAAGGCCAGAGAAATTATTTGACACAAATTGTGTGTTTAAATAAGATCTTATTTTTCAAACTGCATACGCTATTGATATACATTTTATTAGCCATGAAAATATATGAAACGTGGTATTGTAGTTAAAAGCGTTATACACATATTTTTAGAAAATAAAAGGTAACCAGAGTAGTTCGTATATAATTGTTGATAATCTGGCATCCATGGAACATACTGAATTTAAGTGCCAAGTGTGGTTTTTAACCGAACTTTCGGTTTTGAGTTGTGTGGTTCACAAACACACACACAGACTGATACCACATACATACAATACATACATTACACACATATAGACACACATATATATATACACACACACACACACACACACACACACACACACACACACACACACACACACACACACACACGAACCTCTCTTGTGGTTCAGGAGGCCTCAGGTATTTCCGATAAAATTTCGACATCAATTTTTTGGTGTATTACAATACTTCTACTTACTATACGTAGTACTAGTAACAGGGGTGTTCACTGAAATATGCAAATTGGTCTTAAAATGTGCCGTGTTAAAATAATGAAAATAATAAAAGAACTATTGACATTATCTGACCCTTAAAAACAAACGTTGTGTATCGTGTTTATTTCTCTACACAATAATTGAGAGCATGTATTACACTCCATCCAAAAATTCGATGCCTAGATTTGAGCTAAACACGTAGGAGTTGCAGTAATCCCTCCAAAGGTTTCTATTTTGTTTTTTGTTTCTTTTTTAGTGGCGATGGAAGGTAAAAGGTTGTCGAGTCTCTTTCCTTCTTTCTCCTCTGTACCTCCCTGTGTGTGCGTACATATGTCCTTGTACAAGCATGTGTGAGAAGCATAACTCAAAAACCAAGTCGGATGAATACTGAATTTTATATTTGAGTCGCACACCCAATCAGAAATATTTTTCTTTTTTTTAATTTTTTTAATATCAAATTACAACTACGCAAAGGCTTATCTAGTAATATTTTCTTCTTAAGTAGGTTCACATGTAAAGGCGAGTTCCATTGAAGGCCCCCATAGTTTACACATAGTTCTTGCGGTCTCACATTAAGTCATCTGGCTTTATTCTTTTCAGTCTTCGAACTTCACAAATTCTAAGCACCTTCAGCATCTCTTTGTTTTCATGGTGCTGCACTTTTAAATGATGTTTCGTTGCAGTCTTTTTTATTTCTTCTATAACAGTGTCGTCTTGAGATCTCTATGTATGTCATCATTGCGCACATACCATGGTGCATTAACTATTGTTCTTAAGACTTTATTTTGAAAAGTCTGTATGTGTTTTATGATGGTCGACTTAGCGCAGCCCCAAAGCTGTATCCCATAGGTCCAGACTGGCTTTAACACCTGCTTGTATATTAATAACTTATTGTATATGTCAAGTTCGGAATTTCTCCCAATGAGCCAATAAAGTTTCTTATATTTGATATTTAATTCTTTTCTTTTAGTTTCTATATGCTTTCTCCAATTTAATTTTGAGTCTAGTGTCATTCCTATACTTCAGTGTTTGTGCTTGGGGAATAGTTTGATTATTTATTTTTATTGGTAGTATCTGAGTTTTCTTATTTGTAAAGTTAATATGTACGGATTTAGATTCATTTAATTTTATACGCCACTTCTTCGTCCACTCGTTAACCTTATTGACAGATTTCTGTAATTTCTGTGTGGATTCCTCTACTGTATGTCCAAGTGCCATAATTCCTGTATCATCAGCGAAGGTGGCCATAGTTGTATTATCTTGGTATGGAATATCCCTAGTAAATATGAGGTATAGTACTGACCCTAAGACGCTTCTTTGGGGTACTCCAGCAGCTATATTCTTTAATCCAGAGTATTCATTTCCATATTTAACTCGGAAATATCTCCCTTCAATGTACGATAACAATATTTGATAAAAGTGGTCAGGTAGATCTCGTTGGAGCTTAAAAATTAAACCTTTGTGCCAGACTTAACAAACGCTTTGGCCACGTCTAGGAATACTCCAGAACATATATCAGAAATATATGTGACTTCTCAAACCGCACTTTACATGAAAAGCTTTTCGTATGCAACCAAGCACATATTTCTTAATTTAATGAATAGTATAACATGAGTAGAACAATCACATATTATTCTACCACCATGCGTTTCATTTATAGCGAGGCCATAGCATGCTGACCTTGGTATGTTTCATATAACTCAATGATGCGGACGATTTACTCAACAGGCTGGGGTGATCGTCTGCAAATGTTGTCATTTACTGCCTTCTTTTTGTATCAGAAACACTGAAGTTATTCATGAATATCTTTTATTGCTATAAATACTAGCGTTTGTTCCTTATGCACCCCAAAGGTTAAATTTTATTCAAGACATGTGATCTGTGGGAATTACATTAGATTATTCTTATTACTCCACTGAAATGCCTATCGAAACATTTACGATTGAACACAGTTTAGGTACTAAAGGCAAAGTATATAGAAACAATCTCCACACCATAAGCGAATTTGGACAGCACTTTCAACGCAACTTTTAACGAGGGGCCGTTACTATCGCTCATGAGTAAATAGCCAGGGAATTTAAGAACGGAAAATCCCCACACTATTACAGACAGTGTGCGTAGTGCGCATCCGCACGATCCGCGGCTTGGCAATATTGGAACTTGCTGTCCGTCCACCAGCTCATGGCCTTAGGGGGATGAATGACAGAGGAGAGACTTTCATCATAGTGTAACCTGAGTTATGTAAACTTCTGAGGAAACGCTGCTGCTCATTACGTTGCCAAGTTCATGTTATTAGCACTACCTTTAATCGATGCTAATTTCTGTTAATTTCAGTTGTAAAACTGTACGAGTCTCTAGCGTTATGTTGGAAGGAGTGTAGAAGTAGATAAACCCGCCTAGGAATGTTGTACAACATGCTATGATATTATGGTTGCAGAACAAAGGGATTTAGAGTGACAGTTTTGGGTCACATTTTTGGTTTTATTGGGCCACAGTGTCGTTTGCTTGCGCCCATACATGTGTGATCTCAATCCATAGAAATAGCTTGGGCCAAGGTAAATTGAATACTTAAAGAAATGTAACAGGTGACTTATACTTAAATAAATTGCACGAAGTAACGCTCGAGAATATATCCTTTGACACCGAAGCAGACTGGCAAAGTTTTTTAAAAATATAGAAAACTACACAATGACGAGCAGGAGAAGGACGGAGTAGTTTAAAATTCGTCTACGTTTTAGGTATAAGCTAAATGAACAGCATGCACTGAAAATAACATTTAAGTTCCACTATTTTGAGCGACTTTTTTGCTAGAATATGAATTCGAAGGTTGGCACTACTCTCGTAAGCGTGACCAGGAGAACGAGTTAAGTTTCAGATATTGCTGTATACCTGGAATTGTTTATTTATGTGCTGAGTTGCAACATTCCTGCCAGGGACCATGAGCTGGTGCGCAAACTATATGTATTATAAGGTATTACAAAACTTTTAATACTGGAGGAAATCATACAAGTATAATGCATTTCTTTCATTCAAAATACTTACATATTTTTGAAAACTCCTGTTTGAAAAACAATAAAAGTAAACATGCTGTTATGCAATTTTAAGAGATGGAATTTTACTCAGAACACATGTAGCTGAAAATTCTGTTGAATATTTAATAAATAACAACTGAAGTTATAGACATTGAGGAAAACTAGATGCTAAAGTTGTTTTATTTCGCACAGCGGCTTATTTACAGGCTCTGCCTAAAATATTCATTGAGTTTGCTTATGAATACATACTGAATAAATTAGTATTTGCTGTTACTGTGTCAGTGGCCGAGCCCTTAATCCCCTGAAGCGTAGTCGCAGATCCTCTTAGTTTAGGAGGAACGATTGCTGATTATAAGCTGCAGCCAGTCGCCTCTCTCTGGTCCTTTTAGGATTCATTTTAGTTGATTACATGTTAACGAGTCACATATGTATGTGTCTTCTCTGTGGAACGTTACCCTATGCCTTATATAAAACTAGCTTATGTACATTTTGTCCAGGAATCAACGCCAGTCTAACTTGGGAAGTTCCTGAGCAAATTTGTGTACCATTCATTTACAGTGATACATTTTAAGGTCACTGCAAAGTTTTTATTCCAATGAGTTTAACTTACAGCAATATATAAAATTTAAACATAGCATCAAGTATCATTAGAATAACTTGACATCTGGCATGATAATAGGCTAAGTATTTGTATATTTAAGTACTGTATAATAATTAAATTACATTCCCGAATTCGATGCAAAAGGGGCATAAGAACATTATGTATCCTGAAAAAGATGTTACGCCTGTTACTTCAAGCACTTGTGCTTTCTCTGCTATGTAGGGGAAGTATTCTATTCGACCCAAAAATTCGATGTCGATATTTCAGCAGAAATATATCTTTTGAGGACAACTGAATCCAAAAAAGGATTTTTAGAAAAACGAAAAGTCTATTAAAAACAGAAGTTGGCATATTAAATTTCAAGGATGCGACACGAAGATTTTAAAAAAAATTCCTCAACCTCAACAATTTTGATTTTCTCAAAAATGGCTAACGATTTCGATTAAAATGTCATATGTTTAAGATATTTTTATTGCAAATGATATGTATATTTTAAATTTTCTGGCTATATCCCATGTAGTCCATGATGACTTATGCATAACTGGTAAAGCGGAAGAGATAGACCAAATTTTACTATAGCTACACATAATGTAGATCTCATTAAAACACAATGTCCAAATGCATTTTTGTGGAGTGAACCATTTAGGAGCTATTCCCTATCATTTGTGTCTTTTGCAATACTTATACTTTTCTCAAATGGAAGTTTGTTATTCACTTTTTATCTCTTGACCGTGCAAAGAGAACGGAATTTCAAAGCTTTCATATAGCGAGCAGCTTTAAAATACTATCGCTCAAAGCCTGCTATACTCACATGTTTACCCTGTACCTACAAGAAAATTATCAATAAAATAATTTCTACAAATGTTTAACCCGACTAACATGAAGAAGATAGAGCAATAAGAGTTCGTAAAAATAATTAGTACAAGAGTAGAAAAAGTCGTAAGAGTGCAAGACATCGGATTTTTCTTTAAGAATTTTAAGTTACAGGCACCAAGTTTTTTCCTGATTAGCATACGACTTAGATTTATATGCTAGGTCAAATAAGAATTCTATATACCTTGTATTTTGCACATAAAGAATTATTTAATTGAGTCTAAAAGCTGCTGATATTTTTAAGCACTTGATTTTTTGTCCATATTATACTTCATATTAATAAAATAGGTAGCTTAAGGGATTCAGGAAACAAATAAGCTTTAGAATCTTGATATGAATATCTGTTACGGTTTTTGAGAAACATGCACCTTAAGTATGAAATATCATTATACTTTAAGAACATACCTGCTTCATATTCTTACTCATTTAGGTTTTCCACTTGTGTTTTTGTTTTGTTCTACCTGGATAACAATGCCAATGTTACTTGGCTTGGACATCGGCAGTTATGGCCATTATATCTAAGGCACGTTAGGTCTAGGGTAACGTATCGAACCAAGGATCGTAGCAACGAATCCTGGTAAAATGTATATTCTGCATTCAAGAGAAATTGTAGTAAAGTTTGGGAAGGGCCCAACTAGTAAAAAAGGTGTCACTCATGGTATATGTATCATACGTCATATATGTATGTTACACCGAGTGGAAGGGAAGTCATTACATTAATTTAAACCAGTGATCTCGGTAGTTGGAACACATTTTGTGTCTTAAGTTTTTGTCTCTGACCAGTTCCTACGGAGATATTTTAGTTTTTATTAAAAGAACCTGGCAACACTGCAGATTGTGTGGGTGTCACTTTCCCTAGATAGGTGCGTCTTGAAAACAAACTCATATGCTGCCTTGTTCTTCCATGTTTACTGTGCGAGTGTAGGCCAATCACAAGCGTTAGCTCCCAAAACATTACATGAAGGCGTTCGAACTGTTTACATCCACAAACCAGGCCAATTCCCTTACCAACCTCAATTCAACGTTGTCGACTTATTGCACGTCTGAAAGAACAGCTCGAATATATTTCTTCGCGTCTTTTAAGTGATTAATTATTTCGGAACCCTGTGTGACGTCCCATAATTACTGCCGAAGTCATGTCAGAAATAAGTTACTCTACGATCTGACAAGTAAAAAACTATTATTTTCGAGCATTCTTGTGGAATAATGAATGCAATTTGCCTCAAAAACTATTTATTTTTCGAAATTGGCTGATGAAAGAACTGCCATTCGACTTTTCTGCTTGTAAAGCTTAGCATATATTAGTAGGAATGTAACGACTTCCCTTCCACACCGTATACAATTTTAAATCTGGTGAGCTGTATTTATTAAAATTAAAAACCAAAAATTGATTTTTTGAGCCCAATCCAACTCCCGAAATCCTTAAATTATTAGCAAATAAGGTGGTTGACTCTACACAAGTGACGTATTTATTAACTTAATTTATTCTTCCCTGCTATTCTAGCGTGTATTTTATGCACGCTGATATAAATCTTAATTCCACTGATTTTAGCATTGGAATATGCCGTTTTATTCCTTAAAACCCATAAACCATAATCGTAAATCTTCATACAAATGTACTTTATGCAAATAGCATTTCTTTGGAAGCACACTGTTGGGCTTTTCGGAATGGACTTAACAGTTATTACACAAAGGACCTAGAGTAATGGTAGCACATAATCGCAAGTATAAACTTCAACGACTCTTTGCGCTTCCAACTTGACGCCTAGGAGGAAGGGCTGAAGGCCGACCAGATCCGAACGACGATGTACACCAGCAAGAACGATTTCAAGTTGGTAGCGATCCTGGCGCTGGCTAATGCTGCCTAAGTCACTTTCAACCTGCAGGTCCTTATATACGTATGTGTCTGAAAAGTGAAAAACAATAAGGAATATCTGCATAAAGGTGAACGTTGTCTTTCATGCCTAATACGGGATTGCACGCCGAGAACTGTACCAGTTATGGTATTTTTTTTTAAATTAACGTCCTCCAACATTGTGTCATATCGGACGAATGAATGAAATGAAATGGGTGAAATGATGCTCAAATGAGCCCGAGGTCCATGGAGCTTTAAGTTACCCGACATTCGTCTTCTCAGGGTAGGAAAACCTCGGAAAAAAACCTTACCCGGATAACTTACCCTAAGCGAGATTCGAACTCGCGACCTCTTGAACGTGAGGCAGACACGCTAACCATCACGCTACCGAGGCGGGCGTACCAGTTATGGCTGTCGCAAAATATAATGGCGGTTAGTTCGATACAAAATCCAATCATAGGATTGCCACGCCTGCGTTGTTGTGTAGTTAAACAGGCTGTGAAATCACGCTGTAAAGCCGGTGATATAAATAGATATCATTTGTGCCCACAAAAATTGTTTATACAACAGGAAAAAAAGCAGCAATGGACAGTTATCAGCCGCCATTAAATTTAATGTCTGCCATAAATAACGTTCATAAATGAAACTCAACTTCATTTTCATACCTGAAACATGAGAAGGAAAGGGAATAAAATGGAACCGATAGAAAGGAAAGTCAAGCTATCTCACACCACTGCTTGCAGACACGCAGCGAGGCAACAACGGTGCGGTCAGATAATGGACAAGAGTTTTCCAGACAGTTCGAGAATTTGTTCGTGGGCCGTGCTTGTTTACAAAAAGGAGTACTTGGACAAAAATCCGTACTACGCCATTCTCAACTATACAAGAGATTGTAGTGTTGAGAGAAGCAAGTCGTTTAATGTTGAACGAGTCAGCTGTTAACAGTTCGGTATTTTAAGTGTATGTGCGTGTACAGTCAGTGTTGCGAGAGTTTGAGTACCGCCAGAGACAGTTGTAGACATTACTTGTCGCATCGGAGTTGTTTGTTGTGTGAAGAAACTTTTAGTTAAGCTTGTTCCAATGAGTCCAATAGAGTGTCAAGTTACGAGAGGATAGAACAGCTGTGAGTTGCAAGGTCACGAGGAACTGTGGATTAAGTTAACAATAACAAAGAGGGCTATGTTTTGATTCAATTTTAAGGAAAATAAGGTGACAGTAAAAGAATCTGAAAATGTCATTTGTGACATCGGTGTCAGAAGAGGGATTTGTTTCTTTGTCAATTTGTCACAGCAAGGTAGATGAGAAACCATTCTAGTATTTATAATGAAACCACTGAAGCTATTAACGGTGAAGCAATGTAAATCTATAAATATAACAATATCTTAGACACTTATCTTAGTATTCGCTGCAAGTTCTTGAAATCAAAGGCAGTGATTAACAGTGATATTATTAATGATGTTTCTCTTTGACTTGAACTTGCAGCAAATACCAAGATAAGTGAAACTAGTAGTCTCTAGGATGTTGTTATATCTGTTCACTCTAATTGGCCCGGGTTCGACCCCAAGGACCAGCATGTGGTATTCATGGTGGAGAAAGCGGCGTCTGGGCGGGTTTTATCTGCGCTCTCCGGTTTCACCACCACTCATTCCACCAATTGCTCCAATATCACATTTCCATGCGTCGATTTCGCCTGCATTTTATACCATCCTCTTCATCCTACTTCCAGGTCTTCACTGTCCGGTCCATAGGTTCCTATGCTCCCCGACAAGCGTCTGACCCTAGACACTGGCTTATAAGTCGGGAGAGTAATTAGATGGAATTGAAGTATTTGCTTACAGACAGTGAAAACTACGAAAAACCTTGAGTCAGAGTGTGTGGCCATTTAGCTCTCAGTTCCTAAAGCTAAATAGATTGCTATGAGTAGTAATGTTTGTAACGAGGATAGCAAGTCCACATAATTCATCATAATAAGCATTGTTTTTTATATTTGCCGCTCCCATTTACTTGAGACACATTTTTTCTGAGTTCTTGTGTTGAAATTAATCTTCCGTCCTCAGAAAAAATTGTCAGAGGGAATACACAAAGCAACGACTCTTCTAAGCTACTATACCCGTACGCCTTTGTCGGTTTTTGTGAGCGAGCGATGTGCGCATGTCTAAAAGTAGGGTTACGTGAAGGAAGAGCCGCAATGATGACAATAACGGGGAGCAGATAAGGCTAAAAGACAAAGAAACGAAAGCGGTCTGGGAGGGGAAATATACTGCTGTAGCTCTTAATTAAAAAACTGTCACGTTGTTCGTCCGGCGTCCATCTTTTGCGGGGAGCTTCAATCCGCAGTTTGCTGACAAAGACGTGCTGGGCGAGAGACAAAGACTAACGACACTCCATTCTTAACTACGCGATTAAAACGTCCCTCCATAACACGCGGGCAAATCAGAAAGTAATATTCACCATCACCTCGCCAAAATGTAAAGGAAAGGCCGTAAATATACAGGCTGATGGAAATAAAGGTAGCTCGGATGGGATGGCTCAGGCGGTAGCATCTTTGGCTCGCATTTGGGAGGTGATGGGTTCGACCCCCATGGTGGGAAATGGTGGGAAGGATAATTACATCGCATCCCTGCATTTCATTTACTCTATTTGTATTCAGAGTTTCAACGTCGGAAGTACTGGCGATCAGCGAGTTTGGTGCTGGTGTGTGGGGATTGGCATAAGTGCTGTTCTCGACGTAGGGGTGGAGTTGTAGTCTCCTGAACTGCTGGGAGGATCGATGTCAAAACACATCTGGCTGGCGGCTGTATGGAGAACGCTGGTGTCGAGATAAAGAATATCTACCTTATGTCAGGGCAGTGTTGCCAACCCTGGGATTTGTCTCATATTGTGGGACATTTTGACAAATATTTTTCAGAAAGGGACAAAGAGACCTTATGGAAAAAGCTGAGATGATACCGAGCGGGAAGGCTCAGGCGGCCCGCATCCGGAAGGTCAGGGGTTCGATCCCCGTGGCCATGCACTCTGTTATGGGTTTTCCCGTGGTTGTCCCATGTCACTTAGGCGAATGCTGGGGTGCATTATTTCATATCACGGTTTCCTTTCCCTCATTTCCTTTCATTCCATTTCCTTATCATCTTTCAGGTGCTGCAGTTCCAGGAATGTAGTGTGGGCAGTGTCGGGCAGATGACGTGGATGATAGCGCATGGTAACTGCTGTTCTCGGCGCTGGGTGGCGTCTAGTGGCCCTTGTCCTCCTTCGAGGGGGCACGGGACGCTTTGTACTGTACCGACCCGGACCCACGGTGTGATGCTGGCTGTTTGGCATGAAGACATCTCAGCAGTCCCTCTCAACCAGTCCCTCTGGTTAGGGACTTCCACGCGTCTCTGGTGACCCTGTCTAGCTGCGGGACTGATAGCACCCCTTCGGTTCCCTCATTCATCGCTCCCCCTGGGTGGTGGTGGCCACAATAGACCTGTGTAGGTCGACGTGAGCAAGGTGTCCTCTTCCATACTGTACCCTTTACCCTTACTTTACCTTTACTGAGATGAATATGGGACATTTAATAATTTCTGCCTGTAACATTGTGTAATAATGGTCATTGTACATAGAACAGCAAAGATAAACATTTCACACGACACACGCAAACAGTCATTGATGTAACCAGCAGTCAGCATTCTCACTAAGGGTACAATAGGTTTGCTTACAGAACAGTAATAGTTGTGCACTATTACCTATAGGTGTGATTCGAGTATGTGTTTGGGGAGTAATGTTTCCATAAAACGAAAGTTGTATCTACTGATAGGAGGATTAACCACTTCAATAACGTAGGTCCTGAATGTACTTTATATATACCTAACCTAGTATTGCAAGGGTGCTAGTAAAATATTGTAGTTGGACACCCTAAACTTCACTACTAATTTATCGTCTTACATGTGTATTTTTTCTTTTTTAAAGCTAGGAAACACCTGTCTTTCTTAACGTGGGTCACTTGATACAGAAAAGGGATATCCTGAGTACTCGCTTGGGACTTTTTATATGTTGGTATCACTGCGTTAGGGATCCTAGCTTGGGTTCTAGCGCGCTCGTAGGGCGCTCTCATTTTATCACTTTCCTCACAGGGATCTGACATACAAATTTACCTGTGTGCGGACAGATGGAATGTCCCCTACTTGTAGTCCAGTCTAGACCCATTTGAATGCAAATACGATGTTTCCGTTGTTAATATAAATTGATGCTAAAATTGAATTGAGTTACAACATAACAACGACCAATTTTCTGCAACATGGCATTCTTTCCAGTTTATACACGTTGCTCTTCGCATTCTGGAAAATAACTTATTTGATACAAAGTGTACTCAAATAGCTTTCTCTGCTCACCCTTAAACTATTTTTAAAAACATTTATTCTTCTATCTCTCTCAAGCTAATTGAGATAAACGCTTGTGGAAACGATTTTATTACACATTCTGCTATGGATGCAATGCGCGAAGGAGAATTGTCAACATTTTAAGAGCTAATCGTTATGTGTTACCTTTGACATTAAATTCTCTTTACAGCGTATGTATATCTTGAGTACGTTGATCTATAAATTCCTCTTTATTCTGAAGGACTATTGAATAACTTATAAGTGGTAAAGATAAACAAAATCTTATAATTAAACAAACCTAGTTCTCAGTAAAGCACATAATTGCATCTAAAGTTGTTTCTGCATGGTTAACCAATTTCGGGATATTTCTTCTTATTAGTTTGAAATTTCAGTACTTATACTTTCCTAATATTGGAATAGATCATTAGTTTTTTATGTTCTGGCTATGAAGGAGAGTAGAACTTCAACCCCATCACATAGCGATTACCGCTTAAAAGCTTTGACTATCGTTTAAGTCTGTCGTATTTCCGTATTCTTATAGTTTGCACGTATAAGACAATTTTAAAACTATTTTATTTCAATTACAATGAAATAGATACCGAACAAGGTGGCGCCACGGCAACGTGTGCGATTCGCATTCGGGAGGTCCCGGGTTCGGTCCCCGTTGACCGACTTGCGTTTTTCCGTGGTTTCCCCTTGTCACTGGGCGAATGCTGGGGTGGATTTTCTTCTCCATGGATTCCTTTCCCTTCATTTCTAATTTATGTTCCTCTTCATCTTTTAGGTTTGGTTGGTAGCACGGTACATTCCGGCGAATGCGGACAGATGGCTCAGATACTTACGCTCTGTAACCCTTCTTTGGCCCCTCTTGGAAGTTGTAGAACGGGCCGCTAAGGTCGCCTCGTCGCCCTCTTTCTGGGTAGAGGAAACACTTCGGTTGTGCGCCAGGTGTCAATATCTGTATCTGTTAGGGACAACTGTGCTTCGATGGCTCCGCTCTCTGACAAGCCTACGGTCTCACTTCGCCTCATCCCTTCCCCCTGGGGAATGGTAGTCTGCAATAGTTCCATGTCGGGATCGTATTAGGTCAAGGAGACCCCCTTCCGTTACTACATTACGCACACATATGAAATAGAAGAGTAGATAGTTGTAGGAAATTGTTGTAACAGAGGAGTGGAGGTCATGTGAGCACAACACATAACATTTTTCTATAAACAATACTCTTCTGATTTCGCCATTTTCAGCCACGTTGTACCCATCTAGGCTGTTTATTTTGGTGTTGAAATATATTTGCTGTTTCTCAATTTTAATCTCTGTGTCTGTGAACTGGTGGGTCACATTTGTTAGTTTCTTTAGAAACGCAATTTGTACGTCAACGATTACTCCCTTCTTCCTGAGACTCACCTTGACATCTTGGGAATTAAAGTTGAACGATGTCAGGGCAAGAAGAGATGAGAATTCCTGGAGACTAATTAAATGTCCACCCTTTTAGGTACCTCATAGCTTGGAATTTTTGAATGTAGGCTGTCACAAACTAAATGTGTGAATTAAAAAGGCCTGATCTGCTTCATTGCTCATTTACACATTTCAAAGCAGGTAAAAGAAGAGTACAATAAACTGAAACTACTTTAATTTATTTTGTATATTCGTTGTCTGTTCTTTCGTGGCGTAATAATTAAGTAAGGTTGTATGTGGTAAGATGCTGCTTTTTACCTATGTTTCTAAGATAGGGTCTCAATTCCTTACCCTTTTGCTGCTTGCTTTTCCGGTTTTAACTCAGTCGATATTTGCATGAAAACTTATCTGCATGCGTTGGTGACGTATAGGTTACTATTATCTTAATAACAATGAATGATAAGACTTAAGTTTTATATACAATTGACTTGTCTGATTTACATGATTTATATGCCCTTAAAATACAGATGCCTGCATAAATTACGATTTACTATTCTCATGCAGATTTCCTTTCGCACTTTTTCGAAGTATTGCTATTTTTCCGAAACATAAGACAATCGTCTTCCCGAAGTCTCTCTATGTCTTACGTTTCTTATGAGGGGTTACAAAAATAACTTTCTCAAAACTAAGGTGGAGGACAAGTCTTCCATGCGGTGGTTTTGATGTCGCATTATCTTTGCATGATTACAGAAATAAATAAATAAATAAATAAATAAATAAATAAATAAATAAATAAATAAATAAATAAATAAATAAATAAATAAATAAATAAATAAACAAACAAACAAACAAATAAACAAATAAACAAATAAACAAATAAACAAACAAACAAATAAACAAATAAACAAATAAAAAGAGCCATGAGAGAGCGAAGGCTTTCACGGCCGGAGTCAGTATAACTAGGAGTTATTTCCGGGCTGTTATGCCGTGGTCTGCTGGAGTTGAAGAACCCAGACGTTTCGTCCACATCTGCGGCGGACATCTTCAGTGGCGCGGTCGTAATCTCCTCGGAGAAGTTAGCGTAGCGTCTGAGGTGTGGACTGTCGGAGCTGCGGTATTTATCCTTCTAGTGGCCTCCGCTGATTGGCTCGGGCGGCGCACGGCCGGTGGGAGGGGGCGGGCTTCGCTCAAGGTGTTGCCTCCTGATTGGATCGCTTCAGTTTCTGCTGTTTTATGTCGTTTCTTGCCTTCAATGACAGGATACCAGTTGCTGTTTAGTTTCAAAACTTCTTCTTTCTTGTTGAAATTGTTGGGATGTTTATATATTTCAATGGCTTCGCGCTGTAACCGGGCATGGTAGTGTGTTGTGGATGAAAGGATGTTTGTGTCCTGGAACTTAATTATGTGTTCTCCCTCCGCTTCAATGGCGTGTTGGGCAACTGCCGCCTGGGCCAAACAGATAAGTCCGCAGTTGCCCAACACGCCACACCTTGAGCGAAGCCCGCCCCCTCCCACCGGCCGTGCGCCGCCCGAGCCAATCAGCGGAGGCCACTAGAAGGATAAATACCGCAGCTCCGACAGTCCACACCTCAGACGCTACGCTAACTTCTCCGAGGAGATTACGACCGCGCCACTGAAGATGTCCGCCGCAGATGTGGACGAAACGTCTGGGTTCTTCAACTCCAGCAGACCACGGCATAACAGCCCGGAAATAACTCCTAGTTATAAATAAAAAGAGCAATCATAAATAAACAAATAACTGCAATTGAAAGAAGTAGAAACTATTTAAAAATTTAAACCAGCAACGAATAATATCTAAAAAACGGTTTAAGCCACAAAAAAGTGCGTCATAAGTTGTGAGACGGTGACTTCTATGTGTGTGTGTGTGTATATATATATTTGTAATTTTAGAATCAGAATGTACATATATAAGACTTTTAGGTATAAGTATAATGTTGTATTATTAATTGTGTAAAGAAGATGCCTCTTGAAAGTATGTTGACCTGAGCACATTTCTGAAGGCCAGAGGACAAAGATCTTTTGTCATCTCGCGCCGAGGGACTTTTTGCCTAAAGTCCAAGGACACAGCTGGGGAAAATACACCCCTCCCCCATAACGGGACTAGAGAGAAAGTGCGTGGGTGAGAGACATAAATAGGAAAAATTGGAAGAGAAAGAGGACTGACGGTCTGTTTGTTGCGAGGTCGCTACGAGGGTGAACCTGTATCGCGAATATGTATAGTTTCGCGCCAAAAACGTCGATGTGTGAAAGGCGCCAGAGATTAGCGTAAGGTGAAGTAAATAGCAATCGTACAACGAAATACCAGAAACTCGCTCAGGTCGGCACTTCGAGGCAATGACATGGTGGAGAATAAAATCAGAAAACGTCTGTGCTGTGTCTGTCATCTAACCTCGCGCCTGAGAAATATCCTACTCATGCCTACCTAATCCCAAACAAGAGCAACGCAGCGGCGCACAGCGGAGAGGCAGCTACTGCACCGGATGAGCTACCGAGTATTTCATGTGACAGGAGAGAGACTGTCACAAAAGTGGCACCCAACGTACACTGTAACCACAGTGACTGTAACAAGTGGTTTCACAACAGCGTTACAGTTGTGTATTTTAACGAGATCTATATATTTTGTGCAGTAAGAATGCAATACTTTACGGTTTAAAAATAACGGTTTCCGTAACACGTAGTGTCGCTGTAAATCGCAGAAAATCTTATGGTTCTCTGATAGTGGCTGCTGGGTTCCGATACCTGACCAGAGTAAACGCCTCTGTAATATTGTAACAATCGAAGAGAAAGATTACTTAAGCCCCACCTACAAGCATTACTCCCATTAACATTCCTACTCATATTTCTAGCCGTTTAACTGCTTACTCGTATCTGAAACGCGACTATCACTATGTGCCAAGCTAAAATTTCGAGAATTTCATTGATTCTAATTTCCAGAATTTCCTTTGTATGTCTCGGCTACAACCTAACTAGCTGAACATAATTGATTTTAGGAACCTAAACTTTAAGCTAATTGGGCTTCTCTACTCGGCATATACTAATTGCCTTTCGTTGAAATGAAACTCGCTAGTGACCTCATGGCAAAGTGCTGCATTGCCTAGCTAATGATTACAATTAAGCTTATGACATTGCGTATTGTTTTTACGTGCGGAAATTGTTTATTCACTTTTCTATTATATTTAGTAAATCTTACCCGTCAATAATTCCGGCACCAACGTATTCAACATACATTGTGGGGAAAGAAATTATACTACCTTTTATATTACGTATAGTAAGCAGATGAAGTATGGTATTGTATTCCATCCAAAAATTCGATATCGACATTTCACCGGTAATATGTTTTGGGCACCCTGGATAAAATAAATCATTTTCAGAAAAATGTCAGTGCATGGATGTGTATGTCTCTCTCTCTCTCTCTGTGTATGTGTGTGTGTGTGTGTGTGTGTACGTGTGTGTGAGTATGTGTGTGTATGTATGTATGTGTGTGTATGTGTGTATGTGTGTATGTGTGTGTATGTGTGTGTGTATGTGTGTGTGTGTGTGTGTGTGTGTGTGTGTGTGTGTGTGTGTGTGTGTGTGAACAGCACAACTGAAACACGGAGTGTAAGCTAAATACCAAATTTGTAATTGTAATTTAATTCTTTACAATTGCGAAACTGGTATTTAGCAAATTCAGCACCTGCCAAAGATACGGCACAAAGATTTTCAAGAAAATTCCCCCACCCCAGAGTACACTTTACATGGAACGTCGTCAGTAAATTCTCATTTTTTCAACAATGGATCTAATAACTTTGTTTAAAATAAAATGTCTAAGATATTTTAATGTAAAAGGAGATTTATTTCTCCAATTTATATTCCGTTGTCACCTATATTATTTAATTTATATATTCATGACGTAGTCGGAGCATAATTTAGAATAATTTAGATACACATTAAAAAATAAATAACATTACTTTAAATGTAATGCTATTTGCAGACGACTTAGTTCTTGTAAGTGACTCAAAATCTTCAGAAGGCTCTATATAGATTGAACAATCAGTGAAAACTACAAAGTAAACATTTCAACCAATAAAACTAAAGTTTTGGTTTTAGACAACCAGAAACAATACGAACGAAAATAGTATTGCAAGAAAAATTATTAACAAATAAACTGTTTTAAGTACTTAAGGAAAAAATGTGTCATACCTCAAAACTGAAGATATAAGACATAAAATTGATAGATTTAAACAGATGTATGGTACCATAAAAACAAAACAAGACAAGAAACAAAATTGAAATTTTATAAGGCATTGGCGGACCATTCGGACCCATATAGATCCGAATGTTACACGATGAAGAAACAAGAAAAACAAAATTGAGGCGGGAGAGATGCGGTTTTTAAGACATATAACTAGTTATACAAGGAGAGCAAAAGAGTTTCGAAAGGGTTGCGCGGTGTTTTGCCTCTCCGCGTTCTCGGAGCTCGTTGCCGTCTGCCGTCACCATAAACGGGCGCGGATGACACCATAAACATATTAAAAGCTACTTTTAAAGACTTTACTTACAAACTTTATGAAAACAAATGCTGAAGCTGGCCACCTTTGTTGCCCATACATTTTTGGCAGCTTTAGGAAACTAGCCATCATTCGCCGTAGCTCACGTTGAGAAATGCTGGCAATTTCCCGGCGAATATTTTATTTTAATTCTTTCAGGATGTGAAAGAATTGTTTTAAATTACCCCAGAGATAGAAATCGCTTCTTGGAGCTCTGAGGAACCTTTCTCCGCTATTGGCATACCATACACCAATCTTTTCCTCATGATGGAGTACTTCATAAACAATATTAGCTTCTGAGTTATAGAACCATTTTTTACTAGCCAAATCACGCCCGTACGTGAGTGAGTACAGTTTGGCACCTCTTTTTAGAGAATTAACAGACAGGGAGTGCGAGTTTGTCTTTTCTACTTTCTTTACTTGTAAGTAGAGGAAGCGTTGTATTCCCCCAAAAATTCGATGTCGAGATTTCGCCGGAAAATGTTTTGAGGCCCTTTTAATCAAAATTTTAAGAAAAAGATCCATGTGTGTGCGTCTGTATGTGTGTGCGTCTGTGTTTGTCATCTGTGGACAGCATAACTCAAAAACGAACAGTCGGTTAAAAATCAAAGTTGGTATTTAAGTTTAATATCTTTAAAGGATGCGACTCGAAGATTTTAAGAAAATTGGTCCACCCTAAACTACCATTTACTTGAACAAGTTTTCGCAGATTTGATTTTCTTGAAAATGGCTCTAACGATTTGGATTAAAATGACACACGTTTAAGATATTTTTTTACAACTGAAATGTATATTTTGGATTTTCTGGCTATTCTCAATGTAGTCCTGTTTAGTCAGGATGACTTTTGAATAACTCGTAAACTGTAAGAGATAGACAAAATCTTACTATACAAAAATGTAGATCTCGCTAAAACACACAATTTATGTCTGTATACATTTTTTGGGAGAGTGAACCATTTCGGATATATTCCTTCTTATTTATGTGAGTTTTGGAAATATTAAATTATTTTCTTGTTTAACGACGCTGTGAATTACTAGGATCACATCAGCGTCGCCGGTGTGCCGGAATTTTGTCCCGCGGGAGCTTTTTTACATACCAGTAAATCTACTGATATGAAGCTGTCGTTTTTAAGCACACTTAAAAACCATCGGTCTGAGCCGCGACCTTGGGATCAGTAGACCAGAGTCTAAGCAACTGAGCCATCCAGGTGAATTTTGTGGAACTTACGCTTCTGTCATATGGAATATCGTTATTCATTTTAATATGTTAACCGTGCAAACAGAACGGAATCTCAAAGCTTTAAAAGATTTGACTATCGCTCAAAGCCTACTGTATTCTAATATTCCCCTTGCACCTACAAGGAAATAAGCAATAAGATAATTTCTGCAAATTTTTGTCTCAGCTAACACGAAGAAAATATAGGAATAAGAGTTTGTAAGAATGATTAGTACAAGAGTAGAGAAAATCATGTGAGCGCAACACGTCAGATTTTTTTCAACAAGACTGTGCAACAGCTCATACGGCCAATGTTTCGATGAGAACAGTTGAAAGTGTTTCAGGACAGAATTATTAGTAGATATTTATGGCTCCTCGTTACCCATAATTAACCCCCTTGTGGAGTAGACTATTTCTGAGATATTCCTTGTTATTTGTTTGAATTTTCCAACACTTAATAACATTTTCTCTAATAGGAATATATTCTACCTTTTTTATGTCCTAGCCATGCCAAGAGAACGGAATGTCAAAGCCATCATACAGCGACCGGCTTTTAAGACATTTTTCTAACGCAGAAATTATACTGTATTTCCATATTTCCCTTGCCCTAAAAAAAATTTCTCGTAATGTTTATCTTGATTAACGTGGAGTAGACAGGGGAATCAGTATTTGTAAGAATATTTTGTACAGGAGTAATGAAAATCATGTGAGTACAAACTTCAGATATTTTTTTAAGCATAGGATAATTTAAATGTTAACCTATTTACTCCCAAAAAGCAAAATCAGAAAAGATAAGTATACACTAATAAGTTTAAACAGTGACAAAAGGGATAGTTCAGAACAACCATACTTGTAGTGATAACTGGTGTCTGTCATGTCACTGTGGTTACTAGCAGGGACATACGAGTATACCCTGAAGCATGCATTATGCTTCTCCCAGTGGCAATGGTTAATTGAAGCCAGTTGCAGTCACACTAGTGCGTTACGATTACTGCCAGCAATACACATTAGTATTCTATAACTATAAACTCTAGGTTCTCTTTAAATACTCACACATTTAACAGTCAATTCCACTCGTATGACTGATTTGATCCAGCTTTCATCAGCGCCCTTATAAAAGGGACCATTGCAAAAGTCAGACATAAACTTCAATATAAAGTAAAAATATTAGTAAAAGGCAAATATAGATAAACGAACCAATTAAAGAGGCAAAAGCCAGAATAAAAACGAAGTTATAAAAAGGTCGAAAAGGAATAACATTTTGATGTCTAAAATTCCAAATCCTTAGATTCATGTTTACCCTTGCTAAAAACCTCAGAACCTTTTTCACCGCTTCTTTAACGTCCGCGAGGAGCTCCGCAAGTCTGACAGGCAGTTGCACAGTGTATGGAAGATGCGCTAGAGAAAGAAACTCTAGTAGCACGTGACGGACCGACTAAAGGTTGTCGTACAGCGTACAAAGAGGAGCAGGGTCCCCTTTAAACAGCTAACCATTCGTAAAATTACAGTAGCCAATGCGCAACCAAGCCAAGACCATCTCCTCATGACGAGATACGCGAGAGGAGGTCAAGAACCAAGAGCCAAGAGCAGGTCGCCCGGGTTTACGGATTTACCCGTGTGTCATTTTTCTCAAGCTTTTGTGTCTTTGTCAGATGGTGGTGGTATTTGGTTTCTCTTGTTTGCTACTGACTGTGGGATGGGAACGCACCGGGATGTCTTTCCATCCAAGTGCGCCCAGTGACCAATACTATCATCAGTCAGAGCGAAAGGTCACTCTTCGCTGGTCTGTCGAAGTGAATAGGTAGAATTCTTCAAATAATTTCTAGGTATTGATCATCTATAACATGACGACCAATAAAGTTACTTAAATTTTTTGGACCGTCTAAGGGCGTCAACGGACACAAAAGTATCGTTCTAAAGCATATTTTAGATGTATAACTGTGAGCACACTTTTATTTGGCTGGTGAATTATTTTATAATAGACGTACATTGGTAAACAAAGTGTCAGTGAAAATAGTGAAAACAATTGAAACTTTTATTAAAATATGTTATCACCAGAATTTGTCATCCTTTCAAAACAAAAGCCACGCATACCCAGGGAGGGAAACCTCATAGCTTTATCGGCGGCAAAGGACAGAATCAAAGGGACATCGAGGCATTATTAGGCGGCGTGAAGCATTGTTGCTTCAAACAGTGTTATCAACATGTAACCGACAAAATGTTATGTGATTCGGCAACAAAATAATTGTATCTGCGATTGGCTAATCCCGATTCAAGGGTCACACCGACGTAAAGCAAAATAAACAGTTGTTTCAGGCTCTAACGATTTTTATTAAAATACGTATTTTTATGAAAAAATAAATGTACCTACACCTTGAGTTTCCTGGGAACAGCCTCTGAAATATTTTTTTTATTCTGAATGACTTTTGCATATCTGGTAAGCCGTAAGAGATAGATACTCTCTTGCTACTCAAATATGTAGACTTCGTTAAAGCACACGATTTATGTTAAATGGATTTTGTTTGCGGAACTATTTCCGAGATATTCCTTATTTTTGGTTCGCATTTTATAGTACTTTTCTCAAATGCGAATTCCCCATTCGTTTGGTTGTCCTCTTTGCTATATAAAGCTAATATAATTTCAAAGCTATGACATAGGGACCAACTTTAAAAGATGCAACTGTCGCATATTCTTCTAGCTCCATAAGAAAATTGGCAGTAACATAATTTCTGCAAATGTACATAATTTAAATGAAGCAGACAGAGAAATAAGCGTTTGTAAGAATGGTTTAGACAACAGTAGAGAAAGCAATGTGAGTGCAGCACACCTAATTTTTTACTTTCTCTACTACGTTTAGAACATTTTGATTTTCTTGAAAATGGCTCAAATGATTTTGGTTAAAATGCCATATCTTTGAGATATTTTTATGAAAAATCTGGCTATAGCCCATGAAGTCCTATTTATTCTGGATGACTTTTGCATAACTGGTAAACGGTAAGAGATACAGCAAAACTTACAGTACAAAAAATGTAGATCTTGCTAAAACACAGAATTTATGTCTCCATAATTTATTTTGTATAGTGAATCATTTCGGAGATATTTCTCGTTATTTTTGTAAGTTTTGAAGAACTTAGACTTTTGTCAAATGGAGAATTGCTATTCATTTTGTATGTTATCCGTGCAAAGAGGACGGAATTTGAAAACTTTAAAAGATCTCACTAGCACTCAAAGCCTACTGTATTCTCATATTCGTTGCACGTGCAAGAAAACGAGGAATAAGATCATTTCTGCAAATGTTTATCTCAACTAACACGAAGATAGAAGAATAAGAGTTTGTAAGAGTTGTTAGTGCAAGAGTAGAGAAAGTCATGTGAATGTAACACATCAGATTTTTACTTCTGGTGTTAATCCTATCAGTCGCAACTATTTCTCTGAGAGCTTGGTTTGTTTTTGACCTTTCCTTTTAAATTAACGGGAAAAATTAAAAATAGATTATAAAAATTTTTCTCCGGAATATTGGCGTTGGGAGAGCCACGGTCAATTTGGCACACCAGCTGACACGTCACGAACAGAAAGATTACTATGCTACACCCAATCCAGGTCCCTGGAGGTAAAAGAAAATCGGACTAGAGATGAAGCCCAGCATGGACAAGTAGTAACATAAAGTTCCAAAGGAACCAAACCTAGTACTTGACGAAGAAGAAAGAATTAAACCAACTTTAGTATTACTACATAGACAAAAGGAGAAGAAGCTAAAGTAACAATAGAGTAAGCTCCGTGGTTGTTTTGTTTTCGAAGGTAGGAGTGACATTAAGAACATTCGCTTACTCAGTAAGGAGAGAACTAACAAGGACGGAGAAAGAAGAAGGAAGAAATCAAGAGTGGAAGAAAGAGAAGGATATTAGATTTAACCACAGTTTGATTCTCTACTGTAGATATACCCTCTCCTCCTCGCCTTCTCACTCTGCCTCTCGTTTGGAGAGAAGGAAAGAGGATGTGAGCGCGAAATAACGAAGGAAGGAGTACATGAAAATTGAAAGAAAATATTAGAACTCCGAGGCGAAAAAATTACCATAGAAGGACCCTGGAAAGAAACACAACATCCCAAGAAGCAATAGCTTTGCTGACTCCACTCTACACAAGAAAGTTAGTCAATTATGCTCAGCACTCAGAAGTAAGTTGAGCCGAGAAGTTGCATATTTAAAATGGCATTAAAGATTCAAAGAAAGTGAAGAAATAATATATGATTAACAGCAGATATTGTAAGAGTAGGTAATAATTGTTGATTGATTATAGTATCTAATGTAGAGGGAGTTGAGTGATATGGAATACGCAAGTCACTTGCTTGTTTGGTGCTTATGTCCACGATGTCAACTAGAAAAACATCAGGCGTTACTTTCAGAGCCCTGCAAGCAGTCTCTCCTCAGTCTCCTGGTTAATGTGTGAATGATTATTAACACGTTTTGCAGGTAAGTTTTTAAATATTTATGAAAAATATTTGAGTGCATATTATAGGTGTAAACTAATATTATAATTATAACAGAGGTTGAAACATTCGTGCTGCACAGATCTTTCGTATTCATTTTATTTTATTTTCATGCAGTGACACTTTCAATATGGCGTGGTGGATAATATGGATTACTGGTATGCCATATTACTCTCCATTTATATAAAGTATTTCTTAATATCTACCCGTATTGTTTCTGGTGATTAAAATTAATATGTTCAGAATTTTTATGATATATTTAATTTTGTGTGCGTACAATGAGTTCGCAGGAACGGAAAATTTTGATTATGTTTGCAATTTCTGCAAATACATTTTTCAGTGCAAAATGGAAACAGAACTATATTTTGTAGCTGATATTCATGCTATTATAATTCAATTCAGTGCATTATTATGCGAGAAAAATTTTTAGGAAGAAATAAATAAGCTCTGATGTAAAATTTTTGGTTGAAAAAAGTATTATTTGTGAAATTTATGTATTATACCATATTACCTTTCTATTCCATATTACTAGCAATAAACAATTTGACAGTTTTATAAAAAATTAATAAGGAATTATAGTTTTTTGTTCAAACTTATAAGAAGTTTCGAAAAAGGTTCAGTTTATGCACTGAAAAAATATATATTAAAGAAAATTTCTCTACCCTAAACTACACGCTTTACATGGAAAGGTTTCTGGTTTTCTCAAAAACAACTCTAATGATTTTTATTAAAATTACATATGTAAAATACATTTTGACGACAAATGAAATGTTTTTTTGAATTTTCTGGCTATAGCCTATGTAGTCCTGTTTATTCTGGATGACTTTTGAATAACTCGCAAACTGTAATAGACAAAAGTTCACTATGCAAAAATGTAGATCTTGCTAAAACACACAATCTATGTCGGAATAAATGTCTTTGTAGAGTGAACCAGTTTGGAGATATTCGTTGTTATTTTTGTCAGTTTCGGAAAACTTGTCGTTGTTCATTTTTCAATATGTTAACGTGCAAAGAGCACGGAATCTGAAAACTTGAAAGATTTGACTATCGCTCAAAACCTACTGTATTCCCACATGCATTTTGCAATTGTTGCATGGTTATTTTATTTTCGAATTTTTTCGAATATTTTCTTTGTGAAACAATACAAAACAACTTTAAAGTAATTCAATTATACTACACGTTTTTAAACATTTCTGGGTAACAGTAAGGAATGATAATGCATATTTTAGTGCATTATTCCTATGATCGTGCATAGTTAGATATGCATGCATATTTCGGGATATTATAGTACATGAAAGTCTCATCTTTAGTCATAATTGTGTGAGTGATGGCAGTGACTAACAATTTTGTTGTGCATTTGCCCCAGAAAATGGGGAAAGGGGTGTTGTAATATGATTTAACGAATTATTTTTTGTTTTGTTCTTGTACCTTATTTTAGAAGAATCAATTTCAATTTTTTTTAAACGATTGTTCGGTGCATCTGTTAAAAATAAAATTGTTGCTCGGCAATACTTAGGGTGGCCTTCATTTTGTTAAATGTTAGCCTGTCTGTTTGCCCCGACTTTACTAATGTAATATTGTGGTCCCTAAAGTTCTACCGAACTGTGTGATCTTAAATGAACGAACGAACCAATCAACGAACCAACGAACGAACCAACGAGTCAACGAACAAATAAATAAAACTACACGAGTGTAAAAAATAAAACAATGTTACTTTTGCCATATAGTCATCCCATTACACGTCTATATGATATCAGCCCTATTAATGTCGCCATTCTTGTTAACGCCGAACAACTTACTACTGTATATCTGTCATAAGCTGGAACGGCAGCAGCAGAACCCAGCTGCAGTGGGTAAGTGTTAGATAATTCTTTGCCTCCAGAAAGGGATTTCCGAAGGTAAGAAAACTTTTCGGTTTTCTTTAGGTTAAGGTTGAGCTTCTTGGGACGATTGCCACAAGATTGACCGCACTATAAGGCTTCCTCTGCTTTCGCTAAGGACGTTATTTGTGTTTCGTCACAACTGCCTGCAATATTTCCCATTGCTACCCTAATGCTATTACCTCGACACGAGAACTTTGCTTGTAAATGAAATTGCAAGTGTAACTTGTTTATAGGAATCGTTCTTAGCCAGTATCAGAGATGTGGCTTAGAAACACACAAACGGCACACCAGGCCATGTTGGACTACTTAGTCAGTGGAGCTATAGTGATTAGCCAGTATCAGAGATGTGCTTAGAAACACACAAACGGCACACCAGGCCATGTTGGACTACCTAGTCAGTGGAGCTATAGTGATATATCCTGCGTGCTCTTGCACTGAGGTAACAGGTTCGATTCCCGATTGGAGCGGTATGTTTTTCTCTAACCAGGATCATTCCCTAAGCTCCGCAGAGTGTGAAAGTATGAATATGGGAGCCAGTGTAATTGTGTAAAACAGCAGGGTAATGAAAATAAATGAAGAGTCCACCGGAAAAGGGTGAATGTTACTTTTTGTTATTTTGTGCAAAGTGCATTCCGAACTTTAAAACCATGTGACAGTTGAATGTGCAAATTGTAATAGTTTATTTTTGTCGCATAACAGAATACACATTCCTTTGTTAAACACATAACAATATAAAGCCCTTCATACACCATCGTTTTTATTAAAATATACCACGTATAGTCAGTAGGGGAAGTATAGTATTCGACCCAAAATTTCATGTCGAAATTTCACCGCAAATACATGTTTTGAGACCCCTGAATAAAAACATTTTTAGAAAGAGTTCATGTTTCTGTGTCTGTGTGCCTGTGTACAGCATAACTCATAACCGAAAAGTTGCTTAAAAACCAACTATATCTTTCAAGGATGCTACGCGAAGATTTTGAAGAAAATTCCATCAAACTACCCTTTAGGATTTTCTGATTTTTCCAAAAATTGCTCTCATGATTTTAATTAAATTCCATGTGTTTAAGATATTTTTATTGCAAGTAAAATGTGTACTGTGAAGTTTCAGGCTATAGCCCATGTAGTCCTGCAGACTCTTGATGACTTTTCCATAACTGGTAAAACGTAAGACATACACAAATTTTACTATACAAAAAAATGTAGATTCCGTTAAAGCACACAATTTACATGTGTTCAAATGCGTCTTTATTGCATAGTATTTGTGTGAGTTTTGCAATACTTAAAATTTTCTCAAATGGAGGGTAGTTATTCACTTTTTTATCTTTTGGAGTACAAAGAGAACGGAATCTCAAAGCTTTAAAAGATTTGACTATCGCTTAAGTCTACTGTATTGCCATATTCCTCTTGCACCTACAAGAAAATCAACAATACGATAATTTCTGCCAATGTATATCTCGACAGTAAAACACATTAGATTCTTGGATAACTGATGTACGAAACGAAATTACAAGAAGGGGGACTGTCAGCTAACTAAACCTCTACTTCATATATTCATAATCTAGATTTCTTCCTGCGAAGTATTGTGCTATAATATTCTCTCGGAAGTGAACTACAGAACTTGAGGTGTTGCAGATCATAGAACTTAAGCCATGAAATTGGGTATAAATCTGAAAGAGATAAATAGTGTTATCAGTGCTGGTAAGAACTGAAGAACACTACTCAAGTAAAGATAACATTATATCTAAGAACATGCGAAAATGATTTCGATTAGCGAATACTGCAATGATGATTGTGATGTTGGAGAATTTGCATTCGAATGAAAGTTTTGATTTTTAAAAGTATTCGAATAAAGTGAATTCTATTCTTGAAAAGATTCGATTCCGCCCATCACTAGTGGTAAATTATAATGCCAAAATTAAAGTGAAATGCTGACAGTAAAACAGAAGAATGTTGTTGCTAATGCAGTTTAGCAAACACAAACACAATGTTTTCCGTTCTTGCAATATTTTCTTGGACATTCCACTTTTTGTGTTGGAGTCAAATACTTAAACCTCTGCCTACAAGAGAGTATCATCTTTTTGGTAGTGCATTAAAGGCTTTTATAAGGTGGTGATATCCCCCCCCCCCTTTTTGTAGTTGACTCTTCAAATGACAACGAAATATACACGTCAAGGAATAATAACTTCAATTACTTCTCAAGCAAGAACCTCATGACTATAGAAGTTAATTCTGCTGTGTTATATTCCCTTGACTTCCTCTACCTTCTTTTGTTTATTGGTATGCATACAAAGTATTATTACTGAAGTTTTATATACCATGTAAATAGTTGGTAGAGAAGGTATTGCATTCCATACAAAAGTTCACATCCAGATTTTACTGGAAATACAGCCTATGAAATCCTGCGAATAAATAAGAAATAAGCACTTTCACAAAAACTTCGGTGTACGTCTTTGTGTGTGTGTGTGTGTGTGTGTGTGTGTGTGTGTGTGTGTGTGTGTGTGTGGTATTAAGTTCAGCATCTTCCAAGGATGTGACACTCTTTCCAATTTACGCTTTACATGTAAAAGTTGGTAAACATTTTGATTTTCTCAAAAATGACTCTATTTTGATTAAAACATCTTTTCATGACAAATGAAATTTCTCTGACTTTTAATATAATTAGTGTAAAAGTTACTCTGTTAACGCAAAGTACTTATGGTACTACAAAAATGTCACACACATAACGCTTTGTCACAACCTTGGTTTACTGCGGATTTACATCACTCATCGTTTTACAAACTTTTCCAACGTTAGCTGACCAAGCTTAGTGCTGCGTAGAGATCGCAACGTTCTAAAGTTTACTGCCACATCAAAAGTAATCCAAAAACGAATATCAAAACTAAACCAGTCCTTGAAGCTATGCACTTCATAAAAGCTGCATTAAATATGTTCCACTATTGACTCGTTGTCCTCTACAGCATTTCATGTGTCACAACCAGAATATGACAAATTATCTCCGACGAACGAACAGACCATTCTCTACCTGTAAGCTGTTACTGAACCCCTAGTTATCTGTCAAGATTAAATCAAAACACCCTCGGGGTGCAACTGTATTTTATACACTTAACATGCCCAGCAGAAACTCACCAACCAATTTGCATCCTTGTAATTGTTAGCTCATTACACAATACTTATGTTCATATTTATGGTGGGAAATGAAGAGATATATTTTAAATGTCAAGATTTGCCCAGAAACGTTCTACTCAACTCACAGTAAATACCGCTTTTGAAGTATTGTCATCTGCAAGGCTTTTGCAGCCAAGTTTAATCTAGGAGTACATTTTAACCTCGGAAATAAAAGAGAAGAATGTCTATGAAGTGCATTAATTTCATAGCTTTTATCCGGCTTGATGGCCTTATAATTTATCACTGTATGATACTTAGATTGTTATACATGATGTAACAATAAGGTACGGCCAAACTACAAGTTGCGCGTGTTATGGAAGACAGCAAAGCAGTAATCAGTTTTCAGGATACATCAGGTGGATCCGGAATGCATTGCAGTGGTGAAGAGGTGCATGTCACAATCCGAATGAAGGGCACTTTGAAGATTTCATGTAAAACAATCCAAAGTAATGGTAAAAGAATGTCTTGGAATTAATCAATTTCAAATAATAGTTGACATAATTTGTGTGCTGTGACGAGATCTGTCTATAGCCACTGTAGTCGTATTTACTCTGGATGACTTTTGCGTAATTGGTAAACCGTAAGAGATAGACTAAATCTTACTACACAAAAAACGCTAATTTTGCTAAAATACACAATATATATCTAAATATATATTTTTTTTGTAGTGAACCATTTTGGAGATGTGCCTTGTTAACTGTGTGATTTTTTTAGAACTTATACTTCTGTCAAACGGAACACCGTTATTCATTTTTATATGTTAGTCGGGCAAAGAAAACGGAATTTGAAAGCTTTTAAAGATTTAACTATTGCTCAAAGTGTGCTGTATTCCCATATCTCCCTTGTACCTACACGGAAATAAATAATATCATTTCTGCAAAAGTTTATTTTAACTAACACAAAGATGTAGGAATAACAGTTTGTGAGAATGATTAGTACAAGAGTAGATAAATAAAAATTATTTTGTTGTTGAACGACGCTGTCAATTGCCAGGATCACATGGGCGTCGCCGGTGTGTCGGAATTTTGTCCCGCAGTTCTTTTTCATGGCAGTAAATCTACTGACATGGAGTTGTCGTTTTTAAGCACACTCAAAAACCATCGTCTGGGCCGGATTTGAACCCGCGACCTTGGCCAGCGTCTATCCAACTGAGCCACCCAGACCAACAGCACAGAAAGTCATGTGAGTGCAATACATCAGATTTTTCAGTTATGCAATTCAGAAACATGCACAGGTGAACGTTTATTTAAAATAGTTTTCTTAGATTTTACCACACAGTGGAGCGCATGTAGGGTTTGTGGTGGTTTTTTTTTGTGGGTTCTCAGGTTTCCTCAGCCATTCATTCCAGCTAATACCCATTTCGCCTTCATCTCACATTATACCAGGCATCGAGCTGATTACCCATCCTGGTACTCTTCCTGATCTTGTTTATCTACTCCTCAACAGGCATCTGATCTCAGGCGCCTATTTGTAATTATTCTAGAGGAAGGAAGACAGAAAAGAAGGATGGTTTTCGTAAATTCAGGAAGTTTCAAAATGTGTGTTTCCAGTAAATCTGGGTATCGCATTTTTGGGTATAATACTACCATAATTAAATAGTAGAGGCTGTAGAATGCATTCCTGTGTCGAACAAAAGAAGTGGTGACAACTACATCGCGGAGTCTATGATAATAGTTTGCCGATTTTACTATACTAATAATAATTTTGTCGCCGTTATCTTTGAGCGTTATCTAGTTTTCGAGACTTTAACTAGTTACATTTGTTATGACTTCGGCTTTTGAACCACATACTACCTATATTTAAAGGGGAAATCAGTTTGTGAGGAGCTTATGGTATTCAACAGACCAGTTATGTGTCGTTTAATTGGAAAACTATCCCGAGCGTACAAATATATTGCTTTCAATCAGTTGCAACTAATGATATCAGATTAGAACCTTCAAAGGCATGCCATGCTTTTCATGTGACTAATAGCATTACATGCATGTAGAAAAGCTGCTTATGAGTCCTTGTACAAAGGGGTATTTAACTAGTGTGGGTCTGTCACATGGAGTAAGTAAACATTTATTTATCGATGATAGAGTTCATACAATTGATTATTTCAAGGGTCATGAGTGATTTTAAACTGACTTATGGTAGAAAGACAGCATCTTGTCTTATTCTTCTTCTATCACCAGGTACATCAAGGTCAACAATGTTAGGTCATCAAGTAAACATGTAATTCCATCTTGTTATTCTTGTCTTCATATTTGTTGCTATTGTCGCCAAGGCAGAGTCAGTCCTCTTGTGCACTACTATATAGCAAGATGGCTCCTTAGTAACGTGTGAGGTTCGCATTCAGGAGGTCGTGGGTTAGATTCCTATGACCGCCCTTCCTGACCCCCCATGCTTTTTTGGGAGCTTCTCGGGTCGTTAGGCAAAGCTGGGAAGGATAATTATATCCTCTGAATTTTCTGTCCGTCCATTTCGTTTTATAAATCATTTCATTCATCCTTCATCCCGTTGGTTCATTCAGGGTCACGAGTGTCAGCGAAGGCGTTAGGTGCAATTTGGCAGGGATGATATGCGCACAGGAACTATTTCCGTCCGTCGTTGTCCGCGGGATTCAGGTGGAAAAGGGACAGCGTTGGACCCCGCTAGGTCTCCGAAGGTTATGGGACAAGTTGCTACGCTTCCTGCCATTCCAGCACTTCAGTCAGCCAAGATTACAGCTTTCCTCCAATACCAACCTGTATTACATGCTACAGGCTACATGCTACGGGTGGCGCGAGTAATATCGTTTAGTAAAGGCTTGAGTATTCCTTCCAATTTCGTTCTTAATGTATCTTGTTACCAATTATTTAAATTATCGCTGGTCTCATTTAAGTTGTGCATATTTAACTATTTGCGAGTTTCTTTATTTCTTTGTTTGTCTAGAAACGTAAATCCTGCTATTGCTTTAGGTCTTTTCTGTTGCTTTTTACGTCTTGTTCCTTAATGTCCACCTTATTGTTCCACTATATGCCTAATTTGTTTAATTTTATAATCAGGTCTACATTTTTGTTAAATGCTAGTTACTTGTACTAGTATTTTTTCATTTATACTTGAATGTCATAATAATCCTGCAGAATTGTTTACATTCCACCGAAAATCAATAGCGGCTTTTGTTATTAGTTCTATTACATTTATCAGCCACTTTGACTGGTGTTGTTTATCGTCACACCCAACCACGCACACCCTGAAAAAAGATCTCATAGCTCACAACTAGCAGCCGGCAGCAGATTCATCGAAGACCAAAAAGTGTTGCATTGGGAGAGTATCATACCTTATCAATCTGTAGGTTAACATTGGAGTAAAAGAGGGTTTTGAATGGAAGTAATGTTAAGTTTGGAGGATATGAATAGACATGTTATTTTTTCAAATGAACTTTCACAGAGAAAACTTTTTTAACATATTGTAAAAAGTTAAAAGTTGACCCTAATAAGAAAAATTATACTTCTATTTTCAATAGCAATGTGAGGCAAGGGATAGACTGGTTTCGATTACGAATGTGGAAATTAAAGGGTATGCCAGGAGTGGTTATCTAAGGTACTTGACCTATCTTGAGGGAAATGAAGATGAAATTTTTATTTTGGTTAGCAAGAAGTGGTTAGCAAGGAATAAAAGGTCATTATTGGAGGGTTTGGCTCCAGAGATAATGCGTCTATGCCATGGGACAACTTTGAAAAGGAGAGTAAACGCCTGTTTTAAATTGTGTGTAAACTCCGAATACAGTTATTCTTACTATTCTTCAAGGTGCAATGAAATGCCTTGGAAAAAATAAGTTCTGAAGGAAGTGACTACTGCTCTAAGTTTGCAACACTATTGTATCACTATTCTATTGATCCGTTCCATCTCGATTTTTGGCATCGATGGGCAGATATGTGGACGTTCACTCTGGACTGTTGGTAAATGGAGAGGCAAGGGGATACCGTTAATACCGTCACGGCTATTGTTGGCAGCACATGTCAATCAAGATTAACAACTTATACATATATATAAGACAAGCATGCTATAATAAGAAGTGAGAAATAACGCATTATCACTACTTTGCACTGCAAAGTTTAGTGGAAAATTGTATTTTGCTATACTACATTCGTTCTTTATTCCCTACTGTTCATGCTTAAAATTAAATTAAGCATTGTTTTCTAATAAGATTATCTGCATAGCCAATACTACAGCAGGTAACTCAGCTTCTGCTATGAAAACTGTTAAATACAAGAGTACCGCAATGTAATTTTTTCTTTATTTCACTAACAAGAATAAAGCAAGCTTTTTAATAAGCAACCATAATCGTTAGAAGACAAGGTGAAACTGCAATACATGGGAAGACGTGCAAATAAATATGGAACGAAAAAGTGACAGTTAACCACGCAATAATTAAATAGACATTTACACGAAACATACATATATGGTTCTGTGAAAGTGAAGTCAAAAATGTTTTATTCTACCTCCCAAGTGCTTTGTTTGGTGATGATAACCGCCGGTCAGAAAAAGGTGTGGTGGATTAGCTGACGCATGTAAAACATTAAGGTGCCCTGAGCTGATACGTTGCTAGGTAATCTATTTGTAAATTGTAATTGGTTGAGGAAAACGTCGGCTAAACATGTCCGGCGGAGGTGATTAGTTCCGCGTGCATATTGTAGGTAGCGCTTAGAGCCAATCGATGTGCACTGAAACAAGTCACTGCTATGGCAGTGGTGTATTTATTGCATCAATGAGCAAGCATCATTTCAACTATTTCTTTCATTTACCGTAGGATATCCTGTACTAGTTTGTTAAAGGCGTTTAATTAATCATTTTAAAAAAGGTCGGCGAAGTAATGTTGGCACTACCAGTTCATTCATGCTTTAGCATGATTATTGGGAAGGTTCTTCATGATCGAGAGAGAACTAAAATTGGGGAATTCATATGAACGATCAAGACGAAGTTGAGAGTCATTAGATAAAATATGTGATGGTAATTTATTGAGTAGGTATATTGTTTTCATTATATATGTAATCAAGCAGATAAGCCTAGCTCTTGATTGTGGTGGTCTTGGTCAAATAGCTAGAGAGCTAAGTGTCGCTCCATCACGTGTTTGTACTTAGCACTATTACACAGTATTACTAATTTATTCTTATGTATATACCGTGCCATTCATAAGAAGGAACAGTAACAGGCAGAGGAAATCCAAGTGTATTGTGGCTGCAATGTAGGCAGCTCGAGTACATGGAGAAAAATAGCTTCCATCTCGTATTCACAAAATTACATTGTAGCCTTTATTTGTTCATGTTTCACACTACATCTGCGTTATCCAACCGTAGCATTCATTAATATTAACAATAAAGGAGCGACAATGGGTAAATGAATAGCATTTTGTTAGAGCGCAAAGGCTAAAACCCCTTTATTTTGTCGACAAAGGGTGGAAACACACAGACAGCGATTAAGTAACCATGTCGCCGAGGTAACGACATATTCCAGAGCATTTTTACCTCTCCCTCCAGCACAAAAAGCTGTACGGTCGATATGTAAAACTGTTACTTTATTGGTACAAGAGCAAGCCCTGCTCTGCAAAGCGGAAACCAGTACATTTACGACAGCGTAGCTACGTTTCTAAATAAAAATGCACACAAAAAACCAAACACGAGGTTTAAAATTTATTGCTTACTTTTTCTATTAAAGGGGAAATTGAAAGTGTGCTGCTTCGTTGTTTAGGAAAGAAAACTGCTTAACAACAGTAATAAAACAATAACGAACAAATTAGAGCGAATTCACGGAGCCATATAGTTTCCAACTCCAGAACAGAACTTGCATTTCTGTAATAAAATATCTCATGTTTCAAAGGACATTACTACTGTGGAAATTAGTAAAAACAATTTAAATGTTCATTAAATTTTATATGGCATTAAACTCAACGGCTTTCATAATGACATTATCTTGTTTAACCAGGCTATAAGCTAAGAAATAAAGCAATATCGCAACAATGCTCAAACCGAAATATTACATTCGTACAAAATATAAGTTTGTGTAAGGTTATACTGGTAGGAAATTTTATGAATTATACTATTAATGAGGATTTTAAAACTAAAATATGTGTAGCAAATCCGGCTTTGGCATAGATATCCCTTGGTGCGTTAAAACAGTTTCGGTACAATAATAATAATAATAATAATAATAATAATAATAATAATAATAATAATAATAATAATAATAGTAATAGTAATAGTAATAGTAATAGTAATAGTAATAGTAATAGTAATAGTAATAGTAATAGTAATAGTAATAGTAATAGTAATAGTAATAGTAATAGTAATAGTAATAGTAATAGTAATAGTAATAGTAATAATAATAGTAATAATAATAATAATAATAATAATAATAATAATAATAATAATAATAATAATAATAATAATAATAGTAATAATAATAATAGTAATAATAATAGTAATAATAATAATAGTAATAATAATAATAGTAATAATAATAATAGTAATAATAATAATAGTAATAATAATAATAGTAATAATAATAATAGTAATAATAATAATAGTAATAATAATAATAGTAATAATAATAATAGTAATAATAATAATAATAATAATAGTAATTATATTAATAATTTCTTAAGTAAAATACAACGAATAAGTGCTAATGAATCAATACGTGTCCTCACGTTTGCGTATATTTTCTTACGGCACTTTACTTTATAATCCGTAATGCTAGATAGTATACGGGATTGAATTTATTCTCTGGAAAGTAAAGTCCCTATAAGTAAAGTGCAAATATTATAATAACTTTTTCGTTTGTTTATAGTCCATTATCACGGGCTATACAGAATAGTTCAACCTGGGAACTAGTTCTCATCTCTCGTCTTCGCTAAGAGGCAGAAGAAAGGTCACTCACGTCACTGCCGTCACCTACTCCGGTGCGTTCTGCAACTCTTTCAACACAGTTATCTGCTTACCCCGATTCCAGATGAGCTGGGCCACCTGGTACACACACCACACACTTTCACACATTCGCACAGTGCACACATACACACAGCACACACATACACATAAATACACTCATCCACACGCCACACATGTACACACACTCACCATACAAATGCACATACACATACCACACACATATCCACGCTTATACAAGAATATCATTTTTCTCTCTTTATAATATCAGTATAGATTCTGTGGATACCTTTACTGGTTTTAATATCTTCCTCAATGTGTTAACAATTTAACTTTTATTTTTTCAAATTTAGCTTTGAGTTCGTTATTACTAGGTACACATTTTTATGGATTATGTCCTCTTGCTCTTTAGTGCTGCCAAAGAGTTCTCATAAAGAGAGGAAGGAAAGAAAACTCATAAAAGATAATCACCTATCACACTTTTGGGACCTCTTTCCTTTTATATTCTCTTTTCTCCATCAACTGGTACACATTATGGGAAATGTTACGAGTGATAAAAGCCTGAGATAATTGCAAAACTACATTTATGGCATGGAACATATAAAACGTACATAGTAGGTCTGCGTATCCTTTATAAGGCTGTGGTTGTATCCTCAAAAGAAACTCTTGTTTTTCTCCAGAGCATCATTTTACTCCAGGCGTTAGGTACTCCAGATAATTTGCATTTGTATGCTATTATTATTAAGTGAACAATTTGGAATCAATTCACAAGCCACTATGGAAACAAACATACAAATCCATCTGCAAACACACCTATAGGAAATTAAAAATTAATTTCAAGCGAATTCTTAATTGGTGCTCTCATTTCTCATTAGAACAATAACGCTGAAACCTCAGTTTATAAAGCTAGGATAAAACTATTGGAAGTCGTTGATTGCTCAAAAACAGAATCCCTCTAAAAGAAAGTTGGAAAAAGAGCCATTCTTCTCCTTAGATGAACTGATGCAGCAGATTAAGGACCTGCTAGGAGCGTCATTATCTGACTTTCCTCTGAACTATATACAGCTTACAAGCTTAGTATATGAAAATTCCATAGCACAATTAATATCCTGAAAGTACCCTGAACACACTTCAAGGCTTAAGAGGCTTAATCCATGCTTTATGCCAGAGGAAGATTACTATGGTAAAATGTTCAGGGGAATAAAACGATAAAGATACAATATACAATAAACAGAACTACCTCATTGTAAACCTGTTATTACCTTCACAAAATCTTCTGTGTTTTCCCTTGTTATAATTAAGAGATTGTGAAAAGTTAATCCCTTTTAAAATTAGGTGCATAAACTATTTCAAGACTAAATTAAATGCATTGAAATGGAACTGAAAGAAGATTTATTTACCAAACGTAACACAGAGCACAGCCCTTAAAACCATGCCTCCATAATCAGCGATATTCTAATTTAAATTATATAATATATACAAGCTGTTATGATTATAACTGCAGACATCTGTATTGGTTATTGACGACGGTGTAACGAATTAATTACACCAACATTTGCTTAATTTGTAGACTTCTAATTTTCCTTATTAAGAGTAGTACGCTTTCAAATTTGTTAGTACCTCCAAGTATGGATGGCACGCACAAGCCATACGTGCTTGTTTTCCCTGAGAGTTTGGAGTGAAAAATGTAACGCAGAGTGGGCAGGCCTCACGGTGACGAATGTTGTATCGGAATTCAGTTCGAATGCTTTCTGCAAGGCCAAATATTACGCTACTTAGGCCAGGTGGTCACGCATTGAGGTGTGAAGCAAAACGGATGTTCTGTATTGACAGGCGTTCAGTTTGCGGTGCAGTTGCGACCATGCAGAAAACACGGGTAGTAAACTGTGTGGTTGGTTTGAGGAAAACTCTTAGACGAAGAGAAAAAAGTAACTAACACACCGAAATGGATACACATTAAGGTACCATTTATAACAACCTCATACATCTACATTAACACTGTGTATGTCTTTTGCTTCAGGAGAGCTTAAATTAAAACCTGGTACGGATTCCAAGAAAGTCAATTTCTATAGATGGTTCTAAAATAATCTGTCTACAGGAAATATATTTTAAAATCAATTCTGCACAAAGTATAAGATATTGCCTCTGGCGCGAAGGATCCAGGTTTGATCCCCGCTACCTGCATAGGGATTTTTCCCACGCTGGGATGTATGGCACGGGATGCACTCAGCCTTGTTAGGTTCCGGGGACCAATTGAGGAGCTACTTGAATAAAGAAGTAGCGACCCCAGGTCGCGTAGGCCGCATAACTGGCTAATTTCTAGCTTTCTGGCTAATTTCATTATTTGTAGTTTTAAAAGCTTTAAAAAGCAATAACTCAAAACTGCTCAAGAAAACAATAATATATAACAAATGTGATTGATTTAGAAAATTACACAAAAATAAAAGAAAAACTGGATCAAAATTGCATAGTGTGAAACATTTTGTATGGGCGGATATGCTGAACAAAGTAATTATCAAAAACCTAACGTTTTAAAACAAAATATGTTTATTCTGCATTTTTAAACTACATTATATAAAGCATTTGTAACAGAAACTTAAAATAAATATTGAATTTATGGTCTGTATGTTTATTGTTTAGAAGTGCTTGGAGGCTCTGTTTAGATTGGAGGCGGATATTTGTTTGTGGTAAGCCACAGTCGCAATAACGTTGCGAATGAACTGTGTAGGTACATGTTTGTGAACAGGCTGTTCCCGCTGAAGGATTGTGCCGATGGAACCCCTGCTGATGTCTGTTGCAGCTGTTGCTTTGTGGTAAACTTCCGCAAGCGAGTTTGGAGCTATGCATGCGCCTGACCACTATTTTAGCAGATCCAATAGATATTTCAAGTCCATCCTGAAACACTTGCAACTGACCAAGAGTAGAACGTGGAACAATAGTGAACATAATAGATATTTCGTCTAATGCTAGAAAAAGCCTATTTGATCCCATACTCATTTTAATGCTGTTTGTTTTTTCCTTTATTACATTTGTCTCCCTGTTTCTGTTTTCCAGTTATGTGGGTTTTCGCCGTCGTAAATTAGGTGACTGCCTGATTTTGAGCGATTCCCTTAGTGCACTGCAGAGCCTTTGTCACTTGTACAACCCCCACCCCATTGTACAACGTATCCAGGATGCCCTCCATGTTTTACACGCTTCTGGCGTTGACGTGGTGTGTGCATGGATTCCTGGTCACGTAGGTTTGCCTGGGAATGAAATGGCAGATTTAGCAGCAAAGACGGCAACTACAGAACCCAGTATTACCATCTCACGTGTTACTTCGGAAGACTTTAGACTTGAAGTGCGGAGAGCGGTGCTGTCGTCCTGGCACGACGAGTGGTCAACTCTACGCGGTAATAAGCTTAGAGAAGTGAAAGAACTTCCGATAAACGGGTAACTTCCTGTCACACATCTCGTCGCGAGGAGGTTAGTTTGGCTCGATTAAGAATAGGCCACTGCAATTTTTCGCATGGTTACCTATTTAAAAGGGACCCTGTGCCTCTATGTCCGCTGTGTGACAACCTTTTGTCAGTTCGCCACGTGTTGCTAGTGTTGCTCTCTAGCGCACCTTCGGGATTCTCTGCAGCTGCCTGCCAGACTTGCAGAGGTCCTAGCGGACGACAAAACAGCGGTTGATAGAGTTTTTAATTTTTTAGCGGAGTGCAACATCAATTTGAGGATTTAAATTTTTTAATTATCTGTTTCTGCTTTTGGACGCATTTATCCCCTTGTTTCATATCTGGCTATTGCCACTGCCTTTTGCCTTTGTAAACTTTTCTTGTTGCTAGTATTTTTATTTTTTGAATGAAATTTATGTCTGGCTATTGCCAGGAATCTTTTAAGGGCGCTGATGACCTAGAAGTTGAGCACCCTTAAACCAAACCAAGCCAAATCCAGTTATGTGGGGCTAGAATGGTCAACATAAGGAAATCTAAATTGAATTTTCTGTAGCTTTCGAGTTAAATTAAAAATTTCAACAAGCATATTCCCATAATATGAACATGCTTTCTTAAGTGTTCTAGAGTTATAGTTTATGACTTACCTGCTCTTTTAATACAATGAAAGTGAATTTTATAAACATTTTATCCTTTCAGCAGCCTATAAACATTCTGCAAGTACACGAATAATTTGAAAACCGGTGCAATATATTTTACTTCCAGAGCGTAAGTTATTTTCTATTTTGTTGGAAATTCACCTTGGTTATAAAATTAACACAGTTCTGCATACAACGTCCTTTTCAAAGTAGGTCCAGTTGTTAACTAGGCACAAATACCTGAGCACCACTGACATCAGACTTTCTTACCTCTCCACAAACGCGAGGCATATTTGCTTTAGAATTTTTTGTATGAGTTTCTCCCTTCCTCATTGTTGCATGTTTCAAACTACATGTGAGCCCAATACTTGCCTCTGTGACCCTCACTAAATTCACCACTAAAGGCCATTGCACTATTTCACACTTGCTCTTTTGCTGTCTTAACAGTACAAAAATCCAACCTTTTAACTGCAACTAATTACAGATTTAACCCCGGTAGGGAAAATAAAGCCCATCCCCGGTTACAGAATATCAGTCGTCACATTTTTATAATGGCTCATATTCTGTAGATACACATTCTACAGGCTAACAGAAAATGGATTGTTTCCTCTCTCTTGACTTTAACAAATGCTCAACGCAATTCTTTTGTGACCATCATGAAAATAGTTTATGTTCCAGTTCTGTGTAGTTACAAGTGTATATACATACAAATATATATTTAAATAATAGTCCTTAAAGGGCTTACGTGGTTGTGATATAATATATGGGTCTGTTTATTCATGTGCATTATGAATACTATTTGAGCTAAAAGCATGTGGTTTTTGTGGTTGTGTTCCAAACATTACTCCCTACTTCCTCGCGGAATATTTTTTGCAAAATTTGAATATTTTGCCTTAGCACAAGTAGTATTTATCAGAGGCGATTCACCTGGTGCATGTCGCACCTCTCTTGCAGGACGTGCAATATGACAACATAAGAAGGGTTTGGTTGGTTGCTACCCTGGTAGGCCTCAAGGATAATCATGATCCCTTTTGAAAGTGACTGTAGACTTCTAAGTCAGCTTGATTAAACAACACATACCCATGCTTTTAAATTAAGTTATACTGGAACCTTTCTAGTAGGCCAAAGTAAGCCTTTGCACTGACAGAATCTTTCAGTTTGTTTACATGTTGGTAAACGCCTCTAACGGCTCGCGATGTATGCCTTTGTTTACCTGCTGACCTAACTCAAGGAAATAAACGGGGGCAAATGCTACTCGTGAATGGAATTTTATGACATAACAATACATTTAATAGTACACGAGAATACTACTAATTAAATATTGTATTGCATTACTGTATTAAATATCAACGGTTTAAGCTAAAATTTTGTTTCAATCACAGCCTGTATACATATTTTATTCTTCATGCTGATTTCTCATGAAAAAAAAAAACTTACAGCACTCTTGAGAAATTAAAATACAACTGAATTGCTCCATATAAAGGATAGTTTTGAATGCAGGGGACTTGCATGAAAATGGGTTTTATCCAACAAGTATGCTGAAATTGGAGAAAAGTTTTGTGTTTGTCCAAATTTTCATTTTGGAATTACAGCGCTCACAGATACAGACATACATGCATACACATCCACTGATTTTTTTCCTCGGGATCTGCCACCTTAATACATCAGTTTTTATTGAGCTTGTGATATAGATTTTCTGCTGTATGCAAATAGCAGTGTAAGTAAAAGCTAATGTCGTGGGATATTTGCATTGAGAAGCAAGATTATTTCAGTTTTATATCTTTATTATGTATAATATTGTGACGCCGGCTGTGGCGCATAACAAAAAACGGTCGGGCCAAGCTGACCAAGCACTACATGCCAGGCGTGGCGCATGTCAAAGGCGTTCAATGTCAAACTGCGCCACACCACTCATGCGAGCAAACACATACCAATCAGAGCGGCAGAACCAAAGGGGTTTTGGAGGTTATTCGTGATATGTCCGGCAGCCAACTTATTTGTAGAAGTTCGAGAAAGGTGCGTGTTATGTCATCCTCGTTATATAAGGAGGTGAGGAACATGAGTTTGGAGTCAGTTGAAGTTTTAGTGTGTTTGTGTCAGCTACGTATGTATGCGAGAGAACCGGCGCGTCGTAAAGGAAGATAGCGAAGCAGTTAATGAGTGTCGAGTGATTGTGTTGTCAAGTCAGCTGTTTGAGAGACAGAGAAAGTGAAGAAAGACAGTGAGTCAAGGTTACGATAGGAAAACAGATGTGAGTTGTAATATTTCAAAGGACTGTATGTATACTGTGTTAACGTCAGTAAAGAAGAACTGTGTTGTTGTGCAAACGTTTTGGAAGAAAATAAAGTGAGAACAAAGCAATTGAACTGGGCTTTATCGTTTCTGTTGCAGTATTGTGTTAATAAATAAAAGAGACATCTAAAATAGGAGAAAATGGACATTACGGTATTAAATTTAGACTGTATTTGCAAAATTGGTAAAAAACAGTCTGACCTTAATACACAGAACACAATACCATTTCTTAGAGTAGGCTATCGTTCATGAGCGTGTATCAATTAATGAACTAGGAATGTTACAAGTGCTGCTCGTGCCAGCATTACGGCGGAAGGGTTTGGATACCCTTTGGGTATGCTTAATATGCAATTTCCCCAGCTCGGCACGGCTCCGTATATTACATTCCAACGCTGTATAAATCATGTCAGCTGCCTACAATTTTATTCACTCCGGGCAATACTTTAAAAGGAATGGGATACGAGTGAACGGTAGAAGAGAGCGTTGAAGTGTTCCCGCAGGGTGCCAACGTTTTCCTATAGATGTTCCCCGTTAAACAGTCTGAGGGAAATTTAGCTGAAATTTCCAGAGCTGATGACACGTGCTAACTTGACAGCAAGTGAGACCCAAAGCGTTTTCCACCAGAATCACAAGGCTGCGGAAATGAGAAGCTTAAGATTACATTTTTACTTTCTCTACTGATAAGTAGGGGAAGTATTGTGTTCCACCTAAAAATTCGATGGCGAGGTTTCACCGGAAATATGTTTTGAGATCCTCTGAATACAAAAAAAAGCATTTTTAGAAAAAGGTCCGTGTGTGTGTGTGTGTGTGTGTGTGTGTGTGTGTGTGTGTGTGTGTGTGTGTGTGTGTGTGTGTGTGTGTGTTAATGAAGCATTGTCAAGATCGCTGAATAACCTGTATGCTAATTCTATAGATGTATGCAATGCATTCTCATTTCTGGACAAGAAAACCTTGTGATAGCCCTCTTGTAAGAATGTGTTGCTGTTTCCTTTGTACTTATGTTACAATTTGGTTACCAGGGTATGGTAAATGCTTCTATAAAGAGAGAAAGTTGATAACCTTAGAAAAGAGTGAGCCGATATTTTGTATTAACAATTGCGAAGGACTATTTTTCTCGATGGTCACAGACTGAAGGTATTTTCTAAATAGGATAATCCGGTGGCTTGTGAGAGCAGAATCTTCATATTCACCAACTAAATCTCTATATCCTTGTATATATTAAATTTTATTGAGTTATGTGGAAACTATGTAGCTTTATGTTCTTAAATAACTAGGAATCAAAGAGAAGTTGCAAAGGTTTAAAATTTAACCTACTGAAATTATCATAAGTAATGTCGCGAGTGATTGTCGATTTATCTAGAAAATTTGACTATCACGAGTTGCATTTATTAAAACCATTCCACGAGTTAAAGGATGATATAATCTATGAAATGTTATTTAAATGATGTATTATAATTATAAACCTCTAAAAGAACCCTGTAGCTGAATGTATACATCAATGTCCATTGGCACAGTCTACAAGATTCGTTTTTCTTATATTTAATTTCCAAGGAGTTTGAATAAACGATAGATAGCTAATCAATCGTTCACGGCATACAATCTAAAAATAGATAGTTGTATGAATGCAAAGCACCATTACATATTTATACTGGTAGATTTGATAGGTGAAGTTGAAAAAAATATATATATTTGCTGCAAGGCCGATTTTCTTTCTTAAATTCGAAATTTCCCTTTGCTTAAACGTTACATTGTGATCATTTATATATGTTGCTTGGGACAAAATGTAACCGGCTTTGATTTACAGCAATCGGGTTTTGTTTAAAAATGCATTCTCTATGAAGTAAAACAACTATTTTTTCCTCCATGCATATTCAACGATGGCTTTCGAAATGCTTTTTAGTCTTTTAGTAATTATTTTTATGAATTGAAATTGCAGGGAATTTTAAAGCTCATGTTCGTCAGAACAGGGCTCCTCAATAGTGTAACAATTTCAAAATTGGTTGAGTTGTACTTCAGATTCCGCTACATATACAGAAGTACGTGCATATACTGATACAGGCACGTCTAAAACATAGGTATTTTTAGACGTGGTGAATGACCTTACTAAGATCTGCGCGAGTGACGTCATGCAAATTAATGGTGGAGGTAACGTATCTATTTACTTGAAATAACAGGACCCTGGTGATAATGAGAGTGAAAACTATATTTAATTACGCACTGTTCCGCGAAGTTTATTACACTGAAGTCAGAGAGATACTAATCTCACAATCCTGTGGCCTTATAAATACAAAAGTGAACTCGACCATAAACCATTGCGCAACTTCTAGCCATTTATCACGTCTAAAAGGTACCTCTATATGTACATACACATTTTATCTTTATAATGTTATTGAGACATTGGTCGTACAACAATATATCGGCTCCAATATAAATAGGACCATAGACAGCGAGAGCAGTCTGATAGTAGTTTTAAGTTTTTGAGCAGTTTAGTTTTGAATCAGTTTGAGTTGAATTATTTAGTTGTGTAAGTCGTCGTGTACAGTTAGTTTTTAGTTACGAGAGTGAGTCGGCCAGCCTGTCAGTGAGTACACATGTGTCGTCGAGTGCTTGTATCACAATAGTCATAATATAAAGGGCAGAGAAACCGGAGAAAGACGTTGAAAGACTGAGAAAGATTATCAGAAGAACAATTATGGTAGCATAAAGAACTATAAGCTGTGTTAACAAGGAGAAGAAACTTCTGCATTTATAGACAAATTTAGAGGAGAATAAAGTGATAGAAAAGTAACTGGACTTTAAATTTTGCGGATTTGTTACATTAACATAGACTATACGAGTATCAAGGTTGATTTCTCATAATATTGATGTTTATCAATCTATTAAAGCTGCTCTTTAGGAACACGTTACCTTCGGGGTAGACAGGGTCTTTCATAAGTAACTTTTCGTTACTTACCGACTTTTCCTTTTTGAGTTATGCTCAAACAGGCACAGGCTCACAGGCAGGCAGGAAGGCAGGCAGGCAGGAAGGCAGGAAGGTAGGCAGGGAGCTTGTTCTAAAAAAATACTTCTTTGGACTCAGGAGGCCTCAAAATATCTATTCCCGATGAAACCTCCACATCGAATTTTTGGGTGATACAATACTTCCACTACTTACTATACGTAGTAGAGAAAGTAATAAAACGCAAAGTTTATACCGTGTTTCATTCTTACATATTGTTGATGTTTCAGTATTTAGGTATTTTCGTGCGCAGAGACATCTTAATCGTGAATGAAACTCGTTATGAATTAAGAAAGTGGAGATGGAATATAATTATTAGGTATATGTTCCCGAATATGAAGCCGTACCTCTTACTCCATATCTTGGAACTCTCCATCCGAGAAGTATTAGTTTTGTTGTTTAAAACAATATTAAGATAAAACACCCAGTGGATCTCGCCCTTCTCCACCAAGAGCATACTTTCCTCAGTGAAACAAATACTGCATTAACGGAAGATATAGTTCAACTTGTACCAAATGACTTGCACTTCTCCGGTGCTATATATTTAGAGGCCCTAACCCGAGATTAAAAATTAATCAGGTTAAGAAACAACTTTTAGGACACCTATCAACCAATAAACATGTTAATAACACAGAGAAGCTATATTAAAGAAGTTAGAACAATAAAACAACAAATAAACGTACTTTTGTTAAAAGAAACTTGAATACTACCCCAAAAGCCACTTCTCTTATCACCCATTGTACATTATTTAACCTTATCAGAAGAAATAAAGTCAGACAAACAATGATATCATGAAAATTATAACCCCAGAAGCTATTCATACCAAATATCCAAGCCGATTGGCTACACATATTCACCAACGGATCATTAATATCACTACATGAAGGTGCAGGAGTAGGAGCCACAAGTGAAGTCTTATTCTACAAATCACTAGGATCTGGAACAACAAATATCGATGGAGAACTAGACGCTATATTATCACCACTCTATGATTTATTTTATGGAATTGACAAATTCCAAAAAGCAGTAGTATTGTCAGATTCACAAGCAGCAATTCTAGCAATAACAGCCAAAACATCAATTAAATCAATAGAAATCTTAAAACAACTCATACAATTAAACAAAAAAATTGTACTCCTATGGATACACTGCGGAATACTTGGTTATGAGACAGTCGATGCACCATTACAGATCCACAGGAAAAATTACTCTTCCATTCTGTCAGAAGGCTCATTAAATTACCAATGAAACAAAAAGCTAAAACACAGTATATAGAAAGCACTATAGACAAAATATGGGAAGAGATTTGCCAAAACCGAAATATAATACCAAGGCAATAAGCAGTTACAGCATTCAGATTGCTCATAGGGCATGACTGCATGGCAAAACACCTCCATAAAGTCAGAATATTAGAATAACCCAGTTCTCCACCATGCAGTTTAAACGAAGAAATGCCCAACAGTCCTGAAAGACACCATCTTTGAAAAATACAGGACTGCAAGGGAACGACTGGGTTCGTTGTCAAATGTTCGACATTAACAACCAACCACCAACCATATTTAGAAGTCAGATCAAAATGCATACGGGAGAGTTTCTAATAACAATTATAATCAAGTTAACATTTGTCTACTGGTTCTAGGCAAATAAACTTATACTTTTGGTATACAGTAATGAAATCAATATATTTTCTGTGTACAAGATAGGCTTCAATTGGGGAATTTTCTTGAAAATCTTCATATCCATTTTTGGACTGAAACTAATATTAAGCTTGCATTTAAATGGTAAAATGGCGATATGTTACAAATAATTGATACAGCAAGATTAACGATGTACAAAAATCTATCTGCAGCGGCAAAACTGTTAAAAAGCAAACTAGGATAGGTGGAGGGCAACAAAAGGCATTGACTGGCTGAGTCGGTACAGTACCTGCCTACTCTGTAAGGGCCCTTGGTCCGATTCCCGACTGGAAAAAGTGTGAATTTCTTTTTTTTAACTAGGATTATTCCCCATCTTTTCTAGAGTCTGGGAGAGTTATTGTGCGTGTGAATTTAATGTAAAATTAACTCAAAGTAATAGAAACCCAAAGCTTAAAAGCACCACTAAGCGAATGAACACCATTACTATTGAGCCATTGTTCCAAGGGGTCAAGGGCGCCGATATGAATTTCGATGTTAGAGGCGACATATAAATGAAACGCCCAAATTAAATTGAATAAAATTTAAAAAAAAAACCAAAGAAACAACGACAGAAGGTAATTCTTACTATGGACGATACAGAACATGTTCCGAATGGATTTATTGTGTGTTTTTGTTTCAGTATGTGCAATGTTTAACAAACTGCAAATTTGCAATTCCCTTTTCATAAAACTAGTTTTTACTGTTCAGATTACATTATCTCAATCAATATATACGTGGAATTGGAAGCTAAAATTTTTGCATATTTTGTAACATCATCTCTTTAACATTTACATAAAGAATCATGTGGGTAACGTTAAATATTCCTTAGAGTCTCAAATTCAACGAATGTGCTAACAAATTATTTTCTCCACTGAAATATGAAGATAATGAAAAATATATAAAGCTTATGGTGTATAATTGTCAAAACTCTAACTAGGCCTTAAACTCACTTCACAAGTAATACCTGAAGAGAAAGTTAGCAATGCATCTATATTCTTCCTTGACGATCGTGCGGGTTCAAACCCGGCCCAGACCGATGGTTTTTAAGTGTGCTTAAAAACGACAGCTCCATGTCAGTAGATTTACTGGCATGTAAAAGAACTCCTGCGGGACAAAATTCCGACACACCGGCGACGCTGATGTGATCCTGGCAATTGACAGCGTCGTTAAACAAGAAAATAATTTTTTTAATTTTTTCCTTGATGATCGTAACCCTAAGTCTGAACTCCTGTATATGATACCGTATCTTTTTTGTCGCTTCAAACTCCTCTCGTCAGAAGTATCAGTTTTGTTATTTAAACCAATATTAAGTGAACGGAGTGTGAAATGATAAGACGACAAGGAACAAATAAGGAAACAAGTGGATTAAAGTAGAAAATCTACTTAATGAAGCAACTTATTTGAAACTACGGAAACTGTTCTATTCTCTGAAAAGACAGCGATTTTGTAGATGCTCATAAAAAGGGAAAAAATGAAAGAGAAAGTTTTCCCAATATCTGTCTCTTGCGAGAAAAAAAGAAAAAAAGAGAGCATAAGAAACAAGAAGAGAAAACAAATTAATTTAGCTTCTTTTATATTTTCTTCTGTATTCATTCTTTACTTAGCATAAAACTTTTTCTAACCCTTAACTACGTTCTTTAGTTCCAAAATAATAAAGCGCTTGTTCATTGGAAGTTAATATTCCATCGCCGAGGCTCTAAATTTAGCAGACTAAATATTCATAATGTTACAGCTTTTAAATCATACAGTCTAACTTCCTTGTAATAATATAGTTTGGAGTTGAAGTAATATGCATCTTTAAAACATTGGTCAGAAAAAATAAATGCAATAAAGGAGTTATAAATTATTTTTAAAAAGTCAATATTTAGAAATATATGTTTCATAGTATTAAACCAGTTCATTTCAAAGCACTTGTAAATGCAGGACAAAAGGCTGTAAAAATGTTACAATAGCTTTATTCATAATTTGACTTTCGCGGTGACCCACCGAGGGATATAGCTCTGTGGTAAAGTGCGGGGTTCGCATTTTGAGGGTTCCGGATTCGATTGACTCAACTGGACACTCTGACCTTGGGTTTTCGTGGTTTTTCCTGGTCGATAGGTGAATGTTGGGGTACACGATTTTAAGCTTTCATGGCAGTGATTATTAATTAGAGCTTCTCGGGTTATATAAGTTAATGTATGTATTATAATATCTATAAAATTGTTTGAAGTAATCCAGAAGGGCCTGGATAAGATAGATGGTCCAATGAAGTTATGCACTAAATCTTGCAGTTGCACGATCCTGGTTGAAGCGCATTCAACAGACCAGGCAGCAAAGATACAGAAAGTGGACATATTAGCCAACCTTACCCGTGTTTATCGGGTCCGTCGCAAAGAAAGAGGTAAATGTCCACTCGTACCCTGTTTCGCATCTTTGATTGAGTGGATTTCCCACATAGAATTAACGCAGGATATGAATCGATTGAAATTAGGCCATTCACACCGAACCCGTTTCAGATGCTTTAAGTGTCACCACTTGGGAGACACAAGCGAACTGTGTAACAGAAAAGCTACCTGCGTCAACTGTGGAGGCATCGTGCACGACGATTTATGTACATTACCTCCCAGTTGTGATAACTGCTGTGGTGAACATCCAGTAGGTCCTGAGAATGCCCTGAGAAGGTGATCAAGCAGATCCGGGTCAAAGAGCAGGTGTCCTCAGAAGCCCGGAAACTTCCGCGTATCCATCAACCCAGTGTTCCAAAGTCTGGTGGCTATACCTCAGTTGAAATTAAGCCGATGCTGAAACGAGAAATGGCTACAGAAACCAGCGATGATAATGGGGTCACAATTTCAGAAAGAATTCTGATGGCAAGAACAATACCACTACCTTCTACATCTAAATCTACAGATAAGCGTATGTCTCCTACCAACTCCGTAAATGTAAAGAACATCTGTACAAGGTCACCGTCAAAATTTCTTATCTCGAACAATGGCACTAGTAAGCCCGTTATTTGTGACGTTTCATCGATAAAGTTTAAAATACAGTAACTAAGAAGTGACTTTCTCAAAGAAGAAACCAGGTCTGTTCCCAATAAACCGAAGGGAAAGAAGAGCCAGCGTTCATCCCCTCAAAGGTCCCCTTCTGAGGAATTCTCTACGATGGATCAGACCAGCGACTTTCCCTTAGGAACCGGTTCGAGGCTATTGAATTGAAGTTCGCTATGGGAAAACTCACCTTCTGGGTAGAGGAGATGCAAGAAGATCCTACTCACACTGCGAGAATCCTAGTTAAAAAGAGGTAGGATAAGGCTTCTGAAAAATGCGTTAGCCCAACACGTAACGAAAAGGCTAAATTGAATTAACCACCGCCTACTTCAAGGTAATGGAGAGTTAACCTGAGTGCTTATCCTATTCAAATATTAGCATGACATGTTACTATATGTGACATATATTTGCCTCCGTCCCATTACTTTTTCTCGTTGAATTAGAAGATCTAGTTTCCCAGTTACCAACATTGTTTTTGTTGGTGGGAGACTTCAATGCACATTACTCACTTTGGGGTTCAAGGCAAGCTCATCGCTGATTTCATAGAGCTCTCCTTAATACTGGAGAGCCTACATTTCTTTCAGACTGCTTCAATAGTCACTCACACCTTTGTCTCGCAGTTTGTTCACCACAGTTGGCAGTTTCCTTACAATGGGATGTTATCTCTGATTTACACTCCAGTGATCACTTTCCATGCCTTATTAGTCTCTTAACGCAAGATACATGTTCCACACGTATGCTCAGATGCCGCTTGGGTGGGTGTGTTTACTTAAAATCAGCACGACTCAATGAAAGATTTGGCGCAGAATTTCTCCGAAATAATTCATTCTGCTGCTGAGCAATTGCGGTCGACTTTCCACCTCCGTCAATCTCCTGTCCCTTGGTGAACGAATGTCACTCGTGCTCGAAGGTGTGCTTTTCAGCGTTACCCTACATTGGACAACCCAATCCAATACAAGAAAATGCCAGGTTCACACAAGTGGTTAAGGATAGCAAGAAGACACGATGGAGAGCCAAGAGCCAAGAGCCAAATCAGGTCGCTCGGGTTTACCCGAGCGGGATATATGCCCACGGTACCTATCCATTTAGTATGGATTTACCCGTGAGGTATGAAAGATGTAGTCATTTTACAAGCTATTTTTGTCAGTGTCAGCCAATGGTGATGATTGGTTACTCTCTCTTGCTATAGACTAGGGATATGAGTGCCAGTTAGAATGTCTACCCATCCTGGGGCACCCATGCCCCTCTGCTCACTTAGCAAAGGTCAGCTTGTCTAACCAGCAAGTCAAGCAGTGTCAATTTAGCGAGAAACCGAATGCATTGGAATGTTTGGTGAAATGAGGAAGCAGTGAAGCTAATTAGCCCAAGACATCCTTGGGTAAACGATAGCTTTTGCGCCTCCTGGGAAGATGGGGATCATATTGTCCCAGGGTATTCACCAGCTGGTTAGGGTGTGGTGTAAGTTTCGCATACATAGAGCGGGCTCTATCTCGCACAACATCCACAATATATGGAATGCCAGAATGAGTGTGGAGAATATGGGAAGAAAATCTACGGTCAGTATCGTAGATCATCCTAAGGGCCCTGTTCTGCACGACTTGCAGTCTGCGGATGGTGGTTTGAGCCACGAATCCCCATGCCTCGCATCCATACAGGATCAGGGGAGGGATGATCGCACGATAAATGCGTAGTTTAAGTCGTGTAGGCATAGTTGACCTAAAGATGGGATAGAGCTTTCCCAGAGCTCCGTGACCTTGGGCAGCTTTAGCTGTGACATGTTTGGTGAAGGTAAGTCCTCGGTCTAGTTGTACACCAAGGTACTTGGCTGTGTTGACCCAAGGGATTCTCCTCTGACCAAGTGTCAGGTCCCTTTCTGGTCTCCAGGAATGAATTTTGCCTAACACAAAAGCAGAGCTTTTCTGTGGACTGATTCCCATTCTCCATTTTTCACTCCAACTCTCAATGGCATCTAGGTGTCTTTGCAATGGGGGAAGGCAGTAACGTAGATTTTTGTTACGGGCCAGTATGAGGACGTCATCGGCATATTGGCACGTAACAGTGCTGGGTTCAACGGGGAAGTCAGACATGTATGCGGCAAAGAGCAGTGGCGATAGAACACTACCTTCCGGTACTCCGGCCGCTATTGGTCTGATAGTTGATAACCTGCCCTCCACTCGCACCCTGAAAGTGCGGTCACGAAGGAAACTGGCTATGAGGGTCAGGTAGGGGGAGGGGAGATTTGCATCTCTAAGTTTGTACAGTAGGCCCTGGTGCCATGTTGTTGCAAAGGCCTTATCCACATCCAGAAGTACTGCGACAGTTTTGAAGTTTTCCTGGAAACCCAGGGCAGCCTTCTCAACAAGACGCAGGAGCTGTAAGGTAGTGGAATGGCCTTGACGGAATCCGAACTGATGATCCGGAATGAGCCTCCTTTCCTCAAATAGAGGAGTTAGACGGGACAGTAGAAGTTTTTCAAAAATTTTTGAAATTATTGGGAGTAGACTTATAGAACGGTAACTTGATGGAAACTTGGGATCCTTGCCTGGTTTCAATATGCAAATCATCCTCGCTTCCTTCCAAGCAGTAGGGAAGTGTCGGAGATACAGGCAAGCATTGTAAATTCTCGTCAAGTGGATAATGGCTTTGCGAGGCAGGTGTTGTAACATATGTGTCGTAACACCATCATATCCAACACGATGGAGCAAGTTTGTAGCTTTATTTAACCCACATTCATCTTTCTTGGTTGTATGGGATAAGTTAAGGCGGGTAACCAGTAGATCGACCCCTATACCAATTGCGAGCCCTAAAACAGCTACAGAAGCTGGCCGAAACCTTTGGCAGTGCTTTCGTTCAAGTGTCTAGCTCGGATAATTACTCCCCTGAGTTCGTTCCAATTAAGACTCAGGTAGAATGTCAAAGCTTCGCGTACCGTTCTAGAAACGTAGAAGATTGCAATCGCCTTTTCACCATGGCGGAGTTAGATCATTCCCTTTCGCGACTAACGGCACAGGGACCAGACGGCATTCACGTACAAATGTTACAACAGCTCTCTCCTAAAGGAAAGGCATTACTTCTAGAGGTTTATAATCGTGTTTGTGTTGACAGTACAGTTCCAGAAAACTAGCGAGAGGTTGCCGTTGTACCCATTTTGAAAGGTGGAAATAATCGCCATCTTGTCTTCAGCTACCGTCCTATTTCCCTCACTAGTTGCGTTTGCAAGGTTATGGAATGCATGATCAATGGGTGGTTGGTATGGTGACTAGAAATTCATAACCTAGCGACTAACATTCAGTGTGGCTTTCGACGGCGCGTTAAACTGTAGACCATCTTGTGTCGATATCGACAGATAATGAACGAATTTATGATGAACTGTCAAACCGTTGGCATATTTTTCGACCTCGAGAAGGCTTGTGACACGTGTTGGCGAGCAGGGATTCTACGTTTCCTGTATACCTGCAACATATGTGGGCGCCTAGCGCTGTTAATTCAGGAGTTCATGAAGAACCGCGTTTTCCAGGTCAGGGTCAGGTTTGAGCTTGGATAGGAAACATAGCTGGTCATCGCATACAGCACAGTTATTTCGATTTTGTAAGTTTAGTACTAGCCCGGATGTTCATTACCTAAAAATGTTAGGAATATGCAAGCACGTATTACCCTAAAAAGTTAGAAAACATGACGATAAATTTGACCTAAAACTTTTTGGGTGCATTTTGGAACTCGTCAAAAATGTAATTTTGTTTAAATGAAAAATATGATGAAGATCTACTTTAAAAATACTGCATAGTCAGTAATAAGTAAATTTAATTTTATTGTTGAATTTTGTATTTATTTAATTACCCAATCCAGATGGTTACTCAGCTCTGCACAGAATGAAACAAATTAAGGGCGATCAGGAAAAAGAATTGCAATAGCAAATTAAATACATTTTAAAGTTTTTCTATTTGCGCGCAATATTGGAGCGGGAAAAGACGTCTTAATATTACAGACAAGAATTAGGAGATGTGGAAACCGTCTTTGGGACGGCTGCAAGCACATATTCGAAACTGGGACGGAAATACAAAAGTACGACAATTTAAGAGAAAATACGACTATAACATGAAAAATAGCAAGAAAATGACAAAAAACGTTAAAAAAAGCCAAAATATGACTTAATATGCCCCATGAGAATTGCATAATTTTAATCTACATTAATCTATATATATGGTAAAAGCTATATATATTATATTTTCATCGAAAAATAACAGAAACAAAAACTATGACTTTAACCCTCACATTACCAAGCGGGGGAGGAGGGTACTTTATACCCACCTTCTGTAATTTTTCAAATTTCCTCTTATAATTTTTTTTTATTAAAGGCAGGAGATTCATATAAGAAATGAAAAAGGAATAGTTAAACAGTGTTAAATATTACCTTTATAAGCATAACAAGTTACCCCATTCTAAAGTAATTTTGTTTTAGAAATTGCTCAAACATTTTGTTACCAGAGGTGGTCACTTCCGCTGGTAGTATAAGCTCCGTAATAAGGATTGGCATAATATCTAATGTGGTTCATGTAAAAAAAGTAAACAATGGAATATTTAAATATGAGAAGATATAATCCCCACTTTAAGCTAAATTTGTTTTAAGAAATGCTCAGATATTTTGTTTCTGGTGGTGGTCACAAAGTACCCTCCTCCTGGTATGCTGCGTTAACATGCCTTTAGGCGAAATAGGTTTCTAAACTTTGGAAATTCAATAAATAGACATATAAGTAGAACACACGTTTATTTTAATGTATATAAGCCGCTTTTCCATGACATTTCGAATATCTTGAGACATAAAAATAACAGAAAGTGTTTTAGACTGATCGAAAGTGTCGTTTGTGTCCCTAGGGTGTTTTAGAATGGTCTTTGTGGCTTCCCAAGAGGAGGCTACGAAACGAGCATTCTGCTGCCTTCCTACCTCGAGAGTCAATAATAATCAGGTATCCGCCCATAAATTTTCATTCTCTCAACACTCTCTCCCGCGTAAGGCCGGACACTCGAGTGCCTTCTTGTTTGGAGCAGTTAATCGATGAAACCATCACTGTGATTTACGGCTGTATTTGTTTACTAAGAACCTCCCGCAGGGTGGGCTCAAGGTGTTACACTCCTCTTAAGGCAGCATAGGAATATATTATATGTATTGATCTTACCTCTGCATATAGGAACAGTGAAGATAAACATGACGCAACAACCATCTCACTATTGCTTATTACTATAATAATTCAGCTATCGAAACGGCCCCGTGGTAGCAAGTGAGATTCCCGTCAACCGGCCACTCTCATCTTGGAATTTCGTAATTTTTCCTGGCCGCTGGTGAATATTGGGGTTATTTCTCAATCACCACGGTTTCCTTTTCTTTCATTCTGTTCCCTCTTCATCTTTCAGCTTTGCTTCTAGGTTTCGTGGTTTATGGCAGTGCCTGACAGACTGCGCGTATGCTTGCTCCAAGGAAAAAGTATTCCCTGTGGGTAATAGGAGGTACTTCGTCGCGGCTGCTAATGCCCTCTCTAGTCAGCACACCAACAGTGGTACAGTCTTTACACCTGGAACTACAAGGTCGGTTTGAAAAGTAACGCACAATAATTTTTTACAACATAAGTTTAATAGTTAGAAACATCACAAGTGAGCTTACATCTTTTATCTACTTTCTCAACTCACTCTTCCCATCGTGGTACCAGTTTCAATATGACCTTTCGTAGACAATGCAAAGGCTGATTTACTCCTTTCCTTCCTTGCAAATACATACTCTGCGGGAAATATCAAAGGCTGTCTCGGCATATCGACATGGCTAAATTAAATTAAATAGATCGATAATTAAGTAACTTTGTCCTTATTTTTAGATTCCTTTCGTAGCAACAACACAAGCATGGAAGCAGAAAGGAGTAGATTCGAAGTCTTCGTCCCTAGTGCCCAAGAATCAATCTCCAGGATCACAATAATCGTTTGCCATAAACGTTCATTGTGGATTTTATGGCACATTATTGCTAGAATGTCACCAATTTCTCACACCGGCTACCTCAATAATGAATGTTTACTAAGAACGAGTTTTATGATTCAGAGTGTATGCCCTGAATACCTCCAGAGAGTCGTTAATGCAGGTTGACCATTCCTGACGTGGATGGAGGAACGTTTGACCCCACTAACCTCCCTGAGGCGCATATGGCGAAGGTAATAAAAAGGCAGGGCAACATATAAACATTTATAGCTCTTAAAGGCGCCATCACTGCCTTCAGCAGAGAGTAAAGAAAAAGGGTTTGAGTAAACACTTTGTATCCGTTTATGGTTTCCAATATACATAAAATATTTGTCGAAGCATTAGGTTTTAAGACTAGTACCAGTATTTCCGTGCTCTTGGCTCAAACTTTGAAACTTTCACTTCATATACTTATAAAATAAATACAAATATGCCAGGATCTTCACCTTCTTCTGTAGCTGACGGATTTACAGCAAAATTCAATTGAATAAGTGAGCCTGTATAAGTTTAATGTTCTGTATTTAATGCCTAGAGAGAATTATAAAAAAACACGTCATTTCTGAGGTTAGGTCATGTATTTCGTATTATAAATTAGTTTCTCTGAGCAACGAGTTTGTATGTAAATAGATCTAACATACACTTAATCGTAAATATCTGGCACAAAGTGTAGTCAACTCTCCCCGGTGATAAGTTTAGAGCAGTGAAAGAATTTCCGATAAACTGGGTAACCTCCTCTTGCGTATCTCGTCGCGAGAAGATGATCTTGGCCCAGTTACGCATGGGCCACTTAAATTTTACATATAATTACCTTTTCAAGCGGAACCTGACTGCTCTTTGTGCGCTGTGTGACAACCTTTCGTCGACCCTTCATGTGGTGCTAGAGTGTTTCCCTAGCGCACCTTCGAGACTCTCTGCAACTGTCTGTCAGACCCGCAGAGGTCCTGGCGGACGATGAACAAACGGTTGAAAAAGTTTTTAAATCTTTAGGATTGAGTATTAGGAACATGAGTATAGGGATTTAAAATTTCAGATATCGAAATTTCATTCCTTTTAGAGCCTTTTATAATTTCGTTTTAATTTTGACTTTCGTGTCTTTGGTATAAGTATGTATATTTACTTTCTTAGTATCTTAGTAATACTTTTATTTCATATTGAAATTTATCTGTGGCTTTTGCCATAGTAAAGGCACTGATGAACAAGTAGTTGAGCGCTCTTAAGTCTTAAAAAATAACCGCAAGCGCCCCAAATTTGAATCCAGCAATAAAAGCCTTTAAAATATTTTTGAAAAGGTATAGCAGTTAGTAGACTTTTGCTTAATTATTATCGTAGCATACAGAGACATTGATCATATCCCAGTCATATTCGATGGTTGTAGTACAGTTCTGAGGTTATGCCATTTAATTATATTTTTACTTCCTCTTTCACGTACATGGTAGAGAAAGCAGGTATTGCATACTAATAATATAAAGTATATGCTGAGACACCTCCTACTGACCACATCTATTACAAACAACATTCTTAACTAAGGTAATCTAACTAATCTCCTTAAGGGACACTGGGAGTGAAATTTTGGTCAAAATTGTCAAAAAGTCGAAAATTGTTTTTTTACCTTAAAATGTTCCTGGAACTCCTATGCATCTGAATCAGCTAACATTTTTCATATCCCCCACTCCATGTGGTCATTACGGCCCTTTCAAATAGCGCTCTTTCCTTAACGTACATAGTATGCTCCTATATAAAAGCTTATTTTTCTCAAAACTACATTTCTGCACATTCCAAAAGAAGGTCGCGCCTGAGTTTTGCTTCAAATTCAATGAAAACTTCCAAAAGTATTCATAAATAGAAGATAAACAAAGCTATGCTTCGATATTGATGTTATCGTTAACATGAATTCCAAAAACATTTTTTGTATGAAAAAAATCAATAATTTTTAAGATTAAATTTTCTTTGTTATTAAAAAAATATGTACAGCATAATCAGCAAACGTATTTGAAATATCTCTTCATACAATTGTTACCCATGTTTTAGAGCACCAGTTCTGCCAATAGAAATGAATTTTGAAAAGTCAATAGACGCGAGCTCTATTTTGAAAATGTGGCTATTAAATTCATAAAATAATGTATATATCCTAAACGAATTATCCAATTTTAATTAAATTTGGTATATCGCCTATTCTCATATAAATACAAACACAGTAAACATTTCAGAAAGATCTATCAAGAAATGTGAAACTTTCAAATTTCACTCCCAGTGTCCCTTAAACGTGTTCTCTAAAGGGTTGGCTCCAGTACATACTATTCTTATTTATAGCGGAGGGTTGCGTCATTTGTACTGTCACCTAAAATTGTACAATCTTCTTAAAGTTAGTTCCTTGATATGCTGCCGTCTACGTCAAGCATTGTGATCCATGTCTATACACACGCCATTTGCTGAGAGAAGAAGCCAATGAGTTGAGTTGTGCAGACCCAAGGTGTTTTAGGTAGCTTCAATCTAGTTTTTCCACTACCTGCCTAGAAGAAATACTTCCAAAAGGTAAGTGAACTACACTTCTTATCTTATTCAAAACCGCATTAATATACTGTAATTCTCATTGCGTTACATACTAGTGTCAAAAACCATTGAGCTGTAAGAACTTAACAAAGCGAAATTGTCGAGGTTGCCTATTTTGTACCGGCTTCAGTTTCCTGTATCATACCATTATAATACAGGGAACTTTCATTACAAATGTATATACCATTGTGGTGTGTGAAAAACATACATAATTAAATTGATAAGTTTTAAGTTATTAACTTCTATTTACTATAAATATAATAAAACAATTTTTATTTAATACAATAAAGCACATTAATTTCTAGATTTATAAATTAGTCGACCAATCTTTCATTACAAGTAATAAAAATCTGATGTGTTGCACTCACATGACTTTCTCTACTCTTGTACTAACCATTCTTACAAACTCTTATTCCTATATCATCTTCGTGTTAAGATAAACATTTGTACAAATTATCTTATTGCTTATTTCCTTGTAGGTGCAAAGGGAATATTAGAATACAGTAGGCTTTGTGCGATAGTCAAATCTTTTAAAGCTTTGATATTCCATTCCTTTCGCACACTTAACATATAAAAATGAACAACGACGTTCCATTTCAGGAAAGTTTTAGGTTTTCCGAAACTCGCACACATAACAAGGAATATCTCCGAAATGGTTCACCCTACACGAAAATTTATTCAGATATAAATTGTGTATTTTAGCAAGATCTACATTTTTTGTATAGTATAATTTGGTATATCTCTTACGGCTTACCAGTTATGCAAAAGTCGTCCAGAGTAAATACGACTACAGGGGTTATAGCCAAAAAATTCAAGATATACATTTCATTTGTCATAAAAATATCTCAAACATATGGCATTTTAATCAAAATCGTTAGAGCCATTTTTAAGGAAATAAAAATTTTCGAAAAATTTTCCATGTAAAGGGTAGTTTAGGATGAGGCTATTTTGTTCAAAATCTTCGTGTCGCATCCTTGAAGAACATTAAATTTAAATTCCAACTTTGGTTTTTAAACTACTTTTTGCTTTTGAGTTATGCTGTCCACATACTGACACACACACACACACGCGCGCGCGCGGACTTTTTTCTAAAAACGCTTTTTTGGATTCAGGGGGTGTCAAAACATTTCTGGTGAAATATCGACATCAAGTTTTTGGGTGGAATACAATACTTCCCCGACTTAACAGTAGAGAAAGTAAAAGCTATTATATAAAATATCATGCATGTAGAAGATTATATATTGTTGAAAATTCTGTTTTACACTCTGGTATATTTATCCTTCTTTTGTAAGAAATTATAATCCAATGTATTTAACTTCAGTATGCAAGTAAAAGGTAATGCGGGAGGTGGTCACAGGATCAACTAAGTCTTGTTCCCGCTGCATATACTAAAGGCGATCATGGAATAAATGAGTCTGCTCGAATGTACAATGTGCCAAAACCTACTGCACAATGTCTAACTTTTCCCGCAAAGGGGATGATTGTTGTCTACAGTACAAGGATGGACCGGGATGGAAGTTTGACAGCAAGCCTACAACTGCAGAGTGGAATGCCCCTCCCCTTTTGTTTCAATAATAGTAGCGGGTAGTCTTATCCTTTTATTTATAATTGAACTTAACAATTTAATACAATAGGGCTGTACTGCAAACGGCTCAATACAATGCTAAGGCACAAAGAAAAAAAAGCACTTGCTCATGGGGTTGTGAAATCTTCGGAAGAACCACAGTGTGCAGGATTAAGGAAATCTGTAAAAAAGTATTTCTGTGCTAACTGCACAACTTGGGAGCCCAGCATTACAATTCACGAAACCAGTTGTCTAATTTGTACCCATTGCAGACATTTAAAAACCTGAACCTCAAGACTATGTTAACTTGAAAGCACCTTCCTTTCTAAACAAATCATCCGAACATATTTGGAATTAAGATGCACTTATTGAAATTATTAAAACGTTGTCAGTTACAACTAGAAAAAATAAAATGTATAACTTGGTACAAATTAGGCAACTGTCCCGTACTATATGGATTATCGGATCGCCTCATCATCTATTTTCAACTTAATTCTTGTCTATTTTTGTAACTTTTCACAACTTTTATATTTGTATCCTTTACAGTTAAAAACTTTCTAATTAGTACTTCCGCGCCTATGTTATTCCATTCATGTTACCATAAACATAACAATCGTGCAGCCATGAGTAATTATGTCCTCGCTATATTTGTGCTTGACTGCAATGTAAGTAAGGAATGGAAGTTGTGTTTGCTTCTCAATAAATTGGGTATTTTGCTAAGTTCTTACTGTGTTTCAAAGGTTTCAAACTCAGAAGTTCAGTTGTAGTCTAAGCAAATGCTTCTTGACCTCTTTAACTATAAATCCCTATGTATTTTCTCCTGCCCTCATTCTACTTTTATCTCCCTGTACAGCTTCAGAGAGCTTTTGTCTGGTAGTAATTACGGTTTCATATACTTGGACGTTATTAACAACTCGGTAATATGGAAAACGAGCAAGAAGGAAGAAATTCTGGTGAAGAGCGGGTATTGATCTGTTTATTTCTTTCTCAAACTGTCGACTTTACTTGAGTTTGGAACTTTCCTATAGAGATTTGTTGCGTCAGCTGAATGGGGTGACCTTTAACTGCCGGACAGAAGCATTGATTGATTGTCCAGAGCGACTGTCTGGTCGCCGAACTCAAATGAACAAAGCAATCGGGCACCAATGCTGACCTAAGAAATTGAATGTTTGATGGCGGCCACTGTTACAAGCTGCCAGTTGCCACACAAGCAGTAGAAATCAAATTTTCGCTCCAAAGCGCCTGTAATCGGAAGTTAAATTTACGCAGTGCCTTGCGAGGTCTTTGCTGGAAGAATTTACAGAGCCAACGCTATGTTTGTTTTATGAACGTTCTTTTAACGTTGTAAAAGTCGAAATCATCAACCATCCGCATCTATCACTTTCTGCTGACGACTTCAAATGCTATTCACACAAGCTACAATAGTTTGAATGGCTGTGCATGGACGCCATTTAAACCACCGTTTGATGGCGGTGTGAGCATTTAAAATATGCATACTCAACAATTGAGTTATACGAGGATTGTTCAACAGACAGACTGATTTCTTACAGATGTCTATTCTTCTCCTTTTTCTTCTTCATCTTTTTCTTTTTCATCTGATTACCCTCCCCGTATGGAGGACTTACACTGGCTTGGAGTTACAGGCCAGTGCTTAGGGTCAGACGCTTGTCGGGGAGCAGACGAACCTATGGACCTGACAGAGTGAAGACCTGGAAGGGGGTGGTCAACCCAGCACCGGTATGAGAGTGAGAAAGAGGATCATATGAAATTACAGGTGAAATGGATGAATGGAAAGGTAATATAGACCAGTTGATGGAATGAGTGGCGGGGAAAACTAGAGAACCGAGAGGAAACCCGCCCAGACTCTCGCTTTGTGCACCACGAATGCCACTTGTAGGTTTCTGTGATCGAACCTGCGTTGGTAATAGATGAACGGCCTAAGGCCTCGGCCACGGCACCGCTCCACAGATGTTTATTACTCCATTTAAATTTTTAATGCTATTTTTCAAAGTAATCTCTTCTTGCTTGAATTCACTTTTTATAGCGTCTCTGCCAGTTCTGAAACACGTGGTGCAGGGCATTCTTTGTGAGGTACTCGAAAATCGTCTCCTTTTCTCGAGCACTGCTTTAGTATTTTTAAATCGAATGGCCAGAGTGATGAGGTACAAAAATACGAGTATGTTGCGGGTGCAATATCGCGGCTGTAAGGAGGATACGGTGCACGGGTACTGTTGGACTTAGCCAAAAACTGCATGCATTGATTTGCACCGTGAGGCCACGCGAAATCATGAAGTGGCCACCCAACTATGAAGTTCTGATCGTTTTCTTGCTATGTGCTTACTCAGTTTACCCAATATGCAAACTGTGAGCGGGGTCAATAAAATAGACCAGTAGTACCAATCTATGGATACGAGAGTATTGCCGCTTATGGACATTAGACATAAAAGCCCGCTCTTTTGAAACATTCATAGTACAGACAGGAAACTATCCAGAAAGCTACAGTAAAAACTCTGTGTCAGTCTTTGTTGATCACCCCTCTTATATAAATGTGTTAGAACAAGCAATTTTTACTTTCTCTACCACGTATAAGTAGAGGAAGTATGATATTCCTCCCAAAAATTCGATGCCGAGGTTTCACCGGAAATATATGTTTTGGGGCCCCCTGAATAAAAACAAAACAGTTTTAGAAAAGGTCCACGTGTGGATGTCTCTGTCGGTCTGTGGGTAGCAAAACTCAAAAACGAAAACTCGGTTAGAAACCAAAGTTGGTATATAAGTTTCCTGTCTTTTAAGGATTCGACAAGAAGATTTTGAAGAAAATTCTTCCATCCTAAACTACCCTTTAAGAGGAAAATTTTTATTTTCTCCAAAATAGCTCTAACGATTTTGGATTAAAATACCTTATGTTTAAGATATTTTTACAGCAACCGAAATGTATACTTTGAATTTTCTGGCTATAGCCGATGTAGTCCTGTTTACTCCGGATGGCTTTGGCATAACTGGTAAACCGTTAGAGATAGAGCAAGTTTTACTGTACAAACAATGTAGATCTTGTTAGAACTCACAATTTATGCCCAAATAAACTTTTTTGTAGAGTGAACCATTTCGAAGACATTCCTTGTTATTTGTGCGAGTTTTGGAAAACAAACTTTCGTCAAATGGAACATCGGTTTCACTTTTTTTTATATCTTAGCCGTGCAAAGAGAACCGAATCTCAAGGTTTTAAAATATTTAACTATCAGTCAAAGCTTACTGTATTTCAATATTCCCCCCTGTACCTATAAGAAAATAAACAATAAAATAATTTCTGCAAATGTTTGACCTAATACGAAGATAAAGGAATGAGCTTGTAAGAATGGTTAGTACAAGAGTAGAGAGAGTCATGTGAGTGCAACACATCAGATTTTGCAATTAAAAGACAAAGCATATTACAGTTATGAACAGAATTAGGATTTGGATCAGTTAGGGAGGACTTCCAGTCACTAGAGCATAGCACCACACGTAGGCCATAATATGCCCTTTGTGCTGCCAACGTGACCCCTGGAAGGAAGGCATGGAGGGAGACCCTAGGGAGAACATATCCCGACGACAATACCTTCTGGCGATTCCAAAATAGCACCACTCCTGATGCCGGTACAATCCTGGCTTAGTCGTTTTGAATCTTGGCGTCCCGGAATTAAATTGCCACTCCTAGAAAGAAGCGCTTGATGGTTGGACAAGGCCAGGAAAAATATTTCCACACGGCAACTTACGCTGTCCTGTTGCAGTGCACCGGTCGCCCTTATCTTAAAGAGGAAGCAGACACAAGGCATGACGTTTACTGGACCTGATGAAGAAGTATAATGATGACTAATTAAAAGTGAGAAGTGATAAGTGATACTTTAGTGAAAGTGATACGTGAAATTTATAGCGTTTTATCAAATAAAACACATTGTTAGAAAATTAGTCAGTGAAAAAGAATAACAAAGTAGATAATGTCATAATTTAATGCAAGAGAAATTTAAGTAATTCAATTAGACTTGAAGTGTAATTTAAAGTATTAAATTGAAGATTTAAAGTATTACTTTGAAAAATAAAATAAGTGTTAAAGTTTAAATAAGCTTATTGGAGAATAGTTTGAATTGTATTTGGAAATAAGAGGTATAGTATTATAGAAATAGAATGCAGCCGGATTTCGGTAATGCTAGAAATTTAGAATTGAACTAGTTTAACAAATGTAATCAATGTACGCTACTGGGCAGTCTTTCAAAGATTACAGTCGTGCATTTTGTTCTCACATCAAATTGCTTAAACATCAACGGACATAAAGAGAACATTTTCAATTTTATTTGTGTCGGTAAATAGTGTTAATTGGTTAATTATACGAGAATACATATATTGGTGGGCAATATCTCCAGTAAAAAGAGTTTTAAAGACATCGATTCTTCATTAAAAGCCGTCATATTAAACAATCCTTTCGGAACCCTCCACATAAACACATTGTTCCTAACAACAAAAGGGCAGTTTAAAAGAAGCTTCTAGACATTTTTAAGTGGCTGAGAGTATTGTCGATGCAAATGTATTATCCGACAACAGTGTGCGATTTTGCTTCGGGGTTCCATCGACGAGAAGTAATAATTCTTCAAACTGATACACCAACGACAAGCAGTAAAGATTACTGCTTCAAGGATAACCTAACCGAGATTCTTTGAGGTATTCCTACATGGCAGGGAGATGTAGGAGTTTTCCACTTAGAACACAATAAAATAGAAATAAAAGTGGATAGTACAGGAAGGCAACTAAACAACTAAAGTATTTATCAAGATATTTAAGTATTACGCAATAAGACCACAATATGGTCGACATTACAATAACTACGCGTATTTTCAAAAGACTTTCCATCAGTCTTCTGATTCCAATATCCAGGGAGTGAAATCCAGGTGGGATGGGTAGGATTTCTTCCACCAATGAGTTTATACCCAGAATTTCCCTCACCTCGATAAAATATCCCAATGGGTGGTTTGTATAACGAGTCAAACAGCGAAACATACACTACTAAAATGCTTCTCCCCCACCATTGTTGTTGGCTTGCAATCCAGGTCAGGCTCTCTCGCGCCACTGTGTCCAGAACGTTCGCGAACCATCGACCGACGGCTTATTTATTACTGCTTCTAGAAAAGTTTGGAAAACGATAGGTACTACATAATTCCTGGTATAAAAGCTTGCGGACAGATTTTGAGACAAAAAGGAGTTGTGAGTTGAAACCGAAATGATAATGTGAATATAAGTAATTAAAAATATAAAGAATTAAAAGGAGATTGTAATCAATAGTTAAAGGGAGAACATTGTTAATAAAGCTGAATATGTTAAAGTCTCAAGAATGGAAGCCTAGGCAGATTAGATGAGTGATAAGATTACAATTGTTTTGCGAGCAAATCCTGGAGAGTTCAGCGGGTTGATTCTTATCTTGTCATGACGTGCTCAAAGTTGACAAATGAAAATCGCTTCCCTCGCATCACCTACGCGATCACGTGCTAGGCAACTCACATTCGTCTGGAATCGCGCAGCCAGTGCACATGCAATTTTGTGTGATCTCCTGTGTGTAAGCTGGCGCGTACACATAATTCGGCGGTCGCTAAAGGTTGTCAAAGTTCAAGTATTATAGCGTTGCAGTTGAAGTTAGAAAGTTATATTCTATTTAGAAATCGTCGGTAGTTCTCTACGAATCTGGAGATTTGCAAATAAAGTCAAATGTTTGTTAATTCTTCGTTTGGTTCCTTTCCTGCCACCGCTCACGCATACCTTACTGATTAGGATCTCTTGCTAGAGCTAGTTAGATACTGGGACACCAAACACAGGGTAGGAGATATCCTGGTGACGAGAACTTCTATATCTTAAAGGCGATCTTCGACCTGTAGCGGGAGGGCATCGTGCGTCAGAGTGTTGCAGGAGACAGCTGTACAGGCCTAGTGGGAGAACTGTCGCGTGAGTATTAAAGCGAAGCAGTTTTAGTGAATGTAGAGTGATTGTATCCTCAAAGGCAGCTGATTGTGAGACAGAGAGAGAGAGAGTACTAAAAGACAGAACGGAGTTTGCCAAGGTTATGAGAAGAACAGAACAGTCGTGAGTCAGAATGTCTCGAAGAACTGTAGATTGTGTTAACGCCGGTAAAAGACAACTGTATCTCTGTGGTTCAATTAGAAGAAAGATAAAGTGACAGAAACACTAATTGGACTGACTGTCAAATTGTCGTTTTGTTATAATATGTTATAATCTGCGTCATACTTCAGGTAACGAGGACCTGATGGACGTGTGCGTTCAGCAAGTAGCGACATTTCACATGTTCGGTTCAGTCAAAGGGCATGATTGCTGCATATGGTCGCAACAAAAATTCAATCTATAACACCTAGGGGCTATAAAGGTTAATGCAGTATCAAGGCACTGACATGGGTCTCTGTAAAGCTTCCAAACAGTAGAAGATTCTCAGAATCAGCAAAACTCACGGAGATCAAAGCAAGGCCTCTATAATGTATTTGATGTTATAATAAAGTATTCCTCCACGTTCCGCAATGATCCCAACCTCCAGTGCGCTACTGGTTATCATATTTGCACGTAAAAAATACTGTCAACGCGAAATTTCACCTCTTCAGCTAACCTGAATTTATCTGCTCTCTTTGTTGTGTCGTACATCAACCATTGTGTTGTTGAACAGCCGAGAGCCATTGTTCTAGCAGTATTCATGTGTATCACATTGTGAGGGAAAATATTCAGTATTGCTGTAATTAAGTTACGAAAGTTACCAAAAACATAAAACTCTACATTAGCCATGTAGGTACCCAAAAATATATGAAGCTACTTACAGATATTAAACTGGCGTAGAACAAAGGACGCACCTTCCTCCTGAATTGTCTGATGTCCTGCAAATCCGCCCATGCCATTCTGCAACATCCTCCCTTTCAACTATTATAGTTCTTTTCCCTTTTTCTTTTTTATTGTAGCAAATTCAAAGTCTATCTTCTTAAGAAGAGACTACAAGCTAGACCTCTAAAGTGAGCAAAATCACTGTTACTATTCACTGCATGTGACAATTTGTTCATGGTGGATGACTGATCTTTAAAAAACATCACGCATTACACGCCACACAACTGCCTTCACAAATTCGTCACATTGCCCTAACACTGACCGCTCACGTTTTCATTTCTTCCTTGGCGTTGTTATCATTACTTCAGCTTGTTCTTTGCGCGCGCTATAAACCACTGGCATCGATACGCCTGTAAATTCTTATATTACCTTTACCAGATCGTTTGTAGCCTCGGTAGAATATTTCTGCGAAACCTTATTGAATGTATTCAGTATAATAACTTCATCACCGCTCCTCAATGGCTTTCCTCGAATGCGTTAAACAAAACCAGTTTGAGGGTCTCTAACGTGAGCTGGAGATTTTCATGTTGACATCAGAGTTCAACATGCAGTCGCCAGCCGCATAGGTTTCATTATCGGCCTCTCCCCAGCAGGTCAGCCACTACAACGCCACCTACACCTACATCGAGAGTAGCAGTTACAGTGCGCCAAATTCCGATACAGCAGCTCTAACTCGCTCATCGCCCGCACTTCCGACTCTGAATGACTGGATGTAAATGAAGGTGAAATGAAATGGAGGAACAAGAATTTCGGGGGACATACGAGGTAAGATCGCCACGGGAATCGAGCCTACGATCTCCCGAATGCGGGCGACAAACTTTACCGCCTGAGCTGTCCGGCTCGATACAATAACCTCTACTTTATACGAACATCTATACTAGCGCTATTACAACCTATTTGTTATAACTTCATCTCAGAACAGCTGAAGCACAGAAAACGCAACCATGGATTTTGAGATGGAAAGTGGTTTATGAAACCGGTCCTAGGGAATGACTGTTGTTGAGATGTGCGATTCCCTGTTTTGTTCAACAAATAAGAGAAGCCTGGTGAGTGTGAGGGGAGATGGAACATATGGAGGCATGGCTATAAAATTCCATTTAATGGGGATACATCATATCGATTTTTGTATGCTGCCATTCATTTTTATTGGAGGGCAAGTGGGACCATTAAAAGGACCACTCCTCCCCTCTACCCTATTGATGGGATGAAACCAGAAGGTTTACATAGGTCGTTCTGAAATATGGGTATTCATCTTGACGCATAAATAGTGCTCTCGTTGGTGGACAGAATAAGCTACCGTAAAATGAAACTGCATAAGAGGTGGCTACGACAGCTATCGGGGTATTCAACACGATAAAAAGCACTCTGCACATCATTCCCCTTTATGCGGGGTGAAGGACCTAACACTGTATTCATAACCATGTTCTAAACAAAACTCTTGTGTGATCTTTTACTTCGAGAGAGGTGAATGTCCAAATATACTAACAACAGACAAAATGATACCGAGAAATTTACGTTTCCAGATAGCAATGAATGGGACAAAACAATTAGGCAAAGGATCTTTGGGGGAACCACTTGGTTCACTGATGTATCTAAAACTAATGAAGGAACTGGAGCAGGGGTATTTGGCTGTGGCAAGAAATTCTTTTTCAACCCCAGTCAATATGCTACTGTTTTCCAAGCAGGAATATATGCCATATTGTCTTGTGTATGAGGAAGTAAAGGATAGACATATCTATATTTTCTGCAACTCAAGCAGCCTTAAAAACTCCTGAAGGAAGGTTAATCAGATAAGCGGGTCTGGGAATATGTGGAAGTCTTAATGGTACTGGGGCTGCACAATTCAGTGGAATTGATGTGGGCACCGGGTCAAAGCAATCTATGATAATAAAAGGGTAGATGATGTCGTTTAAAAGGGGTCCTGAACTTAGACACGGACTGTCCTATGGATATGTACGGGTAGCAATTCCGGAGTGTGTGTGTGTGTATGTGTGTGTGTCTGTGTGTGTATCTGTGTGTGTCTCGGTGTGTGTGTGTGTATGTGTGTGTGTGTCTGTCTGTGTGTGTCTCTGTGTGTGTATCTCTGGTATGCTCTGTGTGTCTCTCTGTGTTTGTGTGTGTCTGTGTCTGTCTGTGTGTGTATCTCGTGTATGCTCTGTGTGTCTCTCTGTGTTTGTGTGTGTCTGTGTCTGTCTGTGTGTGTCTGTGTGCGTCTCTGTGTGTGTCTTTGTGTGTCTCTGTATGTGTCTGTGTGTGTCTATCTCAGTATGTGTCTGTGTGTGTGTCTCTGTTATGTGTGTGTCTCTGTGTGTGTGTATCTGTGTGTGTGTCTCTCTCTGTGTGCGTATCTCTGTGTGTGTGTCTCTGTGTGTGTCTGTGTGTGCGTATGTATGTGTCTTTCTGTGTGTCTGTGTGTGTGTGTCGCTGTGTGTCTGTGTGTGTATCTCTGTGTATGCTCTGTGTCTCTCTGTGTTTGTGTGTGTCTGTGTGTGTCTGTGTGTGTATCTCTGCGTCTCTCTGTGTTTGTGTGTTTCTATGTGTGTCTCTGTATGTGTCTGTGTGTGTCTCTGTGTGTCTGTGTGTGTCTGTGTGTGACTGTGTGTGTCTGTGTGTGTCTTTGTGTGTGTCTTTCTGTGTGTGTCTGTGTGTGTATCTCTGTGTCTCTCTGTGTTTGTGTGTGTCTGTGTGTGTCTCTGTATGTGTCTGTGTGTGTCTCTGTGTGTCTGTAACTCTCTGTGTGTGTCTCTATATGTGTCTGTGTGTGTCTCTCTGTGTCTCTGTGTCTCTTGGTATGTCTGTGTGTGCCTCTGTGTGTACCTCTGTGTGTGTCTCTGTCTCTCTCTGTGTGTGTGTGTGTGTGTGTGTGTGTGCGCGCGCGCGCGCGTGTGTGTGTGTTTATTTGTTTGTCTGAGAGTCTGTTTCTCTGCCTCTCTGCCTGTCTGTAAAATGCAAAGGTGGCTAAATACCACACTGGTATTTTTCTGCATCTTCCAAATATTCTATACGAAGAGCTTCAAGGAAGTTTTCCCTCAAACTACCCTTTACATAGAAAATATGTTATTATTTTTCATTTTATCAAAAATGATTTGATTAAAATATTACGTGTTTAAGATACTTTCACGAGAAAGGACTGTCTTGAATGCATGAGTATTGCTTATTAAGTTGTCTTCATTCTGAATGATTTTTGTAAGAGAGAGACAAAACCTTGTAATTGCACAACAATGAGCATTATTAGAACACACGCTTAATATGAAATCGACGTTTTTTGGCGTTATGCATTTCTAAGAAATTCATTGTCATTGGTTTTTATTTTAAATAGTATGTTTTTTCAAGTGTTAGAGCGTTCTTTTCTCCCCTGCTCAAGTAAATGACGTGTAGCTTCAAAACTATTACATTGCAATCCGTTTTCTCAAAGTGAAAGTATTGCTTTAGCTTATAATAGAATTAAATACACAAGTGCCCAATGAAGTTTTATCTGATTCACAAGAAAAATACCACGCGTTTTACTCATCCAAGATTCCATTTGAACTTTACGCTTTTCATGAGCAACATACACGGACCTCCTTCCAAAGTGGAGACCGAAATTTCGATACCGAATTTTGGGGTGGTTACAATAGCCAAGAAATGTATCACAATGAACTAAAGCTGCGGATAAACCAACAACATTTTCACTTATGAGGAAGGTTTGTTTAGACACGGAAACGTAGTTACAGTTTGGTGCTAAGTGATAATGTTATAAGATTATGAGACGCCGAATTCATAGCAGCGAAATTAATTTCTGCATATGAGACAATCAACAAGGAAAGAACAAAATATATGTGAAGAGAGAGAATTAAACACGGTTTAATATTATATACTACATAAGTTGGTAATTAAAAACATGGATAACGAATATTTACGCAATATTATATATAAACATGGGGAATTTAAAAAAGAAATTAAAAATGGAAGCACTCCGGGTATAAAAACAATATTCCTAGTTCAATAATACTTACTAATAGACAAATCACGAAAAGAGGAACAAAAAAGAAAAACATTTATTATTCAATAATTTGAAAATACAGAAAGCAGAGAAAAAAGATTATTAGCAGAATTGGAGTTTTCGAGAAGACCAAGTAGAATTGCAGTTGAAAAGAATTAGAAATGAAGTAATTCGGAACACTATAATAGATAAAATTAAAGAAAAGTAACTTGTACTGTGCGGCCAGGTGGGGAGCATAATGAAGAAATAATGCTTTTATGGAATGAAAGAATGTTTGTAGGAGACTGGCTCTGTGGTGCTGGTTATTATGCTAACTTCGAGATACAGAGGTCTTCGGTTCGTTTCCCGGCTAGAGAAAGGTTCTCATTCAGGATATTTCTTAGGCATTAATGAGACTGTAAACATGTGTGTTAAGTTAACGTTAATAAAGATAGCCTAACATAAACATACTCAGAGTTACATAAACGAGTGAACATCATTACTGATGTGCAATTGTTAAAAAAGCCGCCGATATGACCTTTGCCATAAGAGCAGAAATGGAGCAAAAAATGTATGAAAAAGAAAAACATTCCTAGAAACTTATGGGAGGAAATAGAAGCTTGAAAATTGAGAATACACAGTGCGTGTACATAAAAAAAAACGTGATGATGATGATGACGATGATGACGACGACGACGACGACGATGATGATGATGATGATGATGATGATGATGAGCCTTTTATACAGGATGCGGAAGTTTAACGTTAACTAATTAACGTCGCCGCTCAACAGCCCTTTCCGAGCAAAGGCCTACCACCCGGCCGCTGCATCCCCCACCTATGTCCACCATAGGCCTCATGAATGAGGTGCATCACTCGGGGGGTGGGGTTAAGTTCAGCGTTCTGGCCCTTCCTTACCGGTATATGTGATCTTTGTAACCAGGGGTCGCTACTTCTCAGTCAAGTAGCTCCTCAATTGGCCCTTCAGGGACCAACAAGGCTGAGTGTGACTGGGACCATGTCTCCTAATGGAAGAAAACTCCCACGTAGGTACCGGGAATCGAACTTGGGTCTTGGCAAGCAGCAGCGCTACTAACGCGCTACAGATATGGCCAGATTTAATATTAATATTGCATGAAATAGATATTTAAATTTAGACTATTGTTTCATGGGCTACTGTTCACTCGTCTTCATCCCATCAGCATCACTTGAGGAAGAGCAGTTATCCTATTATGATATCTAACTTGCCTCTTTCAATGCAATCTCAATAGCTAAATATAGACCGGACAGAACTAGTACAAAAGAAACAGATTCTTTCAGTTATTCATAAAACAAATGCTACGCGCACTTTCTTTATGTTTACGTTGAGTAATTTTGGGGATTTCACTAGAACACAATGTCGAGGTTACTTGGGTGATTGGCGAGATGTCGCAAGCCTTAGTGAGAATGGGTGCAAACGCGGTACCGCAGGAATGTTTATAGTCCCTTGCTCTCTGAGGGCAAACCTGTGACGGGACCTACATATCACTCATATCACTGAACGTTAATTACTCAAGCTCAATTACACGATATAGAAGGGGACTTCATATTCCAACAGGATGGAGCACCGGAATTTAGGACTTTACTGAATGAAACACTGCCACAACGATGGGTTAATTGGCAACAGAAGATAGCCGTGCTCTGGTGAGATTCTCTTAGCCCAATCTCACCCCTTGCAATTAATTTTTTCTTGGCATTTACGAAAAATTAAGCTTTTGCTTCTGCACTTCACAATTACAATTATTTAGACGAGTTCAAGCAATGTAACATAAGAATGGTGAAAATATCAAGGCAGTTTTATTATATTATGACTATGAGAAACTGCACCATCTTCTTGAAGTGCGCTGTATAACACAAGGTCCGATATACAATTTAGTATATCATTTCTGAGTTATAAAATTAAACTTCAAGAAATGTTTATAATACAGTGAAAATAATGCATTGTGTGCTTAATTACTTTCGATTTGTCTTTAAGATCAAGCCACCAGAGATTGGCACTTACCTTTCAACAAATGTGTCTCCTTTCGACGAGACCTTTTTGTTAAACTTAGGGTTACCATATGAACAAGTAATATTAGTATACAATATAGACAGTCTTCAAATGACAATATTGACATAATCCCCATATTTCAGAAGAAAAATCTTAAAGATAGGCATTCCAGGATAACAAAGAAATACAGGCTAGATATAACGCAAAGAAAGCTTGCCAATGGGAACTGCTGGTGACTTCGGTACTGCTCGGATAAAGTCGGGTTCCCTCACTCCATTGAAGGGCACATGCCACATCCACTCCCCGTATTGTACCTGCCGCTCCCGCTCTCTTATTCCTGCTTTACGGATCCGAATTTTGAACTTTAGCAAAGAAACTAAAAAACGAAACTCCGGTTGCTGAAAGCATTTTTCATAATACCGACCAAAATTTAACCCCCCCCCCCCACCAAACAAGAAAGGAAACATTGAGCAACCAGTTTGCTAACTATTTTGGAGCCAGAATGGACAAATTGAAACCAAACTACGAGACTGATGATTATTCCTTTGGATTTAAACAAATGAGGGTTTCTATTTGTTTTGTGTGACCCTGTATTATTGCGTAAACCAAGCATAAAACCTGGAATAACACATGAAATAACCTTAAGCACGTCATACCACTACTCTAAAAAGTACAATAATTATGATACTTCTGGAGTAGACAAGATAATTAACAAACTATTCAAATAGCTATCGGGGACAAATTTTATTACACACTTGTACTATTTACTGAAAATAATTAACTTTTGTAAATATACATAATGCCTGTTGTAATGCGAAAGGCAGCTTCATGAATCAACACAACCCTGAATTCAGTTTTATTCCATGACTATAACTTTTCTTTACGAACAATACGAGTAAATACGTATTAAAGCATAGATGCGTAGTGACAGGACATGAAGATATAATATCCCCTTTGTAGAATAATATAAGGAGTTTGTCTGCGGAAATGACATAACGAAAAAAAAATACAGCTAAATATATTGCATGAATGCAATGCTATAAACGATTTTCAGATATACACTGTCTTACATCTTAAAATATCGCATGCACTTAAAAGCACAATACTAATAAGTAATTCTGTATCTTCAAATTATTGTGCATAATGAAGGAGAACGATCTGAAAGTGAGGCAGGACAGTGACAGTTTCCACATTCGGCAAGGTAAAACTGGACAAGAAGAGCCAGAATGAAAAAAACAGTTCACAATCAGTCGCCAAATCATAGCTATCGGCGTACCGGGCTACCTCCATGGTATTCGCCTTACCTTTCCCCTTGTGAGTATGCTATATTTGTGTAATGAAAAAGGGAAATGTGGTGTAAGAAATTCGCCATAAACGACAAGATACAAGAAGTTGTCAACCAGTGGCTCCAGGGTACCTTCAAAGAATGGCTTACTACACAAATAAATCACTTCAAAACAATGGCAAACGCTATCGGAGAACAGTTGTACATTTGTGTATTCATATTAGATCAAAAAGTAATGGTTTCCAAAATATTTTACATTGTACATTGATTGTACATTTGGTTACACACAGGGTGGAAGGGAAGTGGTTACATTCCTTCTTATATGTGCTTCATAGAAGCATTACAAACAAAAAAGTATAATGGCATTTTGTTCTTTGAGCAGCCGACTTCGGAAAAATTAATGGTTTTTGATACAACTTGGTTGAGTAATTCCATAGGAATGTACGAAGATAACAGTTTGTTACTTGTAAGACGCGTAGAGTAACTTATTTCTTCGGTAGTAATTATGGGACATCACACAGGGTTTCGAAATAATTAATCAAGTGTGTGTGTGTTGAGCGCTCGGCTTTGTTGTTCGTCCAAGCAGTGGATTTTATTGGCCACCCTGGGAATAAGTTTTTAGGTGAAAATAACAGTTCACGATTTTTGCATTATACTGTACACTTATTATATACAACCTGTGCATTTGGCAAAACACTCTTCTCAATCCTCCATTTTTAAAAGCTCAGCGACATGTTTAAGTCACTGTTGTGTTCCCTAACTAGACAACTAAACTCGTCCACTTCCCCTTTCTGTTTTTTTTTTTTTTTAATAGTTTGAAATGTGTTATCTATTTGTAGGCATTTTATGATTGCATTGTTCATTTGCTCGCAGAATATTAATTTAGTGGAATTTTAACATCAACAACTTGAATAAAACAAAAGATTAAGTTTAATCAAATACGTTTATGTTCACTTTACATGAGTATCTGAGAATGTATAATCATACTTTCCTGAAAAAATGTGAATGCACAGAGCAGTTTTGAAACGAACCGCGTACTTTTTCGCTGATTAGAATATGTAACTTGCTATCTGAGAAACTATCAGAGCTAAATATTTGAGCTTTTGAGCAGCCTTATTTTTGTTTGATCAATTAAGGGATCAAGTGATATTTTTATTGCAAAAATGCACCACACCGTAAAGAATATATCTGAGAAGTTTTGATTCCCTAGGGAGGGGGAATGCATATTTTGGACGCCATTTTTAAAGTGGTGCGCCTCTGCCTCTTAAATGGGCATGCCCACCTTCCATTTCACCGAGGCTTGGAATTAATTATTTTTAAACAAGGCGCTAAGTGTTCTGCTGTCTATGCATTCACCTAGCCTAGTTGAATAACTTCTCCAATAAATCTCCCAGAAGGCAGTGTTTTTCGTTTGCCATTTGTTGGTCTCTGAAGTTATATAACATGCTTCTATTTGACTTGGTGGACTTCTATTGTTTACAAGCTGATCGTGTGTATTTGATTTTACTTTCGAAATAATTTAGTATGTTTATGAGGTTATTTGACTGTAATTATTGATATATACATCGTGTGTAGTATTGCCTATTTTATTTGTGGCGAAAATGAAACTTAATTTGTAACAGCAGATATTTTGCTTTTATTCCTATGAACAGACCACGTATTTTAGAATGACAGAAAGAAAGGGCAGTATGTTAACCATAAAACAAAACCCGGCACTTCGACGGCTTCCAGAACTGCGTGTAACGATATTTGTTCTTAGCCTCCTATTGTCGGTGTTGCGTAGTGGCTATTACAAAAGCAGCAGACTGAGGTAGCTGACAATTACCTCACACTACTGGGCGCCCGCGCGCCTCAAAGAAACCTCGTGTTGGTTAGCTCGCATCACTGCTTATAAATACGTGGCCAACGACAGTGGAGTGGTCAGAAGAAAGATTACTATGATTGTGCCTTAACAAAACATTGCTAGACTTCGCGAAACGTTCGCCTACTGGCTTTTTATGGGAGGTGAATTTCGAGGAAAATCAGTGCTACGTCTTTCTCTCCTATATAAGCGAATCGAGACGGCGAAAGCAGCCAGTTTTTATGATGGAGTCCTGGAATCTTGAACAAGACAGCCGTTAGCAGTTTTATGTGTGTTTGCTTGTGTACTGTCTGTTTGAGTGTATCGTCAGAAGCAGTTGTTTGAAGTAAGAGGCAGAGAGTATTAGAACTAAAAGACAGAAGGTTGTGTGTCAAGGCTACTAGGGGCTACAGAAGGCCACAGAACAGCTGTGAGTTGTAAGGTCACGATGAACAATAGGTTGTATTAAGGATAAAACAGAACTGGTTTTGTGCTTCAGTTTTAGGACACAAATAAAGTGACAAGGAAAAGGTAGCTGAACTTTGTAATTTGTCTTAAGACATTAGGTTTGGGGATAGAGATGGAAAACCACAAGGACATTTCAGATGGTTCTGGAGTTGAGCTGTGGCATGGCTGAGACTTGTGGAAGGGGTGGCTAGCGCCTCCACTCCGCTGGCGGTGCATCAGTCAGAGGTGCGTAGGTTAAGTTCCACATACCACTCACGCGACCAATCATGTGACAATAACAATAGTTGCTAAGGGACATTGTTTCTAATACCTTCCACAGGCTTCGGGAAAGATCTGCTATGTCATTTCCGGTGCACATGTATGTGCGGTTTCTCGAAAGGTTGGCAAAACGTCATGCATAGTATAAAAGGGACCCGAGACAGCAGCAGTGAGTCAAGCGTTTTGTTAGTTAAGTCAATGCACAGTTAGTTTTTAGTTACGGGAATGAGTCAGTCTGCCAGTGAGTGCGTATATGTCTTCGAGTGATTACATCGTCATAGTTAAGGCATAAGAGACAGTGAAAGTGAAGAAAGACATTCAGAAACTGAAAAGGTTGTCAGAAGAACAGTTGCGAGTTGTGCTAGCAGAAAACACTATAAACTGTGTTAACTACGAGAAGCAAACTGTGCATTTGCAGTAAAATTTTACAGGACAATAAAGTTATAGAAAAGTAACCAGACTTTGGACTTTTATCGTTTTGTTACATCATTTTAAAAAACCCTGCTCGGCAATCCTCATCTATAGGTCGTTCAAGAGTTAAGGACTAACATTGTTTATATGTAGCTGCATAAAGTTTAAATTATATAGTGCTTGGATAAGCTTCGTTCAACTTTATTTGCCAACAAGTACAAAAGCACGTCTATTTTACTCTGCTGAAGTTGTAGGACCGGAATCTTCAAACTCGCTCTAACCTGTTATCACTGGGCAATAATGAAGATGTTTCGGGCTTAAAAATAGTGAATTTATATGTATTTCCATCTGCTGAATTAAAAAATCACCATAAAAATGATAGATTAGCTCTTGTTTTGAAGATAAAGTGACATTTCATTTTTTAGAGTGCAGATTTTATATTTGGGGGAATTTTTTGGGGGAGTTGGCACACCTGTCAAATAACAAAACACAAATGCTCTTCAGCTGTTTGTAGGTCATAAACATAAATACTGTTGCTGTGACTTTGAATTACATGTAGTTTGTACTCAAATTAATCCAAAATTTCTGGTTTGCGAGTGCTTTTTTAGTGTAAAATTTGTAAAAATGCCACGAAAATGTGTAAATATGGTGAATAACTTTTGTTATATTTGTGGTGAAATAACATTTTCCTCACAGAAACGCAACCTGACGCCTCTTGTACAGACTGCCTATCAGTATTATTTCGGTATGAAAGTAGGGGACCAGGATATGACTTGGGCTCCACATATATGAATGTTGCAACGCATGTTCAGTTAAACTGCAAGAATGGCTGAAAAAGAAGAAGCGATGTATGCCTTTCGCTGTGCCTATGATTTGGCGGGAGCCTACAAACCATACAGATGACTGCTATTTCTGCCTGACTCCACCTATAAAGGCAGGATTGTCTATGAAGAAAAGAAGAACAGTTCAGTACCCGAATCTTCCATCTGCTATTAGACCCATTCCACATTCGGATTGTTTACCAGTTCCTACTCCACCCGAAAATTGTGTGTTTGAAGTAGAAGATGAAGACAGTGTGGAACAAGAAGAACCAAACAAGCCTTCTACATCCGATGACCCTGATTTTGAGGGAAAATATGATAAACCGCACAGAGTGACTCAAGCGGAATTGAGTGATCTCATTAGAGACCTTGGCCTGTCAAAGGAGAAGGGAGAAATTCTTGGGTCTCGACTGCACTAATGGAATCTTCTCCAAAGTGATGTGAGAATCTCACAGTACAGAAAACGTCACATGGAACTGCTTCCATTTTTTGAGAACAAAAATAATCTTATTGTTTGCCGAAACATTAATGGCTTGATGAAATCTTTGAATTTGAACCATGATCCAAATGAATGGAGACTATTCATAGACTCCTCCAAGCTTAGTTTGAAAGCTGTTACTTCACAACGGGAACCTTTTTTCATCTATTCCTGTTGGTCATGCTCTTCACATGAAGGAGACATATGCAAATATGAAAGCTCTCTTGGACTAAATTAAATATCATGAACACAAATGGAAAATCTGTGGTGATTTAAAAGTCATTGCCATACTCTTAGGAATGCAACTGGGTTACACAAAGCATTGCTGCTTCTTATGTATGTGGGGCAGTAGAGATAGGAAATTGCATTATATTAAAGAAGACTGGCCTGGAAGAAATCTTCACCCTAGCGAGAAAAATGTGGTTGCCAAGCCTCTTGTGGACCCAAAAAAGTTCTTCTTCCACCCCTGCATATCAAGCTGGGTTTGATGAAAATCTTTGTCAAAGCTATGAACCGAGAAGGACGGGCCTTTAAGTACATAAGAGAGAAATTTTCGAAATTAAGTGATGCAAAAGTTAAGGAAGGCGTTTTTGTCGGACCACAAATAAGAGAACATGTAAAGGATCCTGCATTTGTCCAAGTTTTGGAGGGGAAAGAAAAGGAAGCTTGGGAAGGCTTCAAGGGTGTTGTTCATGGATTTTTAGGCAACAAAAGAGATGACAACTACAAGCATTTGGTGACAGTGCTCTTGCAAAAATACCGTAACCTTGGATGCAACATGTCCCTTAAGATCCATTTTCTCCACTCCCACCTAGACTTTTTCCCTCCTAATTGTGGAGCTGTTAGTGATGAACATGGGAGAGATTCCATCAGGACCTTTCTGTTATGGAACAAAGATATCAGGGCCGTTGGAATGAAGTAATGCTTGGTCTTTGGATAGGGATTCTACGGAACTCCATCACAAGAGGCAAGAAAAAAGACGACGAAGTCAATAGGCCACCACATGATTCTCTTCAGACACGACTATCTGCAAAGTATTTTTCCAGCAACTTAGAACTCTTAGCATGTAATTACGGGTTAAAAAATTGTATTAAAATTATATTAAATGCAATTAAAATGTATCCTTTTCTCTCAATCCGTTAATATGTACTACTTTCACCTTGTGTATGTCATATAAACTAGAGCTAATAAAAATTTTTCATTGTCATATTTGTTTTTCTCAACCCAAAATTAGTAGGAATTGCCTCACGAAGTGCTCGAAACATTCAACAATTATTTTTTTGTTGACCAGGGCTATTGAAGGCATCTTCATTTTCCTCGCCAGCTAGAGGCTGGATTGGACGTTGACGCAAGACGAGGTGTGACGTTGAGGGGAAAAGGTAATAGATGGATATAAAACCTAAATGGCGGACTCTGACGCGACGTGGTTTTATGTTTTTTACTTTTTATAGCCGTTCCGGATGTCCAGATCCCAACGCTAAACCCGTACGCAAAAGAAGGGAGGTATAAATGTGGGAATGGGGTTGCATTTATAACATGGACTTCGACTGCGACAAGATCGTAGAGACGGGATAACCATAGATTTCTGCACTTATACGTTATAATACACTGTTCTGTAGTATTATTATGCTTATATATCAAGTGAATAATCTAAGATGGGTACATGCAGAAATTTGTCCGCCATACAAAGGAATTTATAGATTGTATAAATTCAATAGAGCTAGACAACTTCAGGCAGGCGAACCTGCATCTTCAAGTTCAGTGCACGTGGACGTAGGCCACGAAATACCGGACAGAGACAACGTAAACAGAAAATCGCGCACAAACTAAATGCATTCCTGTAGGTGAGCAGCCAATTTGAAAGCGTTGCATTAAGATTCAGGGTAGCCATTAAACTGCACATTGAGAGGTGTAAAAGGGACAATATAATAAACAGGGAGTGGCGTTTTAGTAGATAAACATAGGAATGATATTAACAGCACGGAGTATAGAGCCGGCAGCTAGCGTGAGGACTGAGGAAACGACACGCCCACCCCTACACAATAGCCTGTTTCTAGCGACTGTCGTATGTTATATTTGGTTGTTCTCTTTTTTTGTTCTCTCTAGTGTGTCTGTTTAATAACACTAAATGGTTTGCTACTTGTTACGGACGTGACTTCCTGCATCAAGAAAGCTGCCACAGCAATACAGTAAGCATTTCCAAAACTAAAACTTGTCTAGCATATAGTCTGCACCGAGTTTCGGAAGAAATTATATCATCTTTTCCGGATGTAAATGCTTTTATAGCAAACACGAAAAAGATATTTCCCAAAGCACCCTCCAAAATCAAGATACTTAAACAGATGACACCTGGAATTCCCTTGCCACAACAACAAAATATAACTCGATGGGGGACATGGCTACTGCTGCAGTATATTATACTCAATATTACCACAGAATTGCAAACATAATAAAAGTCTGTGACGTGCAGAACAATGTCGCAATGCGTGCAGTGAAGCAAATAATTACACCAGCCCTGTTTGAGAATCCTTTATACACTGAGAAGAATTTTAGTAATATAGTAACCGCAATGACATATTAAAGTCATGTGCATAAAAAATGCTCGACACTATTAAGACAATAGCACAAGTTTCAGAGACACAGAGTCATGTTTTTGTACGCTCCTGTTAGTCTGGAACGTAGTTTTTCAAAATACAAAAACTTTCTGCGAGCAAATTGGATGCAACTTACTTTCCATAAATTTAGGAAATACATTATTGCACATTGCAATAATCACTCAGGATAATGCCTCTAGCTAAAATTCTAGACATTAAAACCTTAATAAAATTGTTAATTAAATTTAATTAATTAATTAATTAAAGTTAATTGCGCGCTTCAAATGGGTAAACATTCATTACTTGCTGCCTAGAAACGCCCCTTAACCCTGGTATTCCCCCTTTGAAGCAGGGTGTACTCCGTGCTGTCTGCCAGTGTACTTGTTTACAAGAGCACTGCAAGATCGCCGGCGCTTCTACTTTCCGTGGTAGGTGCACGGTTAACTTGATGGATTTCTTACTAAAATCCCTTTCCCTGGTAATAACAATAATAACAATAAATTATATATCACAAATATGGCAGATTATTTATACATTTTATAATTTTATACATAAACATTATTTTGTAACCTGTTGCACTGTATGACCACTGTCTCAAAAACAAAACTTGTATAACATACCCTTGATATAATGTTTTCTCCGTTTGTAGAGAAACACATTAAATCTAACAACTCCACAACTGTACACATCAATTTAAAACTATAACCCTCCACTTCAGACATACTTAAAAGATTTATTTCAATTACAAATTAGGTTCATGTATCGCACTATGCACCCTGGAGCGCCGTCCCCGAGTTGCCAGACCAAAGCAGGGAAGATTTATCTTGAATTTCCTTGCCCACCATATTACCTCACTTGACCGCCTCCATAGCGCAGTTGGTAGTCGATCCCCGGTCGATCCCCGGTACCAGCACGGGGATTTTATCCCCTCTGGGAGGTCTGGCAAGGGGTGCACTCAGCCTCGTTAGGTCCCGGGGGGACCAATTGAGGAGCTACTTGATGTAGAAGTAGCGGCCCCAGGTCTAGAAGACCGCATAACTGGCCGGGAGGGCTCGGGGCGCTGACCACGTCCCACCCTCCAGTACTGCACCTCACCAATGACGCCTGTAGTGGGCAGAGGTGTGGGACGCAGCGGCTGGGGGGTAGGCCTTGGCCCCTCGTGGGCTGTCGCGCCGGGGTTTAGTATATTACCCCACTTCCCACTTCACCTTTTAGTTGGTTGCTCAAGATTACAAGTGTCGGCGGAAGCTTAGGCATATCTAAGGTTTTTGCAATATTTTTCACATTTTCCCCAAGGAATTTAGGAGTTTTTTGTTGTTGTTGTTGTAAAAGTTCCTGAAGTAAACAGTTTTCAAATTATGCATTTTAAATAAAAAATAAAATAAATCTATTTCCTAAGTTAGTCTTATAACATTAAAGGTGTTCTTTAAGCTATACCACTTAAATGTTCTAAGAGTGTAACTTAGGAAATAGTTTTCATAGTATTTTCTAACTAAAACTTGCTATTTAGTTATTAGCGTAAGACAAATATGCTAAGTCATCAATCACATAGAGTAAAGCATCTAATTTTGTAAAGTTTTTACAATGTAACAATAATTGCTTTTAGAAACCAATTAATATAATTCTTGGCGAACTTGTCTCCGAGCTCAATAAGGGACATACATATATCTGAAACTAGTTTAACCATTATGTCAATTGCATCGCAAGGAGCATATTTCTAATAATCTTGAACTTGTGTTTTAAAATGTTCAGTCCAGAAACATCTGAACATATATAAGTTAAAAAAAAGCTGATGTGTTCCACTCACATGACTTTTTCTACTCTTGACCTAAGCATTCTTACAAACTCTTATTCCTATATTCCTCTTCTTCGTGTTAGTTGAGATAAACAGTTGCAGAAATTATCTTATTATTTATTTCCTTATAGGTGTAAGGGGAATATGGGAATAAAATAGGCTTTGAGTGATAGTCAAATATTTTAAAGCTTTGAGATTCCGTTCTCTTTGCACGATTAACATATAACAATGAATAATGATGTATCATTTGACAAGTATAAGTTCTCCAAAAGTCACGCGAAATTATCAGGAATATCTCCGAAATGTTCACTCAAAAAACAATTATTTAAACATAAATTGCGTGTTTTAGCAAGATCTCCATTTTTGGTATAGTAAGATTTGGTCAATCTCTTACGGTTTACCCCAAATGACCTCGATGTCGACGGACCGTTAAACCCTATTCACTCGCTCACTCACTCACTCACTCACTCACTCACTCACTCACTCACTCACTCACTCTCGGTTTACCAGTTATGTAGAAGTATCCAGAGTAAATAGGACTTCCTGGCCTATAGCCAGAAAATTCAAGATACACATTTCATTTGCTTTAAAAATATCTCACATACGGCAATCCTTAGAGCCATTTTCAAGAAAATAAAAACATTCAAAAAAGTTTCCATGTAAAGGGTAGTTTAGGGTGGAGGAATTTTCCTCAAAATCTTTGTGTCGCATCCTTTAAAGACATGGAACTTAAATACCAACTTTGGTTTTTAACCGACGTTTCTTTTTTAAGTCATGCTGTCCACAGACTGACAGACACACAGACACAGGCACACAGACACAGGCACACAAACACAAACACGGACCTTTTTCTAAAAAATGCTTTCTTTTGGATTCATATATCTTTTGGGTACATATACTTACTATATGTAGTAGAGAAAGTAATATATAAGCAAGCCTTATATTAGTTCCATTCTTGGTATATATGTATAAGCATAACATGTATGGTGGGCAGTGCCAACGTCTTGTTGATTGTTTTCACAAACGTCGTGTTTCAATCTGTAGTTGGTGGTTTGAAACACGGTAATACTGTTAGTTGTATAGGCAATTAGCTTGTGTCTATATAGAAAGGAGTAACACAATTTCGCTCTTAGAGTACCAAATATTTGCTTACATCCGTGTTGCATGTTTACCTTTGCTGGTTACGGGATTACTCGGATAAAACAAAACACTAACGAGATGTGTGTTTCAAACTGTAGTCATTCTGAGGGAGAATTTCTGCGAGAATTTCAAATCCTCGAGTCTTAATTACAGCTTTAAATAAATTTAAGTGACAAAGAGTATGCAAAGTATCAGTAATCTATTTGTATTAATTAATTCATAGTGAAGAGGTCGTTGAACATACTTTTTGGTATGGTAGCTTTTTATATCAAGCTGTCTTACTCAGGATTATTGAGCTGCAACTCTTCTTTAAAATGGACTAGAGGAATTAAAATATTCTTGTTCTGAAAAAAGAAAGAAAAGGCGCTTAGGATTTAAGGGAAGTGTCTTTTTCAACATAAGTTGCAAATTATCAGATGTAGTCCAACGATTTTCCAACTATGTGGCTTAATATTTTAATAGTGGCAACAATGGTGTAAGACGGAGCCAGACAATATAATTTATAACGGAGGAAGGTTGGATCGGTCCTCTCTTTAGGGCCATGGTAGCGCTGCTGTTTACCAAGCGAGAAACTCGGGTTCGATTCCCGATACCGGCGTGGGGATTTTCTCCCGCTGAGAGACCTGGTCTGGGATGCACGCAGACTCGTTATGTCTCTGAAGGGCCAATTGAGGAGCTACTTGATTGAAAAGTAGCTGCCCTGGTCGAGAAGACCGCATACCGGCCGGGAGAAACCGGAGCGCAGACCACGTCCCACCTCCAGTACTGCACCCCACTCATGATGGTTGTGGTGGGTCTTGGCCCGGATGGACTGTTGTGCCAAGGGGTTCTGGAGGTGGGTTAGACGCCCAGCCTACCTGGGAGCAAATAGAGTCGTTCAAGCACTCGATGCACAAGTGCAATTATGCAGTTTTGAACAAACGCTCGTGGAGTGCAGTCGCAATGACTTCGAAGCAAGATCAGAGGAGTTGGTTCAAATTTGAATGCGCTAGAGGTCGCAATGCAAGAGAGGTTCACTTACCGTGCAGTAGCAAGGAGGTGGATCAAATCCATCAAAGAAGGACGCCAGAATCTGATATACATGCCTCGGCCTGGTCATCCTAAGGGAGCAAACATATGCAGAACGTGAACGCGGATCGGATCGCCAGGGTTCGTGAATCGGCCAGCGATGTAGGACCGGCACTTCGACTGTGCTTAAAGTCTGAAGAAGCGGCTGGGAACGTAGAAAATCGCCGAAAGGTGCGCTCCACATGATTTAACCGAAATCATATTGACGAGATGTGGGCCAGAGCTTAAGCCACAGCTGAAACGCCAATCCAACGAGTGGCATAATCGTGGGTCATCGTGAAAAGTAACAGTTCAGCAGACTGCAACCAATGTGAAGGCTATGCTGATCAGATTATTACGACTATGATGATATCATAAAGCACGCCGTTCACCAAAGAGCGGAATGGTGCACCATTGTACATTTTGTTAAATGATCTACAACCAGAAAAAACATAAATAAATAAAACAAAGAAAAAAATACCAGTTCCCGAATGACCAATACATCATTCTGCATAATAATATAGAGGCGTATGCAGCAGGAGCTCTGACTGATTTGTTAATTCGCTGGAGTTGGGGAGTGCCTTACCACCCCCGTTATTCTCCAGATCTAGGAACGTGAGATTGCGACCCTATCACTAAAATGGAAAGAAAAAAAATCGTGAGACCCTCTTTCTCACAGTTGATAGCGTTCTCCAGGAGGCGAACTTCTCCCTTCTTATCATCCAGATATTAGGCAGTGCCAGTGGCTTTCACATCGCTGGGAGAGCATGATACACTACAGGGTTGATTACATCGAAGACTAGTAAAGCTTAAAACTTTGTATGTATGCTATGAAAAATTTAAATGAAAAATAGTTGCCAATATTAAAAGACCAACCTATGCATTTAGTACTCTCAGTTGAAGAAGTATGTCTATGAGCACTACACCACGAGAATCTTCTTGGAAGAGGATCGTTTTCCTTTTGTTGGTGTACCGTCATTTGTTGCTGCTCGCGGTTGGACTGCTCCTTCAGCTCTGGCGTGCAGTTTGAATCTTAGTGTGGTATATGCTATGAAATGTAAAAGAACGTCACACATCTTCAATCGTCATTATTGAGTGGAGCATTGAGAATTTTTGTTATAATCTCGTCATTTGTGGTGGTTATGGAACGCTCTGAGTGTTCACGATCTAATTCAGCAGCCTAGTTTTTAAATGTGGAAAATGAAGGAGCAGAATCCTTCAATGTCGAGTAATTTATTTTAGGGTTAAATTCTTAAGAACGATATATTTCAAGTCGTATTTCAGGTTTGTCCATTTTGCACAAAAGGTTAACACTGGTTCGTTTGCATACGCGTCTGAAGCTTCTCGGTGCGCCATCTAAAGAACGATACTTAACAAATAACTATATTATAGTAATTTTCCATCTCTACGGCATGTTTAGGTCAGGTTCAGAAACTTTAGAAGGCCCTTACCATTAAGTAATAGTAAACAGATAAAATTGCTAGGTAAGAAATATTGCGAGACTGATTTTAGTGTATTTATAGTGTATTTTGTAATGCAACAAAAAACATGTTTTGGTTGTATATTTTACTACCTTATAAGTTTAGCCAAAAATGTCTCGGCCGAAACAGAATATATCATCATGTGTATTAAGAGTAATCTCTCTCTATATGAACCATGGCTCTTACAGGAAGTGCATACGCTTAGCATGCAGAGGGAGGATGGTCGAAGTACTTTGGTAGTTCAAATTTCAAGTACAGAGTGATTAAAAGACTAAAAGGGATTTATAAGATCCGGATGTTAAGGCCATAAATATACCAGAGAAGATAGTTTCATAACAGGGTTGATGTTTCATTATGAATGCTCGTAAAAATAAAATATATCCTATGAAAACCAACATGGACAGTCATTATATAATAATTACTGTTTCTGATTATAATAATAATCCGGTCGGACGAGTTTTCATGCCGGCAAACAGGTTGATGCCATTGGTGTTGAAGTGGATGCTCAAAACCAGATTCTTTTCTATAGAGAACATGGTGAGTGCCTAGAGTCGGTCCTGCTCAATAATTGTGCTTCTTAGGAAGCACTTGATCCGCTTCAGTGAAGTGAAAGAACACTCCGGTTCTGCCGTTGTCATAGGGATCATTACGATAATCTTCAAGAGATTTGCTATTTCATCAAAAGCTTCAACCAGATTATTTGAATAGAGTATCTCAAGCAGTGATAATGCCCCACTCACATGATGAAATTCTGGCCTTTCGTAAATGAGTGAAACCTCTGATTTCAGTTTGTTTTAGTTTAGCGTGGGATATGTCACTACAGCCAAGTCTAGAATATGTTCTGGAAAATTTCTCGAACATTCATCGACTGTTTCTGTTTCAAACATTAAGATGAGATATTGACTTAAAACGGCATTTTCGTCTCTATTGTGATGTGATCGCGCACCTCTTTGACGTCAGCGATTTTGTTGCAGCCCATCGCTTCCGCTTATTTCTGTGTTGATCTTTGATAGAGGCAGTATTAAAGTTCTTGCGCAGTCCATCGATCATCTGCGCGAAGTTTTTCACCGAATGGCTAACTTTAGTGCAATCACTTTTCCTCATCTGAAGAGGATATTAACATGAGGCATTAAACGGTGAAAGAAATCTAACCAGAACAGAAATTCGATATGTTGCAATTTGCGCCTTAGCCCTCTTGTTTCTCTTTCTGTGTATTTTGAAAATGAAGCTTCAAATTAAAAAAGATATTCTTTAAGTGCTTCTCTATTTTCAAAAACAGAGCCATCTATCCGGGACTTAAAATTCCATCTAACGGCAGAACCGGCAGCAATACGACTTTCACAGATTTTTTGGACAACAAGCATATGCTGGGGTGAGCGTGAGAAGAAAGCAGGAAATCCTGACAGGGTAGAGATTTGCTGATTTGTTTTGCGAAACAGCTTTCTCCATTAAGAGACTTAATTGATGGGCATAACTGTGTACATAGAGTGACAAAGGATAATATTTTCTTATTTTAGATTGCAGAACATTTGTTTTTCCCCTCATGACAGCAACGACATCAAATGTTTGTGCAACGATTTTATTTGGTGTTGACTTGAAAAGATTGTTTAACACTGTAAGCTCGGATAATTCTATGGCACTAACCATTAGGCTAAAAAATATCCAGAACCTTTCGTAAATATCACCGTTAATCTCGCATGGATACACGAGAACCAATTGCTGATGCTCTGACACATCTGTGGTCTCATTTGCCATTAAGGCTGCAAATTTTGATTTCTTCAGTTCTTCTCTCTCTGTTTTTTTTTTTTTTTTTTTTTTTTTTTTTTTTTTTTGGTGGCGGACGTCCAGCAGTTCATTGTGTGTTGTTTTCGACGTGCATTTAGCAACGGTGCTTCTCTCTATGTGATTTTTTTGCAGCACTGTCGACACTAGCTAGTAAGTTAGTAAGTCCAAAAAATATTCCAGAATTTTCAGATTGTTTTGTCTGGTCATGCCCCCTTAACACCAATTCAAATGTACCTCACAGCTTAATGCAGTCTATTATTTTCGATAAAATATACCTATTTCCTTTGATTTACTCCTGTTTTAGTTTAAGAGAATCGCTATATGCAGAACTGAGCTGTACACCAATGTTTACTGTACCAAGAGTAGTGACATCCAGAACGTCACTCAAGCGTTTTAAGTGTTTTTTAATATATACTTATTTACACATTCATTTAAATGGCCTAGGTCCTTTATTCCACATTTTGACCAGGAATCATTGCTTCCGAACAGGCAAGGAAAAGGGCATTTCTAATTTCACAACCGCACATCCATGAATATTTCGCAAAAATGTCACTATGAAAACGTTATGTGGAAGTACCAATAGCTTTTCTATCCTTGGCTGTCTGAACAATATTAATATCAGTTGTAGGTCTTCCAAGTGTTTTACCGTGGATTTTTTCTTCAAAGGGTTGATTAGAGATTGAATTCTTTAATGGAGAGTCCCAGAATTCATTTCCGCGGGTGTTTGAAAGGAGAATAACATTCTGGAACGTGGTCACTGACTGCAGCACGGCGCAGTGTTATTACTGCGAATGCCGAATAGGCGAGGAAAGGGTGAGGAGGGGTAACCCTATAGATAACCTTGTTATCTTACAACGCTCTCCTGTGCCTTGCTATCTTACGACGCACGCTGTGTCTGTCAAGTACACTACTAGTAATAAACGCTCGTTTACAACTAAAATTGTGTAATATATTTAAAGGTGGTTATTTCTGAAATAGTTTAGCGTGCTGCAGCACGGTAGCAGTATAGAGGAACCGCCCCTGTTTATACCCAACATCTTTATATAATCTGTGTTCTAATAACACGGGTTAAGCACTAAATAACTTTCTTTGCATAATTTGAGCCCTCCATTATACATGTATATGTTTGTATGCTGAACGTGAAAATTATCATAAGAATGTGCAGCATGTGCAGTTTGTTTACAGTTTGTAATTTATGGTTTACTGAATACTTATAGGATTCACTTTAAGTACATTTTCTGCAGGAAACGTATAAGTTTGCGTACTACTTACAACAGTGTAATCTTATTTGTTTTCTTCTTCTTGTTCTTGTTGTTGTTGTTCTTCTTCTTCTTCTTGTTATGCTCTCCGTATGTAGTACCTAAACCCACTAGGACTTAGAAGCCTGTGCCTAGGATCAGATGCCTGTTGGGGAGCAGACGAACCTATGGGATGGCCGCGCCTTAGGAGTGGTTAGGCCATTCGAGTCACACCAAAGCGGCCCGGGTTCGAACCCAGGCAAACGCATGTGGGATTTGTGGTGGACGAAGCGGCGCTGGGGCGGATTTCCTCAGGGTTCTCCAGTGTCCCCCACCATTCTCATTCCTGTCGGTCTGGGTGGCTCAGTTGGTTAGACGCTGGCCTACTGTTCCCAAGGTCGCGGGTTCAAATTCGGCCCAGACCGATGGTTTTTAAGTGTGCTTAAAAACGACAGCTCCATGTCAGTAGATTTACTGGCATGTAAAAGAACTCCTGCGGGACAAAATTCCGGCACACCGGCGACGCTGATGTAATCCTGGCAATGGACAGCGTCGTTAAACAACAAAATAATGAAAAAAAAAAAAAAAAACATTCTCATTCCACCGGTGCTCCATCTTCATTCCATGTATCATCAGTGTCACCGCCTGCGGTGCCGTAGTAGTAAAAGCGGGCGTTAAACACTACAAAAAAGAACCTATGGGCCGGACAGGGTGAAGACCTGGAAGTGGGTGGTCAGCCCAGAGTGAGGAGGATGATATGAAATGTAGGTGAAATGGATGATTGGAAACGTGATGATGGAGCAGTTGGTGGAATGAGTGAACTGTATTATGCAAAGTTTTGGAGGAGAATAAAGTGATAAAAATTCTGATGTGTTACACTCACATGACCTTCTCTACTCTTGTATTAACTATTCCTACAAATACTTTTTCCTCTATTTTCTTCATCTCACTCGAGATAGGTATTTGCAGAAATTATTGCTAGTATTCTTATAGGTGCAAGAGGAATATAAGGGAAAATCCAGTTCTGTCCTATTGTCCTATTTAGGCTTGTCATAAAGACACCTGCTAACAGAGCTGTATAAGAAGACAATTTTAACTATGAATGATAAAGGGTAAAAAATCGTACAATGTAAAAAAAATTGATAGATAAAGTGTAACAATGTACAAATTGTTATAAAATTTGGAAATAAAACCATTTTAGAATTATTTACCTATTTAATTTAGTATATTTCAGAGATGATTGTATAAAATGTGCAAACAGTCACGAATAATTTGTAAACCAATGTCTTCTAAAACACCTAACTGCAATTCTGGATCAAATTAACAGAAACTTTAGTAATCACTTCACGAGCACCAATTCACTTCAACGAGCACCAATTTGCAATGTTGTATTTCTTTTAAATGAGGAATATAAGGCAAAAAATGTAGTTTTTTTTCTCTTATCAATCTTCTTAATTTGGCCTACTTTTTTCAAGTCGTGTTCTAGAGTCAAAAATTAATCGCCCATTTTGTTGCATGTGAATGCCAATTACGTGTAGCATTTCATAAGAACAAGGTTAGAAAATATGTTGTCAGCATAAATATCGCCATTTCGAAACTATCGCTATGTATGTATTTGTTTCAATGAGTCGCAATTGATTATTCCTGGATATAAAAATCCTCTTGCTAATATTTCCACAAACTAAAATGTGTCTTCTAAGCATTTTCTTTGATGTCACAGACTTCCCACATCCAAGGTATGCCTGTAGCAAATTGTAGCAAATTAAATTACGAATATTAGGTACTTCAACTTATATAGGTTTTTCGGGACAAAAACTACCATTAAGAAAGTTTGACAATTCCAATAATGATCTAGGAACACTCTGTTAGCTGCATATGACAGAGGAGCAACTAAAGTTATGTTGGTAACATGTCGGTTGTGTTTTGTTTCACAATGCAACATTAAAATGGAGTAGGTATACAGTCCAGCAGAAGGTTGCTAAACTAAAACCCTCGGTATGTGTACAGCAACTATTCCGGCGAAAATACCTCCAGAAGGACCGTCTGAGAGACTCTCAATAACAGCTTGGCATACTTGGGTACTTGAAGTCGGTTCTCTAGATAAATGACCGCGCGGAAAGAGTGTGTGAGAAGAACAGAATTCAGAAGCTCCTCCACGTGCCTAATTATTTATACATAGTTATAAACAATGTTCATAAAGTGTCACCAGTAAACGAAATCCAAAGGTGTTCGATTTCTGGTTCTTGAAGTCCATGCTATGGGACCACCCCGACAAATGTCAGTGTTACGTGTGTTATGAAAATTGAAGATGCCGGCGCGAGTAAAACCACCCCATCCGTGAATAAGATACATGTGATGAACACAGCGCACTACTGTAACATGCATTGGCAGAAACGTCTTCTTGGCACAAAATCCGCGTCGTTTAATCCTTGCACACGTTGAAGGTGATGCGATACAGAAGATTTTTATGCAGAATTCACCAGATAGTCATATGACTAACTCTTTCGCCTACTGCCATATGTCTTGTGCTTTGTGATGGGTCTGCATCCACAGCACGAAGAAGTTGTTCTACAGGCTCAATGCCTCACGCCGCTCTCACATTCTCTACTACTCCTCTCAAATGCGCCATTCTCTCTCAAGCGTTGGTGAATTCGTACGTTGACTTGCACACGGTAACTGCCTGTCATTTTCTGATTTTCATACCCATGTACATATAAGCTTTTTTTAATGTTTTGATGTCAGAAACACGTATTCCAAATATATGACACCAATGAACATACATCATGTATAAGGAGGCCAGGAAACAGCAGTGAGTTACAGCTACAGACATGAATCGGTCAGTGATTGCGAAACAGCTGTGCGTGTCTGTATCGTGAAATTTACGTCAGTCGTCGTAAAGAAGCGACGAGCGACGAGTGATTGTATCGTCACACTGTGCCAGAGACAGAAAAAGTGAATAAAGACACTGGAAGAACTGAGACAAGGTCACGGGAAGTAAAAGTGTGAGTTGCGATAGACTGTGCTAACGACAGGAAGAAAACTGAGTATTTGTATAAAATAAAGTGAAGAAAAGGAAAGTACATACTAATTTTGTCGTTTTGTCACAATATTTAATTAATGTAATATGTAATTAAAAACCTTATATGTTCATGTGTCATGTGCCGAAAACATTGTGTTCCTAAGTTTATTATTGTGTGAATTATTGAACTTTCTCGTGATAGTTTTTGTTCCACACACCCTATATAAGCTAAAAACTTAGACCAAGAAGGAGTGAGATAGCATGTGTGTAGATATAAATATGCGTACAGTTTCAGAACTGTATACTTCTTTGACACTACGCCGCTATCACATGCTTCTAGCAAACAATAAAATGAATAAGAATAAAACAATGGGTTCAGTTCAACAAAAGCAGCTCTATGAGTATGAATAACTCAATAAGTATTGCTTTACAGAGAAGGAATGTTCTGTTTCATTTGACTGCTCGATTTTTCAACACAGCTTCCTGAGCATGATATTTTTCATGGTAAATGCACACCCACGCCCACTAAAGTGAGTTTCTTGTGTGTACCAGCCTATTTCTTCGTGCCTCTTTTCCACAAGATGATCAATGAATCAAAGACAGAAGCATTGTGGCTAGATCTACGCTACACAGTTGGGCTGCTACGCATTTCGACAACAAATGAACACGCAAATGGATTCATCGATTGTCTGTCACATTCGAGTGATTCCTCTTGTGTGTTACACGCAGTACATAATAAAGCTGCGAGAGAGATCGAGATAGTGTAAAAACTGTTTAGGCAGCGTTCTGCCGTTACTCTATTCAGTTTTATTCAATTTATGTGTCCAATATATCGCTCGAAATGGAAAAGTTACAGTCAGCAGAACATAGAGGCTTCGTCAGTTCTTCAGCCTTCTCCGTCCGAAATACAAAAGATGGGTCATCGAAGTATAGCAGGAGTCCATTTTGTAGTCGCTTATGGTAAGAAGTTGTTTCTTAGTCTGTAGTGAATGAGGTTCTACGGGCTGTGAATCTTAGAACTGGGCAAACATCATACATTGGAACCGAAATCTTTGCTGGGCAAAGGGTAGTCAGGAGGCCCAAACCCTCCAGACACCTAAATCACAACATACAAACACTACAGTCACTTTTTTTTTCTTTTGAACACAGAGTAGCTGTTAATAACAGTTAAATAGAAATTCTACTACATTAAAACTAGAAGTGCTGAAGAATTACATGACAGTTAACCCCTTCTTTTGGAAAATTACGATTCAATACGTTAGATGGAAACATTGATTAAGCAGCTTCTCCACAAACGCAGGTAAGAAGAATACTGCCAGCCTTTCTCCCCCACCCTAGACTACCTTCTCCTCCCCTGTGTTTCTGCAGGTTCAGGTTTAAATAATCAAGCTTGTACAAAGTCCACGTGATGCACAGGGAGGGTGAGCTGTTGAGCCTCCGTTGGGCCATGGCTGTTCTAAAGGTTGTTTGTTGCTCTGAAATCCTTTATTTAGTCAAATATCATGTTCAGTGTTCCAAGTGGTATCTTCCACGTGGATAAATGTATGAACGTAACCATGGAATTAATGTATGACTAACTTCGTGTGTTTCATTTATTCCAGTTTCAGACCCACCTTCAAATTTACTGTATACGCAAGCCCCTTTTGCGCTCCTCCAGGGACACATTTATTGATTCCATTTTAATGTATGTATACCAGGATTTGACACTAATTTCATTTTGTTTATGGATGAAGTACACTTCCGCGTCCTGAGTAAGGTAATATGCAAATCAAGTGATATGCTAGTACTGAAAAACTTAATCTGCTTCATGAGAGACACCTGCATAATTATAACGCTTCGCTAATAGCAACGAGAGAAAAACAACTGAGGGAGAGAGTTCAGGTGGTAATGGCACTGACTCACATTCAGGTGTTTCGAATTCGTTTTATACTTTTAATGGCTTTACCAGGTCAAACACATACTATCAAATAGAATCAGATACGGAGGAATTGTGTGTGGCGGCAAAGCTATAGAAGACTGTTCTTGCAAAGGATTTCTTCCTGGGTTAGTAGAATCAAATCAGTTTCCGAGCCGTCTCCAGAAGTTGCAGTTTCATAGTGAGTAGCGCTGATGTCAGATGTCATGCCACAGTACATGGTCATTAATAAACTAAAATACTGAGTGGCTGAGTGAAGCTTTTCTCTGATACATCTTCATAATTTGTCATTTGATTCACAGTAAAAGAGGAGAAAGAGCTCTTTTACCGGAAAGGAAGACTTTAAAAAATAAAACAGGACTTCAACAGTAAATTCCTGGGCTTTTGAAAATCTACAATTGCACTACATTCTAAACTGGATTTTTTTAAACGTTGCGACATTAAATACAATGTCTCTGCCTATGAATGAATCACTTCCGGTTTGTTAATACGAAAATCTCGAATCCAAGCTTCATTGGACATGTTCGCACTACTACCCAAGGGAAAACAGATAAACACGTTAGTTTATATACAGTGGAAGCCCAAAATAGCGTGGTTCGAAATACTGCGGATTCGGATTTAACGCGGGGGAAACTACATCCCCCGAAAATATGTCGTACCTTTTATTTATTTATATTTAAAAGTTTAGTTTAAGTTTTTTTTTCTTCAAAGAGCAGTACTGGAAACCCTAGCGTGGGCTTTGGCCACTGCGGCCGCTGCATTCCTGGCGTTGACCTTGGCTACTGCATTGCTAAGAATTCCCCGAAGTTACGAGACATGTACATGGCAGAAGATATTTTGCATGTTAGTGAAGTGATAAGTACCATAAACAAGATGATTCTGTGTGTGGAAAAACCAAATGAATCCAACAGTATTCATCTCCATTTTGCTATAATCAAATAATACGCGGAGAAAAGAAGTTTTGAATTATGCCACCAAACAAAACTGACTAATTACTAGACAATGCAAAATTAGGTTAGTTTAAAATCGGTACAGTGTAATAATTGTATGTACTATATAAGATCGGCTGCAGGACTGGAATACATCCCTTTGGTTTGGTATATGATTGCATTTAAAAGTGGTGTATTTTCCCTTATAATACATACTTTACAATGTACTCAAACTTATTATTGCACGTATGTTTTCCACCACCTTCGCGTGATCGATTTTATAACCTCTAGGCTCACATTTCGATACACCGCGGAATCGCTATAAAACGGGGCTAAAGCATGTCCCAAATAACCGCGTTATTTCGGGATTTCCCTGAATTAACAACATTTCAGCTCGAGTTTGAAACACGACTTAGCACATGCTGGTTCACTTTAATCATAGAATAACACACCACGACTCTGGGAGCCAGGTGAACAGCCAATTCCTTTTCAAACTGCGTGCTTTGTAGTACAGCCGCTTCCAAATGGTTTTCGACGCACGCAGGACTCGCCGTGAAGACGTATGGGGTAAAGGTTATCCAGTAGTCAGTCCAGGTCAGAGGCGTCTCAAGTTGTTTACCTGTCTCATGAGTTTGATAGCTGTAATGCTAATGTTTTCCTATTTCAACAAAAGAAGCTATCATGGCGACTGCCTTCTTTGAGTCTTTGCTGTAAAACAGCGAAGATTATTAATTGTAATCTATCTCGTAGATCACTGAAGGTATGAATGTGACATAAATTTGTGTGCAAAATATTTTCGGGAGTAGGGGCACAATAAGCACTACATATTATTATATAAGAAAACGAGTCAGACACGATATTAGGCAACGTTGGAACACACGCACGCACGCACACATACAACTACTTTTTCTCCCATGCTTCTGGGCGTTAAATATATGCACCTGAAGCTATGAACAGTGAAGCAAATTGATCCACAAATAACACGAAGTTTAACTCAATTTATTGAAGTAAAGTGTGAGTCTTTAATTAGTTTGTGTTATTTGTGTACACAGTATGTTTTATATGTGAGAGCAAGGAATAGAGGTATTTTTTCGGGCTTATCTGTGTTAAATTGTTGAAAGGTGATAGGCATGTGAAGATAAATGTGTATAGTGTTTTTCAGACTTGAATGAACATTATGTGACGATAATAATGGAAATTAAAAAATCACACGATGCAAGTACTCTAGAGACAGGAATATTGTACATTCAGGATCAGCAAATAAGTTTCTGCATCTATGAGTTTCAAGTATTTATCCGAGCGATGACGTTCTTTATTCATGCACGCGATATACGTGTCCCATATTTGACAGGGCTGATAGTAGGGGCAAGTATATGATTTGCTGGCGCCTTCATATGTCTTTAACTTTTGCACTCCCTTAGGGTGAAAAAACCGATTAATTTCCAGAAATTACGGTGTTAATTTTGCTCAAGATCAAGGAACCCTGTTAAGTACGTAGAAAGGTCATGATCGTTGAACGTGGACCTTAGGTATGCTTGGCATGCAGAAACTAAGTTTGTCATGACTAGAACTGTAACATCTAGGACGTCAGACGTGAGGTTGAGTGCGCTATAATTATATTACTTGAATAAGGCAGGGAGTGAAGGTCAACAAAACCGATAAAGCTGCACAGTCGCAGGACAATTAAAGTAGACCTCCGTGGGCAACATCGTCTTCTTCTGAAGCATCGAATGTTTTGCAGTGAAGAACTATCTATTTGTTAAGGTTATCGCTTGTATTCAAACAATCTTTACCTTTCAGTACCATATGATATCAGGGATGTGTAGTTGCAGAGGCTTTTGTGAAGTCATTGTACAGTTGGTATATTAGTTTTAAGGCGTCAAGTGTTGGATTGTGTGACGATTCTAATTTCGTAATTCTTTTGGATAAGTATGAAAAATTGTTCTTAATGAATAGCAAATATTCAAACAGCTCGTTCCAAATAAGAGTCTGCTTTTTTCTATAGCAGCTAAGTCCTCAGATAACATGTTGAGAATTTCGTGACCTTGTAGTGTGTAGAATGATAGAGTGCAGCTTTCTATCACGTGCCTCATCTCATTATAAGGGTTAATGGAGGTAGAGCAACACTAGGGGTCGCCTCTTTGAAATTCCAGTAATGTACTCGCTGCCTTTAAGTATATATATATACTTTGCATAACGGGGTTTACGCATCACATTTTCTCCGATGATAGCGAAATGTGTGCGATACTCTTCTACCCACGTAATGCTTGACGATGTCGACATTATTAATCATTAATTATGCTTCACTGAGCTTATTTATAGATCAGAAATGTTAGCAAAGTGGTGCTCAAAGCACAAGCAGAAAAGGGGAGGTTGAATTTACCACATTCCACCCCCAGGGACACAATGATCCATTTATCGGTGGTTACTGAGTTTCATTCGTAGGCACAGGGAATCGAAGGTGTACACATTCATATTATACTTCTGAATAACTCACTTGATGTTTCTGAGGATTACTTCTTTGACGCGAATTACGTTTTGCAAGGTGTTTAATATTTGGTGCAAAAGGTGAAGTGCACAGTCTCAAAACATAAGCAAGATATCTTTTAATGTAGTTCATTTTTGAAACTGTTTGTTCGCAGATATAAGTGGACTGCTATTAAACCGGATGCAATCAAAATACTCACTGCAGGGCAAAGATTTAAATATATCCCAGCCCTTTTTCTTAGAACATTTTACGGCCATGGAATTCTGCAATGCAAGCTGTTCTTTTTGTAGCTTGTGCAGAGCCTCACTACATAGAAAATTCCAAGGGCGGCGAAATAATTGGATTTTGGTTTCTAATGTTTTAGGTGTTCAAATTGTAAAGAAAATGTGACATACCGTTGCCTCAAAAAGTTCGATGAATTTTTCCACGAAAATAACGTTTATCGTGAACACGGAACATAAGCTAGGGAAATGGTATAAATCTACAACTACCAGTTGTCCTTCCCACAATCAAAATTGTATACTCCTTTGAAATGTTGACTCCATGCCATCCGCCTCTGACTACTAGGTCTGTCTGTCATTGCCTTGGTCAGTGGGAGAATAATACGTGTAGGGGAAGCGAGCACTTGCTGTAGGACTGAGTAACCCTGTGTCAGCAGGGTATGTCTGCACTGCAAAACACAACTTGAGCGTTGATATAGTATCGTAATTGTACCCACTTCTCCCTCCAACCCTCGAGGATAGTGACGTAAGGCGCTCACCGTATAAAAGCAACCGCATTATCACAACAATCCTAAGTGTTGCAACTTTAGTCATGGCTGATCCAATTTCATTTCCTTATTGTTATACCGTGTGATACAATACGTAAGTTATATGTTAAATATATAGCAAAATTAATTGGTATAAAAACAAGTGCATAAGGTGTACTTATAAGTAAGATTTCATTTTTACGTTCATTACCACGTACACAAGTATTAGAAGGTACTGCGTTTCACCCAAAAGTTCGATGCGAGATTTGACCGGAAATACATGTTTTGAGGTCCATCCAAACAATTTTAAAAATAAGGCCAGTATGTGGTATGATATGAATAAAAAATGAAAAATAAATAAATAACAAACTTGCAATTTAGGTACTGTGTCTTCTAACGGCTGGCACGAAGATTTTCAAGGAAATTCTCCCACCCCAGCTACCCCTTAAAAGGAACATTTCTGACAAAAAATGGCCCAGACCATTTTGATTAGAATACTTTCATGACAAATGAAATGCGTATTTTGAATTTTCTAGTAGTAGCTCCACTCTGAAAGACTATGCATAACTAGAAAACCGCAAGAGATACACAACATTTTATTACATAAAAAATTTAGGTTTCCTTACAGGCTACCATTTGTTTTAAATTATATTATGCACTTAACTCTTACGAGATATTCCTTGTTGTTGGTTTGGATTTTCAAATGCTTACTCTTCTCTATACAAGTAATATCTACAAATACGTGTGTTTTGTTTCACGATCAAGTAGTAATTTTAGATCTTTATAAAGTAAGCAATTCCTCTAGAACTGACTTAAGGTTTGTAAATCTTTATTTATATTGGCAAAAAGCTGACAAAAGCTGACCAAACTTCTGAATAAGAAGTCAGAAAAATATCTTTGAAAATTACATAAGATGGTGTTTAGCAGCAGTTCCAGTGATTCAAATAACAACGGTGTTCATGCAAGGGTAGATAGAAGATGTAAACCTTTTAGACTCAGAATTAATAACTTCACATTGTTCATTACAATGAGAGTTTCTGAACGAGTTTTTTAGCCTTAACCTCAGAGCAACTCTTTTTTCTTTGTGGGATGGGAACTAGCAAAGCAAACATATGCCAATGTATTGCTAATTTATTGATACTTAATTTTCTCTAAAATAACAATTTTATCTTTGTTTGTGACCTTAAATGCCGCCATGTTCAATCTAACCTAAAAGTCACGCTTAGAACAGTCAACGCAATGTGGAGAGAAATGAATCATATACAGTAAATAAAAGTGAATCAACATACAGGGTTGTCAGGTTTACTGACTTTTTGTAGGAGATCTCCTGCTTTTTTGCAAATTTACTGACCTACTGCTAAAAACTGAACACACTTAAAAATCTCCTGCTTTTTTAAACACTATTTCCCTTAACATTATATAATTTGTTCGCCCGAAAAAATTTTCAGGCAAGGCATTTCCCTCGTGTATAAAAACAAAAGATTAATATAATCATCGGTATACATAAAGAGTATACCACATCCATTGTTTCTGCACTGCGAACTATCTAGGCGGCCCGGGTTTGATCCCAGGGACCCGCATGTGGTATTCGTGGTCGACGAAGCGGCGTCAGGGCGGGTTTTCTCCGGGTACTCCGGTTTCCCCCGCCATCTCATTCCACCGGTGCTCCATCTTGACGTATCATCAGTGTCACCGCCTGCGGTGCCGTAGTAGTAAAAGCGGGCGTTAAACACTACAACAACAACAACTGCGAACTATCCTTGACTGCTACATTAAACCTGAACATTTGAATTCCCTTGAAATAGATAAAGTTCAATACAGAGATCCAAAAGTGTTTCTTCCTGTGGAAAATATGCATTTTGGTGTCAAAGTTCAAATATCTCTGACAAAATCATCCCTGCCTGACAAATATGTTTTCAAATTACGTTGAATCAGTTCACGACATACTAAGTCGTTTTTCATTAAGTGATGCTCTTCTTGCAATGTTGGAAGTGTTAGAACCAGCTAAAATCCAAAGACTTCAGTCATTTGCTTCTCGGTTTCCCAAATTGGTGAAAGGAGAAGAAATCCTACAAATAAATACAGAATGGAGGCTAATGCGCCATACAGACATTGCAAGCGGTAGTAACTCTACCGTGTAAGAATTTTGTAGTGATTATTATTATTAATGATAATGATAATAATAGCAATAGTAATAATGATAATGATAATAATAATAATAATAATAATAATAATAATAATAATAATAATAATAATAATAATAATAATAATAATAATAATAATAATAATAATAATAATAATAATAATAATAATAATAATAATAATAATAATAATAATAATAATAATAATAATAATAATAATAATAATAATAATAATAATAATAACAATAATAACAATAATAACAATAATAACAATAATAACAATAATAACAATAATAACAATAATAACAATAATAACAATAATAACAATAATAACAATAATAACAATAATAACAATAATAACAATAATAACAATAATAACAATAATAACAATAATAACAATAATAACAATAATAACAATAATAACAATAATAACAATAATAACAATAATAACAATAATAACAATAATAACAATAATAATAATAATAATAATAATAACAATAATAATAATAGTAATAAATATCGTTAATATGTACACACCAAGAAAAATTGCCGGTTAAAAATCTACTGTTTTGACCTGTTGTTTCCAAATCAAATCTGCTTTTACTTCGGCAGATATGGCAACACTGTCAACATAGCCAATTTACTGCAATGTGAAAATTAGCGAAACTTAGCGCTGTCAATCTTTAACATATTTTAATCCTCAAATACAATAAAATATTTTTATTTTATGAATTTCAGACGAAAGGCACAGATAGTACAGATGGAATGTGCCAAAAGTGTATTTTATGCCAGTGTTGGCGATGCCCGAGTTTGGCGCTGTTTAATGGGAACGTTGCAAACTGTAACTGCTGTTCTCGGCGGATGGGTGGCGTGGGAGTCGGCTGAGCAATAGCTGCTTGGCGTGCTGGCTCACACTACTCGCCTAGGTTCGACACGGCACTAGAGTATTCTCAGTTCATCCCTTCCTCCCGGGGTTTTAATAGTTGTGTCAGTGTGGAATCCCCTCCACAAGTACTCTAAATATAGATATTTAGTGGTTTTTGTAATGCTTAGTTGGTGACAGTTCGAAACGGAAATACAAAGGAATGTGCGCTATACTTACTTAGTCACTTGTTTTTCTGGATTTGTAAAATTATTCAAGCTAAGTTAACAATGTATAACTGTAAAATAAAGTTTACATATGCGTGTAATCCTTTCCTTCTTATTTTTAAATTGTTAATATGTGAATTGCAAATAATGTAAAACAGGTATAATCGATCACTACTTTGGCAACAAAATTAGTGTTGGTTATGTTGTAATGATTTGTTTTATTTTCGTGTACATACTAGTTCTATTATTCACTGTTGTCGAAAATCAAAATAATATGCGATATATATACACTTTAGGTAATTTAAATTGAGCTTTTATTTATGGAATCTCCTTAGCTGCTATGGTTCTCAGCGTCCCGTTCTATATTGGATGTGGAAGATCGCTTAATTTTGCTCAGAGGCCTCTTTATCAGACTCGAGACTTTTTTACGTGCCATATACGTATGGCATGGGACCATTGGCTTTACTTTCCTTCCAAAGGAAGCCTTGCTAAGAATGTTTACCCCCGAAAAAATCAATAAGCCTCCACCGGGTTTGAACCCATGACCCCGGAAACCAGAAGTTAGCATGATACCCCTAGATCACGGAGAACGACCATCCCTTAAATAAATTGATGAACCTTGGCATAGAATATCGTCTCGCATTTTCAGTCTTCTTTGTTTACCAATGATGTATTTACCCCATTTGTACCACAATATGCTGTGTTTTGCAAAACGTGAGAACTCTGAACCTTCTCTACCAAAGACGGCAATACTTTGAGGTATGGATTTTACAAAGTTTGCGGTTTAAAAATATAAGGGAAGCACAAGACAGCTCTCATTGCCTCTCAAACATTTTTCGAATTATATCGGAACCTGCCCGGTGTTTTCTGTCTTATAAGGGTTGTTCGGCTATCCCTAAAACGTTTAGTAATAATTTAGAAGTTCAGTCAGTCCCTCTGGTGCGACTTAGATCAGTTTTGTACTTTAATGGGACCAGCGTGAGTTGAATGGCTTATGGTAGGTCAGGGGTGCCGTTGAAGGTGAAATAGTCTCGTCCAGGCTTCCCCCATTATACCTATCCCAGCTGCCTTAGTCTCTCTGAAATAAATAAAGCCACCATGATTGGGATTATCACTCTACGTACACCGCTGACCTGCCTGAGTGCCAAACGCGGGTCCGTGGTAGCCAATCAGCTTCAATTTTACGTCGCGTTGAGTAGAAGGGGTGAAAGTAAGAGTATGCACCATGGTGCAATGAACGGCATGCCTGTGGTAGGGGATGTGCTTTAGTTTATGACTTTTTCCTATTATGCACCTACACCTTTTTCACTTCTTACTTATTGTACCCTTTCAATTTAATTTTCCTATTGTTCTATTTACTAACTTAATCATTATGCATCCTCATACGTCAAAAAATTATAATCTTCACTTGACCGAAATTAGATCACGCGTGCTGTCAAAAGTTGTTGCAGACATTGGTAATGAATATATGTATATAACCATAGCTAATCCCTGATTTGCTTTAAAAAGCTCTGATGTATGCACTCACATGACTTTATTTAGTATTGTACAAAATGCTCTTCAAACGCCTGTTCTATTTATTTCATGTTAATTAAGACAGACCCTTGTAGAAATGGTCTTATCACACGTTCCTTTATAGATACAGTAGGCATGGGATAATGTAGTAGGCTTGAGCGATAGTTAACGGTTTTATTAAGAGTTAGTCGCTATTATGTGATGGCTATGAAATTCCTTTCTCTTTGCATGTCCAGGACATAAAATATTTCCAATTTAAGAAAAGTAGAAGTATAACGAGAAATATTTCGAAAATGCTCCTCCCCAAAATAGGAAGAAAAAAACTGATGAGTTGCACTCACATGACTTTCTCTACTCTTGTACTAACCATTCTTACAAACTCTTATTCCTATATCTTCTTCTTGTTAGTTACGATAAACATTTGAACAAATTATCTTACTACTTATTTCCTTGTAGGTGCAAGGGGAATATTAGAATACAGTAGGCTTTGTGTGATAGTAAAATCTTTTAAAGCTTTGAGATTCCGTTCTCTTAGCACACTTAACATGCAAAAAATGAACAACGATGTTCCGTTTCATGAAAGTTTTTAAGTTTTCCGAAACTCACACATATAACAAGGAATATCTCCGAAATGGTTCACCCTACAAGAAAATGTATTGCGACATAAATTGTGTATTTTAGCAAGATCTACATTTTTTGTACATTATGATTTGGCCTATCTCTTAACGGTTTACCAGTTATGCAAGAGTCGTCCAGAGTAAATACGACTACAGGGGCTATAGCCAGAAAATTCAAAGTATACATTTCATTTGTCATAAAAATATCTCAAACATATAATATTTTAATCAAAATGGTTAGAGCCATTTTCAAGAAAATGAAAATTTTTGAAACATGTAAAGGGTAGTTTAAGGTGGTGCTATTTTATTCAAAATCTTCGTGTTGCATCCTTTAAATACATTAAACTTAAATACCAACTTTGGTTTCTAAGCGACTTTTCATTTTTGTTTTATGCTGTCCACAGACACACAGACATACACACGAATCTTTTTCTAAAAATGCTTTTCTTGGATTCAGGGGGTCTCAAAACATATTTCCGATGAAATGTCGACATCGAATTTTTGAGTGGAATACCTACAATGCTTCTCCTACTTCCTCTCTCTTACCAGTAGAGAAAGTAAAAGTACACATTACATTTGGCAGGAAAATGTGTTATATGTATGGTATTTTAATCAAAATCATTATAGCCATTTTTGAGAAAATAAAAACTTTTGAAAAGTGTTCCATTTAAATGGTGATCTTAGGGGGGGGGGTTTCCTTGAAAATCTTTGTATCGTATTCTTGAAATTGCTGAACTTATACAGAAAGTCACCTTTTCGTTTTTGGTTTTTGAGTTGTGTGAGAAATGTATACCCAAACACATGCAGATCTCTTTTTTAAAAACGCTTTTCTTTTTTATATTCAGGGTCCCATGTATTTCCAGTAAAACCTTGGTATTGAATTTTTGGGCCAAATACAGTACTTCCCCTGCTTACTATGCCTGAGTATGCAGTAGAGAATGTAATACACATTTTAAAACGTATACATAATTGCTCACATTGCATTAAGACTACCTTTTACCAGCTATTAATTTTGTAGATTATTTTCACACCGAGAAATGCTGATTTTACTGTCGCCATAGTTCACGTAGCTTCCTATTGGCTATAGATGACACAAGTGTATATGTCACGCCAAGGGCACGTTGAACCCTACGATTAACTTCCTTTTCCATGCACAGTTTAGCGCGTAAACTTGGAGCAAGTGCATAGAAACTGCGGTATTGTGCATTTAGCTCACCGTGGTAATCTAAACCGAGTAAGATAGGTACGCAGAAAGTGAGTGCTTTTAATGAATCACTGTGAACTATGAAATATATAGTGAAATGTGGTGAAACTGGAACTCTGAAACATTTAGGTATGGTCGTAAAACAGCATATGTAAGCGGATACATTTGCATATCCAAACCAACAGTTCTTGCTTTCTTCAACGCGTCGAGCTGCTGTATACTGCACATCATGCTTGGAAGGTAAGACGAAACTAACGCAGATAATTTCTTCATAAAGGAAGCCTTGCAAGTCAGTTCACTATCCATGATAGGTGTACATGCTTAACCGCGACTATTCTGAAACAATTGCTACGCATTACAGCACGTAACGGTTCTATATATACTTTAATTACATTTTACAACTTTTGCACTCGTAGCCCTTTAAAGCTGCAACACCGACAGTTTATATGACCAAGAACACACGGTCTAATGGCCTATATTTACTTCCTATACTTTCTATTTGACTTCGATTTTTCTTATACTTTTGTGCATTAAAATGTTCCAAACGATTAGTTTAAAAAATAGCGTATGGTTTTTGCTACAGTTTTAAATTGCTCAAGATGCGAAGTGATTAATTCGATCACTATAACATAAACGTTATAAACGACCGGAAGAGAGAAACCAGTTTTGCATGTTAGTGTTTAAATATGTGGATGTATTTCTGTTTCAAAGTTATAATTTCTGCATTATGCGCAACACCTGATTGATTAGTGTAATACAAGTATAGAATAAAAATGTGCCTAAAAACTATTACAAATATCTGCATGGCAAAAGTTTATAATTGCGGTATAGCGGCATGGACAATGGTTTGCAAACAATTTCATAAAAAGTGAACGATTTATAAATTCAGCTAGGGATATCCTTAAAGAAGGAAAATGGGTATATTGCACAGTTTAAAAGTAGATGTGATCATTTAAAACCCGTAATCCCCACACACGTGGTACCAATTTATATATATATATATATATATATATATATATATATATATATATATATATATATATTACCTGTTATTTGAAGCCAAATCCCCCCATTTCTCCCCAAACCGGGATCCTGGATCATTAACACAGAACTACGCTCTGGCTACCAAATGCCACTTATAAACACCTCTCGGCTACGCTTTGCGGCTTAGAGCCCTAAACCAGTCATAAACCGCATAAGGAGGTTGGTTTTTGTTGCTCGTGTGTGACAGCTTTGCATTTATGAATCGCATAAACAGCGAGAAGTAGCAAGCGCCATCTTATTGATCAGACTTGGAACAAAATCACATAATTATGATAGGATCAATTCATAGGCATACACAAAATGGAAAGTTTATCTCGGGTTGTTAGAAAAAACAGTATCACTTGGTTTAACTGCAGCTCACTGCGACCTCAAAGACATTTCCTAGTTCTGGGGCTAAGAATCGTGGCGAAAGTTGTTGTCAGTAAGTTCCAAAAAGTAACAAAACCATCCAAAGGTACCTACATGCTGGTAGCAGTAACAACAAAAATAGAATAACCATGCTTAAGCTGGTGTATTTTTTTAAATTCTCACAAGATTTCTTAACCAAAGTACGCGCTACTTACTTCACTCAAGGGCTGGTAACCACGTGCGCGTGTAGGTCTCACACAGAGGCCTGCACGGGCCGACTTTCTTAGACCTGGCCCGGCCCGGCCCGAGCCCGAGAATACTCTAAAGGCCATGGCCTTATTGACAATATCATCATCACTTAATAACAACAATAATAATAATATAATAATATAGTAATAATAGTAATAGTAACAATAGTATTAATGATATTGTATATTTGCTAAAATCCAATTTTCGTCCAAATACTTACGCTAGCGAATGTTGGATACCTGCATAAATAACGTTAGTAGGTACATTAATATTGTTTTAAGATCATGATATTGTGTCGCCAAAGTCCTAGAAATAACCTTTTTTTCAAGTTTGAAGAAAAGGTTATTGGTGTGATACTACCTTTTCTGCAAAAGGTCCCTTCAATGTCTTTGGTTACCAGTATCAAGTGCTGACGAGATATTTTTTTGTACATATAACTTGGTTGTAACACACAGAAGGGCATCTATGAAAAATGAAAGTATCACAGCTTGTTGTGTGTTGCAATTTGGCGATGCTAACTGATGGGCAATGACCCCGATGTATGATATATGTAGTGATTCATCTCATGATGATAATAATAAAATAAACGTTTCAACTTGGAGAAATGCTGAACAATAATGTTGCAGTTACTACAGCGTCAGCCACAAAACAAACTGTAATTGTATCAGTATAAACATCGATGCTGTGTTAGCACTTTACAATGCAGGAGGAAACATGCGTATATAGCAGTATAAGAGAGTCAAATACGCATAGGGTTCGAGATAAGAGTAAGATTTCATACGTGGAGTGAGTGAACGGATTGAATTGCAGTGGACTAGTGAGAAATAATATAGTCACTAACCCTCTCATTCTGTGCCTTGACTAGCATCAGTAGCAGCATTTGAAACGTGTCAGCAGAATAATCATAGAATAGTAAAGGAATGCTGCGGCAATTGTGCTATTCTCGGCATTTCAACATTGGTGACCAAGAAATATGATACATTATTTTTTGCCTCCTAAGTGAATGTACGACTGAAATTTAGCACAAATCTCGCAAAACTTTACATTTGTATTCCACGACTTCAAAAATACTAGGGATCTTAAATTCAAAATGTGTTTTGACTTTTTACATTACAAATACTTGTAGTTGCATAATGTACCCTAAAAATGCAAAATCACAATGTTTTTCATTTTAAAATTTAAGCTTTTTGAAGATTATTTTTTCACCATATTCACTTTTTGAAAATGTCACACGATGCAGTTTTCATACAATTCTGCGTATCATTTCCAAAACACAAACAAGTAAATCTGTCTTATACTTTTTTTTTCTTTTGAACGGTTTTGATTACTAAAGAAACTTTATACTAGAAATTTGAAGCGACAAAATTTAAAAATTATTGTCTTTTGAGATGAGGCTAATAAAACAAATTTGTGCGACAGATGTGTACATTATAATCAGCTAAATACAATAGAACCTTACAAATAGGCATTTTTTAAAAAGATCGTCCTGTAGAGCATTTGGCATAACATTATAAAATCCGGATTCAACATTTCGTAATTCGGAAACTCAAGGATATATCACACTAAAATTCAATGCCCTCTAATGCTGGTATAAGACAGCATTGAAAATAAATTTGAAAAATTTTAAAAATCCATTTTCAGTTGTTTATTCCCTTAATTTTCAAGTCCGAGCCCAGCCCTTATCCAGCCCGAGCCCGACAAGCATTTTCAATTGACTTGGTCCGAGTCAGTGCAGACCTCTAGTGTCACACCCGCAGTATGGTTGCCAGCCTAAAGCGACATATGACATTGTTGCACAACAATATTGAACGTCTTCTGCCGACACGAAAACCGAGAGTTTAGGTGGTTAAATGTAATATTTACTATACATTTACACTGCAAGTGTACCGCAATACTTCTGTATTCATACGCTGCTCCTTCTAGATAGCATACTTAATAAATATCCACTAATAAGAGCCGCTACGTGAATGTAATAAATAAGTCTTAGGAGCTTTACAGACAAAATTAGTAAAAACTTAATCAATATAATACAACATATATGGTAATTAGCCCGCCTCTGTAGTGTGGCGGTAGTTTCTCTGCCTCACATCCTGACATCCTGCATCGAGTTCGAATCTAAGTTAGGGTGAGTTATCCTGAGGCTTTTTTCCGAGGTTTTCCCTTATCCTGAGAAGAATGTCGGATAACTTTAAGTTCTCTGGACCTAGGGCTCATTTATCATTTCAGCAGTTTCATTCATTCATCGTCTGATGTGACGTTAGTTGGAGGACATTAACAAGAAAAGAAAAAGAAAACAAAAACAGAAATTTGTTTCTTTTCGAGTGGTTGAAGTTTTTCATAACTGACTTCTATTTTCATACCAGTACTATTTCTATTATTCACCGCTGTCCAAAAAAAAAAAAAAAAAAAAAAAAAAAAAAAAAAAAAAAAAAAAAAAAAAAGGAGGGGTGGTATGCAATATATGCATTAAAGAATCGTGGTAGTAGATCATGACCAACTTCATCTCGTATTTTCAAACTTTTATCTGGTTATCCAATATACTATTTATTTAGGTGTGTTCTCGGGTAGTTGATCGGCTCTCCTTACGGGCACTTTGTAGTTTCTAAGGGGAAAACATAGAGTATTATTATTATTATTATTATTATTATTATTATTATTATTATTATTATTATTATTATTATTATTATTATTATTATTATTATTATTATTATTATTATTATTATTATTATTATTATTTTTTTTTTTTTTTACTTTTCCGCAAGTGAGATACCCTTTCTTTTCGACATCCATATATATATATATATATATATATATATATATATATATATGTGAAATCCCATTTAAATAACATGATGCATCTGCCACATTCTCTCTTCATTTTTTCCCCTTTTCCCGTAACTTACATATAACTTTCTACATGTAGGTACAATTTTCTACAAAGCTATTGCATTTAGGAAGCAAGCTACTAAAATATATAAACTTTAAAAATAAATGAGGTACTTTTGCCATGTTTCGCATATATAGGTTATTTAAAAACTGTAATGTTATGTATACTATAAAAATTAAGCTAATTTTCTATCATTTTCATCCTAAAATTAGAATTTCGAAAAATTGATCCATTCATTTTGTCAGAAATAGTTTTGTTTACTAAATGTTTAAACTCATTAGATCAGACTTTTCAAATAATTACACTTATAATTTCTCCACTCTAAGGTACCAATTTGATGTAAACACAAGTAACCTACGATACGCCGGAACCAAAGCACACCTCAAAATATAGTACCTTAAATATTGGCCATTATCTGAGTTTTGAAGATGTATGGTGACTCTGGTAAAGACTATTTGAATGTAATGTGATAGTAGCGCTATTCCTAAAACGTCCGAGTACATATCATTGTGTTGAACCATAAACACGAGGCATGAATCCACGCGGGGTTTCTTTGTGTTAGTCGCACCAGGTTATCGCGGAGGGATATAAGGTCTGGATCTAAGGCTGGATGGAGTGTAAGTGAACATGAGCGTGCCAAACTTTTAGGTGTATTAATTTACATGAATACGACATGCCTTGATTTGGACCTACAAACATGATTTACACTTACGTTCTACCCCAAATACTGTACAATATGTAACATATAGCCGTAATGGGTTAGGTGATGTTTACATTAAAATACTAACATATTTTGTCTAGGTTAATGTGTTTAACTACAAAGTGCCCGTAAAAAGGTAAACAGAAGTGTTCATTAAAGTCTTCCATGTAAATCTTTAATAATATTGTTTTTGCTGCAGGAGCTTAATTCTGCATTATAGTATGCAAGAGAAAGTCACTGGAATGAACATTAAAATTTAGACCTTAGCTTACAGGTGTATTCCTTCTGGGAAAATATTTTCAAACCAAAGAGTTGGAAAGCATATCTGTATGAGAATGTATTGCCTAGTAAGGGGCAGAGGCATGATAAATTGGGTTTAACACGATAATAGTATGCAATAAGCTCAAGGATAAACTGCGCCCGGAACACTGAAGCAAACCTTGTCGGTCAAGACAACTCAAAACAATTCAAACACTATTAGCTGAGATTGACTTCACCGCCGTTTGATTGTGAATGTTGGACACGCCGAGTTTATGTAACATCAGATGGTGTGGCATTTCAATGTTACGGTAAACTTTGAATAGTTGTCTAACTTTGTCTGGGTGCTTTGCACTTCCCTTATAACTAAATTGTGGAGGGAGTATTATACTCCATCCAAGAATTCAATGTCGAGATTTCACCAGAGTAATATAGATATGTATGCATGTGCTTTTAGAGGTCCCCTGAACCCAATAGAAACACGCGTGCGTGAACCTGAACGAAATGTAGGATAGATGCTAAAATTGGCATTTAAATCTAGCATCTTTCAAATGTGTGACACGAAGATTTTTAAGCAAATCATTCCAACCTAATCTACCCTTTAAATGGAAAAAGTTAAAATTATTTTCTCAAAAATGGTTCTAATAATTTTGATTCAAATAGCATGTTAACATTTTCATGTATTAATACCTTAAATTTTCTGGAAACAGCCTCTTCATTTGGAAGTAATGTTACATAATCTTGTGTAACTATAAACGGACTTCAATATATTTCAAATTACTTTTACAAGCTAATTTTTATTAGTGATTCGGACTATTCAATGTTATTGTAATTCTTCTAGACCCCTGTTGGCAGTTGGTTTTTCACGATTGCGTGGAAGGAGCAATGCCAGCATATAGTGTCCAGTTATTAATCACTTAGGGCTATTCTCCTTGTATATATGACGAAATATATAATGTAGCTAGAGTAATGATCTTTCCCTAGGATAGTTTATGTACATATTAACAATGATAAAGGGAGGAGGAAATTGTGAGGATCCATCTTAACTGTTGTTATCCATTCTCACACCCACTCGGAAACCTAGGGAAAGCTCCCATAATTCACCATTGTAGCAGTCCACACCACATACATCAGTGATGTCCAAAGTTTGCGAAAGAGGGGAGTTTGAGTTCAGCTTCTTCTACTGTACGCGTACTTTGCCTCTCTTTAACCCCCAGCCGTACATTGTGGTGTAGTGGCGGGTTGACTACATGCTTGATTTACGAAAGCCTTTCAACTCTTGTGCGCTAAACATCTGTTCATTAGTGACTTGTTAGTACTGCTTATGTGTAAGAAGTCTATCAGTATTTGGCAACAAAATCAAAGTGCATAGTCTTATAAAATCCACCAAGTGATCGTCGTGTAACCTATCGCGATACAGACTTGTAAATGCTTATGTCTCCATCTGCTTCATTTTAATCGACATAATCATTTTTAGAAAGTAACTTATTGCTAATTTTCTTGTAGATGCAAGGGAAATATGAGAATACAGTAGCTTTTAAGCGGTAGTAAAAGTTTTAAGAGTTGGTTGCCATGCGATGCCTTTGATATCACGTTCTCTTTGGAACACCAGAAGATAGAAATAATGTTATTCGCTTTTTTATTTAAACAAGTACTGGCAAATTCAAATAAAGAATTTGACACCAAATGTGTGTTTTAAACAGATCCACATTTTTACTTTCTCTACTGGTAAGTAGGGGAAGTATTGTATTCCACCTAAAAATTCGATGTCGAGATTTCACCAGAAATATACGTTTTGAGATTCCCTGAATCCAAAAAAAGCATTTTTAGAAAAAGGTTCCGCGTGTATCTGTGGACAGCATAGCTCAAAAACGAAAAGTCGGTTAAAAACCAAAGTTGGTATTTAAGTTTAATGCCATTCAAGAATACGACACGAAGATTTTGAAGAAAATTGCCCCACCCTAAACTACCCTTGATATGGAAAATATTTAAAAAAGTTTGATTTTCTTGAAAATGGCTCTAACGATTTTGATTAAAATGTATGTTTGAGATATTTTTATGACAAATGAAATGTATATCTTGAATTTTCTGACTATAGCCCCTGTAGTCGTATCTACTCTGGACGACTTTTGCATAACTGGTAAACCGTTAGAGATAGACCAAACCATACTATACAAGAACTGTAGATCTTGCTGTAATACACAATTTGTGTCTCAATAAATTTTTTGTAGAGTGAACCATTTCGGAGATATTCCTTGTTTTGTGTGCGAGTTTCGGAAAACTTAGAACTTTGAAATGGATCATCGTTGTTCATTTTTTTATATGTTAAGTGTGCAATGACAACAGAATCTCAAAGCTTCAAAACATTTGACTATCGCACAAAGCCTACTGTTTTATAACATTCCCCTCCAAGGAAATAAGCAACAAGATAATTTGTAGAAATGTTTATCTTAAACACGAAGAACGTCTAGGAATAAGAGTTTGTAAGAATGGTTAGTACAAGAGTAGAGAAAGTCGTGTGAGTGCAGCACATCAGATATTTTATCTAGTAAGCCGTTGCTTGTCTCTTACTGTTCACCATTTATGCAAAATTCATTCAGAATGAAGAGGTCTATTGGTGACAGCCCCAGTATGATTTAGAAACTGCATGGAATCATCCGACTCATTATCCCTCCGACTGAAGGAGTGAAGTGGGAAATAGCCACTCATTACCTAAGATTCTCCTAAGAGGGAACATAGGACTTCCTTAATGTACATAAAAGACAGTTATTGAAGACGGCATTAAGTGTCGCGCACTAGGAGAGACATTTTTATGAATGTTCAAGTGATTCCTACCTGTGATCTTAGAGAGAAGGGCAGCGAGTCTACTTGCCAATATCAGCCAATGTGAATACGTACATTGAGATAGCACCAAATACACTTCTATGCTAAGGTTCAAGTTTTATTGTATCTGGTCCCTTATTTCCATTCCGTGCCCAAATATCCTCACCGGGTATAACATTGTAAGTCATACGTCCCACTACCTCTCGGTCATGTGACTTGTCAAGTTTATACTCGAGTTTTCCTTCCTACAGATGAGTTACTTTCGCCACGGACCATATGCAATCACAGTCATTGCCGTTTAGGTGGCCTCCTCCGACAGTTCTGCCGAATTGAGGGTCTTCTCATCTTTGAAATGCGCCATAATCTTGGCAAATGGTTCACATGAAGTACTACAGCTGTACGAGATGGACCAAGGAGGTTTAAACTGTTTCTCCTCCATCATTCATCCCTTGTTCGGATTTATGACAGGGATTGGCGTTTCATATTGGAGCGTGATAGCGGTCATAAGTCTCTTAGATTCAGCGTTCCCACTTTTACTTTCTCTACCACGTATGCAGGTAGAGAAGCTATTGCATTCTACAAAAATTCGTTACCGAGATTTTACCGGAAATAAATTTTTGACGATCTGAATCCAAAAAGCCGCTTTTAAAATAAGGTCGCGTGTGCTTGCAGTATCTTCCAAAGTTACCATACGAAGATGTTCAATAATTTCCTCCAACACAGAATTACCCTTTTCATGTAAAGGTGTATATCTTTTATTTTCTCAAAGATGGCTCTAACGTTTTGATTAAAACATCATATTAAAGATACATAGCTAATAAGATTTTACGTTTTCTAGGAATGGCCTTTGCGTCCTTTTCATTGGAAATTATAATCTTATATAACTGGCAAACTATAAGCGTCAGATGAACTTGCATTTGCGGTAAAACAGGCAATTTATTGCAGATAGTTTTTTCTGGAATGAGCCATTTCCGATTTATCAATTGTTAATTAAAATTAAAATTCGAATTGTACACCATTTAGAATGTCAAAGTCCAGTGAATATTCAGTTATTAAAATTGCTTGGAAAGACTATGGCATTTTAGTCAAAAAGTATCCTCTCCAACATTCGGTGTCGAGATTTCATTAGAAATGTCCATTTAGAAGCCCCTAAAAATTAGAAAATGTATGTGTGAACAGCAAAGTGAAAAAAGAAATGCTGATTAAATACTAAACTTGACACTTGAGTATTCCATCTTCCAAAGATGCGGCGCAAAGCTTTTCAATAATGAACCTAAAATGAACCTTTGATGGAACATTTTTCACATATCGTGGCTATAACGATTTTGATTAAAATACACTATATTGAAAGTGCTTTCGTGACAAATGAAGTGTAAATATTTATATTTTGAATTTTCTGGGAATAGACTCTGAAGTCCTTTTTGTTCGGAATGATTTTTGTATACTTAAATGTAAACCGAAAGAGATAGACAAAACCTTATCACACAAAAATGTAGATCTCGGAACAACATACAACTTACATATATTAAATACATTTTTCCTGTAGTTAACCATTTCCAAGATACTTCTTGTTATTGGTTAACATTGTAAAATGCTTGTACTTTCCTGAAATGGAAAGTCTTATTAGCCATTTTTTCTATTGCTGTAAACAGAGCGGAATTTCAAAGACATCGTATAGAAACAGTACTTAAATTAGAGCACAGCTTAAGTCTGCTATATTCTCCTATTCCGATTGTCTACTAGAAAATATGTAATGAAACTATTTCTACGAATGTCTATACTGGCTAACATGTAAGAAGTGTTTGAGAAAGGTATGAGTGTACCACAGACGGTCATTAACTGTCTCCTAGGAGCCACCTTCCCCACTCAGCTGTGTACCAGTGTGCTACACGATGCAGTTGAAACTAGTAAGCAGTATTGGACAGACCCACAGTGGGGTAGTTCTTTCGCGTATACGGGTTTTAATGTATCAGATATAACATAACATGCAACAGGTGTTAAATTTTACAACATTATAATTAATTTTATTGTCATGTAGGACACACTCGACAACAGAGGGTTGTGGAATTGAAATCTCAGTTCTTCAATAGATTCAATAAAAATAAGGCGTCACAAACTTCCAACGACGCCATTCAACAATCTGTTAGGGTAAGTTGCCGTATTTCAGAACTTAATTGTATGAGAAACAGACCCAGGTCTACTTCAAGAAATATTTATTTAATGGTCTACGACTAAGTTTTTCGGCTTTAAAAGCTGATTTAAATAAATTGGTAATGAAAAACCATGGCTGTCGATCTAGAACTAAGAGATTTAAAATACCTGCACAAATGGGACTCTATTTCTCTATAACAACGTGTCATGCATTTTTACAAAAAAAAAACAAAACCAGTTTAATGAGAGTGAATGTACACCTTGACCATCCTGTGTCGTTCCGTAATGTGATGTGGGAGCAGTTGCTACCCTTCCTCTCTTTTCCATATTGACACGCGTGATGTAGTATATTAACTTTTAGGAATGTTTAATAAGAGTTAAATACAATAAATATTGTATTTAATTTCTTCCTCTTGAGTTATGTCAGTCACAAAAGTCATTGTTCCAGGTATTGGTGGTTTCCGTCCAGGGCAATTCAGCTAATGTTATTACTGGTGAAAGAATGCAACTGTGGAGGTTGAAGAACTTACAACTTTTTGCACCACCTCTTTTCGTTTCTACAGGTGGAAGTAAAGTTGGAATCTAAAATAACATTTTTAAGAGATCACAATTAATGAATTAAGGAATCTTCAACCTTTTCTTTTACGTCAGCGTTTTAAAAAGAGAAAAACAACTACTTTGAAAGATCTGCTACCATCATTTAATTTTAATTACTGCGTTTGTTCGACAGCAACAGGCGATTCTTTCTTCTTAGCTTTTGCTACATATTCCAGAGTAGTTTAGTAAACTATAAATTTGCCATTTCTAGACTAAAGTTGTGCTTAGTGTATTCGTGAAACTTCACTACATATGCGAAATACTTGTTATAACGGAAAAAGATTCCATTTTCTTAGCGCAGTGTAAAATAAATGACACCGGGTTAATAACTTTTTGTCGAACGAACTTCATGTTCTGTTCAACTATTCAACTATTCTGTGTATGACAGCATAGTACAGCCAGTTTAAAGCTTTTATATTAAAGAATAGAAGCACGTGTGTCTGACATTGAAGGCTAGGAGAGAAAAATTACTTTACTTTTAAATAAAACGGAGAAAATTTTCCTAGAATATTTCAGTTTCTTCCACTCACTCTGCAAAGAGAGAATTTTGTAAAAGTAGTATTTGAAGACTTTGATGATTATTGATTAGTATAATTCCAGTCAAACTAATACTAATGCTCCACATGTCTTTATCCCGACTCAAATTATATTAATTTTGTGCTCTACTCTATCATAGTCCTACATAAAAATATTAAGAACTTCGATTATTTCTTTCTCTTCTACGTATAGTAAGAAGTATTTTCCACCCAAAAATTCGATATCGAGATTTCATTGGTAAATATTTGTTTTGAGGCACCATGGATCCAAACAAGATATTTTTAGAGAAAGGTCCACGGGCGCGTATGTGTGCGTGTGTGCGCGTGGGCGTCTATCTATGAACAGCAGAACTCAAAAACGAAGTCGGTTTAACACCAAAGTTGTTTAGGTTTAATGTCTTTCAAGCATGTGACACGAAGATTTTAAGAACATTCTTGCACCTTAAACTACCCTTTAGATCGGCAATGTTTCGAAACTTTTGATTTTCTGAAAAATGGTTCCAACCATTTTGAAAAATATCCCATAGGTATATAGATTTTTATTTCCAATGAAATGTGTATTTTTGATTGTTATTGCTATGATCTATTTAGTCCTCTTTACTGTGGATTACTTTGCATAATCAAATGTTACTGTACAAAAACTGTAGATCGTTAAAACACACAAGTTATGTCCAAATGCATTTTTGTGGAGTGAACCATTTCGTAGATATTCCTTGTTGTTTTTGGGAGTTTTGCAATATCTATAGTTTGCTCAAATAGAAGGTCGATATTCCCTTCTATCTTTTGCCTGTGCAAAGAGAATGAAATTTTAAAGGGAGTGGTTTGAAACTTTTGACTGTCGCTCAAAAAATGTTGCAACTATTTTCCCAATAAAATTCAAATTTATTAATATTTTTTGTGATAATTACAACAATTTTATACAATATGATCTGTATTTTATGAAATTCTTGGTTTAAATTGTTTTGAAGAATTATAGTAATTCATGTTTCTTAAATCATAAATACATGTTTTAAGTTTCTTCTTTGACATATATCTTAGTTACCATTTTGTTTTTATTTTATTAACGCTATCTTAATTTGATTGAGAATATCCTAACTGAGTATTTATGCATGAACTCGTTTTGAGACGCGTTATCACATGCGCTTTGTGGATAGGTTGTTTTATCAAACGCAGTTTACTATTTATTCTTTAGTGTGTAATTGTTTTAGGTATGCAGTAATAAAATTGTATCACGATATTTTGTTTCATAGGAATGTAAACCACTAGGCACTTCGTCGATGTGACGAGTTTCTCTACTAAACGCATTAGTGCAGTAAGTTCTTTATCCATGGTGTGTATTTCCACATTTTCCTTTACGCGCTATCAATATATTCATTGTTAATCACTTATTATATTGATACTACCGTAACGTCAATTATTTTATTGTTAATGCAACTTAATTTTCTCTTTTAATTACCATTGATATAGCATCTTTAACATCAAAGGTCACATCTGCGGCTTAACCTCTTGACACAATTATATTGTTCATCGGCAATGGTGCTCACTCGCTTAACAGTGGTTTTCATCTTTGGGTTTCTATTACTTCGGTTAATTATTGCGTTAAATTCAAACATCCATTTATACTTCCATTCATATTTCCAGACTCTAGATGAGGAACAACCTAGTTAAAAAAAATTCCCACCCTTCCATCCGGGAATCGAACGCAGGATTCCTTGCAGAAAGGCAGATGATCTACCGACTGAACTACGGGGCCAGCCCATTCAATTCCTTGAGATATTGTTTTAAAAGTTTTATCCAATTCTATTTTGTCACCTATTCCTTTGATAGAGTACGTTATGAAACATTTCCTTCAAGGTACTTTCCAGTGTGGTTTTTTAAATTCTTATTCTACCAATTAGTAAGATATATTACTTTATACATAAAATAATTAAATCGAAATCAAGGAATTGTAATAATTCTAAATACTGCTTCACATGTCGTCTGTTGCATCCAGGAATTGCTGAAGGGTACACATATCCTTCTTTCTTGGGTCTCAGACTGTGAAGATACCTTTTTATCAGGTACATATTTTAGTCATAGGAGTTTTTCTTTTGTGACATTTTTTCGATTTTAGGTCATTGCTGTTTATTTTATTTTGCAACGTTATTTAGTAATTTTCTTGCATTTACATTCAGTATAAAAATACATTATAGTATTGTGGCTTTGGATCGTTCAGCAGTATATAGGAAAGAGGAGGTCAGGTGACTTGGTATATGTCGAGTGGCTATGTGTGTGCGTAGCCAAGAAACTTCTTTGCTGAGCCATGCACACGTGCGCAGACAACGCACCCGAAGGAGGCTGCGTCACACCGGCTCCAGTATAAATAGTACAGACAGTGAGTAGAGAGATAGTCACTTTTTAGTGTCAGTAGCTTTAAATCGTCGTGTACAGTTAGCTTTAGTTACGAGAGTGAATCGGCCAGTCTGTCAACGAGTCAATAGTAAAAATATAAGAAACAATGAAACTGGCGAGACATTGAAAGACTGAGAAGGATTATCAAAAGAACAATTGTGAATTGTAATAGTAGAGAAGTTTATAAATAGTGTTAGCAACGAGAAGGAAATTCTGCATTTGTAGTAAAATTTAGAGGAAAACAAAGGGTTAGTAAAAGTAAATGAACTACGCATTTCGTTGTTTTGTTACAGTATATTATTGACATATTACACACCAGTAGCAACATTACACTTTTCACTATTCAACTGAGAGTAACTGAGTAACTCCGCACATTCTTTACTGGCATTCCTGAAAAAAAATTACATTTCTATTTAATGTTAGTCCAGAAAGGCTTGCTTGTGGTTGGAGGGTTGCTATTGTTAAGGAAGCTGGTATCATTACAGTTATGAATTCATGTCCCAAAATAGAGACGAGACAGCTCAGATTTACAACTTTCGCCTTAATAAATGCATGCAGTCAGGTTGTTATTGTCCTCATCTTTTTCTCATGCCATATACTGTGAAGTCCTCTTTATTCCTTTGAATTGTGTATACTCCGGGAAACCTGAGTTAATGCTAAGGTTTTGCAAGATCCACCTTAGAAACAATTTGCTTAATTTTCTTTTGAAAACAACAGGGAAAAAATCTGTTAAATAATTTTCTAAATTCTCTTATCCTTATACCTATGTTTTCCACTTGTACAGCAGTTACACATTAAATTAACTAATCTTCTGTACAGCAGTTTTAATGAACTGAATAAATCTCCATCTCACATACTTTTAGTAACTACTCAATTTTAAAAGCTTTTAGACTAATTTTATAGAACATTGTATAACATTTTTAGGTCATCGAAGTTCAGGAGCTGGTGAAAATTAGTCATTGTGGTTGAGAATTCCTTACAATAGCATTCTGTTCTGTGTAATGGGTAACTAAAGCATGCTACTGAAAGAAAGTGACAAACAAACTTCCATTGTAAGCTTTAAATGAGTGCTGTGTGTAATTCTTCCATTGATAGCTTGGGAAATATTTTGGGTGTGAACTGAGCACGGTTTACCTTTTTACTTTCTCTATTACGTAGGTATAGTAAGCAGAGGAAGTATTATATTCCACCCAAAAATTCGATATCTGAGACCTCCTGAATCCAAAAAACACATTTTTAAAAAAAGGCGAAAAGTCTTTTAAAAACCAAAGTGTTAAATGTCTATCAAGGATAGGACACGAAGATTTTGAAGAAAATTGTTCCAAGCTAAGCTACCCTTTACATGGAACATTTTTTGAATATTTTATTTCCTTGAAAATGACTCTAGCGATGTTGATTAAAGTTAGATGTTTAAGATATTTTTATGGCAAATGAAGTCGTATTTTGAATTTTCTGGCTGTAGCCTTTGTAGTCCTGTTTACTCTGGATTAGTTTTAAATAACTCGTAATTCGTAAGAGATAGAATCTTACTAAACAAGAAATGTAGATATTGCTAAAACACACAATTTAGTCTAAATGAAATGCATCTTTTTGCAGAACGAATCGTTTCGCCGCCGGCTCTACCAACAAATGTCTGACTTTTGTTTCCGCGGCCGAAAACGGAAATATTCTCAGAGTTCTTGTAGGATAGCTATGCCATATGCTCATAATTACATAAACCTCGGTTTTATTTCACTGAAATTTAATACGTATAACAGAGTTAAGTATAAATACATTTGTATTGACACGTTTCTAAATTTGAATTTGCCGGGATCTACACAAATGTACCTATAAATACGAATTACCTAGGCCTGGGTTGCGTTTAAGGAAGGCTCAACTGTATTTATTAACTACCAGTATAAAACTGGCCTGTAGGGAATTTCCAACAAGATGGCACACCATGTCCGTACTGTTCATGCCTATGTCAACCATACATTTTCTGGCCAATGAATTGATTGTTGTTGACTAATGTGTTGGCCTCCACAATCGCCAGATCTAGTACCATGTGCCATGCGTATAACAGGAAAGAGTGCAACATAAATATTCTAAAAGACTACGTCATAGATGGGGAAAACTGACTCAGCGTGTTATTTCCCCTACATCGTAGTATTCACTCCGTCCACTGTCTCACAGTGATTAGCTACCAACGCCTCCCGCTATTGTCTATCTACTTCTGAGAACCGGTCAGTCCTTCAAACTGTCAGTAAGTGGACAGGGTAAATACTAGATTGCATTGCTGTCATCCCTCTTCCCCATACCTAGACTAGATGAAAACTGTAATATCCATGAAATTTGTGTACGAAATTTAATTGTAATGTTAATACTGGGTTTCCATGTATTGATCAGTATAGTAAACAGCCTGAGGCTCGTATGTAAATCATTTACTGTATTACGTTTGATGAATGGCACAGCACTACCATTTCAGTTATAGTTTTGACTCACATGTATGTGCTACATGCTTTGAATTTTTGAATTGCGAGCGCTTCATCAACTAGTATTCTATATATAAATTTGTGTCTTTATAATCTGAGTATCTAAGCATAAGCAAAATGGAAATAGTGAAGTGAATTTACTTACAATAAAATAACTTTCCTATATTATACAGGCAGACAGCCTCGGTTGCTAGTAACTGAAGCTTCTCTTACAATGGGTTGGTCAGTATTAAATGGAAGGTATGCCGAAAAAGTAGTATTATGAACTATTTCAGCTAACTCTCTGATGTAATGAAGCATGTAAAATAACGACTAGAACAGCCTTGGATGATTAGAAGTTTTCACTAAAAAACAGAATGAACGTAAAAAATTCGCGAAACCGGAAGATTGCATCGTACGTCATAAAAGATTAATAAAGTTGATAAGTGATTTCCTTTCTTCCTCCTCATGTCTTAAACTGGCGATGTTACTGGCAGAAATGTTCGCCCATTTTCAATCATCCTTTAAAATATTTTAACGTTTTCCCAAGGGAGCGCTGAAAGTGAACTTTATTACAATCTTGGGGGCATAAAACCCCGGAGAGCAATATGAGAAAAGAGAACGCGGGAAATGGTGAAGGAAGCGATAAAGGGAAGGAATCAAAAGTGGACGGAGATAATGAACTGTTAGTGGCTGCAGGCGTTTTCTCTGGAGATTCCAGAAACCCAATGAGTCACCATTATAAAAGTTTAAGGTTCTGTTTTTTCTTCCCTTTCGGCAAACAGAGAGGGATAATTGTTTGCTCCTTAGCGGAAAAAGGTTCCAATCGATAATAAGGTAGCTATATCTTATTGGTTTTCTGTCCCTCCAATATATATTCTCTCAGTTGATCGATTACTACGAGAGGAAGACAGATTCAGATCCCCCTTCATTCCATTTTCCATTACAACTGTTAGATTATTCTTGGCATCGAAAATTTGAATTAATTAAAATATGAAGCTTTTTCTAAAGAAGGTGGTTAAATCTTAGGTAGTCCATTACATTCCTCAAATGTTATCAACACGGGTTAGGTAAACCTTCAAATAAACTTCAGTTTATTTTCTTGATATGTTTTGCAAACTGTAAGACCCAATCAATACCAACGGTTTGCAGTTACAACTCAGCAATGTATGTTTACAATATGTACTCATTTGCATTTCAGTTCCTTGCAGAGGGAAGGTTCTACCTTCTAATGTCACGTGGCTGATGTCACAAAGTTATTTGAAATAAAGAAATCTACATTTCTTGTCAGTATGATTTGGTCTCTCTCTTACGGTTTACCAATCGAATGTAGAGACTTTAGAGGATACCTTTTATTTGTTACTTAAATACATGAAAATGTTATTTTAATCAAAATTTTTAGTCCCGCTTGAGAGAAAATAAAATGCTAAAAAAAATCTTCCATTTAAAGGGTAGTTTGGAGTGGGAAATTTTGTTTAGAAATTTCGTATTGCATCTAGGATATTCTGAACTTAATTTGGTATTTATCGAAATTTTTGTTTTTGAGCTATGCTGTTCACACACAGACATCCCTCCTTCCTCTACCCACTAACCCACCTACCCATCTACCCCTCCCCCCCCCCCCCCCCCACACACACACACAACATATATTTTTCAAAACATGCTTTTTCTGGATTCGAAAGATATCAAAACACGTATTGTCTGTGAAATATCGATATCGAATTTTTGGATGGAGCGTGATACTCCCTGTTGCTTACTGTAGGTAGGTATCACAGAAGATAGACGTCCATTGTCAGGTCTAGCATGATTTGGATTAGATGGTTGATGTGTTGTATGTCCTCGAAAGAGTGACTCCTGCCACCGTTACAAACTTCTTGACACTCAAACCACTCCCTCTAGACGGTTTCATAATATATATATATATATATTTCACTCGAATCAAGGGCTTATGTGATCGAATGTGTGAAAGCTTACATTTTAATCAATATTAATTAAACACAATTTAGTTATACATATGCAGTGATTCCTAAAACGGTCAGTTTTATTATAACTTCTTATGTCCCAAAAAGACCTACTGCACGCTGTCCCAATCTGTGCGTGAGTCAGAACAGCTAAATATTCACGACTGCATGCAAGACAGCTCGGCATTGTGGGGAAGCTGTCATGGTTAAATGAAGTGTTCTATGACAAAACTACACGTTCCGTATTCAAGTTGATTCATCACCTTTTGACATACTATCGGCATATTCAATTCCTGGCCTCGGCATTAGATCTTTTAAATCTGTTCAACTCGAATTTAGCCTTACACACGGTCGGTATGCAAGAAAAATTATGAACAAAATTTAATTGTTGATAAATACTTTATTAATTACTTTAAACTCATCAATTCTTACACACCTATATTGGTTATATCTGCGACCTTTGGAATATATTACCATATTAGCAATGGTGTTAACTGGTGTACATCTCATTTGATTTCTTTGGGATTTATACATAGATAACACACATTCATACTTCCAGGTTCTGGAGATAAACTTGGCTAGAGAAAAATTCCAATTGCCAGCTGAGAACAGAACCCGGGATACTTCGCACAGCAACCTTGTGCTTATGTTTACACATAAGGCGCCAGATATTTTGGCTGACTCGCAAGCAAAAAGTAATACTAGATCAAAGGTGTTTAGCGTATGTTATGCACCTAGAAGTGGCAAACTTAGCCGTTCTTTTTGTTGCAGTTCAACTTCAACTGAAAACAATATGTTAATTAAGCTTAAAGTTAGAATATAGATTAAATTTCCATTATATAAACGTAAGAGATACGTAGTATGTTGTATTTTACAATAATTGTAGATAGAACATTATAAATGCCTCGATTATACTGGTCGGCTTAGTAGCTATTTTGCCAGCGAATTTAGTGGCACGTCCAAATTTCATCCTGTTTCAGTGGATACAAGAAATTAATATACTGCGCATAAAAGCCAGCTTCTATGTGTTAATGTAAGCGCATATTGACGTGCGTTGCCAAATTCTGATATCAAATTCAAACAGTGTGCTAGGTAGTCCAACAGCTGCATAAAGAGTTAAAGTTGCAATGTGGCAGTTACAAGTAAACACAGGTCAGTGGGAAATTGGCATAGTTGCGTGACAACCTTCGTTACTCCATGGTAGAGGAGGAATAACCCCAGCGTTTGCTAACTGACTTAGGAAACCACGAAAACCTAGGCTCAGTTTGGGCTGTATCCGGAATCGAACCCAGGATCTTGCAAATGCGATCTTGACTTATCGTGGAGCCACGTCCCTCGGTATGGAGGCTAGTGGAATATGTATCCCTTTGTTAATATGTCCCCTTGTCACGTTGTTGGCCAGGGTTCATTTTGCCTCTGGGGAGCCATTTTAATCTACATTAAATGTTGAACATGTCCTAAATCATCTGCGGCTTCAGGGAAACACACGCGCTATTTTTATATTGCGTTTATTGCACTAATTACAAACATTACTTTTAAAATGAAATTATCTGTCAGGAAAGTGATAAGAGTTATTCGACTCGATCAATAAGAGTGAGGTTGGTATTAGTGGAACATCTTTCAACTTTTAAATATTTAAGCTTCTCAGTAACATTTGGGGAAACAGTCTTAAACTGAAGTGAAGTAAAATAAAGTTAACTATTTCTGTAGAACAATACGCAGAAAACTGGGAAGGAATCTTTGTTAATGTGATGAATCAACTCTTGTGTAAGGCTGTATTTAACCAAAAGTTAAGAAAAGAGTAGAAATATGCGAAATTAGGTTCCTTAGAGATACATTGCTGGATATGCAATGTTAGATATAAGAAGAAATGAAGCTAACAAAAACGAATTAGAAAGAGATAGTATAAATATATCAGTATAACTGCGAACACCATGTAACTAAAACATCAGCAACACCCTGGACTGGCTAGGAATGATCTAAAGGGCTCACAAGGAAGGCATGTAAAACGACGGCAATCAATTTGAATGTGACAAAAGCAGACCAAAGGAGGAAGAGGAGTAGGAAAACAGGAGAAGACTTAAAAAACTTAAAAACTTAAAAAAACCACCGAGGGGGATGGCTCAGGCGGTAACATTTGTGGCCCACATTCGGGAGGTCGTGGGTTCGACTCCCGTGGCCGACCCTCCTGACCTTGTGTTTTTTCGAGGGTTTCCCCGAGTCACTCAGGGAATACGGATGTTTACCTTATATCCCCCGAGCTTCATTCTCTCTATCCGGTCTTATGAAGTTGAAAGCGTCAGCAGGGTCGCCGGTAGGTTGCGGTGCGGTAGAGGTTGCACTCTGAAAATACAGTGTTTGGCTGAGGGGAGGTACTGTAGTCGGCTAGTAACCGCCAGGAGGACTGTCTACCCAGCCGAATTGGATGGTGGTGGGGCAGCCTGGAACTCAATCATGTGAAGAAGTGCCTGCTTCTATTAGGAACCCGGGACCCAAATGACCCAGCTGTCGACGGGCCCTTAAACTCCACACTCCACTATTAGGAACCCACCATAGTAGCTCTGTCTGCGATGTGCTTTGGCTACCTGTAGGGTACTATCCTTCCTCTCGGGATCTGATGGACACTATGCCATCGGCTGACGTACCGGAATACTCTCCGAAATAAGACAGACTACTCAAAACATGTGCTCGGGAACACTAGTGTGCTCCGGTACTCGTGTTTTAAAGTAAAACAACTCAAAATATACCATTAAACGCAACTAAACTACTGAAAATACCACAGGTTTGTGAAAATTAATGCTGTAAAAGAGCTCTTGTTTGGCCTTGTTTTGCTTTAATTTATGTTTGAAAGACTAAGTAAGGCGTAAAAGACGTTGGATGGTAATACCACAGCGAACAAAATCACCCAGGCTCAATAACATGAACGTTTATTAAAGCTATTCCTGCTGCTGTGGAAAAGAAGGTAAGACACCAACGAAACAAGTTATTATACCGGGTGGAAAGGAGCGTTTTACATTCCTTTGAATATGTGCTGCATGAAACTGCTACAGATTAGAGACTAGAGTTCATGGATCAACCGTTTCCGAAAAGAAAAAATTCGTTTTGTTCCAAATTAGTGGTTAAATTCAACGAGAATATACATTTACTTCTATGTGAGTAGCGTAACCTATTTCTAACACAGTTTTGTAGCAACTGTGTGAAATCATACAGGGTTTTTAAATAATTAACCACCTAAAAGAAGATTCCAAACACATTTTTGCTGATGTAATGTGGCTGAAGTGCCTGAGCATTGCAAACAGGTCGAGATAGATCATACATTTGAACCGGCTTCTGGATATGAACAAAACATAGCCTATCTCACTCCTCTCCTTTATCTCTCCTTAATCCGTATGAACAGTACAAACAGCAATGTAATATTTTGGTGAAATAACTATCCTTGGTATACTGTTGGCGTAAAGTAATATACCTATGTAAAAGGGAAGCGACGCCCTCAGAGTCCAGTAAGCCTAACAATGTAGCTTTTTGTGTTTACATGTCATGGCTTGGTTAATTACATTACTGCAGTAACAACTGCCAAACGTATTTAAGTTTAATGATGCCTAAGCTGATAAACTATCCATAGATTGTGAGTATAGGCTAAAAATGCATCATTGGAGAATTCATATACAATTAGTATCAAACACGTAATATTTGCTTACCATCCTAAGTCTCACGCCATTATAAAAGCGGATGTGAAACGGTGTATGCAGTGTCGTCCAACTGGTTCTGAAGGGGTAATTGATACCCCATCTAACATGGTTCACAAATTCTGCAACGTTACCAGCAGGTCTGTTTTATGTTATCGAACAATTTTAAATATATCAGAAGAAAATGAAATAACAGAAGTGTTCCAAATATAACTACTTCAAGTTAATGCAATAACTTACTTTCCCAGTTACACAACGTCTAAGAAATAAAAGCCCCAAAATTGTGTGCATTGTATGCTGCAATCGTCAAAGTTGCAAGGTGACCGTCATTTCCCGCCAATTCGCTTATGCACTAATATCTAAAATCGAATCACAAATACCAAATTGTGGTCGAAAAGAATATAGACACCAGCAAAGTCTAAATGGTTGTGCTGAAAGTACTTTCGTTATATTAATGGAACACAATACAATGAAACGCTACGTTTTATATATACTTTTCAACTATATTTATATTTGTAATATGACACATGATTAAAGTGGAAAAAAATCCGATTTTCTATTTAGAGATCTCAGGTGTGCTTTAATTAACGAAATGAGTTTACAGCATTATAAAATGCTTCATATTGTAGTACTTTTGACTTTGAGATGCATACGTTTCAACGAAAACTGAGATTTATACGCTCGTTATGTATAATTGTCACTAATTTGAAGTACGGAACGAGTAGCAACGCTGGTTTGCTTCTGGCTAATAATAGCGAGTGCAGAGAACAATTACGTTATCGGAATAACGCTGAACTGTCCAGGAAAATGCTTTCTGTGGAATGAGATATGAAACCGCAATTATGTTATTGGCCTGCAACAGAAGCTGAGCCATGTTATTTTAGTTTAACTGCCGCAAAATTTTCTCTTCTCGTCGTTAAGTCTTCAGTCCTTCATGATATTACAACTCACAACAGTCTTCTTCGTGTAACCCTAACACACTCCTTTCTGTCTTCACTTTCTCTGTCTCTCAAAGAGCTGACTTTATCGATACAGTTACTCAACACTCATTAACTGTTTCACTATCTTCCTTTCGACGAGACGGTTCTCTCACGACGGCCGTTCATACACAAACACACACATACCACCCCGCGCCACATACCACACCATACTCACAAACACACAAACTAAAACTAAAAACTGACTAAAAGCGGCCCTCACGCGCTCCACAATCTTTTATACCGGCGATGACGTCGCCAGATCTTTCTCGAACTTTGCCTTTTCTGGAACTTGCCAGCACCAAGATGATTCACGAACTATCTAGAAAACCCTTTTCGTTCTGCCGCTCTGGTTGTTGTCACGGGTTTGCTCGCGTTTTATTTTGGGTGCCTTTGATACCCGCCGCACCTGATATGCGTTGTGAGGCAGCTTGACCCCGACCTTCCTTTGTTTTGCACCGCGGCGGGTGTCACAGAATACAATGTTAGACATTTGTCTTTGATAGTTATACATAAAATGTTGAGTGGTGTAAACAATTCTGCCAGTGGCAATTAAGTTATTTTCGAAGAAACGCAAGGTGGGTTACAGAGGTGTGTCAAAAACCTGAGAGATCACAGAGATAATCTTGCGACTTTGTCCAAATTTCAACTGTCACTTCATCAATGTCCCGCATTCACTTTATCAATGTGAATTAGTTCAAAATGTTAATTCCTTCACAACTTAGTGGCTTTATGAGCTATGCATGAGGTAGCTCTTCTTACTGACAAGACCTCTACAGTTCTTTGCAGTAGCAGCACTCACTACAGCCGTCAGAAACTCGCTCTGAGAGGAGCACTTTTTGTCGTATCAGAACTGACTCATTTACTAAGTCATTTGTGCATACTATTGTTATATAGCCGCTGAAAATTTCCGCAGAAAACTATATTGTGCGGAGGTAGAGGAAGGCTAAGTTCCAGAAGGTTCTATTTCTGTCGATAGCGATTCTTATGTCTAGGCCGGACGAGTGCGCTATCTCTTCACCTATCTATATCGAAGTCCCAAAGCTTCGGCCATAGGCACCGCATCACTTAATTTAAATATTTTGACACTTCAAGACAAAATCAGTGGCTTTCAGGATCAAAGTCGAAATACAATATGTAACACACACCGACGCTGTTGTTGTAGTGTTTAACGCCCGCTTTTACTACTACGGCACCGCAGGCGATGACACTGATGATACATGGAATGAAGATGGAGCACCGGTGGAATAAGATGGCGGGGGAAACCGGAGCACCCGGAGAAAACCCGCTCTGACGCCGCTTCGTCCACCACGAATACCACATGCGGGTCCCTGGGATCGAACCCGGGCCGCCTAGGTGGTAGGCGAGCGCGCTAACCGCTCGGCCACGGCGCCGCCACACCGACGCTAAAATAACACTTGTTATAATGGTACAATATAGGGTGGAAGTGAAATAATCCGTCAGACTGACGATGTGAGTGAGTGAATGTAAATTAACAAAAAATTACAATACTTTTCTAAATTAAACGCTCCTTTAGCTAGATAATTACGTTTAAAAATCAGCTTGGCAACTGCAGTAATTTGCTTCTACCGGCGGCTCAATGAATTAGTGTAATGCTCTATAAAAACCATTTAAGTAATGTCGGCCATGTGTCGAACTCAGAAGTTTATCTCTGATGCGCGAGACACTAGAAAATTCTGTGAATTGTGAATTTTTTCAAATGTAATTTACACAAAAACCGTTGATTCTATTGAAATACGCCAAAGGTGAAAATTGTTTATTCAATTTTCTATGAATATAATAATAAATTAAGAACAATAATTCAACCAAATGGTAATAAATGTTTTCAATGAAAATATTTTTTTTTTGAAAACTGTAAACTTTTCAGCTTTTGGGTATTGTACTTTCTTGTTATTCATAATAAGAGAAATTTGCTGTTAAAGTCTGACGGATTATTTCACTTCCGCCCTGTATATCTCGGAATGTTGGGAAGGGGGTGAGGATTAACTACATGCAAAACCAAATACCATATAGGGTTGGGGAAAAAGAACATCAATTTTTATAGTTGCAGTAATGCTGCCAGTACGCTGCGCGTATTTGAGTATTTTGTATTTTTTCGTTTATTCTTTCTAACATTGTTCTTTCCCTTCTGGTCTTTTTACTCTGCTGTTTCTTCTGTTAAGCGGGGTTTTACCGTATGTACGTTTTCCTTTACTACATTGAGAGAGAGAGAGAGAGAGAGAGAGAGAGAGAGAGAGAGAGATTAGTTGGCAAGCGAATTTATGGGTACTTTTAGTAATTTATGGCTAAATGAGCTATGGTGAAAATGTAAACGTTAAAATGTAACACAGAAAGAAAAACGGAACTGTAAACACACGCTGTAAAATTGCTATTTCTGTTACGTTTATATGATGATGAAAGCAATTGTGTAACGACTACACACAGCAAGTTATTTCAGCCACTGCGTTTCTCATTAGGCTAGAGCGAGTACGTTATAATTCGCACCACTATTATATTCTGCGCACCATTTGCTTTGCAAGATCATTTTCAGGAATTGAAGCCGGGATAATATCGGATGAAACACCACCGTAACGGTATCATAACGATGCCTCTTATCTTTTATTTACTAGCGTGTCGGCAGCAATGAGCATCAGCGCATGTTGCGGCAAACACAGGAACCATGAAGGTATGAAAAATATCCCGGTTAAATTATTTACCTCGTTTGTCAGCAAATCAGTTATGCAGTACATTACTTCCCACCTCGCTTTGTAGCAAAACCACCATGATAACAAAATGTTCCCTGCAACACCGTTCTATACGACGTACACAACGCAATCTTTTGTTTGTGTTACAGCCACGTTTCTTGTTTAACAGTCGTCAAAAACTTTACATAGTCAACTCTTGTGAAATTCATAGCATTTAGCGTATAATATATTCCGAAACCAAGCGAGGTAGTGCCGCGGTAGCGTGTGCTAATCGCATTCGGGAGGTCCTGGGTTCGGCCCTCGCACCCAGCCAATTTGACTTGGGCTTTCCCTCTTGTTGCTGTGGTGACTTCTAGTCGAAGTTGAGAAAGGGCATAGAAGAGAGAAATGTACCATTCTCAAAAAAAGTTTTACTCTCAGTCCTGTGAATACAATGATACTCTGGATCCAGTGAGTGAGTGGGGCTTAAGAACCCGTCGACAGCGGGGTCATTTGGGTCCAAAGTCAAAAGCTAAAATGGGGCTATTAAGAAGCTAGGAAACTTCTAGGTTTCACAGATAAAACCGAAAAAGTTAATACATAGAAAAGTTAAAAGGTGAATATTAGGAATGTTTAGACTTGTAGGCCGTGGTCTAGAAGGCATTGTAGATACCAACGTTTCGCCAAGTACTGCGCTTGGCATCATCAGGATAACACGAATCGCTGTCTGTACTGGTCAGAGTTTGAATGTGGAAGCAGAGAAACAGTGGAAGTAAAGACCGTTAACGTACGTTAAGGTTATTTATATGGTGGGAGTGGGCGGGGCATTGTTGCGCTGGCTACAGTAGTGATTGGCTAGTTGTAGGCGGGGTTTTGTTACAAATGTTGTGTGTGTCTGAAAGTTTATCTAAGACCTGTATCCAATTTTATGTACGTGGGTCACTGCCCATGTGTGGTGCAAGTGTGACCTTTGTGTAATCGCGTTGTTTATGTAGCGTCAAACAATTAAATAACCAAAAATGGTTTAAAAATATTTTCAATATCCACCAAAGCAAAGAAATTAATTACTTTAAAAGTAATTCTTTTTCTTCCTGCCAGAGATTGATAGTGTTTGTTGAGCAGTTAGTTTTTCAAATGAAAGAAATGTTGAATATTTTAGTTTTTGATGTGCATGGAGTACTTTGAATACCAATGTATTTTTGCATTGTGAATACATTGAATAATTAATTTCCTCAAAGCTATAAAACGGATTGTGCTGGAAGTTAGCAGGTAGTTTATAACATATGTAAATCCTTAACTGTGCAAAGTATGGATCTCATACCTATAACAGTTTAGAAAATTAAAATTTCTGTCCTAAGGTCCCTTAACATAAGCACAGAAATTAATAAGTATGGAGGTATACTCTTAGAGGAGATTGTTGGAAGATGCTCAGATTGGAATCCATCGAATCTAAACTGGATCTCTTTTCCTTGCCCCATTCTGGAGATTCCGAAAATGTTCCAGTTTTACTTCGACTGGAACTTACTAATTTATACTGTGATTCAAGCCTAAAAAGGGCGTATACTGATATTGTCAGTTTTTGCCAAGCCCTTCATCCACAGACATAGGTACACAAATTTGCGGCAGAAATTGTGTATATTTGTCATTGCGCATTTTCGTCTGCCTTGAGGTTTTCGTCTGTAATTGATTCACCAAACATTAAGATGGTTGAAAAGCACAAAAATGGGTATAATAAATACGTAATTAGGTTCAATGTATGGCTACACGTAGAACTTTTAATGTCAATCTATTTTTATGTTATGTTGCAGGAACAAGTCTGATTCCTTTTGAATTGTAAGATTAAAAGTTATATAAATATGCTTTATATTTTTTTGGTTTTAATTTTTGCTTTTGGAATATTAATTTGTTAATGAATAATTGCGCTATCGCTATAATTCATGTTAAAATCTTATCACAAAACCTATATAAATGAATACTTCTAAAGCAAACAAGATCAAACCTAAGGATTATTCTTGGAATTCTTTCATCCATTCTATTCAGGTGTTCCTTCCAGTTAAACCTATATACATCTATTTTTTTCATTTATTGCGTAGGTATATATTGAATCTATTTCTAATTTCTTGATTTTTTATTTTATCCAGTTTTTGTGTGTCCTAACACTGATCTCAGAAATCCCATTTCTGATGCCTGAATACGATTGTAATTTTTTTTTCTTTAATGTCCAGGACATACAGTTCTTAATTTTGTTTTAATTTTTCTACACATTAATTGATTTCTGTTTAATTTATTTGAAATGTGTTGGTCAAAATCATAAGTAATATCACAACCCAATTAATTGAAATGATGTATTTGATCTAGGCATTTATGTTCTAAGATAATCTTTGCTCTTACAAGATATTTACCATGGAATACCATAATTTTAGTTTTAGAATACAATCTGATATAACTCATTTTTGAAGCTTTTCCTCCGAAACCTATATAATTACGAGATCGTCTGCATATGCTAAAATCTTTATTTCAGATCCTCCAATAGGAACACCTGATGGTGCTTCCGCTTTGCATCTATTTCATATATCGTCCAAATAAATATTAAAGGGTGGGAGATAATATACACCCTTGTTTTGCACCTTGATTTACTAGTAAGTTTCCATCCGATTAATTAGGGGAGTTGACTTTAAAACACTTCATTATACACAATTTTTGTACATTTGAATACATGTGCAGGATAGCCACACCGTTCTGCTATTTCCCATAATTGTTCTGTCAATTTTGTCAAAGGCTTTCTCCAAATCATAAATCCCAGATATGTAGATAGGTTATATTCCCTTTCCTATATCAAAAGCCTGATGGTAAATATATTGTCAGTACACGTTCTGCCCATCCTCTGTTCTGCAATAAAGATTCTGCTATCGACTTTAATCTATTATCCAGTATTCCTGCATATAAGTTATACATTGAGTTAAGTATACTTATCCCCCTGTAGTTGTCAGAGTTATTCCGTTATTCTTCTGTAAATATACATGATATATTAGCTAATAACCAGTCGTCTCTCATTCAGTATTTAAAAACGATGCTTATCCATGCAGTACCATGTAAGCCAGCTGGTCTGTTTATAATTTCCACAGAGGAGCAATACGACGCATGGTTGACATTCGCATGGGAAACTTAACCAGTGGCAGCATAAACAAAGTTATACGTCGATGCTAAATCATGCATTTCCTAGTCCTAAGCAAAAACAGTTCCTTCTTGCAGAGAAATTTGTTACTTTCTGACTGGCCATGTGTTGTTGCAACATATACACAAACGTATATTTCCTGTTCCATTATCTACTGGTCGCAGAGGGGATAGAACTCTGTTCTATGGCATTGCAATATTGAATTCATTATTGGTCGCACATTAACATATATTTCCCATTGGAGCAAACGAGACAGAACGCCTATGTTTGTGGTTCCCTGGAGGATGCAAGCATTACGTGATTCTATTGAATTCGTGGATACCTGGAATCGAATTTTGGTTACGTCGCCTTAAATGGGAACATTTTTGTAGTCTCTCTCTCCCTCTCTGTGTGTTCATTGCGTAAGATACGATTTACTCGTTCATTTGAAACAGGAGTTTTATTTTGGAAATGCAAAATCCTAGCAAGGGCAAAGCAATGTATATAATATTTTAGTTTTACTGATGAATGAGCGAACGAATTGCCAGAATGCTATTTAAAAGAGTGCATATGTATTTAGTATAAGTACTGTAATTTATATTTTGTATGTATTGTAACAAATTGACATTTCGACGAATCCCACTTCTGTCACCGGTGTGACAAAATGATTAAAGTCCAGTCCAGTAATTTTTTCTTTGTTTTCTTCTAAACCTTTTGCATAACAACACAGTTCTTTTGCTGACGTTAACAAAGTCTACAGTCTTTTATGATATTACAAGTCATAACTGTTTTCTTTTCGTAACTTTGAGTGACTCCTTTGTCTTTTATGACTTTCTCTGCCTCTCAAGCACTAACTGACGGTACAATCACTCAACACTCATAACTGCTTCATTATTTTCCTTCACGTCGCTACGGTACTCACTCTGCTCGTTGCTTGGCCTTCTTATATAGTAACGTAACACGGACCATTCTCGAACTTCTACAAATAAAAACCCCTTTTTGTTCAGGTGCTCTAAGCGCCTTTGATACACGTATCGCCAGTGGGGTGGGGCAGCCCTGGCCTCAGCCATTTTTGTTGTGCGCCGCGGCCGGCGTCACAATATGTTCAAAGCATAAAATATTTTGTCACGTACTGTACAGAGAAAGTTGATGGTAAGTACATATGTACTCAGACGATAACCCCCCAAGTTTCTAATGACATGATGCGAAAGTAAAGGATTAAGGTGGAAAAATGCACCACGTTGGAGCGCCAATTTGATTCCGAAGAATAAAGAAGGGAAGCCACACGTTGTATACGTCAATTTGATGTAGAAATGAGGAGGGAAGAAGCTATGAAGCCAACATGGTGGATGGACAAATATGTCACCACGTGGTTGCCAATATAATGCCGGACGTGAAGAGGTCCCACATTGTTACCAATTTGATGCTGCTTTGGAATTTCTCGTTGTAGGCGCCAATTGTAGATTAAATATATTTATTTGACTTGACCTTTCGCATCATTACCTCGGGTGCTCTGGTAGAAACATTGATAGTTGTATGCTTAGGGGTATACGAAGGAAATTATAAAGAATGCAACGCAGTACTGCACGTGGTCATTCGTTTATTATTTAATAAACTGATCGTCAAATGAGTTTCTGTCTCAGACAGTATCATAATTTGGCGAAATAAGGATGGTATTAGATTTATATAAGAAGCACAGACAATTATAACTGGTAACCACAATAAACCACAGAAAATTCTGTAGCTACAGTATTTAGGCTCAAATATACTTTAAAGCAATTATATCGCTTCATACGTTTACTGTCGGCCGCGTATAGGGTAGGCACAACATTTAATGGCTGATAGCTGACCACTTCATGATCAGATTATTCTTTGTTGTACAAATAAATTTTGGGGGCACAAATGATACTAATATCACCGCTTTATAGTTTTCTTTCACAGCCTCTTTAACTACACAACACTGCAAGGCATGGTAAGCCTTTGTTTGGATGTTGTGTTGAACAACTTCTCCTGCCACCCGTCATTAAAATTTGTGTCTGCTTTAGTTATGAAGTCACGTAAGAATTCGCGGCTGTGGAGACGGAATACTATTTTTATTAGAATTTAAGAAAGCAATTATATGCCATCCTTGGTGGAATTCAGCGTCGATTCATTCCAAAATATTTAGATCATGGCCGTATATTCCAAGGAAGCAAGGGAAGCATTGCTTCCACTCAAATTATTAATAATACATTAATTTGTATATGTCGATTAAAGTGACCTTGTGCAACATTTAGCGATACAATTTTGAAACAGCGCACGGAAATAGATACACGGGAGGTACATTTGCAAGTAGTTTTCTGGAGCTCGAACATATAGCGTCAAGTGTTTGCTCATAATATCGATATTCACTGTCGATATCTCATTTTGCGGAAGTAAGAAATGTCTTACTTTTTACTTCCCTGGGTAATCCAGATTACTGGTTAATGGAGGTTATAAATAATAAGTTATAAATAAGTCTACTATTATGTATACATGTCTTCATTGGAAGTTTTGTTTGACAAGTTTGATTTCTAAAGAGTTTCAATATTTTTGGTACTACAAGCAATTTTGAAATTGTAAACTGCTTCTAATAGATCACGATTGCAGCGAGGAGTACTGAAACATGTATGAATGTTAGGTGAATTTTCAATCGAATGTAGAGAAGAAATAGTAATCGAAAATGGCAGGGGAAACTCCAGCATTAGAAAACTTGAAAGCAAAAATCAAACCTTGTGCGACGTTTTAATAGACATTTATTGTGTAGAATGTTACACACATTGTAAAAGTAGAGCCAAGTTAATTTCCTGGCCCTGTCTACTCTTGTCAGTTTTATTGATTCCATACCACAGCTTGAGACCACACAACATGGAATTAAATAGGCTGATAATATTCATCTTCAGTGCGATTAATTTAAATATTAATACTGTTAGGCCTGCCAGCAGCCACCACTCAAAAGTCGAGCCGAAGTCGACTTCTTCACACCACAGGCATGGGAGAACAAAGCGATTCCAGACAATTCTCGAAGTTGTTCACTTGACGAGCTCGTTTATAAGAACTTTCGAGAAAAGGTGTCTTCAAGCGAATTCGCCTGGTTTATAAAATCAAGAGAGCCAAACAGAGAGTCAGCTTTTAAGTGCTGAGAAAGATAGTCTTGAAATGAAAGTTATAGTTTAGTGAGTGTATCGTCGAAGCCAGCCGGTTGTGAGACGGATATTAGAGACAATGGAGTGCGTGTCACGGTTATCGGACAGAGCAGCTGTGAGTTGCAAGGTTACGACGAATTCTAGTTTGTGATGAAGATAAACAGAAAACTGGTTTTGTGATTGTTTCTGTAGAGAAATACAGTGACAAAAATTAAGTGGACTTGTCATGTATAAAGTGTAAAACTTGTAATTTTTATTTGCAATATGCTTTCAACATCCACAAAAAGTATACACGTATTTCTTTTTAAGTCGTCACAATTGATTTCTAAAAGCCAAATTCTTGGAAGAAGGAGAAAATTTCGTCACCCCTAGCACTACTCTGCAGCTACAATAATAAATAATTACTAGAGAGTAGATGTTCGGCACTTAAATGTTAGAAAAAGGTAAGTAAAAAGGCTTTTAAAATATGTAATATTGACAGTAAAGAGAGATTTGTAATCTGAAAAGCAACATCATTTAGAAAGAAAAATCGCGAACACGCTAGATTAGTTAAAGTAATGTAAATGCAAGACATTACACTAAACTTCGATTTAAGAATTTAGAACTTTCGATATCAAGGTTTCATAACTTTAAGCATTTTTACATATTCTGACTTTTGCTTCATTATAGCTATATTTATTCCTTTACTAGTATTTTTATTTTATACTAGTTTATCTCTGGCTTTTACCATGATTCATTTTATAAGGGCGCTGATTGCCAAGTAATCAAGCGCTCTTAAATAATCAATTTACAGAATGAACTGTCAAGTAACATCTATAAGGCACCTTACCCAATTCTTCTGTTTCATCAGTAACAAAAATTGACCTACAATTTCCCATCAGATACTTTTTTTCCATATTGTGCATCCAATAAAATCCATTTTTTAATTCTGGGCAATAGTGCTGAATGTGGCATATTACCTTTTTTGTTGTATAGACCATTTACAGAGCACATTAAGAATTAGGTAAATACGTTAGCGTTCACATTTGTGGTCACCATTACAATACAATGTTAATATCCGACATACTCCCTTTTATTGCATAGCAGATACATTTGCTATAATATTAAAAGTGATACATATTTTTTGCCATTTCCATTACATCTTTGTGCTTCTAGTGTTCAAAGGAAGTGTTTCTTGCACAAACAAGGACAGCATTTGCACGTTTAGTGTCATCTGATCATAAACACAACACTAGTTTTAAAAAAAATAAGCATGTTACTCCATGAACTTCACCAAAAATACAGGATTGGAGGTTTATAAAAACATCTTGTTCTAGAAAAAGAATCTTGCGTGCTCAGCGCTTAATCATCTGCGAATGGCGTAATTAAATATTGAAAGTCACATGACTGAAGGATCTTAAAATTCATTCTAACTTTTAAGAATTTAAGGTGTAGGATTTTAAAGAATTCCACAACTTCAATAAACCTATTATATAGTATATTTTTATTTTTATTTTATAAAAACAGCTTTAATAATAATTCAAACAGAATTTTGAGATCGCGTAGGATACATTCGATATTTAAGACAAATAAGGTATTTTACCTTGAATTTTCTGTAAGTGATAGGTAAATATTTCTTCACTATGTCTGGGAACCATAATACCTAACCAAGAATGTATCAAAGAAAACAGTAAGTTCAGTTTAAAATAGGCACTTCTGTGAAATAACATGTTATGGCATTCACCGCTTCCGAAATACTCGCTGTTCGTTAACGTGTTGCAATATTTTAGACAGACAAAAGATAAGCGACCGTATTTCTCATCAACTTATGCCAAAATATATTTGACTGCCTTTAAAGCACCCGCTTGGTATAACTGTATCAACGACAAAATGTATGTGAGTGTTTGTTTGGTCAGTGATTGGCGGGTTGTCCTTTATCTGTTACGGCAAATCATTATGGGTAGAATAGGTCATGTGAATGTTCCACTATAGATCTGTTACATAGGTATTTAATGGCTGTTATGACTTGTGTTAGTATGAAAGTGATATCCTGAAGCAGTGATTTCGTGTGCAGATTTGTTGAGATCTTGCGAAGCCAAAGATGTAAGAATTCAGAGATCTGGAAAATTGTGTGTGACTTTTACTGATGAGCTCCTAATTCAGCCGCGAGGCATAAGCATCAGTGACTACGCAAGCTTATGACTTGCCTCCGGTAAGGTGTGACCCAAAAAGCTTGAAACGCATAGCAGATGTCACGTCCACAAAGATGTACTAGATGATAGTGACAACAGAAAGATTAGAGATTTTTCATTTGTAAGAACGACCAAAAAATATGTTCCAAACTGTCCGGAATTGCCTTTTTCTATCCCCAGAGCAGATTTACAAGAGTTGCTACATCAATGATCAAACTGCAAGTATTAGTGAATCACAGGGGAAAAAAGGGCGACTGGCTGAATTAAGAGATCTTCTAACATTAAACTAGGAAAGAAGTTGATGAATAAAAAACTAAAGCCATTAATAGTGAAGCAGTGTGTATCAAATAAATAAGTGTATATATATATATATATAGGTATAAAGACTAGACCTCACTTATCTTATTTTAAATTGAAGTATAGTTGAATACCGTAATTAGTTTGAAGCAATTTGGTTCCTTAGTTAGGACGATTGTCGTTTAAGACTAAAGTTAGTCCGACGATGTTAAGAATAACAAAACAGATCACTGAGTATTACAGCGTAAAACAAGATACGTGACGCCTGGTCTCTAGATACTTAAATATGCTGTAACAAAGACGGCACAAAATGCGTAGTCCGTTTCTTTTGTAACCCTTTATTTCTCTAAATTTTACTACAAATGCACAATTGCTTCTCGTTGCTAACACAGTTTATAATCTCCTACTATTACAATTCAATTGTTCTTCCGATAATCTTTCTCAGACTTTCAATATCTTTCTCCAGTTTGACTGTCTCTTTTATATTTACTATTACGTTACAATCACACGATGATACATATACTCTTACTGAAAGATTGGCCAATGCTCTCTCGTAACTAAAACTGTACACGACGACTTAAACAACTTCTCTACACCAAAAGCTAAACTCTAACTCTAAAAACACACACTCCAAAAACTGACTGCTCGCTGTCTGTCCTATTTATACCGGAGCCGGCGTGACATAACCTCCTTCGAGTTATTTCCACACGCAGGTGTACATGACTCAGCAAAGACGATTCTAGAGATTGCTAGATACTACGGTGTTATCACGCTGTTCGATCTCAAACACAGACACCAGGTGTCCTGTAGCCCCGGAACTCCTTTGTTTTGTCGGCAGCACTGTTTACTGTCGCGTATACACAGTCGCTCGCCGTATCCAAGCTAACCTGATCACCTCTCGTATATTGTTGAACAACCCAATGTCACAATACTTATTGACAAATTGAATGGTTTACAAATTAGTTCTAGTTGCAGGTTTTGCAAGTGTCATTAGTAGTAGCTATTGAAATGCTTAAAACAATTTTCGTGGTGGCGGCTGTGCAAATATCTGCGTTTGCTTATGAAGATAATATAATTTTAGCGATGTAATTATCTAACATTGTGGAAGTGAATAAGGTAGTACTTACCATCAGTTTTAATGCTCAAGACACTGGGTCTAAAGCCATTGATCAACTTCCTCCCAATAAGCGCACTAAGTCGTTAAAGCTGAGACTGAAATATCAACAGCAGACAGGTAAGTGAGACTGCATTGTGGAGCTGTAAGCGAGAAGTTGATCTTTAGCCATAGAGGTCCAGAGGAGGTTCGAGTCGAACGGGGCTTGCCCCGTCCTGGTGTACCGCAGTACCTAGCCGCTTTGCGGCTTAACCTGCACGATGCGATAAACTGAATGTTCTACTAGGGAATGCAGCAAGAAGTTTGGGGGTTCTGTAGCCTGATCAGCCCATGTGGATGCAATTGGTAGCCCACTGGCAAGTGCGCACCTCTTAGTGTAATGCAATATCACACCTTTTGACTGGTTAAATTTCCAAGTCAGTAAATTGATAAATATTTCACTGTGAACATAATCTCGATAACATTAGGAAGTTCAGAGTGCTGGAAAATTAGTACCGAATTTGTACACGAAGTAAAAGTGCAAGTGCAAGATCAGTTCAGAGAAGTCACACACTTTTATAACAACTGAGATCAAATATGATGTTCAAAAAGGACGTGTAATTCTAAATACTTCGAAGCATTTAATTCCATCCATAATTCAAAATAGTGTTCTCGCCCAAAACGCACGTTATGACGTCCATTGAGTAAAACTTAGAAAGGCTCTGTGAGATCAATGTAAAGAAAAAAACCTTAATTTTAGTTCAAAATCACCCGGCCTACTCTTTATATGGAAAAATCTCCTAATTTAGATCTGCTCTACAATTACGCAAACCAATTTGACTATACTATCGCATTTTAAGATCGTTTCATGATTAACACATTCTTAGTTCGTTCCAATATGCCCATAAAAATGACACAGGAGCTATAATAAATTGCTCATGACAAAGGTAAATTGTGAGATTAGACATGCCTTCAGAAGAATGATTTTCACCACCTTATCTCTAACTGCATATCCTTTCATGAAACAAAATATATAGAGTGTGAATGTAAACTGTGTAAACAAAAATGTGATCACCTTCACATAGAACTCTACCAAGAAGGAAGCGATCAATAAGTAAATATGCAAAAATTGAAGGTGTTGTACTTGCGAGTGTAACTTAGTATTTCAAACCAACATGGCAGTTTGGCCATAAGAAATATATTAAGACATGTTTATGAAAAATAAATGGTATATCTTAAAGTTTCTAGAATAAGCTGTAAAGTCTCGTCATTCTGAATGATCTTTGTGTACCTGGTAAACGAATAAAACCTGGAGAATAATGTGGATCAGTGGCGACGCCGTGGCCAAGTGGTTAGACCGCTCGCCTACCACCTAGGCGGCCCGCGATCCCAGGTACCCACATGTGGTATTCGTGGTGGACGAAGCGGCATCAGGGCGGGTTTCTCGGGTTCGCTCGTTTCCCCGTCACTCATTCCGCCAATTGCTCTATTATCACCTTTTCAATCAGCGATTTCGCCTGCATTTCATATCATCCACGTCCTCACTATCATACTTGGTGCTTGGCTGACCACCCGCTTCCAGGTCTTCACTTGTCCATAGGTTCCTTTGCTCCCCGACAGACATGTGAACCTAGGCACTGGCTTGTAAGTTCTAGGGGGTGCAAGTACTACATAAGGGGAGGATAGTCAGGAAAAGAAGGAATTATGTGGGCCTAGTTATCTAACATTTTGTGACGTTGTAGTTTGAATTTCAGATACTTATACTTCGTATAAGAGGTAATTCGCTACTTGCTTCTTTTTTCTCGAGCCTATGCGAGGATCAAGACACCAGCACCATCACGTTTAAAAATCTAAATTTAGCCCAGCTTCAATCCTCTTCAACCTACAACGAAACGTGTATATGTGTCTATCTTGATTAGGAACAAATAGAGGGTAGGTTAAGCTTTAGTTAGGATATATTGAAGAGCGAGTCGAGAAAGTCCTGTGAATGTAAGGTTTTGTGCTCGTTAAGGATGCATGCATTTGGTAAGAGCAAACTATTTGTTGACCGGAAACATCAAAATGGAAGTCCATTTCGTGTTGCACGCAGATCAATTTGCCCCTAGTAATAAAACTACTACTCCACTTGTCTGTTTGTTTATAATGGGCTGACTGGATGTTGTGTCTACCATAAATGTGTTTTATTGCGCTTCAACAATGTTTGACAACAAACAAAGACACCATTATTTTCCCTGTGCTCACGATTTAGCCATAGAAAACCGGAGTGATTTTTAATACAGGGTGGAAGTTACAAAAATGCCTTTAAGAAACTTTGAACTTTTCTCTATTCAGTAATGTAAGAAGTGTTTCTTCTAATGATTGTAAGAAATGTCATTGCTGAATCAAAACGTAATTTTATTTTTGTATTTAAGAATTTGATAATAGCATAGTTAATTATTTTACTTATTGGGAATCAAACTTTTCATCACAAAATAATATTGGTGTAAAAAACGAAGTGCAACACAAAGTATCCGTAAGGCTGTTCATTATTTGTTTAGGTAACTTACCTGAAGATAACCTAGCGAGTTGGATCCGCGGTAACTTGAGGCTCCATTTGGGTTTTGATTTTCGTAGATCAACCCTCCGGCCTTGAGTTTTCGTGTGCTTTTTCGTAGTAACTAGGCGAATGTTAGGGTGGTTTCTAAACTGTCGCGATCTGCTCTTCATCGTTTCCATTTCATTGCGTTTTCTTCTCATCTCTCATGTGTGTTTCTAGGTTTCGTGTCGGTCTGGGTGGCTCAGTCGATAGACGCTGGTCTACTGATCCCAAGGTCACGGGTTCAAACCCGACCCAGTGTTTTAAGTGTGCTTAAAAACGACAGCTCGAGTCAGTAGATTTACTGACATGTAAAAGAACTGCGGGACGAAATTTCAACACAGCGGCGACGCTATTGTGATCCTGGTAATTGACAGCGTCGTTAATCAACAAAATTTTTAAAAATAATTCTAGGTTTCCTGGCGTATGGCAGTGCCGAACAACCCTTACTGTGTTTCCCTTCTCAAACTGATCCCTAACATGTGCAGACAATTCAGAAGCTGTCAATTTAGCATCCCTTTTTACCATTATATTTAGATATTTTTTCTTTGCATTAGCTTCTCAGGTAAACTGTTGTTTCACTATTAAGCATAGTATTTGCTTATCTACATCGCGTGATTGTGGTCTGCACAGTTGCTTCCTTATCTTTGTGATTGGTGTACGTTGTTGAAAACTTAAAGCGGTTTCGCGATACCTTTGTCACATTCTGGGTGCTGCCCTTGTTTCTATTGGTCGCCATCCTTACGGACACTAAATTACTTTTTTTCGTACCCTGTTTCTAACCACTGAAAGCGAAACAAATTCAACAGAATCAATCGGCCGTATTTCAAAATTCATTACCCAGTCCCTATTATTTAAAATAAATACTTTGTCAAACCATTTAATCTAAGGGTCAATTTAATTGCTCTAATTCAGATTATCTGGATTTATTTGATGATTAAATGACCAAAAATGATCTGTCACTGCCGATTTATCAATCTGTTTATATTCAATACTTCTAAAAAATTTTATTCTCGCTTCCAAATGAAGGGGGGAGAGAGATGCGGGAGAGGGAGGCGGGAGAGGAGGGAGCAGAGATGGAGGAGGGGTAGATGGAGGGGGAGAGTAAACAAATGAGTTTCAGAAGGTGGCTGATTATAAGAACAAGAATGCAACTCTTACTCTGTATTGCAAGTGGTTTCAAAGAAAAAGGTATATGAATTCACAGTTTTAAGAGTAAATTTTATTTTTCTGCTGGATAGATTCAACGACATGCGCAATATCAATGCAAATAACCGTTTGAAATTATTATGATTTGTAAAATAATTCGTAAAGGTTTCAGGAAAAAGCATTTAGATCTTTAAGGGACCCTGGGACTGAAATTTGAGTTTTCTATATTTTATAGTGTGAAATCAATACTTTGCGTACTTCAGGATGTTTGTTATATACTACCATACAAAGTTCCAGCGCAATCTGTTTTATAATTTTGAGATAGGTAATTATTCTCAACGCGAAAATATTTTAATATTTTAATACTCCATGCTAATGAAAAACTAAAATAAAGAAGAGATTTATCATTTAATAAACTGGAATTTCCCAACAATCTCCCTCAATCTCTGGCAGGAACAAAAATATTTTCCTTTGCTTTGACGGACAGTGAAAATATTTTTAAAATGTTTTTGTGTATTTAATCTATTAAGGCTAAACAATTTTCAGATTTTGAAACCAAAGACCGAGGTTAAAGTCACATAAACGAAGCACGTACTAGAAAAATTTTAGGAGAATAGCACAAAATTTAATCCGCGTGGACCAGATAGTATATTAGAAGTCCAAAGTCGAGAAAAACATTTTTTCTACACTTCTGCATCATGATCATGAGTCTTGTTACCTGTTTTTTACATCTTCCCTCCATTGTCTAGTTGTCTCTCTCCTCAGATTCATAGCTTTTCCCTTGAGGCCAGATTACACTTTACCACTCATTTTCGCTGAATCTGGTTGTTTTTGAGCCCATTTTATCCCTATTTTGTTCAAATATGCCCGAAAATTTAAGCAGAAAACAGGCTTTTATATATAACGCACATGGTATTTAAATCTTAGTCTGGATCTTCAAAACTGGCGCAATCTAAAAACGTTTACTGACAACCGATGACGGAAGGTTTGGGAAACATTTATAAGCATAATCCCAGGGACCCTTAAGAGCATTAATAATTTAAATTAATTTAACTCACTCAGGTGTAGTTTCTGTTTGTTCAGACTACCATGTTCCATTAATCGCATTTGCGCAGCCTCCTGTAAACGTCTATGGCCATATCATAGGCTTTGACTTAAACAATTTATGATGTGAGCGTTAGACGTTCATCCGCATTTTGCAGTTGCTTTGGAGGGTATAAAATTATCCTAGTTAAACAAACTTATCTCCAGCATGAACCGGTCCACAGAGGCTGAATTTGCGACAGATGATGTCGGAACGTAAACAGGAACCCCAAGACACTTGTTTTAACATTGTTTTGTAATAAGGAAGGGATCATGACCTCCTCTTTAACATAAAGGGATGTATGTTACTTTATCCGGAGAAGGGTGCGGTTAAGTTTGATAGCCATATCAGCATCAAACGTTGTGGTGAGCATTGCAAACCCCCATTGCAGGATGCGGTTTGAGTTTCTACAGAAGGGAAATCATACCTCTCACGCCTGTATCCTGTTAAAACCTTTCTAGACATGTATGGCTGACTCAGACGAATATGAGCTGAACTCTCTTGTGGCAGCGGTTTTCCTTGCTCTTCTACGCTCGACTAGTTTATTTAACAATTTGAAAGGAACAAAAAGTAGTACTAATAATGTTGAACCAGCTTTTTCTTCTAGATTGTTTGCTTTTATGTAGCTGTACAAAGCGAAACAATAAAATCAGAGTATAAAGTTTGCTTAAACCGAACTTTTTGTTGCATCCCACATTATGGTGATGGTGTTAATGGACGTGAAGGAGAGACAACTGACGAATACGATATGAGGAGAGGAGTGCGGCAAGGGGACACTCTTTCAACTTTATTTAATATTCTGACATTGGGTCGTTCAACAATATACGAGAGGTATATTGACCTCGGATACGGCGAGCGTATATCACGTGTATACGTGACAACAAACGATGCTGCCGGCAAAATATAAAGGAGGTCCGGGGCTACAGGACACCTGGTGACTGTGTATGAGATCGAACAGCGTGATCCAGTAATCAGTAATCTCTAGAATCGTCTTTGCAAGTCGTGTACACCTGCGTGTGGAGGCTACGTCACGCCTGCTCCGGTATAAATAGGACAGTGAGCAGTGTTTAGTTTAGCGTTTGATGTCAGAGTAGTTTTAAGTCGTCGTGAACAGTTTTAATTATGAGAGTGCATCGGCCAGCTTGTCAACAAGTGTGTATGTGTCGTCGAGTGATTGTATCGTAATAGTAAAGATATAAGAGACAGTGAAACTGGATCAAGACTTTGAAAGACTAAAAAAGATTATCGGAAGAACAATTGAAATGTAATACTAGAGGATATTGTAAACTGTGTTAGCAACGAGAAGGAATTGTGCATTTGTAGTAAGATTTTCAGGAAAATAAAAGGTTAGAAAATAAACGGACTTCGCATTTTAGCCGATTTTGTTACAATATTGTTTTAGAAAGAGTAGTACGGAATGTCAATATTAATCTTGGTAGTACAATTTATAATAGAACGAGACAAATTATGGCATATGCAGCAGATGTGGTTGTGTCTAGTAGATGCATACAGGAAATGCACACAAGTTTTATACAATTAGAGTAGAGGAAGAGAGTACTGACAGTGAATGAAAGAAAAACTAATTAAAGATTGCGACTAGAGAAAAGAATAGATGGAAACAGGCTGACAATATATCTATCCAGAAGTATAGGTTCCAAGAGTTCCCAAGTTCCCAATGGTTGGTATCAGTAATTATGGAGGACGATGCGATTGTTATATTATCACTAATGAAGTCAAAGAAGCTTTAGAATAAGCTTATTTCATCAGGTAAACAACTAATCTTGGCATGGATACCATCTCACTGTAACATACCAGGAAATGATCTTGCTGACACTGCCGCAAAAGAAGCTACCAAGCATCCTCCAAGCTTACCAGATCTTAAGCTACCTCATGAAGACTATTTACGGCATCTTAAAAGAACTATCCTACTCCGATGGAAGACAGATTGGACAACTACATCCAACAGCAAACTGCATATCTGTCCAATACCTAACCTCTCCACAACAATTACAACACTAACCCGGCGAGACCAGGTGCTAATAACCCGATTATGCATTGGCCACACTGCGCTTACTCACTCCTACATTCTGTCCCGTGAACTTCCTCCTAAATGTACTCTGTGTGATTCTACTCTTACCGTTCAGCATCTGCTCACTGTTTGCCCAAGATACACTCACCAGCGACTTCAGTATGGAATTCCTGAGAACCTTCAGCTAGCCTTGGGTGATCAACAGTATCATAAGAAAGTAATCAAGTTCATCAAAGCATGCAAAGTTAATATTTAAACTCATTGTAAACTTCATGATATGTTTCCTCCTTTTTTTCCTCAATGTTTAGTCGCGATATGACTTTTATGTTGAAGCGACTTCAAATAATAAATAAATTAAAAAAAAAAATAAGGTATGTAGAACAGTAATCAGTAGGGCCCGGATTCTTAGTTTTTTAACTATTTTATTCCTTGATAGTTAAATGCAGTGGTTTAATTTAATTATCTGTTTCATGATCATCGAAGCCAAATACTTGAATCTTATAGAACCTAAAAATGGCTAAATGGGGCTTTAAAACCTAAAAGAGGCTAAATCTCCTATTTATTTTATAATGAAAAAAAGAAAAAATAAACATTTAAAATGGGAAAATGAAATATTTATGAAATTATGAATGGACTTTGACTGTTACATCTTTGCTACGTCTTGTCGCTTATGTATGCTTAGAGGAGTATTGAAAACAATGCAAGAGGCAAGTGACTTGCATTTAGCTGTGTGGGACCAAGCTCTGTATTGTTGCAAGCAAACAATGTGGGGATTGTTGTCGAGGGGAAAGGGATCATTAGAAGAACCCGCCATAAACTCAAACCAATCAGTTTAAAAACAGTATCCGTTGTGTTCAGTCGACTGTCGCGTATTGTTAATGCATACAATTACTACATCGTTAGAAGTCAATTTTCCCTAGATTATGCAGGTAATTTAAGGAGCCAGTGTCATGCCTAAAGTTAGCTGATCTCGAAGGTGGTTGCTTCGTCAGTGGATAGGTAAACGATCCGAACTTCACCACAGATGGCAAAGTAATATTTTGCCAAATCTGCCAAAAGCGAAAGAAACCATACCCACAGACAAAGGCTTGAACAAATATGAACACCTTCAATACTGCACAGATAAGTAAATAAATAATATCTATTTACTGCACAGATAAAGTCGCATTAAGTGGCTAGGTGCTGTGCAGATAAACCTACCGTACAAGAGAACCTGTACGACCTGTTCTTGAATGCTGGAATGCAGGTGAGTATTAAACACCTGTTATAATGCACATAGTGGATAAACTATAATTTTATTTGCGTATTTTCCAGGTGCCTTCTGGCCAAAAATCGCATTTTTAACAGCACAAAGGATCTACAGGACATATCAGCAACATTGCTATAAAAAGAGGACAATCAGTAATAAAATTAATAAACAATAATAATATAAAAGCTATTTCAGGAGGTTAAAGAACTAAAAAAAACTTTTTTAAGATACCAAAATAACTAAAACGTTAATTTTAAGAACCTAAAAATCCGGGCCCTAGTAATCAGCATGGGGAAGGAAAATTCTGGAAAAAATATGGACCTAAAGCTGAGAATGATGAATAGAAAATTAGGACCACCAAAGAGATCTATGAATTATATGGTGAACCACAAATTACAGAAGATATTTAAGTGACAGGGCTTAGATGGGTGGGACGTGTTGAAAGAAGTGGAAAAGGACCTCTACTGCAAAAGACATATACACGAAAGTTAAGTGGAAGAAGATGTGTGGGGAGACCGAGAAAAATGGTTAGAAAATATAAAAGAGGACATAAATGAATGCGCATAAGAGGATGGAGATTTAGGGCGCAGGACAGGAGAGATTAAACTTCGATAGCAGGCTGGGTCAGGTCCTATAAGCACTGTAACGCCTTAGGTCATGGACGGCAATCTGAGACACACGATGACAGGATAAACTCATTTCTTGAAAGTTTGATACGTGATAGTCTATCACTGTATACAGCCTTGAAACATTAGACAGTAATTATTGACTGGTAATACTAATAACTTAGAAAGGAAATGATGGGCAAGAAGATAAATAGTTGTAATAAATAATTTTCATATGTTAAAATCCCTTCATGATTTAAGAAGCCGGTTACAATTTTCTCAAGAAAGAAATCATTAGCAAGACAACTTAAGAGTTGAGGAAACGATAATTGAGTATAAGCTCAGGGAACTAGGCTTGCCTGAACTCAGAATGTTCATGAGTACTGAAGCCAAATTGGTGCGACAATTTTGAAGCAACAAAGTGCTTGTAGGTGAAGCTGTTAGTACCAATAATGCCTCACGTCCCCTGACAATGTCTCAGATTCCTATGGTTCAGTCCCCTGCAGCCGGTCGAGCACTGACATTCGTCTCACAGGTATGCGTGGGTTTTGTTTAGGAAGAATGGCACTAATTATGGTGATAATGTTCTTTTATAAATGTTTGTATTATTTACAGTGAGACGTTGCCGACCATTGTAGATTATAGAACAATTCGCCAACCCCCCCTCCCAAATCCTCGTATTTAAACACCTGGAAAATTACGTCACTATGATATAAATTTTCGGCCGTTGGTTTCGATGTATTCCTCACACATGGCGCTCCAAAGTATAACGATGTTTCCGCTTCGATTCACCAGTCAAGAGTGTGGGCTTCCTCAGAATTAAAAGTGACGCTACATTCCCCTTGCTCCTTTCTCCTTAAAACCGTTAGCCTCCTCCCCCAAAAACTCTCAACTCTCCAAAATCGCCAGTCTAACCTTTTTGCGTTCGCTTTGTCTATTCAGCATTGATAATTATTATTCTGATTATAATTTTTTTAAATTATATTTTAAATGATGAATTTTCTGAATCTATAATGTTGGTATCAATGCACTACACTAGTTCGGAAAACTATGATAGCAACAGTCCTGTAACCAGAGACGAATAGGAAATTAAGATTTGAACATGTCAGACGTAGAAAATTTGGTGGGGATCCTGATGCAGGTGGAGCTTACATTGATAAGGGCATGGGTTTCTAAAATGTCTTTTCTTTCATATCTTACAGCTTGCAAAACGTTTACTGTGATCGATTATTAGCAGTCCGTAGTGTCTGAAGACCGCTCTCGGGTTATACATATTAGCAATTACCGCAAGATAATTTTCCGCTCAACATTTTAGTGACTCAGGCAGCTTACGCTCCTGGTTATAACGGAAACAGTTCATGAAGTTGTTAATGCGTTTGAGGGCGTAATACAGGGGAAGACAATTTCGGGCCGTGTGACGTATTTAAACGAAGAGCCAGCTTGTACGTTCGTGTGACGTCAGGTGAGAGCGGTGTATTGCTATGCTGCCTAGATCAGCGGCGCTACTTGCAGGAAAATGAATAAATATGAAAAATGTTATTTGGGCATGTTTACAACTTGCCCGGCCTGTTTAGGGAGAACCCTCTTCAGCCTAGTCTGAGGTTTTTTTATTTGTTGTGTGAGGGATCTTAATGACATTAGTGCGAATTTTGTTTTTATTTTGTGTTTTTGTTGACGTTGTGTAGTGTGGTGTGTAGAGGTTTTGTGTTTGATGTTCAGTTCCCCGTGTTTCACACCAGTTTCAGACCAGGCTTCAAGATATAGAAACATTGTTAACTACGTTTCAGGTCTTTGCAACCCCGTATTCATTGGATGTTAATGTTTCTAGCGGGTAGCAAATTGAATTGATAAATTTACAGTGCGACGATTTTCTGAAGCACAAGTATAAAGACAAGGAAAACTTGGCTGATTTTTATTAGAATGTTCCTCAAACCAGATTTCTGAGGTTATATGCCCTTGTTGCACGGGTATTATGTATGTTTGGTTCTACGTATGTGTGCGAACAATTGTTTTTTCTAAGTCAAAATCCCGAAGCATATTGTCAGATCACAATCTAACATGCAGTCTTCGGTTACAAATGTGCCATAAATTACGCCCTAATATTGGCAAACTAGTTAAAGAAAAGCGAAACATCAAATATCGGAAAATGTTCACGTTATTGTTCTGTAAAGCTCTCCTCTAGCTCAGGCAAAATAGTTATAATTTCTGTTCTATTTGCGTTATAACATGACTGATCACATAAACTAGAATTTATATATAGGGCATAAAGCCGAAGTGTAATTATTTATAATCGGTGACTATTCCGTAATTGAAACAGTCAGCATTAAAATTACGATGTCCCGTATGCCATTTCCTCCTGCCCGCTGTGATGTCACACGTTCAACTGGCTTTCCGTGGGAGCATGTGAGCTAAGTGAGCTGACGTCACAGCAGCGATACCTGTCTTCCCCTGGTGTAATACTTCAATAGCTAGTTTCTTGTGCTAAGTTTCAGAAACAGTTGAATTATGTATCAATAGTTGGCAACTCGCTTCAAATACTTTAGTTATGAGTCTCCCTTATACTTATTAGCCAACCACTCTGTCACCAGGTGACATCTGTTTTGACATCCATGTTTCTGCGCCGTAAGGGATTTCATCCCTTCCAAGATTTTAAATTCATTCCTATTTTTCCTTCGTTATGTTTCTGTTCAATAATACTGAAGCCAATGCCCTAGTTATAAATCTTCCTATGTTAATTCTACTGTATACCTCATCCTCGTTATCGGTGTGTTTCATTAAAAGTAATATTCAGACATTTAGCTTTAAACATATTCTGTTTCCTAACTTTTATTTACGTATATGAAATAAAATGAAAAACCCAAGTCACTCCAGGTGTAACCTAGGTAGAACATGTTATTTAAATGTTTTATCGTGCGCAGATAATCTGCCCTTTATCCAAGATGTTGAGGACCGTCAGCAAAGATTAAATTTTAAAATTCAGGAAGTCTATCAATCCTATGATTTTAATGTACCCGTAGATAAAGCTGGAATAGTGATTTTCAAGGGGAAATAGTCTGATATGTAAGAATATTGTTAGATAATAAAGTTCTAATACAGCTTGCAAACTTTGGTTTTTATATAACATCAAAACGACATAGAAGTCTAAGATAAGATTCACTATAAAATGATTATAAGCAGAACGCTAAAGACGTAGACTAAAACGACACGTTAATGTTTCACGACATGATGGCTCTTCCAAAATTGCTATATGAAAATGACATGAACTCGCAAATAAAGGAGCTCCACAATGTTCAAGCTAATGATACGAAAGCATCAAGATCACTTGAGGGCTGTACAAGAATCGGTAAACTTAGAAAAAATGATGTTAGGAGGTTGTAGATATTACAAAATCATTGGTATAAAGAATTGTACAGTATAAAATAAAATGGAAGTAGCAGAGAGTGCGGATGATCGCATCCCATGGAGTGTCCATTATTCAGCAAGTGGAAAGTTAAGCCCAGGGCGACTGTATAAACAACAGGTCGAATGAAGCTGTAACAGGTTTTTAATCTAATCCATAAAAAGAGGCGAAGACCCTCACTTATCACCACGTCCTGGGAATTGGGCAACAGGGAGTAAGCGATTATTTACTGCGGTGGGAACGTATAGGTCCCAGAACCGCTAAGCAGATTAAGGCCCAACAGGATTTGATCCTCCATTTGGGAGTTTTGGTTAAGGTAGATCACTATTTAGAAACATATATTGCGAAAAAGTTCACTAAATTGTACAGTTATTAATGATGGAGATCCAACTGGTAGTGGTATATGTGCAGATGTTGGCACTGGTACTGAGGACAGGACAGTGAAGAATATTACATTAATACTTGCTTCATTTGGGGACATAAAGTTTTACTTACTAAGAGTAGTATATTTTCACGTTGATTAGTACCATCTAACAGGCGTGGTACGGAAGACGTGACGCGTTTTGAGTTAATACGTAGAACGAGTGCAATAACGCGGTAACGAATGCTGTATCGAATCTGAGTTCGAAAGCTTCCTGCAAGGCCAATGACCTCACATTATCTAGGTCAGTAGTACCAGCATTGAGGTGAATCAAAACAGATAGTTTATTTGACAGGCTGTATCGAATACGTATGTTTGAGGCCACCTGAATAAAAAAAAAAATATATTTTAGAAAAAGGTCCTTGCGTGTGTGTGCGCGCACGATGTTAAAAATGTTTAATTTTCTCAAAAATGTTTCTAACGGTTTTGATTAAATTACTATATGTTCAAGATATTCTCATGCCGAATGAAAAGTCTTATCTTGAATTTTCTAGGAATTACTTCTGAAGCCAACTTCATTTTGAATGCCTTTTGCATAACTGGTAAAGTGTAAGAAATAAACAAAATCTTGCTATACAAAATTTATTAAAGTATAAAATGTATGTCAAAACACATCTTTGTGGAGGTAACCAATTGAGATGCTCCTTGTTATTGGTTTGAGTTTTGAAATACTTATCCTATTCTCAAATAGGAGGTCGTTATTGCTTCTTTTTTCTCCTGAATATACAAAGAGAATGGAATTTTAAAGCCATCACATAACGACCTTCTGTTAAAGGATTTAAGTATCGCTTAAGCCTACATTTCCTTATTGCTAGAGTATCTACAAGGTAGGCTTGGGGAACTGTTGCGCACTGAGTGTAGCTTGCTCATGGCCTTGCACATAACTATATTCAACAGATAAAAGGACATATATAATAAAGCTATTTCTAAAATGCTGATCTCGATTAATATAAAGTAGACAAGAGTAAGCGTTTGTAGCAATAGCTTGTTGAAGAAGGGGTAGACAGACATTCATTTGAATATAACAAGAGCTTTTACAATTTGTATTCAATGTAAAATAACCCAGTTCAAGATGTTTGCACAGAAGGCAGTATAAATTTTCGCCCTTCTGGAAGAAAACGAGTGTGACTTTCATAAATGGCGGTTGACAGTTTCTGCGTCACACTGCATCAACCCATCACATTGATCAGATCAATCAGCAGGGATTTGGTTCTTAGTGATGACAGCTAGGTATCTATAAAGCTAAAAATCAAAGCCCAGAGGGACGAGTCGAGGAAAAGTAGGACACTACAGCTGCTCCACAAATAAGCTTTTTTGCCGTCTTATGCAAATAAAGCTGTCAATGGGTCGCTAGGGGGTTCTGTGAGTGAGTTAGGGCTATATAAGGTTTATTGGTTTTTATTTCTCTTATCTGTGGTAGTCTGATAAACTATTATATTTTTAGCACCCATCCAATAAGAAAATTTTATATAAAACAAATTTTTTCGAATTCCCATGAACCTATGTGCGTTAAAATGGTAAAATCGAACATAAACCTTGATACCTAACTTCATATTTTACTCCAGCATCTTTCAAGCTCACAAGGTGGAAGCTATTTAAAAGCATATTTCACGGTTCCGGCAAAATGGGAGACTGACAGAATGGGTGACCCACTACCCACTTGAGTGCAGCTTATATTCCTTTTTGGTGCTGACCACGACAAACACCAACACCAGCGTAACCTCATTACATGTTGCACGCAGTGTAGACGCGTTAACAATATCTTGAATGTTCTCTGAAGAGTCTTTGAACTCTTTATTACTGAATATTATAATCAGGGAAATATAAGAGATACAAAAGTGACTGAGAAAACCGTAGAACTGTGTTTAGCATAAGATTTGTGTGCAGGAACTTTTTTTACCTGTTCAGAGCTGTGTCTGCAAATTTCCCAGAATTCAAAACAATACTTTCGTTTCTCACTATCCTCTGTAACGCGTATTGACATCAATGTGATACAGTAATTATTAGCCACATTATTAAATATGATTTTAATAATGAATTAAATGATAATTAAATTATAATGAGAAAATAATATGAAGGTATTTAATATAATGATTATCACGAAGGGTTAATTTTATGATATGAAGCAACAGTATTTATATTCAATAACTGGGATGCGAGTAAATATTCTAATTCAGAGATATATAATGTAAGGTTTCTACGTAGTTCATGTGGTTAAAATTTTACTGTTGAAAGGGGCTTACTAATGTTTTCATGTTGTTACCTGAGGTCATTAGCGACCCACTCGGCCGCCCAATGTCCTTAGGCAAGTTTTCAGGAAATGACTAGGCGCTAAGGGTTCGCTAGTTAGCTGTTTCTGAGAATTCCGCTTGAAGCGAAGCTAGAGCCCGCGGGTTTAGTTACCGTGCGTGGCTTGGTTTAACAGTCGGCTGGAGAACACGCTTAGGGGTGGTCGCCTCAACAGGCTGTTGGAGAACGCTCGTCGGTAGAGTCGCATATGGCCTACAGAAGTCGCGAACACTAATTCGCGTGATATCCGCGAATATTGTAGAGAGTGAAGTCTTTCTCATCAGTGCATTAAGCGGTGAAGTATATTTTAAAATAGGGAAACGTAATAGTAATTTTCTTTCAAACGGCAACAACTCACGGTGAATACTGAACCTGAAAACGTACCGAGAATTAAATTAATTACCAGGAACTGTGTGTGTTATTTCGTCAAAACCACTCACGCGTACCCTGTAGATAGTGCAGTTTCAGCTCGAATGGTTAGCCTGGGCAAGATTACAGACCATTTATAGAGCAGATGTACAAGACCTTCAAGGACCAGGCTGCAGAGATCCTCTCCAGCGAAGAAAATCTTACATCAAAGGGTAGCATATAGTGATCTACTTTTAAACATTTGACTGTTTCCTTAGTGATCTCATTTGTTGGTCTTATAAACACAGAGGACCAGTTCCTGTCAATTGAGTGAGAGGAGAAATATACGTAGTTGCCATTGCTTAAGTGATAAACAATAGTAGTTTGCATTTTAACACATCATAAATGTAAGAAATTGAAAACAGCACGGATGAAGTAGAGGTTTTACATGCTCTTCTTAGTTGAATATTTTAGCACTAGATTAAAGAAAGAAGAAAAGGGAAGATAACTTCAGTCGGAAAAAATCTTACGTATTGCACTCACATTACTTTCTCTACTCTTGTACTAACTATATATATGGTCATAAATTGTTTTTAGCGAGATGTACATTCTATCTCTAACGGTTTACGAGTTACTCAAAAGCTATCCAAAGTAAACAGGGCTACATAGGCTATAGTCAGAAAATTCAAAATGTATATTTCATTTGTCATAAAAAATATCATTATCATTTTAATCAAAATCGTTAGTCATTTTCAAGAAAATCAAAATTTTCCATGTAAAGCAAGTGGAGCAAGATTCTTCAAAATATTCGTGTCGCATCCATGAAAGACATTAAACTTTAATACCACCTTTGGTTTTTAACCGACTTTTCATTTTTGAGTTATGCTGTCCACAGACAGACACACGTGTGTGGATTACTTGTACGAACAGGAAAACATTAAAAAACAAACCTCTTGTGTAAGGTGTTGATCTTCAGGTTGAAACTAATTGCAATTAATTTGCTTCTTACTTATATTAAGGAAGATTTATTATAGCATGATTTTTGAGTGGTACTTATAAGCCTGTATAACTATCAGGATTTTCTTTTTAAATTCGAGAATCTGATTCTGGTTTTTGCTTAGAAAAAATATGGTGTCTTCTTTCTTTACACAATGTATAAACTGAACACCGATCTGTGTATTGGATTGCGCATAAGACGCAACTAAATCGTTTCTTCTGTACAATTCGTCAATAAAACGGACACACTTGGTTCTATATAACCGCATTTATGACCGTATTTTTGTTATATTTCCATAAATTACCACACTCGTACTTGACTCAGTTGTGAACTTTGCTACGTAGTTTATTTAAGAATTTCACTTGATCTTAAGCTGCATCGAAGTAAAATAACTCTTGTCATAGTTTCACTTTCATTTAAGGTTTAACGGTCGTTCTTACAACGCCATTTAAAACTGTCACATAATTATTATTTATAAGTGCTGTATCAGGAAGTTAGAATATGGAGCGCAAGAGAAGTAACTAGATTTTAATTTAAATTTTTATTTTACCAGATATCCTGGTCTTAGGACCCTCTTCGCTATTTTTGTTGCAGACTAGAAATAAGATTCAATTAATAAACAAAGAGTTAGTACTCAATAAGTCATTCCAATAGCACAAAAATTCCAGAAATGAGTAATTCCACAAAAAAAGTGTTTAACATAGGTTGTGTGCCTTTAAGAGCGCTACATTTTGTATGCAGTAAGATTGTACCTGTCTCGCACGGTTTACTAGTTGAAGCGGTATTACTGCTTCCTTACTCTGTTTCCGCTATGCTAAGCGGAATGCTGCTTCTTGGCTGTCTTCTGTGCCGCGGCTGCTCCGCATGGGCCTTAATTTCTGGGTATGCGTGAGTGTTTTCACATAAAAGCCAGAACTCTTGTTAAAATACTCCTATTCTCTATCAAGGTAATGTTTGTTGCTTTATAAATCAATGAGTAAACCAATTTTAATGTATGGATGTGAGACATTTCTGCTAATTGGAAAAGTGTAAAATACAAGAAGCAGAGATGAAATTTGTAAGAAAAACGTAAGGATGAGTATTACCAGATCATCTAAATAATGTAACATGTAAAGAATTATAGTAGGTAGGTTGAGGGAAGGCTGGCACAGACCCAAATGCGCAAGATGGCCGCCATGCGTAATCTAAGGATTATCTACTAGGTGAGATGGTACTAGAAGAAGGTATTATTGTAGGTGTTCTAGTGATAATGGCATCAATTTCTAAGACAAATAGCAGGGACACACACGTGTTTATGCACGTTTGTAATAGATGAGTATTTTGTTCGCTATATCTAATGTATGCATCCTAACGCAAGAGCTTTCTAATTTGATCCAATATATTACCCTCAACATAATGACACCTCGCCCCCCCCCCCCCCCCCACCTTCCCCCTCATCGCTGCGCTAACCTAACTTAGCCCAGCTCCTACTCTTTTACACTGTGTTTCATAATTTAACATAACCGTCTAGCCTAAGCTAATCTAACCTGGCCTAGCCTAACCTAAGGTAGATCCTCTTATTATTATTTATTCTATTCTACTAACATGATACGTTCCTAGACATTCATTCTGTCCTCTTATCATCTATCCTATTCCCTCCTTTGCTTCTCTATTCTATCCTGTCATACGCTGTCCTGATCTCCCTCTAGGAATTTCATAAACATTTGGATACTATTTTGAGTCCTCTGATAGATCTTTTTAAGCACTTTTAGTATATTCAGGCTGCTTTTACAACATATTTCAGAACCTTTCAGAACTTTTCAGACTATTTTGAAGATAATGCAGGTTATTTCATCGATTTTTCAGAGCTTTCATGGTATTTTGACGTTGTTTTATAGACCGTTAACAGATATTTTAGTTGCTTTAGGTTGTGCAGGACGCTTTTACAAATTATTTTACACAACGGTCAGGCAATTTTGAGTGATTTAGATGTCATTATATATTTGCAGGGTGTTTTGAGGTCCGTTTAGACTCGCTGGTAGATATTTCAGCCTGTTTCCAGATATTCTGAAGACTTTTACGTCCAGTTTAAACATTTTTCAGAGTATTTTAGACGAATTTGACGTTATTTAAGGCAATCTGAGAGTTATTCTGGATGCCCCTGTCTATTATTGTTTGCTTTAAGCACTTTGAAGGGTAATGGAAGATAATTTTCAGGATATCAGGGATACTGAACCGGCTATTTCAGGGTTATTAGACGTATCTCTACCAGTTAATTATCGTTTCAGCCATTTTAGAGACATTTTAAGCACTATAGGGGTATTTTAAACTTTGTCATCAACATTTTGGATGGTTTTCAGAATCCTTTGAAACACTTTTATAGGCGTTAGACGCTTTTAATGGTATTTTTCGAGCACTAATTAAGACATTTCAGCTCCTTCACAGGTATTTTGAGGATTTTCAAGGCATCTTAGACTCGTGAGAAGCATTTTTTTTTCGCCAGTTTGAAGATGTTTTAAGGCACTCTAGTAGGCATTTTTAACGCTGCTTGAAACAAGCTCTTAGTCATGGTCTACTATTAACAAACATTCATCGAGCACTTCAGTTCCATCAATCGTGTTGGCTAAAACCTTACGTCGAGTTTAATAACCGACTGCGACAACAAGCTAGAAATGATTTTGAGAAGGACCTTTATAAACTATTCAATAATGCCATGTTTGTAAAAACTATGGAAAATATTCGTAATCGTATGGATATACGGCTTGTGACAAACAGCAAAACGTTAGAAAAACTCATAGCTAAACCTATATTCATTGATCGAACCATATATGGACCTAATCTTGCGGCTGTACATATGGCTTCTCGTAAAATAGTGTTCAACAAGCCCATATATATTGGTATGAGTGTACTAGACATCTCCAAGACTCTAATGTATTCCTATCAATATGACGTGTTACTTCCATATTATGGAGCTGAAAATCTTAAACTCTTGTATATGGATACGGATTCTTTCGTCCATCGAGTGTCTACTAAAAATATATATCAGGATAAATTACGTATGCTTGAACATCTGGATACATCTGATTACCCTGCAAATCATGTATGTCATTCTACACACAACAAAAAAGTGTTGGGAAAGTTTAAAGATGAAGCCTCTGGAAAAATCATTCATCGTTTTGTAGGTCTCAGGCCTAAAATGTATGCTATCGATATTGATGGTTCTGTGATAAAAAAAAGTTAAAGGTATAAAACGTGGCGCCATTAAGCAATACATCAACTTCAATAGCTATGTAGAGTGCCTTAAAACTTTGAAAATTGTTAGAACTCCGATGAATTTAATCCTATCCCGACATCACAATATTTCTACGGTTGAAGCTAATAAAATAGCCTTATCACCTCACGATGACAAGAGAGTGATTGAAGACGATGGAATATCGACGTATGCGTATGGACATTACAGTGTCGAGAATAGTGCCTAGACATGGGTACTTAAAGCTTGTCTGTAGAAAAAATTGAAGATTGTTGAACTATGAACTTCGTGCGCCAATGGCACATCTAACCAAGAGAGAAGAATGATAATGCGAATAATAAGAAGAAGAACTGAGGAGGGCGCTATCGCCTTTCAGCAGTGTATACTTGTTTTCTAAATGTTAATGCTACTGTATGTATCTTTATAAGTTAAATAAAATCATCTCATTGCGATTATTTCTTTTTTATTTTATTGCTTGCCTTAACATCCCTATTTCCTCATTAGGTCAGGTTAGTTTAGGTTAGCTTAGTTGGACTATAATATAGAGTAGTTGATAATGATGATTATTATTATGATAATGATGATGATTGTTGCCGACTTAGGTTATTAGTGAAATGTAATCAAAATAATAATGCGAGAAATGCAATAAATGACTGGATAGGTTAGACTGCTCTTCAATTACTATAAATCAAAGCTATTACTGAAGAAAACTTAGTAAAATGTCCTTAAATCGATTAAAATACCTCTAGCAGCGTTAAAAACGCCTACTAGAGTGTGTTAAAACATCTTCAAACTGGCGAAAAAAATGCTTCTCACGAGTCTAAGATGCCTTGAAAATCCTCAAAATACCTGTGAAGGAGCTGAAATGTCTTAATTAGTGCTCGAAAAATACCATTAAAAGCGTCTAACGCCTATAAAAGTGTTTCAAAGGATTCTGAAAACCATCCAAAATGTTGGTGACAAAGTCTAAAATACCCCTATAGTGCTTAAAATGTCTCTAAAATGGCTAAAACGATAATTAACTGGTAGAGATACGTCTAACAACCTTGAAATAGCCGGTTCAGTATCCCTGATATCCTGAAAATTATCTTCCATTACCCTTCAAAGTGCTTAAAGCAAACAATAATAGACAGGGACGTCCAGAATAACTCTCAGAATGCCTTAAATAACGTCAAATTCGTCTAAAATACTCTGAAAAATGTTTAAACTGGACGTAAAAGTCTTCAGAATATCTGGAAACAGGCTGAAATATCTACCAACGAGTCTAAACGAACCTCAAAACACCCTGCAAATATATAATGACATCTAAATCACTCAAAATTGCCTGACCGTTGTGTAAAATAATTTGTAAAAGCGTCCTGCACAACCTAAAGCAACTAAAATATCTGTTAACGGTCTATAAAACAACGTCAAAATACCATGAAAGCTCTGAAAAATCGATGAAATAACCTGCATTATCTTCAAAATAGTCTGAAAAGTTCTGAAAGGTTCTGAAATATGTTGTAAAAGCAGCCTGAATATACTAAAAGTGCTTAAAAAGATCTATCAGAGGACTCAAAATAGTATCCAAATGTTTATGAAATTCCTAGAGGGAGATCAGGACAGCGTATGACAGGATAGAATAGAGAAGCAAAGGAGGGAATAGGATAGATGATAAGAGGACAGAATGAATGTCTAGGAACGTATCATGTTAGTAGAATAGAATAAATAATAATAAGAGGATCTACCTTAGGTTAGGCTAGGCCAGGTTAGATTAGCTTAGGCTAGACGGTTATGTTAAATTATGAAACACAGTGTAAAAGAGTAGGAGCTGGGCTAAGTTAGGTTAGCGCAGCGATGAGGGGGAAGGTGGGGGGGGGGGGGGGGGGGCGAGGTGTCATTATGTTGAGGGTAATATATTGGATCAAATTAGAAAGCTCTTGCGTTAGGATGCATACATTAGATATAGCGAACAAAATACTCATCTATTACAAACGTGCATAAACACGTGTGTGTCCCTGCTATTTGTCTTAGAAATTGATGCCATTATCACTAGAACACCTACAATAATACCTGCTTCTAGTACCATCTCACCTAGTAATCCTTAGATTACGCATGGCGGCCATCTTGCGCATTTGGTTCTGTGCCAGCCTTCCCTCAACCTACCTACTAATTATAAAGAAACGAAATAAATGGTATCATAATACAATACAAGGCTAAGTGGCTACGTAATTAATACAGGATGGATAATGCAAGACTTCGAAGAAAAACCTGTATTACAGATCATCTTGTAAAAGTTGTGGCTGGAGCATATAACAGAATTACTGTGAATACAGAATACACAAGGATGTCTAAACCATGGAGTGAAAATGATTAAAGACAAATTCATAGTTTTCCACTAGCTGCACGGTATAGGTTATGTCAACCTGCTCCAGCTCCAGCTCCAATTCATTGTTTAACCATATCTTAGTTTTGTGTTCCTTGGCTCGTACATTTAAGCTAGCTTTGGGTATTGTGTTCGTTGGGATTCTTTCTACATGTTTGCAATTTCTTCTCTTATTGCAGTGTTCAGCTCTTCAATATACGCCGCTGTCTTACTTTATTCTTGTTTATCCTGCTATTGATCGGAGGAATTTCATTTCTACTGATTGCATGTCCACTTTATGGTTACTCCCCTCCGATATCGAGTGTCGCCTTGTCGTGGCGGAGGGGCTCAGTACCTGAGCCAGACGGCCTACTAAGTGTCATTTTGATTACTGGTAGGCAAGAGGTGAGGGGAAGCAAAGAACATTCCAAACGGGTAGATGGGGCTCGTTAGTCTTGGTTGACGACCCATCTAGGAGAAGAGGACTCCGAAATCAAACTCCCCCAGGGGCTCCTACTATGGTAGGTACGGGTTTGGCGTACCCGGGGCCCCAAGCCATACTCTCGATTGGGTTCCTCCAAGAGGTGAGAGGGCATATGCCAAACGCCCAATCAACTTTGGTCCACTTTTGTGTTTGACCTCCCACCTGTTACCTCCCTGTACACAGTCTGATGGATAACCTACGCGCGGGTCGTCGGAGGATGGGGTGACGCAAGGGGTGACTGGGTAATCGCGTAAGTCCCAGCCCCTGGTTATCATGTAGGATCTGTGTGCGTATCCGCTGATAAAGGTCAGTCCCGGGGAGGGGCCATTGCATGAGCTGATGCACTCCTGAAGGCGATTGGGTCCCTCTGTCTATACATTGGGAGATGAGACCCTAGGGTGAGCAAGGTCCAGGCCAGGACTCTCACCTAAGCCGGGGTGGCGCCCAGGAAGTGAGCATGCCATCGGAGACATTTGCAATGGTGGAGGATATCATCGCCATGAGTCCAAAAACTCCAAACAACAAAAAAGCAAGTGGAAAAGAAGTAGACGAGTGTTGTGGTCCTCGCTACTTAGTTATTACTAGAAAAGAGGAAGGTAAAAAATTCCTATCGGTGAGCCCCTTTACCATTCAAAAGGGTCTGGATAACATTGCTGGTCCAGTAAAGTCATGCACTAGATCTCGCAATGGCACGCTGCTGGTTGAAACACATTCATCCACCCAGGCAGCTAAAATACTGAAGGCGAATATGCTAGCCAGTTATCCTATCAGTGTGGAGATGCATAGAACTTTGAACTCCTCGCGCGGCGTGATAAACACCCGTGCATTGGATGATCTAAGTAATGAGGAGATTAAAGAAAATCTTTTGGAGCAAGGCGTTACTAACGTTTACAGGGTTCAGCGTAAAGAGGTTGGTGAACTGAAGCCAACACGTACCCTGTTCCTGACCTTTGACCGGGTAGATCTCCCGCAGAGGATTAAGGCAGGGTACGAATCCATCGAAGTTCGGCCTTTCATCCCGAACCCGCTGAGATGTTTCAAGTGCCAGCGCTTTGGACATACAAGCGAGCTTTGCAAGGGACAAGCTACATGCCCTCAATGTGGAGATGAATCCCACGATGGTGCATGTACAGCAGCTCCGTCATGTGTGAACTGCAGAGGTGAACATCCATCCAGTTCCCGAGATTGCCCCCGTTTCGTAGAAGAAAGAGCGATTCAAGAGATACGGGTTAAAGAGAAGGTGCCCTTCTCAGAAGCCCGGAAGCTCTTGCGTTTACGCCAACCCTCTGTTCCAAGGTCCGGGACCTATAGCTCAGTTGTAGCTAAACCCGTACCGAGCAGAGAGATCTCAACGCAGACCAGCGATTTTAATGGGGCAACAATATCTGAAAAGACACTTGTAGCCCATAGCTCTATTCCAAAGCCTTCAACATCAGCGCGCACATCTATGTCAACGTGAACGTCCACAAAATCTTCAAGTGCAAAGAACATCACTGTTACATCACCATCAAGAGCACCAAGATCAGAGCAAAAAACTAGCAAGCCTGTAAGATGTGAAGCCTCACCGATAAAGTTTAGCAAGAATTACACAAGGACCGACTTCCTCAAGGAAAATAGTATGTCTAATCCCAGTACATCGAAGGGATGTAAGAGTCCACGAACATCTCCTCGAAGATCTCGAATATCCTCTTCTGGAGAATCTTCAGGGGTGGACTCTGACCGGCGTCTTTCATCTTCGCCGGTCTCCGTGTCAAATCGGTTCGAAGCTCTCGAACCAAAATTCAGTATCGGAACACGGACGTCCTCGGCAGAGGACATGGAATTGGAATCTGCCCACACTGGGAGACCCCCAGTAGAAAAAAGGCGCGAAAAAGCGCCAGACAAGAATGCCAGCCCCACAGAAAAAAAGGGCTAAGTTAGTTCGACAACCGCCTGCTCCAAAGTAATGAAGAGTTACCTTGGAACTATCTGTCCCATACACAATGCAATATGGCTATCCTACAATGGAACATACGTGGAATTCGAACTCAACGGCCAGAACTTGAGCTTTTGCTCAAAGAATACGAACCTCTGGTTGCATGTTTGCAAGAGACTAAGCTGCGTCCTCATGACGCTTTCCATCTAAGGCGATACACCCCAATACGGTGTGATGTTACACCAGAAGAGGGTGTACCGGCACATGGCGGCGCTATGATACTTATCAGAGATGACGTATATATGCAAACTCTACCTTTGCACTCTGATATACAATCAGTTGCTGTACGGATTAAACTGCCAAACATCCATTTCACCATCTGTAATCTATATCTGCCTCCGTCTCATGACTTCTCTCACAATGAGTTAGAAGATCTAGTTTCCCAGTTACCAACACCGTTTCTGTTGGTGGGAGACTTCAATGCGCACCACCCACTTTGGGGTTCAAGTCGCGCTTGTGCGAGAGGTACACTCATTTCCGATTTTTTGGACAGTCACAACCTAGCTCTCCTCAACACTGGAGAGCCTACATTCATTTCGGACTCTCACAATAGTTTCTCGCATCTTGACCTTGCAGTTTGTTCACCTCAGTTGGCAGTCTCCTTACAATGGAATGTCATCTCTGATTTACACTCTAGTGACCACTTCCCATGTCTTATTAGTCTCTTGACGCAACATACATTTTCCACTCGAATGCCCAGATGGCGTTTGGACCATGCCAACTGGAACCTTTACACCCAGTTGGCTGTCTTTACCTACAACGAGCATGACTCAGTGAATAATTTGGCGCAGCATCTCACGGAGACGATTCTCTCTGCTGCTGAACAATCGATTCCGCGGTCGACTACACACCCCCGTCGATTTCCCGTTCCCTGGTGGACGGAAGAATGTCGGAATGCCATTCGTGCTCGAAGGCGTGCACTTAGGGTTTTCCAACGTCACCCTACTTTGGAGAACCTAATCGAGTACAAGAAAATGCGCGCCAGGTCCAGACAAGTCATTAAGGATAGCAAAAAGTCATCATGGAGCAAATTTGTAGCTTCATTTAACCGACACACACCTTCCTCGGTTGTGTGGGATAGATTAAGGGGTGTTGCAGCTAAAACGACCCAAATACCAATAGCGGGACTAAAAACAGCCACAGGAGCTGTTGTTGATTCATTTGAAGTGGCCAATACCTTTGGCAGTGCTTTCGCACAAGTGTCTAGCTCGGAAAACTACTCCCCTGAGTTCCTTCCAATTAAAACTCAGGTGGAATCTCAAGGCTTCTCGTTTCGTTCTAGAAACGTAGAAGATTACAATCGCCTTTTCACCATGGCAGAGCTGGAGTATTCCCTGAAATCTTCGCGATGTTCAGCACCAGGACCGGACGGTATTCATGTACAAATGTTACAACGGCTCTCTCCTGAAGGTAAGGCATTCCTGCTCGAGGTCTATAATCGTGTTTGGGTTGACAGTATACTCCCAGAAAATTGGCGGGAGGCCACCGTTATTCCCATCTTGAAGGCTGGAAAGGACCGTCATCTTCCCTCCAGCTATCGTCCTATTTCCCTCACCAGTTGCGTTTGCAAGGTGATGGAACGCATGATCAATGCACGATTGGTATGGTGGTTAGAAAGTCGTAACCTACTGACTAACATCCAGTGTGGTTTTCGACGACGCCGTTCAACTGTTAACCATCTTGTGTCAATATCGACACAGATAATGGACGGCTTTATGAAGAACTGTCAAACCGTTGGCATATTTTTCGATCTTGAGAAGGCTTATTTTACGTGCTGGCGAGCAGGGATTCTACGTTCCCTGTATGCCTGGAACATACGTGGACGCCTACCACTTTTCATTCAGGAGTTTATGAAGGACCGCTTTTTCCGAGTAAGGGTCGGCTCGGTTTTTTCTAATTCTTTTGTTCAGGAGGAGGGAGTACCTCAGGGTTCGGTGCTAAGTGTCACGCTCTTTGCTATAGCAATTAACTCCATCTGGAAATGTGTTCCACCTGGAGTTTCGTCATGCCTATTCGTAGACGACTTCGCTGTCTATTGCACTTCTCAGCGCACGGCGTTCTTACAACGGCGCCTGCAGCAATGTTTGGACAACCTTAGAGAATGGAGCGTGAGAAACGGCTTCCGTTTCTCAACTGAGAAGACAATCTGCGTTAATTTCTGGCGCCGTAGGAGACGATTACCACCTTCGCTCCGATTTGGTCCAGATGAACTTCCCTTCGCAGAAGAGACGCGCTTCCTGGGTTTGATCTTGGACAGGAAGCTTAGTTGGTCGTCGCATATTGCACAGCTAAGAGCGAGATGTGACCGTTCCCTAAATATTATGCGAGTACTGAATGGCAAATCGTGGGGAGCGGATCGAACAATTTTGTTGCGAATATATCGCGCATTGGTCCGATCCAAGCTAGACTATGGGTGTATTATTTATTCGTCAGCACGGCCATCTGTGCTGAGAAGATTAGACGTGGTCCATAATAGGGGCATCCGCATTGCAACAGGAGCTTTTCCAACAAGCCCAGTGGTGAGCCTATACGCCGAGTCCGCAGAACCTCCTCTGCAATATCGGCGTGAGATTCTCTTGGCAAATTATGGTTGTGCACTTAGATGTATGCCTAAGCACCCAACGTTCGTTTCTTTCTTCACCACCACGCTAAGAGAGCGATATAGAAATAGCACCCTTAATCCAAAGCCTGCGGGGTTCCGTTTCCAAGAGCTCCTAGTGAAGCTTGGAGTGGAACTGCCTGTGATGTTCGCCAAGGGCGAGAGACTTTACCCCCCTTGGCTATCTGGTACGCTCCATGTAGATCTTGGGATGACCATACACCAGAAGTCCACGCTGCCTATTTCAAGTATCCGCACGTGTTTCTTAGAATTTTTGTCAGGTTACTCTGACCGTAAATATATTTACACCGATGGATCAAAGAACACCAACGGTGTTGGATGTGCTTATGTTTATGGAACCGAACCATATACATTCGGTTTTCCAAATAGCACTTCCATTTTTACTGCAGAGCTTTATGCAATTTATCGAGCCGTTTTGTATGTTCGCCGCCGTAAATTAGGTGACTGCCTGATTTTGAGCGATTCCCTTAGTGCACTGCAGAGCCTTTGTCAGTTGTACAACCCCCATCCTATTGTACAACGTATCCAGGATGCCCTCCATGTTTTACACGCTTCTGGTGTTGATGTGGTGTGTGCATGGATTCCTGGTCACGTAGGTTTGCCTGGGAATGAAATGGCAGATTTAGCAGCAAAGACGGCAACTACAGAACCCAGAATTATCATCTCACGTGTTACTTCGGAAGACTTTAGGCTTGAAGTGCGGAGAGCGGTGCTGTCGTCCTGGCACGACGAGTGGTCAGCTCTCCGCGGTAATAAGCTTAGAGAAGTGAAAGAACTTCCGATAAACTGGGTAACTTCCTGTCGCACATCTCGTCGCGAGGAGGTTAGTTTGGCTCGATTAAGAATAGGGCATTGCAATTTTTCGCACGGTTACCTATTTAAAAGGGACCCTGCGCCTCTATGTCCGCTGTGTGACCACGTTTTGTCGGTTCGCCACGTGCTCCTAGAGTGTTACTCTCTAGCGCACCTTCGGGATTCTCTGCAGCTGCCTGCCAGACTTGCAGAGGTCCTAGCGGACGACAAAACAGCGGTTGATAGAGTTTTTAATTTTTTAGCGCAGTGCAATATAAATTTGAGGATTTAAAAATTTTTAATTATCTGTTTCTGATTTTGGACATATTTATCACCTTGTTTCATATCTGGCTATTGCCACTGCTTTTTACCTTTGTATATTTTTCTTGTTGCTAGTATTTTTATTTTTTGAGTGAAATTTATATCTGGCTATTGCCATGAGTCTGTTAAGGGCGCTGATGACCTAGAAGTTGAGCGCCCTTAAACCAAATCCAATCCAATTTATGGTTACACATGGACCATATTTCTGAACCGTAGGTGATAACATGTGTTGCCATTCTTTTATATTGTTCAATTATTGATATCTAGCTTTATTTTAAGTTTTCATTTGATTTTTCGGATTGTGTAATTAAATTCTGCCTCGCTGTTCATTTTCTGACATGCAAGAAAGTTGACTTCTAACGTTTATTATTCTTTGTTTTCTAGGATTAATTTTAGTTTTTGCTGTTGTGATTTCTATATTGTATTCTTTGCCAAAATGGTTCATTGTAATACCATCTTTTGTAGTTCATCTCACTTTCTGCTTAAAGGACTTGATTATATGCGAAGACCTGTGTTCTAATGTCAGTGCTCCAATTGCTCCAAGACAAATTCCTCACTATTCATTCCATGATCTTATTCTACCGTATACATAAATATGAAACAGTGTGGTTAACATTAGTCGACTTTGTTCGACCGAACTCTCAATCACTGCTGGTTCTCGCACATATTTACTTTTATTTTGTTCTGCTATAGCTATTTTTATAGCTGTATTAAGTAAAATTCTATTTGTTTTTCCAAGATAGGCACAATTTCGTTTAGCTTGCCATGCACTTTTTGTAATCTATGGACAAGATATGTGTCTAGATTATACTTCCTGCGTTTCTCAATTATTTGCTTCACGGACAAACTTTATCTTTACAGCTTAGCGCCTTCCTAAAACCTGGTCTTTGTTGTAGTACTAGTAATCATATTATATTCGTTAATAAGTTGTTTGTGATCTTTGCATATGATTTACATCCTGCTGAAAGAAATGCGATTCCTCTATGATTAAGTTTCTGTCCGATCACCTGTTTCAATAACGGTGCAAAAGGAAACCTACTCATGCCACTTCTTACTATTTCTACACCTCGACTGTTTACCCGTAAATTAACTATGGGTAACTATGGGTAATATCTTCAGCTGTGTCAAATTACCCCCGTAAGTTTACATAAGACTTTCTCTGAAAATCATTACTATTTATTATTTGGTATTTAAAATAGTCATAGGCATATACTCTCAGAAATATTTATTAAGGTTTGTGTAAAAACTTTGTGCATTATAGTGGTTAGCAGTATAGGTTTAAATGTACCCTTAAGATTGAGAATATACAGTCAAAAATAATTATATAAATAATTATATCCTTCAAAGTTATAAATAAAGAAATGCATCTTTGTCTTAGTATTAAATTACACCACTAGAATTGCATTCTAGTCATTTTATGAATATAAGACCCCTTTGGTAAAAGAGTTATATCTCCTTAATAGATTTACAATCTACTACCTATTTAACCTCAGCCATTTCACCTTATTCCATTGAAACGATATTCTCAACTAATCATAAAGACATTGGTACATTCTACTTCATTTTTGGTGCTTGAGCAGGAATACTTGGAACATCATTAAGAATTTTAATTCGAACTGAACGTGTCTGTCTCATAGCTCAATCGGTAGAACACCTGCTTGGTCTGCAAAGGGTTGGTTTCGATTCCTTGTTGGGATGTAGAAAGTTTTCTCTAGCCAAGATTATTCCTCATTCTGCCCATAGTATGGAAGTGAGAACGAGGATTGCGTGCACGCGCGTAAGAGACAGACAGACGGACACACACACACACACACACACACACACACACACACACACACACACACACACACACACACACACACACACACACACACACACACACACACACACACACACACACACACACACACACACACACACACACACACACACACACACACACACACACACACACACACACACACACACACACACACACACACACACACACACACACACACACACACACACACACACACACACACACACACACACACACACACACACACACACACACACACACACACACACACACACACACACACACACACACACACACACACACACACACACACACACACACACACACACACACACACACACACACACACACACACACACACACACACACACACACACACACACACACACACACACACACACACACACACACACACACACACACACACACACACACACACACACACACACACACACACACACACACACACACACACACACACACACACACACACACACACACACACACACACACACACACACACACACACACACACACACACACACACACACACACACACACACACACACACACACACACACACACACACACGGACAGAGAGCGAGTGAGAGACAACAGGGAGCGAGAGAGAGGCAGAGAGAGACAAAGAGAGGGAGGGAGGGAGGGTGGGAGGGAGAGAGATCCAATGTGTAAAACACCAAGAAAAATCACAAATCCAATGACAAATTTCCAAAGGTCAAAGGCCGCCGATACAATTGCAGTTAAAGAAGCAATAATGAAACCCTTAGAAAATAATCCAATGCTTGATTGATAGAGCTACATGGCAGCTAATTAAATCGCTTGAGGAATCAAATTATTTCAGGGGTGATCATTTATTTTTATCCACAAAGGCGGTTATTGGAACACTCCGAGAGTTTCAAGAGGAAATTAAAAGCTTTGAGTTAAGATAGCTTTTGAAGTGAAATAAAGTAGTTCTAAGATTACTTTAAAGCGAAAAGCAGAGATTAGTTAAAGGAGCTAAAAGCAAAGTCATTATGAGTTGTATTTAGAATATAAAAAGGACAGTTTCTATTGCAAGATACACACATCACAGTGCATCTTTACATTTTCTATGACATCTATTATGGATGGAGAAGTGTGATTAAATAAATTATATATAAGGTATTCTGAAGTCAAAAGGACACTTGTACGCAAACGTGTGTGAACAAAATGCTAAAAAACGCTTAGTATTATGTACAACACTTGTAGTAGTTAAGAACGGCACCTTTAAATAATGAAAGGCTAAGTTTATTCATATAATACGTACAAAAGGTTGCCTCAATTTTAGTGTTCTAAAAGTATGCTGTATTGCAAACACAAGGAATAACTAAACAAGTAAGTGGTGAGAAAATTTATGCCAAGCTAACTTTATATGTAATTGTAGTGCTAACGTTCTATATTTTAAAATATTGTGACGTTGATAATTTTAGTAAACTTTTATTGAGGATAAATCTATAGAATTTATGTATTCAGAACAAAATTTATAAACTCCGGATGAATTATTATGCAAGCACTCCATAAGCAGGTTTGAGATATTTAAACTCCTAATTCTGACCACACGGGGAGTCGACTTTGTCTTGCTACCCGAACCTGTGACACTCTGAAGACGTCCACAACCTCTGCCCAAGTAACAACTACATCTATTCTTTTCTAACTTATATTGGAGCACTTTTACATTCTAATGTACCTCTTTTACTTTTGTAAAATATACTTCCTAAACACTAGAATTACACGTCAGTTCTGAATAACAACTCCAGCCCTTAACAAATGATACCTCTGAGCTACCCCCTCCTGAGCGTCCCTTCTAATAGAATTATGTATTTGGGGATGCTTAATAATCGTTCACGAATGTACGTTACATCTGGTAGCGTAGACAAAGGCCTACGTTACATTATACTATATACTTTAAAATATACTATAATGATCTTTTATTGCAAGAACTTGTTAATAATTTTAGCTTCCTTAAATAATAACTTATAAATCCATTGATATCTTTGTAATTACATTTTAAAGAGCTAATTCCTTAACATTAGGAAAAGATATAAGTTTTTATAGTTTTGCATCGTGCGGTGACACAGGTGGCATATGGTCTGCCTAGGAACTCCACTTGATAACTCGGAACGTCATTTGTCGTCAGTTATGTTGGTTGTCCATCCCATTTACCCCTGCAATAAGATTGCGTGTCCAACATACACGAAGATTTTGAAGAAAATAGCACCACCCTAAACTACCCTTTACATGGAAACTTTTTTAAAAATTTTTATTTTCTTGAAAATGGCTCTAACAATTTTGATTAAAATTACAGTGTCACCGCGCTCGCCGCATCTAATTGCCGACAGCCGCAATTGTCACCCATCGCATTATTGTCGGCACTACCGCAAAGGAGCCGAAGGAAAGAGACAGAGAATGGCCGCATTGTTGGGGCGCTTGCCGAAAGAGAGAAAAGGATAGAGGCTACTGGAATCTTCTACTTTGTACCCCAGCGCAATAAGTGAACGTTCCTGAAGCTTCCAGAATAGTGCCTGGGAGATATAAATAGCGGAAAAGTGTGAGTGCGGTCAGTCAGACGTATGTGAAGGTTGAGGAGTTGTGCCGACGGAGACGATGTGAAGCGTTGTGCCGACGGGGAAGAGTTAGTTCTTTGTGTTACGAATTCGGAGCCGTGCTGTTGGAGAATCGGAAAAGACTTTCCTGTTGTTGCAACGAGTGTACAAAGTTACTGTTTACGGAAATAAAAGTGTTTCTTTATCTCGACTACATCTGTCTTCTTTACTTTACTTCACAACCCCCAAACAAAAAAAGTTACACTGGTGTCAGAAGTGGGATCCGTCGAATTGCTTCTAGTTTCGTTACATCGTCAGAAGTTGCAACGTTAGAACCAAGATGGAGGGAGATTCGGAAACCAGGATGATGGCAATGATGAAAGAATTATTTGCCAAAATGGAAACGTCATACGACAACCTCGTTGCCAAAGTGAAGACGGCAAACGACAACCTCTTTGCCGAGCTGAAAGAAGAAATAAAGACGAGACACAACCTCGCTGCCGAGCTGAAAGAGATGAAGACGGCAAACGTCAACCTCGTTGCCAAAATGAAGACGAGAAACGACAACCTCGCTGCCGAGCTGAAAGAGATGAAGACGGAGCTATCGGCGAAAATTGACGGCGAACTGATTGGCGTGACGGAAGACGTGAAAGAACTCGGCGAAAAGGTGGAAGACCTCTGCCAGCACGTGGACGTCGTGGAGGACGACGGGGAACGTCTTGGCGCCCTGGTAGTAAGAGTTGACGAGAGCGTCAAAGTACTGGATGCCAGGGGCAGGCGGAATAGCGCGGAGCCGGGGAGGGAGCACCTAGTGGCCGAGGCGACAGTTGCGCCCGTTTCGGATGATATGAGGGAAGACGTGGAACAACTCGGCGAACTGATTGGCGTGACGGAAGACGTGGAACAACTCGGCGAACTGATTGGCGTGACGGAAGACGTGGAACAACTCGGCGAACTGATTGGCATGACGGAAGACGTGGAACAATTCGGCGAACTGATTGGCGTGACGGAAGGCGTGGAAGAACTCGGCGAAAAGGTGGAAGACCTCTGCCAGCATGTGGACGTCGTGGAGGACGACGGGGAACGTCTTGGCGCCCTGGTAGTAAGAGTTGACGAGAGCGTCAAAGTACTGGATGCCAGGGGCAGACGGAATAGCACAGACCCGGGAAGGGAGCACCTAGTGGCCGAGGCGACAGTTGCGCCCGTTTCAGATAACGAAAGTGTACGTCTCGGGGAAGACAAAGGGGCAGTTCAGAGACGTCGTCGAGGATCCTCTGGAGGAGTGTGTCGGGTACGTAACCAACCAGGATACGACGTGCAGGACGATCAGCAGGGAAGCGCACAAGCAAACGAGCATCACGCGAGAACCGACTTGGCGTGTGACATGGGGGGACCGTCGGAGCCATCCAATCACCTGACGCATAGTGCCGTGAACGGAAGAATGGTGGACATCATCGTGGACGGCAGGATACAGGAGAGGCCGTGCCGAGCACGAGTGAACACGAGTGCAGCGGTGGACGCGACTCGCGCGGATGTGGTGGGGTTTGTTGCTGGACCCATCGGAAGCAAGGTGGCTGCGAAGGTGCGCCAGAGAGGTCGGTGGACACGGTACCCAATGAGCCGTTTCCAAGTACGCAGGATGGCCCGTCAACACACCAGGAAGAAGGGCAACTGGACGAGGGACCGTCAAGACCAGTGGTACTGTTGCAGAATTTCGAAGCAGGATGGCATACGTCGTCCTACCCAGACCAAGGGACACTATCCAACAGATATACCTAGGATCGTGCCTCCTGGAGAAGAGGTTCGATGGGATAGTCCGCCGGGGCGCAAGGGAGATGCCGCAGTGATAGTGCTGGTCGGGACGACCAGCTCTGAGGAGGGAGCAGTGTCACCGCGCTCGCCGCATCTAATTGCCGACAGCCGCAATTGTCACCCATCGCATTATTGTCGGCACTACCGCAAAGGAGCCGAAGGAAAGAGACAGAGAATGGCCGCATTGTTGGGGCGCTTGCCGAAAGAGAGAAAAGGATAGAGGCTACTGGAATCTTCTACTTTGTACCCCAGCGCAATAAGTGAACGTTCCTGAAGCTTCCAGAATAGTGCCTGGGAGATATAAATAGCGGAAAAGTGTGAGTGCGGTCAGTCAGACGTATGTGAAGGTTGAGGAGTTGTGCCGACGGAGACGATGTGAAGCGTTGTGCCGACGGGGAAGAGTTAGTTCTTTGTGTTACGAATTCGGAGCCGTGCTGTTGGAGAATCGGAAAAGACTTTCCTGTTGTTGCAACGAGTGTACAAAGTTACTGTTTACGGAAATAAAAGTGTTTCTTTATCTCGACTACATCTGTCTTCTTTACTTTACTTCACAACCCCCAAACAAAAAAAGTTACAATATGTTTAAGATATTTGCATTTTCTGGCTATAGCCTATGTACCCATGTAGTCCTGTTTACTCTGGACAACTCGTAAAGCGTAAGAGAGAGTCTGAGAAGGTGTAACTCAGTAGAATGTCCTTTTCGAAAGCCAAACTGTGAATTTGAGAGAGCAACACATTAGATTTTTTAAACTTAATTGTACTACAGAAGCTATATATAAAAATAAGGCGAATTTTCGGGAATAGTGTCGATTGTCGTAGTAGGTTGGAAAATTAAAAATTTTTGTTTGTTATTTAACGACGCTGTCAATTGCCAGGATCACATCAGCGTCGCCGGTGTGCCGGAATTTTGTCCCACCGGAGTTCTTTTGCATGCTAGTAAATCTACTGACACGGAGCTAGATGTGTAATAATGTTGCTAACCTATGCATGAAAAAAGAGGAGATATGTTAGTGATACGTTTAATGTGAAAGCAGAAGTATCTGTGGTTGGGTGAAATGAGTAGCAAATAAAGTGAAAATGGCGTGAATCAGAAACCTAAGCTTATGCAAACAGGGTAATAATGATAATTATTGTTAAGAAAATGCAGGCTCGCTTAACTCGCGTGGTTTGGTGTAAGAAAAAGCAGTACATAAGTAGACATAATCATTCTGGCAGGTTTCAGTTTTTGCCCTTGGGTTGGCAGTGAAGGAAATGGCGTAATTTATTGATATTGCAACAGATTTTGTACGGAACAAAGAATGGTCTTAGCCTTGCAAGCATGTCAAATGTCAAATCGCACATTTGATCTTCACGTCTCCAATTTCATTGACATTAAATCAACGTGTTCTGTGGATGAAAAACACCTATTCTTTTGTTAGTCTGTAAATTAATTATTTTGGTGAATATGGAACATTAAATTTTCGGATATTTTATGCGCACCAGTCTACATAAGTATAAATATCTCAGGTATTGTTTTTCAGATAAATATGATCTATGGCTCATTTTGAAGATAGAAATTTAAACTTCATTTATACGTTAAACAAAAAATAGTTTAATATTTCATATTTTTACAAAGTCATTAACTTTACAAACATCACTAGTATTTACATTAAATTTCCGGGAAAAAATTTAAAACGTAGCTTGATGATGCCATATAGTCCCAGAAAGAAATCAGATTGGAATTCCAAATAAATACAGAGAAATTAAATAACTTACCAACTGTACTAGCTCATTGCGTATAATGTGTTGCAATTCCGCGAAGGTCAAACTGTCAAGCACAAACACTGAAATAGCTATAGCAGATACTTTAGGGTATCACTCTCTACACACGGTACAAAGTTAATATTCCACGATTTAAAATTACAATAATAGATATACACTTTCAGTCATTACACTTCAAGTTACACTGATTTTAAATACCCACCTCTATCCCTTCGCGTTCAAACGAATAGTGTTTTATTAATGCCTGAGATGCAGATACTGGAACAACACAATGTAACTGTAGAGTGCCTCCCACTACTTTTGCTTGTTGGTATCTTGAGTAAAAAGTATTATGTCCCGTGTGTTTGCTATCGTAGAAAAAGTTGAAGACATTTGTATTTCCGATGAAATTGTCTTCAACTTTTTCTGCGATAGCGAACACAAGGAGCATAATATTTTTCAATGTTATCAATGAAATCGGAAACGTGAAGGTCAAATTTTGTGTGATTTGAAATGCAATGACTCGTAATAAAATCAGTGGGTGTATTATACAAGGCCATTTCGACATGACTGTGGTGCAGGATCTTAAGATCATATAGAATAGTGTCAAAGTCCTCGTTAAAATGCACGCGTGAGACATGGGTAATAAGCATTAAGGAAAAATCAAGACTGGAGGCACCTCAAATGAGATGAAGATCCTTATTGGGTTTTATTAGAAAATAAAATCTAATGTGTTGCACTCACATGACTTTCTCTACTTTTGTACCAACCATTCTTACAAACTCTTATTCCTATATCTTCTTCGTGTTCGTTAAAATAAACATTTGTACAAATTATCTTATCGGTTATTTCCTTGTAGGTGCAAGGGGAATATTGGAATACAGTAGGCTTTGAGCGATAGTCAAATCTTTTAAAGCTTGGAGATTCCGTTCTCTTTGCACACGTAACATATAAAAAATGAACGATGTTCCATTTCACGAAAGCTTTAAGTTTTCCGAAATTCACACACATAACAAGGAATATCTCCGAAATAGTTCAACCTACAAGAAAATTTATTCAGACATAAATTGTGTATTTTAGCAAGAGCTACATTTTTTTGTATAGTATGATTTGGTCTATTTCTAACGGTTTACCAGTTATGCAAAAGTCCTCCAGCGTAAATACGACCACAGGGGCTATTGCCAGAGAATTCAAGATATACATTTCATTTGTCATAAAAATATATCAAACATATGGAATTTTAATCAAAATCATTAGTCATTTTCAAGAAAATAAAAATTTTCGAAAAACCTTCCATGTAAAGGGTAGTTTAGGGTGGGTATATTTTCTTCAAAATCTTAGTGTCACATCCTTGAAAGACATTAAACTTAAATACCAACTTTGGTTTTTAACCGACTTTTCGTTTTCGAGTTATGCTGTCCACAGACTGGCACACAGACACACAGACGGACCTTTTTCTAAAAATCTGATGTGTTGCACACATATACTCTTATACATATCATTCTTACAAACTCTCATTCCTATATCTTCTTCTTGTTAGTTAAGATAAACATTTGTACAATTGATCTTATTGTTTATTTCGTTGTAGGTGCAAGGGGAATGTTAGAATACAGTAGGCTTTGTGCGATTGTCAAATGTTTTAAAGCTTTGAGATTCTGTTGTCTTTGCACACTTAACATATACAAAAATAAAGAACGATCCATTTCACGAAAGTACTAAGTTTTCCGAAACTCACACACATAAGGAATATCTCCGAAATGGTTCACCCTACAAGAAAATTTATTGAGATATAAACTGTGTATTTTAGGAAGATCTACGTTTTTTGTATACTACGATTTGGTATATCTCTAACGGTTTACCAGTTATGCAAAAGTCGTTCAGAGTAAATACGACTACAGGGGCTATAGCCAGAAAATTCAAGATATACATTTCATTTGTCATAAAAATATCTCAAACATACAACATTTTAATCAAAATCGTTAAAGCCATTTTCAAGAAAATCAAAAGTTTCGAAAAATGTTCCATGTAAAGGGTAGTTTAGGGTGGGACTATTTTCTTCAAAATATTCGTGTCGCATCCTTGAAAGACATTAAACTTAAATACCAACTTTGGTTTTTAACCGACTTTTCGTTTTTGAGTTATGTTGTCCACAGACTGTCACACAGACACACACACACACACACACACACACACACACACACACACACACACACACACACACACACACGGTGCCTTTTCTAAAAATGGTTAATTTTTTTTGTTTTTTTTTGTTTTTTTTTGGATCCAGGGGGCCTCAAAAGATATACTTGCGGTGAAATCTCGACATCGAATTTTTGGGTGGAATACAATACTTCCCCTACTTACCAGTAGAGAAAGTAAAAATCGGCTTCAGAATATAAGAGGAATACACATGAGGAAGGAAACATTGTGGAAGAAATTATAAGATATCCGAGCAAGTGGAAAGATCACATTAAAGGGATGGAACCTTCTAGACTGCCACGGCAAGCACTATTTTACAAACCATTAGAACGAAGAGATATATGACGACCTGAAATGAGCTGAAGAGAACAGCTTGATTAACCTCAGAAATGTTTAAATGCCTAATTTATGTTAAAAAAAAAGAAGAATATTGGTTAAGAAGATAATGTGGAGCATTATCGCTTTCTGAGATACTGAAATGTTATCAAAACCTACTATAAGGCTATTACAGTGACTATTGCGTATAGTTACATTTGTGCATTGGACTCGCAAAAGTGAGGAAAAAGAATTATATATTTTCCATATTTTAGTCGGATCTTGCCAATAAATATGATTAAATAAATAGGTATAATTACTTCACATAACATGTATGCATCTATGCTAATTTCTTTAATTGCAGTACTTTGTACAAAATCTTACGTCGCTTTGCAATTGTTAACAAATTGTATAGTGCATTTTGTTAATCACGAGGCATTATGTGGTCTACAACACAGCCATTAGAGAGGAAGTAAGCTTAGTGGTGCAGGCTATTAGTTAAGTTTAACTCGCACAGCACCACACGAGTACAGGTACTGAATAACGCTGTTAATGAGTTTTACAGGTGCTTTTGTTCACTACGGCTTTTGCTTCGTCATAAATAACGTTCCTATGGGTGTTAGTGAGCTGCCACTCAACTCCCGAGGGCATTTACCACCTTTGTATCAGCGATCAACTTCAACTAAAACACCCCCCAATAGACGGAATGTTTTTCATTACATCAAGTTATTTCGTGTTAATGAGCTCAGCTGAAAAGTTTCCTCACAACTTCACAAACAGATGGGATTAGCTTTCTTTCAATCTATGCAGAACTCTTCGTACAGATTTTAGTTCATTCCTCAACCTTGGTTACTGCTGAGATTTATTTGTTAATTCGATTTAGTAAAGTTTTCCAGATTGGTTATTAAGATTTCTTATTAGTAATTTGTTTTAACAATATATCTGGATTTCAAATCGATACAGTGAAATTATACCCAGAGTGAATAGTTAGAAAGCTGATGCATTACATTCTTATTGTCTTTCTTCACTTATTCTTCTATAAGGTATTGTTTTATTGTGGTCTTTTTCATAGTCCCTTTAGCTTAGTCATATCGCGACAGTACAATCTTTTGTACATTTAACACTGGAATTGGAATATAACATAACATTTAATATTGGAGTCAATTGTACTTCATCGTTGACGGATTGGCGGTTGGTCCTCTTTTAAAAGGATTGATAACTGGTGTATAAGAATTCTTAGTGTCCGTCACTATTCCGAAGACAGACCTTGCAAATACAAACAGTTGATGACAGATTTACTGAAACTCCACTGCTAATAATTCAGTAGGTATTAAAAGCTACTTCCCTGTGGTATAAATCACTTCACGTAAATTGCTACTCCTACGCCGGCATGACTGGCATTGATTCGGTTTTTGTGATACTCTATCTCGGAAATTAGTTTCCTGTAGACATAAGAGTTCAGGTGGCGTTAATTAATCAGAAGTTGTAAGTATTCAAATTGCGGTCGGAAGCCATTGATATTCCATTGTATTAGTTTAGACTTCATGTTGTGAGCACTGAATGGTTAGTACTTTGACGATTCTGGGGAGAATTAGTTTTCTAGGTTATTTTGCTTAAAGCTGACCTTTGTCATTTCTTTGTTTTGCCTAGTGAAATTTGGTAGTTTTTTAATGACACGGGTGTCTATGGTTTTAATTGGTTTGCGTGTATAAAATGGGTGTAGTGTTTGCAGTGCCTGTGCTAAATCATGAAGGTTATCTTTATAGCTGAGAGCAATTATAATTCAAACCCACAGTGTTTTCAAATAAACTGAGAACTGTAAGTAGCTTAGGGTAAAGGCATCCGGATCTTTTCTATTAATTTTATAGCACTTTTTTTATTTTTTATAATTGTCAGCTTGGCATTCAATTCAGTATTTTGATCGTCTGTTTTTGGCTTTTTAACAGAACAGTTGGTTTTTACAGGCTTTTTATTAGGGGTATCTTCATGGTTTGGACAGTGTTGTTCACGATCTTCGTCATTTATGGGCGTTGCGTCACTTCTGGTAGACGATATTGGTCTTCTGTATCCTTGTAGTTTCAGGTCTTTTGGCGTCTGATTGGGTAAATAAATGTTCAGAGGAGTGCAATCCATGAGATTTCCAGATGACAACTCGGGGTATGTGACACTAGATTTGTCTTGCTTTGTTTCACGGTCATTTGATGCAGTATTAGTAGAAATAGCTTCTGGTATTGCATAGGGAACAGAAATGATGTTTTTCGGGGGATGCGTTTTTCTTCTTCTTCCGCTGATTAGTTCAGGGTACGACGAGGGGTCGGATTTAGTGTTGGGCTTTGGTTGTTGTGGGTTTCTGCCACTAAGTTTGGGCATAATTTCTCCGGGTGTCCTTTCCATTTACACAAAAAGCAGTAGGTGAATCTGAGGACACAAACCCAGTATGCAGCCCCTTCGTATCAATTTTTAAAGTATTATGTCCATGAGAAATATAAATTTGTCTTCAAAAACTTGGGATATTTGAGAATCCAGGAAGAGATAGTCGTGCTCTGATATGAGATTTCTTGTGCATAGGTTTGATACCTAGACTTTCTAGTTGATCTTCAATAATGTAGTTGGGAATTACTGGACAAACATTGGATAATCTTATTCTTCGGATTCTTGTTAGAAGGGATCGCATCTCCAGTGGTAAGTTGTTTACATATATCTTAGAGTGTTTGCTAGTTACGATAGATTTGCGACACGTTTCTTGTTAGAGAGGAAAAAAAAAAAAAAAAAAAAAAAAAAAAACTTCTCCCGTCTGAAATGCCCGAAACATACCTGATGTGGTTAGGTGAGATCAGATTTGCAGGCTCGGGCAAGTAGTCTTTTATGCTTGTAGCATTGTAGGATTCAATAATTAATCCTTGTAATTTAGATGGGTTTGAGGCAGCAACTGCCGAGTGTGTTAAACTTGGAGAAAGAACACTTCTATTGTACTTGATTTCGATAAGTGATGTATTTGTTCGATGTTTTCGTTTGTCATTTTGTTGCTTAGGTTTCGTAAGATAATTTGTACAAATGTTTATCTCAACTAACACGAAGAAGATATGGGAATAAGAGATTGCAAGAATTGTTAGTACAAGAGTAGAGAAAATCATGTGAGTGCAACACATCAGATTTTTATATTCTGCATTGTTCAGTATACGAAAACTATTTATTTTAGTCATTTAAGTCATCCCTTTATAAAATGATTAATTTTACACTAAATAAAAATGATTAATTTTACCAGTCAATAACTCCGGTATCAACCCATGAGCTCTTAAGAGGAAGAAGAAAACTCTTGACTGGATAACCCGACAGGAGGCCGTGACAGCAAAGAAATCAACTTATAAACGTTCTCCGATATACATCAATAACCTGAATCCAAAAGACGCTCACCGTACATAACGGATAAGTAGAACGAGTCTACTAAATATGCTTTCTCGTATGTTAACAATTAAACGAGTATAACAAGCGGGTTAGTAAGACATTATTAAAAATCCTCACACAGCAAACTAGTGTACACCATCAGAAGCAATGGCAGCTGCTGAGTACAGCAGTCTACCGTCTCACAACGTCGACACAACCACCATGAACAACAGCACTATAAGAAACTCCAGCTATGCTACAGTTACTCAGACTTCTCCCAAGAAAGAAGAAGCTATCATCATCGACTCCCATGAGGGTCTTACCGTCAGGGACTATGCTCTCGCAGTAAGTAGATTAACCGATCCAAGTAACATAAAGTTTATCTCACGGATCTCTAACTCCAGAATATGCATATACCTAACGTCATCTAAAGTAGCAGAATCACTGGTTACCAAACATCCTAAAATAAATATAAACAATGTTACTCTTCAGGTCCGTCCTCTAATTACTCCAAACAAAAGAATCGTTCTTTCAAATGTGTGTCCAGTTATACCAAACTCACTCATAGAAACTCAGCTAAATGCATGTGGAATTAAACTAATGTCAAACATTACCTACTTAAGAGCTGGCATTTCAGAGCCAGGACTTTCCCATATCCTTAGTTTCAGACGTCAGTTTTATATTCCACCCAATGATGTGGAGAAATTACCTCCAAGCTTACAGATCCTATATGAAGCCACTAAATATTGGATATACCTAACAGCGGATACCCCTACCTGCTTCATCTGCAAGCAGGAAGGCCACTTTGCAAAACATTGCCGTGAAGCTGACGGTATACAAGAAACTACTCCTCAGGTCTTGAACAGAGACATGTTTCCTGAATTGCCTATCGCTACCAAAAACCTCCAGGACCGTCCCCCTTCCCCTCCTAAAGGAAAAGATACTGAACAGCAGCAAGCACCTAACCTCACTTCTACCCCTGAGCCCATCCTGCTATTTCAAGACGAACGCAACAATTCCCCAGAACCTATGCTAATAGAAACACAAATAAGACCTAAACGACCAATATCAAACAGCACATCTGATACAGAGGATAATGCTTATGGAAAAGAAGCGCGGCACCTCCTCGCTTCACAGCAGGCTAAGAAGGTTAAGAAAGCAAACCTTATTTCGTCAATAGCTGAATCTCTCAGACCAATTAAACATATTATCGACGCAGACACCCACAATTATGCACTAAACTTCAGTCAGTTCCAAAGCTTTATGGAAAACAGTGTTGGAGAAACAAACATTATTCCCATAGCTTTGGAATACACTTCAGATCTAGAATCTCTAGTGAACACAATGCAAAAAGTCTATTCCTACTATACAGAGCGTAGTATAAAGACCAGAAGTAGTAAAATTCAAAAAAAGTTGCTGGAATGCATTAATCAGGTCAACAATGCCTCCGAGCGAACAAAACCGATGTGTCCCGAAAACTAATCGCCATAGATATAACACCTTATCCCATAAACAAAATTAACATATGAATAACATACTTCAATGGAATATTAATGGTTTCCATGGCAATTTCGAGTTTCTTAAACTCTTGATCAATAAACATAACCCTGCAATTATGTGCATTCAAGAAACTAACTTCAAAGGAAACTATGTTGCATCATTACGAGGTTATACTCAATATCACAAAAACCGCAAGGACTGCCTCCATGCTAGTGGCGGCGTAGTAACCTACGTTAAAGACAGCATTAAACATCAAGCAATACCGCTTACAACTGAACTTGAAGCAATTGCCACTAGAGTAAACCTTCCTACACCTATTTCCATTTGCAACATATATCTACCAAATAAAAGCCCACTTGATTTACATGCACTGCAGGAGTTAACACAACAACTTCCTAAGCCATTTATTATACTGGGCGATTTTAATAGCCATAGTGCTATATGGGGTTGTAAGCATACCAACGCAAGAGGTAAAATAGTGGAACAGCTCTTGCACAACGAAAATCTCAATATGCTTAACGATACCTCACAAACACACTTCAGTATAGCCAACGGTACTTCCAGTGCAATCGACTTAACATTAATCACTCCTGATATCCAAGATAAATTTGAATGGACAGTCGCCAAGCAATTACATGGCAGTGACCATTTCCCAATTTTATTAACTAATGCAAATAACATTCCTTTAAGTTTTAACTGTCAGCCACGATGGAATTTAAAATGCGCAAATTGGAACAAGTTCAGAGCACATGTCTCTGACAATTTATCCTATCTAACATCCCCCATGAATTTCAGTCAGTCAGATACTAACAAACTAGTAAACTCGTTTGCAGAAATGATTTTCAATTCCGCCGAGGTCACTATTCCTAGGATATACCCTGTTTCTAGGAAGACTGTATGCTGGTGGAACGAAGAATGTAAAACAGCGATAGCATTAAAAAATAAAGCCTATTATAAATACAAAAGGCAACCTACCCCCACACACAAAATCGAGTTTCAAAAAGCCAGAGCTAAAGTACGTCAAGTAGTAAAGCACAGCAAGAAAGAGTCCTGGCTAACATTCGTGTCCACTGTAAACAGAAAAACCACGTCACGAGTGGTATGGCAAAAAATTCGCAAAATACGGGGATCTTACGATGGAACACATAATATAGTTTTCCACAATTATACAACAAACACTACAAGTAATGACCCCCAAACCATAGCAAACATACTGGCGCATACTTTTGCAGAGGCCTCAAGAGAAGAAGCTTGCGAAAGCAAGGTGACTCACTACTACCAACCTGACGAAAATAACCAAGAAAACTACAATGATAACATTACTTTCATGTAATGTAATCATGGAGGCACCTGAAAAGAGTAAATGCTCCAGCCCTGGGCCGGATAACATTCCTTACGTAATGTTAAAATCCTTACCGCAAGATGGACTGGTTTACTTTCACGAAATCCTTAATTAATTATATATGGAACTCAAGAACTTTTCCTAAACAGTGGTGCACAGCAACTATAGTACCCATCCCCAAACCAAACAAAGATCTTACTTCACCTGAAAGTTTCAGACCTATAGCCCTCACCTGCTCTATGTGTAAAATACTTGAAAAAATTATAAATAACCGATTGCGTTGGAAACTAGAGAAAATGCAGTTGTTCACCGAACTTCAAAATGGTTTCCGCCAGTTTCGATCCACCACTGACCATCTTTTAATACTTGATTCTGAAATAAAAGCTGCATTTACACAGAAATAACATCTCATGGCAATAAGCCTAGATATAGAAAAAGCGTATGATAAAGTTTCACGAGCTTACATACTCAAAACAATACGTAACATCGGTATCCGTGGTAATTTATATCACTTTATTGACAACTTCCTTCAGGAATGGAAAATTAAAGTTCGCTACAAAGGAACCATGTCAAAAGAAGAATCCATTAATAGAGGTGTTCCACAGGGATCAGTAATCAGTGTCACACTATTTCTCATAGCTATCAACAGTATAGTAAGCAGTATTACACCACCTGTAAAAGGTATACTATTTGCAGATGACCTAACTATCTTTTGTAAGGGGAAAAACCCCTTTACTACTGCAACACTTCTTCAAGAAACACTGGAAAATCTGCACACTTGGACTAATCATGCTGGTCATATCATAAATCCAAATGCATATGCTTCTCCAAATCACCATGTAAAGTCTCAAGCCCCACAATCTGCGTGGATAACAAGCTAATCGACTCAGTGAAGGCTATCAAAATTTTAGGTTTAACGTTTGATGCAACTCTAAGCTGGAAACATCACATTGATGATATGAGAAATGAATGCCTCAGAAGATTAAATGTACTAAAAACCCTAAGCTGCAAAAACTGGGGTTTTGATCTCAGTACCCTCATACGAACGTATCAAGCTCTCATTAGAAGTAAACTCGACTATGGAGCCCAGATCTACAATACCGCTAAATCTTCAGTTTTAAAGAAACTAGACACAATTCAAACAGCAGCTCTAAGAATATGCTTGGGAGCTTACAGAACCGGCCCTGTTTCTGCCTTAACAATGGAAACCGACGAACCACCATTGAACGTCCGCAGAACAGATCTGAGCCTAAAATTCACCTTTAAAACTTTAGGAAGACCCGAATCATTGTAATACCAGTACGTCCTCCCAGAAACGTCCAACCAACGTTTACAGGCTAATTCACAAAAAGAAATGTCATTTAAATCTAAAATAAGCAGGTACATTGAAGAATATAACATAGAAGTTCCTGCCATAATGCCCAGAAAGTTTCATTGTCTACCACCTTGGAGAATACCAACTGCTCAACTAAATTTGAATATTACAGCTTACCATAAATCCCATACAGATGCATCTTGCTATAAACAGCTGTTTCAAGAAATAACAAATGCCTACCGTAACCATACATTTATCTACACTGATGGTTCCAAACGGACAGCGACAATGGATGTGCCATAATTACCCCAGATAAGAAACTTCAGCTGAAACTCCCTAAATATTATTCCATATTCTCCTGCGAACTTTCTGCACTCAAGCAAGCTTTAACATACATCATCCAATCTAGTGAGAGTAAATTTCTTATAATTTCTGATTCATTAAGCTCTCTCCAAAGTCTCAGAGATCGTTCAACTGACCTCCAACTGCTTCAAGATATTCACAGTCTTTATTCCATTGCTCTAAATAAAAAGAAAATAGTTACTTTCATTTGGGTCCCTTCACACTGCGGCATTAAGGGCAACGAAGAAGCGGACAAAGCTGCTAAAGAAGTAAGTCGGTTAACAGACACACATGAACAGCAAGCAGTACCTTATCGTGATATTACAAAGTACTTCTCCACACTAATAAAAACAAAATGGAAACAGGCCTGGAATCAATCGCCTCCAGAAAAACTACACATGGTAAGGAAAGGAGACACCAATTATTCCCCTGTCTATTCTCTTAGCAGGAAAGAGCAGGTAATTATCTCACGTCTCCGCATTGGTCATACAAGGTTAACCCATTCATACCTCCTCAGCAAAGGCCAGGCACCACAATGTGAAGTCTGCAACACCCGCCTCACAGCAAAACATCTCCTCACAGAATGTAAGCAATACGCTACACAACGACAGCTTCATCACATCACTGGAGACTTATCCACCACTCTGAACACGCCATCCAACTGCAGAAGGGTATTATCATTTCTCAAAGGTACGGGCTTGCATGAGAAAATATAATATGAAGGATATTTTTGTTGTACTGATTTGATTGTATTCTCATGTTTTTGGTAAAATAATTGTATCAAATTTATTGTATACCGCTGTATTTCATAGAATAGTCGCGATATGACTTAATTGTTAAAGCGACTCTAAATAAATTAAAAAAAAAAAAAAAAAAAAAACAACAACAACTCTTGACTTGTTCCTTAAGTTTTAAGAAAATACAAGACGAAAGCATTAGTTTGTATTTGTGTTCCAGTAACCTTCCCGAAATTGTACTGTTTGACCTTTACACTTCATATGAAACTCCATAGAGAGGTAATTGCTAACATATACATATGTCGTTTTAATCAATATTACTTTATCTGCAGAACACTTGTGTAGGTTTTCTGACAAGACTATATATTCGTGAGCAGTTATAGTTTGCTAAAAGCTAATGTTGAATACATTAGCTGAAGATTGATTCTTACGTCTCCACAATAAACATTTAAGTTTTATCCTTGTCGTGTCATTGTCGGTTGGAAAGATATTTTCTGCATTATTTTTAGAGCTAATTGATATGCAAAGCTGTATATCCTTCACTCAAGTCGAGGGCTATCATCCATCTTTTACCACCACAGAGCTGTCCACCCACTGTACTTCTAGAACGACGTTCGCTCTAATTTTACATTTATTTCTTCATCGAACTCCACTTTTATTGTGAAACCATACTACATAGGACAAAGAGGATTCAGACTACCTCTGCTTAGCTAACTTCCAAATTCCAAGGTCTCGGGTTGATTCCCGACTGGAGAATCCGAAGTTTTCATTCTGGTTTTCACTTGTTGCATTCCAGTTTTCATTTCTGCCATGTCGTTCTTTCACCACTTCTTCCTTTTCGCTTTCGTGGCTTTCGTTTCACTCCTCACACCAGTGTAACTTTATTAACTTCTCAATTGTGTTTATCTTATTTTTACATTCAGCGATGGCCTCGCACAACTCAAATTAACGCATAAACTGAACTTTTTACGTCAGTTTTCAATATTAACCCTTTCAACCTAGTCTGTTAGCTATCGCGTATCCATGGCAACGTCGACTCATGTCCAGGAGCATTCAATTGCAGATGCTTGTTGTTGTAGTGTTTAACGCCCGCTTTTACTACTACGGCACCGCAGGCGGTGACACTGATGATACATGAAGATGGAGCACCGGTAGAATGAGATGGCGGGGGAAACCGGAGTACCCGGAGAAAACCGCCCTGACGCCGCTTCGTCCACCACGAATACCACATGCGGGTCCCTGGGATATGCAGATGCTTCCCAAAGAAGTCTGAAGCAATGCCACAATATAATGTAATGGAGGAAACTGACCGGTACATATACAGGATGAGTCAGATTAATGCCAAATAATTTTAAGGAGTGGTTCAGGGGTTATATTTGCAGTGAATGTTTGACCACAAACGTCTTGTTTTCGAGCTAGTGGACATTAAAAGTTTTGAAAACAGACTCACGTCCTTATTTTTATGGCCTTTTTTATAGTCGCTTTTACTTAGTCATATCGGGACTTCAAAATTTTATTTTTTGTACATTTAACATTGGAATTAAAATATAACATATATTGTTATACAAATTGATACACTGTTGACAGATTGACGATTGGTCCTGTTTTAAAAGGTTTAGGTAGTTGGCGTATAAAATTTCTTAAACTGTCCGTCTGAAGTGTGGCACTGTTCGGAAGATAAGATATTGCGAATACAAACAGCTTGTGATAGATTTACTGAAACTGGCACTACTTCTGATTCAGTAGTACTTAGAGGTACTTCCCTGTGATACAAATCACTTTTCACGTAAATTGCTACTCCTCCGCTGGCATGACTGGCATTGTTTCTATTTTTGTGATATACTTAGAACTGTTTTAGTTTATAGACGGAATTATCTCGGCAATCAGTTTCCTGTTGAGTTCAAGTTTGTGTTCATTAATCAAAAGTTGTAAGTATTCAAAGAGCGGGCAAAATCCATTGATATTTCATTACACTTTGAAGCATTTTATATCACTCGATTGACTGCTTCTTATTATGGGTGCCTACGGCTGCTCACACATGAGTCTTAATCTCGGGTATCCGTGGTGGTTACAGAGAGCGACATTGTAGTTTTGTAAGAACCTTCATTTGTTTTACTTTTACACGTTTAAGCTTTGCTGAACAATTTTAAATAAAATAAAATATGCAGTCTCACGTAACCGTTGGAACGTACAGTCACCGTGTTGCTTACAGGTATATCTCTCTCGTAACCATGTCTCTCTCCTACTGTCCCTCAGTCATATCCTTTTAGCTACCCAAACATCCATAATGGCCCTCACTTCATTAAGTGAAGACTTTGCCCTCTGGCGAAACCCCTCGGGTTTTCGATACTTTCAAAACTACAATAGCAGGCTCCTTTTCTTTATGTTGAAGACCTTGCCAAAACTAATTGTATCTCGTTTACCTTAATGTTTGGGACGTTCGCTAATGACCCTCAGTAGTGCCTTTCCCGACCGGCATCCCTTCACCTGTGGTACATATTCTTAACCCTTTGCTATTAATGGATTTTGTAACTTTGATATATTTTGTATATCATAAGCGCTATACAAAAACTGCTACAACTTCATGTTGTGAGCGCTGAATGGTAAGTACTTTGACAATTCAGGGAACAAATTAGTTTTCTGGATTATTTTGCGTAGAGTTGTCCTTTGTCATTTCTTTGTTTTGCCTAGTGAAATTTAGTAGGTTCTTACGGGTGCTTCTGGCTTTAATTGCTTTGTCTCTATAAAATGGGTGTAGTGTTAGCACTGTCTGTGCTAAACCGTGAAGGTCATCGGCATAGATCAGAGCAATTGTTATGTCATTCACACCCACAGTGTTTCAATTAACTGAGAATCTCTAAGTAGCTTAGAGGAAACACATCCGGATCGTTCTGTATTACTTATTTACAGGTGTCAGCTTGGCACTCAATTCAGTATTTTGACCGTCTGTTTTTGGTTTCTTAACAGAATGGTTGGTTTTGACAGGCTTTCAATTAGGGTTATTTTCAGGGTTTGGTCAGTGTTGTTCACGAGCTTCATTTATGGGCGTTATGTCGCCACTGGTAGACGACATTTGTCTTTTGTATCTTTGTGGTCTCAGGTATTTTGGTGTCTCCTTGGGTAAGTTATATACAGAGGATGTGCAATCTATGGGATTTTCAGATCACAACTCGATGATTTATCTTCCGTTGCTTTACAGTCGTTCTCTGGTGCAGTATTAGTAGAAAGAGTTTCTGGTGTTGAAGAGGGAATAGAATTGGTATTTTTAGAGAACAGAGTTTCTTGTTTTCTTCTCCCAGTGATGAGTTCAGGGAACGAAGAAGGGTGGAATTTAGTGTTAGGGTTTTGGTCAGTGTGGGTTTCTGCCTCTGAGTTTGGGTATTGTTTTGCTAGGTGTCCTTCCGATTTACACACTTATAATACTTCGTATTCAGTTTGTAAAGTATCTGGAACTTTCTGGATATGTTTATGAGAAATATAGATTTATCTTAGAAAACTTGGCATATGTGAGAATCCAGGAAGGGATAGTCGTGCGCTGGTTGGAGGTATCTTGGACATAGGTTTGATACCTAGATTTTTAGTTGGTTTTCAATGATGTAGTTAGGAATTACTGGACAAATACTGGATAATATTATCCTTTGGATTTTTGTAAGAAGGTGGTGGTGTGTTGTTTACATATATCTGAAAATATTTGCTAGTTAGGTTGTCTTGTTAGAGAGGAAAAGAGCTCCCTTCTGAAGTGCGTGAAACATATCGGATGTCGTTAGGTGAGATCAGATTTGCAAGCTTCAGCACATAGTCTTTTGGCTTATGCCGTCCTAGAATTCAAGAATTAAATCTTGTTCTTTAGATGAGTTTGAGCCAGTAACTGCCGAGAAGAAGAAAGAACACTTGTCACTTGAGTTCGATAGGTTATGTATTTGTTTGATGTTTTCGTTTGTCATTTAAGTTTCGTCCTTTGGTATTAGTGCTATGAATCTTTGGGTTTATCTGCCAATGTCTATTAGCAGAGGAGGCCATGGTTGTTTTCTCAACAATTTGAGGTTAGCTGTTAAGAGTATTATTATTGTTATTATTATTATTATTATTATTATTATTATTATTATTATTATTATTATTATTATTATTATTATTACTTTTATTATTATTATTATTATTATTATTATTATTATTATTATTATTATTATTATTATTATTACTTTTATTATTATTATTATTATTATTATTATTATTATTATTATTATTATTATTACTTTTATTATTACTTTTATTGTTATTATTATTGTTATTATTATTGTTATTATTATTGTTATTATTATTGTTATTATTATTGTTATTATTATTGTTATTATTGTTATTATTGTTATTATTGTTATTATTGTTATTATTGTTATTATTGTTATTATTGTTATTATTGTTATTATTGTTATTATTATTATTATTATTATTATTATTATTATTATTATTATTATTATTATTATTATTATTATTATTATTATTATTATTATTAGGGCTCGGAAGTTCATGCCCTAAAAACACTGAAATATGCATGCAAATATGCTCTTAAAAACTTCAAAACCTGCACTATTTAACTAAAACAATTAATGTCCTTTTGCAGTAGATGAGTTAGTGTAAATAATAAAGTTACCTTATTCCTTAGAGGTTGAAGCAGAAGTTATCCCGCTGCTAGTATTAACTGCTAAATTGCAGTTCACAACCAACACATGCACAAATTTTCAACTGTAAAACGTCGTCTGTTGTCTGGCAAAACTCTTTTGTAACGTGAAAAACTACTTCATAAGATGTTATCGGGGCATATTTAAATGATGTTAACTGTTTCCAGAGAGTGTCAACTCTCTTGGTGTGACAGATGGTTTTCTTTCGACGATGTCTCGAATATCGCACATCTGTTTATAACCAGACTTTTTTGAAATTACATAATTCACTTTCTCTTTCACTTTTTGTCCTATGCTACCTGGGACCGAACTTACATCACAATGTTTTTTCAAAGACAGTAAGTGATTCATGCAAAGGAGATCCTACAGCTTCCAATGCCGTTATGGCTGTTGGTAAGAAAGAAAAATGGGCAGACATGAAACTAAGATCCTCCTTTAACCCAGTGCCTGACGGAACATTTTGCACAGTTTCTATTGATGAAGCATCGTTCGAGTCCAATGAATTAACAACCTCTCCGACTATTTCTATGTGCTCAGCATAATATAAAACAGCATCGACCCATGTTCCCCATCGAGTTAACACTGGTGCAGGAGGAAGTCGGATAATAGGTACTGTTGATCTAAACAACTTAATTCTTTTAGGAGATTTAACAAAAATTCTCTTTGTACTGGACGCAAATCTATCTACCAGTGGGAAATAATCGCGTATTATCTCAGAAATTCGATGAAGAGCGTGTGCCAAACAAGTTATATGAATTAATGTAAGATTTAAAGCTTTCACGGCGCACGTTATTTATTACAGTTTCACGGGCGATCAGCCGTGTGAGGAAAATTAACGGTCATTTCATTCTGATGAAGGCCATGGAGTTTAGAATGGCCGAAAGCTCAATATTTTCAAACCTCACACGGCTGATCGCCCGTGAAACTGTAATAAATATATGAATTAAGTTAGGAAAAATACCTTTCAGAGTTTGTCCTGATTTTACCATATAAGGTAACAAATAAAAGCAACCAGTTGTTGTATTTGATTCCACATGGGTATTGTAATTTCAAAGAGTCCATCACAAGCTGCGTCACAGTTACTTTGTCAGTGGCCGACAATTCGCACACATTAAGGAGATAAGGTGTAGTCTTTTGTTCATTATTTAAAGCACCCACGATTATATTAGCGCTCAGAATCAGGGGTTTCATCAACAGACAACCACACAGACTGACCCGCTAATTCATTTTGTATATTTGACAATACGTTATTGTAACAATGTCCTACATAAGTCTTACGCAGTGTACTTTCTTCAGTCAGATTTGTCGAGTTTATTTGGCAAGAAAGTTTTTAAATATCGGTTTATTAACTTTGAACAAGGGAATATCAGCAGCTAAAAATACTTGGCACAAGTCATAGGAAAATTCAGTAACCCTGCTTCCTAAACACTCTACTAATTGTTTTGGAACAGGTTATTTGTTTGCGAGTTCTCTGATTAAATTCTCCCAATGTTTTGCTGTGTTTATGTGCTGAACTATTTGAAATCTTTTCTCACTCCCTATATTTTTCTCACACACTCCACAAAACAGTACCCTATTTTCTGTAGATATTAAATCACCCGAAAACTCTTTCTGTAAATTAAGTAATCTAGCATTCTAAGTTGGTTTTATTTTCCGCATTTGAAGAGCTTTTTAACATTTTATACACCTAATTTAATTTGGTGGGAACCAGTTCACAGCGCTGTTATGTTTGGAGAACACTACACAACCACTGGTGGGCAGGCAAACGTTACTATAATCGTGCTGCTCAAAACGTTGACCTGCACTTTATCTTTGTTAATATAAACCTCTCAGATAACGCACTTATTATTCTCTACCCACATACATATAATGAAAGGATGAAAACCGGGGATTCACTGCATGACATGATGCAGCATTGGTTCTCGCCACCTCACGAGTTATCATATGCAATACTACCAATATGAAAAATATTATCCAGGTGGAAAAAAAAATCATAAAAAACCATAAAAAGCATTAAAATATGCTATATAGGGGCTATAATGTTGAAATAATATGCATTTATCAAAATCAAGAAAATATGCAGCTATATGCAACATAAAATCCTGTCCAAACAACTTAAAATTCCATAATTCGTGCACATAATGTAAAAGCATACTGTATGCCCAGCACAAGAAGGCGAGGCTTAGGAATGTGTAACGTAATCATGTTTTGCTTCCCGCGCGGTGTTTATGTCTAGTTTCCGAGTATGATAAGGATGTTAGGTTCGTTTAAAATACACAGTGTTGTCACATAACTCACCTAGAAGTCCAGTTGTGCAAGATCCGAGTCGGAGAAGTCGTCACCTTCGCTGCTGTCACTACCGCTCTCTGGATCTTCGTCAGACCTCCTAGTGATATAATAAAATTGTCTATTGCATCTTCCACTAGCCCATCCTTTTGCCTGAACTCATCCTCAAGTTTCTTAACGTGCCTAACATAGCCCTCCCAATCAGCTGTTGTAACGGAGGTCACTGCGCCTTCACACACTTGCTGTAGATTTCTTAAATGTAGATTGCCGGTTACATTATGCTCTCTCTCTCTCTCTTACATGTCGTTTTATTGCTGCCCATGTCAATTCTATAGCGTTCAACTCGCACATATAAGGAGGTAATCTAAGAACCGTATGTCCATGCATTTCTATTATTCTGTCTATATGGTATATTTTTTCCTTTGGTTTATGTATTTGAATTAAATCAAACAAGTCGGTCTTTCGCATTGCAGCAGAATATGAAATGTTGTTCTCCAACCATTGTACCATTTCTTGCTTTACAACATATTTCGACGGAGGCTTATTTTCTTGTACACTGTGGTATGGAGCATTATCAAGCACGATGACACTATTGCAGGGTATATTAGGTAACAGTTTCTCCTCCAACCATTTCTGGAAATGTTCTCCATTCATTTGGCCATGATAATCGCCGCTAGCAAGTCCAGCTTTGAATATCAAAGAAGCTCCGGGTATGAAACCTTCGTTGCTGCCTGCATTTACAAGAATCAGGCGGTTCGAAGAGCTAGTGTTTGGTGTAATCCCATAGATATCATCACTCTGCCAGCACTTCCCAAATGTCAAATTATTGTCCACCCAGGACTCATCAATGTAAATGATATTTCTCCCAGCATTTCTGTATCCATTTATAGCTCTTAGGTATTTAGCTCTCCAGTTAACTATATCTGGACGTTCAATAAGTAATTTTCTCTTGCTTCCACATCGCTTCCATTTGAAACCCATATCGTGCAATAGCTTCCGCAGAGTTTCTCTTCCCCAAGGAAAATTTATTTTTTCCCTAATTGCTGCAAGTAGCTTCGGTACAGTGGGCACTTGTTTTTTAACCAAATAAAAGTCTCGAATTACATTTTTAATTACTGTTCTATCAAAGTCATCACAATGAAATTTGCATTCCTCGGCCTTTGGTCTCTTTTTCCCGAGTATGAAGTGATTTTTCACCAGCTTTAACACCTCTTGTTATTCTTGTTACACTATGTTACGATAGCCCACAATAATTTGCCACACGTAAATTTCTTTGTGATAATAAACATTTCAATTGTCCTGATTTCGCTTCTTCGTCACATACCTCTATCACTTTTCTAATTACCTCCCTTGCTTCACTGTGAATACTTCGTCCCTTCTTTCGAACTGCAACCATATGTAAATACGAGTTAAGCCAAGAATAAAACTAACAAAATACGAGTATATAACTGTAGCGCCGTAGCGCGAGAGCCAAATAATGCATAATACTAAAAAATCTCTGCACCTGCACCTAATACTGCAAAGCGCATTAGATCTGGCAACGCGGGTGACTCATATGCATTCTCATGCACTCATTTCCTAGTAAACAGATACGCTACCGGAGCAGATAAACAATTGAAGCCCCCTCTGCTCTTCATTCCCCTCTAGCCTTCTTGTCGTGGGCATACAGTACATTTTTAACCCCTATGAAAAAACATGCAAATGCATGAACTTCCTAGCCCTAATTGTTATTCAACGACAACTTTGAATTGGCATTGTAATTAATAACATCCTTACTGACAGGTGGTGAAGATTAGATAAAGCTGCCTTTGAGATAATATTTATGTTGCAGTTTCCACTTGGAACAGAGCATATATTTTAATAACCGGAGTAAAAAATTTACACGCCAAACGTTGTTTCAGCATTACCAACCATGGTGTATCCTTGTTTTCCCTTTGGGATTGTAATATCACTTATGTTTTGTTTTCTACGCATTTTTAAACATTGCTTGTATTCCGTTTTTAATATTGTGTGTATCAGCATTATCCTAAACTGTAAATTTTGTTACTTAAACGGTAGGAGATTCTAACGCATATTGTACAGCACTTTGCGACTGTGGTTTCGGTTATCAATCATAGCTATCAGCGTATGTGAAACTGCTCTTTTACTGGAAGAGATTTCAGTTTGACAGCCCGTTATAAAATATGCAATGCATACAAGTTAGTCTTCGGTTACTAGAAGTCTGCGTGAACAACAATTATATACAGCTATAATATCATCTCACCCGAATTCAAGCACCGGGGTAACCTGACCTTCCATCCTGACTACAATTTGTCCATTGCTGCCGGCCCTCATAACCGTGGTCGCTAGAGTGTGTCTTGGCGCTCCGCCGCACAGAGGATTGCGGATTCAAGCCCCACTTTGGGCATGGGTGTTCGTGGTTGCGTTTGAGTGTGTGTATGTGCCTGAAAGCAGGAGTGAAGTAAATGAGTGTTTGCATTTGTATGAATTTAGCAAAATTGGAATCCATCATCTGGATGGTTAAATGGTCCTTGGTGACCAAAGGCCGACGTGATTAGCCAAGATTTCCTACAACCATATTGTGGACATATGAGAAGGCTTTTACACGAGAGGGCTGTGCACAGGCAAATCCTAGAGTTTTCAGAGTTACAAATTATGAATAACTGGTTTGCAGTGGACATCAGTGGGCTGGTATTGTGACTGGCACACTCATAGTCCTATTTACTAACTCAGTGTTTGACGGGCTACATTTCCTGCAACTTTTACAACATACTTTGCCAGGAATTCCAGTTCAGATTCCAAGGCGATGGGGCACCTGGACATTATGCCGATGCTGAAAGGGATTTCCTAAGTGTAACGTATCCTGATCGCCAAATCAGTAGATGAGCATCGATATTATGGTCAGTATGTTCACCAGATCTAACCCCTTTTCATTTTGTCCTGGGGACATGTTCAGACTCTTGTGTGCGAGACGCTAGTTAATCGTAAAGAGGAGCTAATGATGATGTTTGTAGCATTTAATGCTATTCGTGATACACCAGATATTTTTGAAAGAACTCGATAGCCATTATTGCGATGCGTCAACTATGCCAATGTCATTTTGATCTTTTTATGAACACTTATTCACTTGTTTAATTCTTGTTTAGTTCTTATTCTGACAATGTTTGAAGCCTTTTAATGGTGGAGAACATTTGAACAGTGGTATCATTTGCTAATGTTACTGACAACGGTCATTGCAGATCGGTAATGTTTTAACCCACTTTAGAGCCAGTAATTAAATCAAGGTTTAAGAGCTTTGTATGTATTGTCCTTTTCGAAATTAAAGTTAAACAACTAGTCTTATTTCAAAACTCTCCTAATGTCTTGCAGTAAAAACGCGTAGCGATCTGTTCGGCGGAATTTCGTTAAAACCGACGCGGTGTTTAAAAAATTTTAGTGCCCTCTAGTTCGACAAGAATACATTTGCGGATATACTTTTACTAAAAGAAAACTAAAATATAGCGTTAATTTAATAGCCTTAAAATTATTCGGTGTTATTCTTAATCACCCTGTATTAAAGGAATTGATTTGACTATACTACTCACAGAATCAGAATTGCAGTTCGTCAGCTACGAATGCAAGTACATAGTATATAAAAAAGAACGTATACTTGCGTAATTTTGTAATTTGACGTTGATTTTACATTCAGCATACTCTTAACATTTCTGTAAATATAATTGAAGTCGGTATGTAGTATATTCGTACAAAGTAACCAGAAGTAACATTTATACTTCACTGATAGCTTTAGGCTACAGAATGAAGTCTACATTTTGTGCTGCACTGTTAAATGTACACATTTTTCCCCACGCAGTTGCATAATTTACAACATAGTAGAAAAGTTACTCCTCTTAATAAAATTCCCCCTGAGCTATAAGAACCATTGCCACGGCATTTCCAGATCTTCTAGTATAGTTTTCCCAGAATATATTATACTCGTCACGATTAAATTACCCCACAGGTTCACAAACTCAATGAAGTGGCGTCTTATAGGTGTTTTTCAAAGCCCTTGAATGGGTGACAATCGCAAGGCGTCAAATGGTGTATATGGCCCTCCGGAACGACTCTCTTGTTGACGTGCGATTTTCTCTCCCATTTTCCATCTCATATGTAAGAGTTTCAGTGATGGTGAATCCCGCTCAAGGTACCGTAGGTCTGTGATGCTCCAGTTTTCAAACTATCGTTGTTTTGAGTAGGCGTAGGCTTTCACGGCCGGTGTTTGAAATTCTACATGAGTCTTCCGGGCTGATTTGCCGTGGTCTGCTGGAGTAACTTGGTCCAGACGTTTCGTCCACTACTGCGGTGGACATCATCAGTGGCGTGGTCGAAGTCTTCTTGGTGAAGGTACACTTGTGTCTGAGGCGTTGACTGTCTGGGATGCGGATTTTATACACGGAGGGGTCTTCTCTGATTGGCTCGGGGCTCGCTGAGGCAGTGTGGTTGGTGGGAGGGGGGTAGCTGCATCTCGGGCGCTACTAGATTCTGATTGGTTTGTGTTGCTTGACTGTCTGTGTTGTTTAATGTTATCGATGACGGGGTACCAAGTTTTGTTGAGCTTAAGGGCTTCCTCTTTCCTATTGAAATTATTAGCATGTTTATAAATTTCTATGGCTTCGCGCTGTAGTCGAGCATGGTAGTGTGAGATGTTAGATAGAATGCTGGTGTCCTGAAACTTGATGACATGCATGAATATCGTTGTTTTGCTTATCACTAATGCGTGTTAATAATACAAAAGTGCACTCGAAAGAGCATTACAGATTGTCTATTAATCTTTTATGAGTTCATTTAGGGTCTGTCTTATAACACTTGTTGAAGTGGTACTGTTCGCACTTATTCCCGCATATTTTGCACACGCATTGCTCTTTGGCGATGTGGTATTTCTCATTGCTACACATTTTATGGTGGAATCCGTGAATTGCGAGTTCTACGGTTGCATGTCTCTGCGTTTGGTTGCTGTTTGTCCACTGCCTATTTGTCATGGCGTCCGTACCGAAGAAGTCATCTATTTCTTTTTCTTTGCGTTTCCTTTTTGTTAGTACTTCTTTGTACGGCTCCGTGCTAGGTAGTAGCGTCTTTGTTTTTATATCCTCTAGAAAGAAATTGTTTGTAAATGTTTTGCTTATGGGAGATAAAGGACAATTTGTGCTCAACCCGAAAATTAAACATCAATATTTCACTGAAAATGCATGCTTTGAGGCCTTCAGAATAAAAACAATGAGAAAAGAGTGTTTTCTGTGTGTATTTTGCGCACCTGTAAATAATACAACTCCAAAGCAAAATGTAGGATGAGTACTAATTTGATATTTAAATTCAGCATATTCAAAAGGTGAAAGACTTGTAAATTCTCCTCATAAACGCCTCAAATAGCGAAGCAGAGTTTTCTACTCCAGCATTATTGTTTCGCTATAGTAAGCGAAATGCTGCTTCTTAGGTTAGTTTCTGCGCCGCGGCTACTCTGCATGGACCTTAATTTCTGGGTATATGTGGGTGGTTTCACATAAAAGCCCAGATTTCTCGTTGAAACACTTATTATTGATCTAAGTAATGTTTAAAATTTGCCGATCACTGTTAAGATTGTTACGTTGTTACTGGGTCTTTACTAAGACCGAAGATTATCCACTGTAGAATGTAAAATTGACGGCCAAGCGCATTAAAATGCAAGTATGTGTGACTCCTCCGACGACTCCCAGGCAAGTATAACTGTCTTGTCCGCACGTCCTGAAGGCAATTGTGCAACTAACCCGATCCCTGGGGCGTCCATTAGGCAAGTAAGTACTCTCCGCGCTAGCGGTATTAAGTCACCTCGCAATTTTCTCCTTATCTACCCCTAATTCTCGCGCCAAACTCCGTGTTATGACGGTATCAAAGCCTTTCACTTCTTCAGTACATTTGCACTGGCAGTGGGGTTTCACTTAAGTACACGTGCCCTCACCTTCTTTTCCTGGTTCAGTGCATCTGCACTCGCCGATTTCCAGGAAAACTGGTCCCGCGGGTTTTAACCGAGTTACCTAGTGCCTGCCACTAACTACCTGACCATAACATTCCGTGCCTTCTTTGAGGAACCTTCTGATCGTTTTACAGTTGGCTCTCTCTTCTTTATGCGGAGTTGCCACCTCTTAGTATAAACTATTGCAGTCAATGAAACCAATGAAAAGAAGAGGGGAGGGGGAAGGGGGAGTGAAGAGGGGAGAGGAGTGGGTGGGGAGGAGAGGGGATTAGAGGGGACACACGGCCGAAGTGAAACTTTTATATTGAAACCGAAATTATAATGTCAATATATATTTGATAATGGAAAGAAACAAAAGGAGATTCTAGTCAATAGTGAAGGGGAAGACGTAATAAAGCTTATATGTTAAAGTCTCAAGAATGGAAGCCTAGGCAGATTTAAAAGAGTGATAAGGCTTTGTTGACGCGCACGAGAAACAAACACGTGTAACGATTTAGCGGGCTGATTCCTATCTTACCATGACGTGCTCTAAAGTTAGCCAATGGAAATCGCTTCCTTATTGTTGCCCGTGCAAAAACAAATGCAACGCAAGACACACTCGTCTTGAATCGAGCCGAGAGTATACGTGCAACTTGGGAACTGTACGTAAGCTAGCGCGTAAACATAATTCAGCGGTCGCTAAAGGGTGACAAAGTTAAAGTGTTATAACGTTGTAGTTGAAGTTACAAAGTTACATTCTATTTAAATATCGTCGGCAGTTCTCTACAAATCTGGAAATTTACAAATAAAGTGATATGTTGGTTAATTCTTCATTTGGTTCCATTCCTACCATAACTCGCGCATACCCTGAGATTAAGACCTCTTGCTAGAGCTAGTCCGGACACCAAACACGAGATCTTATAGATCTTAAAGGCGACGTCTTCGAAGGAGAGGAGCGTTTGCGTCAATATGCAGGGAAACATTTTAATTATTCATCAATCACTTTTGAATATCATATATTGTATTTATCGTTCATGTATTTGTATAAACCCGAATGGATTATTTACAAAATCTCGATTGAAAATATGTGCAGTCTTGAATTTGTTAAAATCAGGATACTGTAAATTATCACTGATAGGTGCAAGAGGTGATAAGTCAAGGTGCTAGTTGCTGGTTCATTGTCTTCATTACTTACACCGTCCAAACTAACACGTATTCTGCTGCTTTCTCTATTATTTCGTGCAATTTCAGATCTAATATTTCTCTCATGCCACGCTCTTGTTCATCCTGCGCCTGACTTAGGCATTTGCACAATAAAATTACATATTTTAATGAAGAAAATAGATTATAAACAACGAGAACACTAAACAATACTCGAAATGCATTGGTTATACATACGTGTTTCAACGGATACTCTGTTGACAACCAGCAGCTGTACTCAGTGATCGCCACGCCGCTTGAACGTAGTACACGCAGCCACGGACGAGAATGAAAGAAAGCGAGAAGTGCGTATGTCTGACTCTTCTCCGATGCCCGAAGGTAAGCGAGACACTACTCCCACTCTACCCGACAGTGTTTACCCCCACCACTTTTCCTCACACAAAAAGGTTGCGGATCAGAATTTAAAAGCCCGCCCATAAGAAGTTTCATTTCAAAAACTTACTCAGAATTTTGGCAACTGAGACTGCATGTGAAGTCAATTTGTAACTGCCACTTCCTTAAAATCAGGGTATCTATTGATCTTTAAGAGTAGGGATGGACTTAGCTTGGACTTCCTATCCCACTACACTTAAAAAATCTCTCCTTCTATAATCTTGTAGTTTGCTAGTTTGTCGTTTTCCAGCATTAGCAGTGCGCAGCTATAAGAATTCCTGAAATTTAATTCTCAGACCTTCTAAAGTAACATTCAAAACTGCAGGTCCACTCCATTGTTCTCACACTTTTAGCAATTGTTGCCTTAAGCTTTCTCTATGGAAAATCCCGTCATGAAAAACTGAGAGGTTCTTCCGTTATCTATGCAATGTCGGCGGCTCTCAAAATAATTCAAACGCTGCTCTTTCCCCCAGGGAAAAGCTATCCACTTATCTAACTATAAGCTCTAACATGTTGCTGGTATCCTCATGTTTACGAGATACTAGCTATCTTTTCTCTACAAGTCAGCTTTAAGAAGAAGAGCTCGTAATAACATCCTTTAGGGATATGGTAATACTGCAGTTTATAAAGATGAAGTGCTTTGTTTGCGGTTCTGCTGCTCATTTCTAAAGAAAGAAACGCTTTAGCTATGCTGGGGCTTACTCTGCTTCATATAAATAACAATTTAAATTCAATGGGTGCTAAAACGATGTTTTCAGGGACTGCCTCAGTTGAATGGTCAAGTTTCAAACTCAATTCCCGGCAGAGTTGCGGAAATTTTCTTTAGTTATAATCCATCTATACCCTCTTCCAGGGCCAGTGAGTATGTGAAATGATCCGAGTATGTTTAACATTAAAAACACACACACACACACACACACACACACAAAAAAAAAAAAAAAAAAAAAAAAAAAAAAAAACAATCAACCTTAAAGAAGCTACAGTCAAGGAATTATTTGTCTATTATAGTACTCCATCTGTTGTTCCTGTTTAATCGAACCTGTGTGGAAAATGGAAGGTACAGTAAAATAGCCGAAGACCCTGACCAACGACAGCGTTGTTGCGCTTTTGTCAGTGAGAGTAGCCATTTCCCTCAACACCCCAGCACATCATCCACTCCCAGAGGAAGATACGTTCAGTTGCACTCGGATGCGTCCTCGCCACGTGTTATTAAAGCGTAAACCGTGAACATTACAACTGATCAGCTCGATAACTTTATACTACAGCTTTATCAAATAAAATTATGTAAATTAAATTTGAAATAATTGCAATATGTGTATATTGTCTGTTTCTACTAAGTAATTCAAAGCATTTACTCGTATTTAGTATTTCCAACCACTCTTTTCACTGTTAAAATAATAATTACTAAGATGTGCTGTAAGTATGTCATGAAAAACTCATTATGAAAAAAATTCATTATGAAAATTTCTTCTTATGAAAATATTTAAAAAATATGTAATTTTAATGAGTCATTGGGTGTTTCTGAGAAACTTTCATGCAAGGGGTAGTTTGGGGTAGATGGATTTTGTTGAAAATCTACCCGTTGGATCCTTGGAGGACGCTTAAATAACAAGTTTGGTTTTATTTAACGACTAATCTTTTGGAGTTACACTGCACATACACAACACATATACACTCACGCATATACACGGACGCTTTCTTTTTTTTTTCTTTTTTTTTTAACCTATGGAGTCTGAAAATATATATTTCTAGTGAAATTCGATATTGATATTTAAGACGGTATGAATAATGAGAGTAACATGCGTTGTTAGTAGCATAGGTTTTGACTTAGATTCTAGCCGAGGGTTGCATCGATCTTTGGTCTCAGGTATGGTATACTGCACCATTGATTTGTTTTTGTGCCCCTTCATTTTTTATTTTTTTCCTCCGTCAATGAAGCGAAACATACGCACGCACATATGTATACACACGCGCGCGCACACGCAAACGCGTGCGGATTGCCTTACGCACTGTGTTATAGATCAGGGATGCCCAACCTTGTCTCTTTGGAGAAGCTTGCGCAATGAGCGGCTATACACTTGACCCTTTCAGTAGGAGAGGCAGATAGTCCGTATCCAGTAACGGACACAAACAGGCGATTCCATGGCAGTTTCTAAGTCACACTTTGAATTTTCTGGGACTGTCCTCAGTAGACCTTCATTGTGAATGAATTTTGCATAAATGGTGAACAGTAGGAGACAAAGGCTTGCTAAATAACAAATGGGGAGGGGGAGGGAGCGAAGGTGGAGGGGATAGGGCGAGGGAGAGGCAGAGGGAGAGAGAGGTAGAGGGAGGGTGAGGGGAGGGAGAGGGAGAGGGAGAGGCAGAGGGTGAGGGAGAGGCTCTCCTGGCAGACTTCACGCTGTGCGAAACAAATAGTGTAGTGACGGGACCAACAGGTGTGCCACGAGCAAGGTACACGTGCGTATTTCTTAGATTTTGTTCATTCGTATTGACGTTTACTTTCAAGCCCTGGCTTTAACTCAAGCGTTGGTAATTTGGATTTTTATGTTATTCGGGGATTTAATTCTTAATAAAGGTTTGAATTTAAACGGAAATTGTTTTGCAGTCGGAGATGGGGAGGAGGTGTTTTTAAAATTGAATGCCTTTAGAGTTGCTGTTTGTGAGACAGTTAAGTGCTATGTGAAAATATTAAAGTCTCATTCATGATGAAAAGCATTGTGTATACTGAGTGATGCTACATGTAGTTAAAATTGAGCTATGTATTACTTGATTGCCAACAAACGTTGGCTTGGAAAACGAATTGTTAAAGCTAGTGAGTAGACTAAGTATATTAACCTGTTTTGAAGATAAACTATAAATCTAGAGTGAAGAAAAAATAAATTGGGGAAAAAGCTATCTTTCAAATATGTTCTCTAAGTCGAGCGGGATATATATTCTTTACGCAAAATAACACTTCGTAGAAAATTAACAAGTGTATAGTTTCAACCTCTTAATCCTGCCTTTTTAAATTTGAATGATGTGTTCCTAAATTACATGACCTAAATAATAGTACTCATATTAAATCAAGTGCTTAGATATTTTTCATTTCACACTCACTAAATGGGAAAATTGTGTTGAAACAAACAACAAAGTAAATTGACACAAACAAAAGAGGGTTGGTTGATTGACTCTCTAGGCAGCTCCAGCATTTGGGTTTTCGAATCTGGAACTGTTTGGAACCTCTGCGCACCTTTGTGGCCTGTCAACCTGAGGCTTGTAGCCTCCTGTGGTTCAACCATTTCATCCCTTTCTTCTGCGGGCTTTGAGCCATAATAGACCTATCTAGGTTGCAGTCCCCCAAGCCTCTCCCTCACATTCCGTAGAATGATCTATAAAACCCCTAGCACAACAGCCCATGAAGGGCCAAGGCTTGCCGCCCAGCCGCTGCATCCCCCACCTCTGCCCACTACAGGCGTCATTGATGGGGTTCAGTAATGGAGGGTGGGACGTGGTCAGCGCCCCGAGCCCTCCCTGCCAGTTACAGGGCCTTCTCGACCTGGGACCGCTACTTCATCAAGTAGCTCCTCAATTGGCTCACCGGGATCTAACGAGGCTGAGTGCGCCCCGTGCTGGACCTCCCAGATGGGATAAAATCCCCATGCTGGTACCGGGGATCGAACCCGAGTCCTCCGCGCCAGAGACAAGCGCGCTACCACCTGCGCTACGGAGGCGGTCGGAATGATCTATAGCCTATGCTATTTTTTATATTTGCTCAACACACATTTAAACAGATTGCTTACATGTCCATTAGCAGTCCTCTTCATTCCTTTTGACCGCAGTTAGCTAATGACAAGACTGCAGTAATTGGTTCGCTTACCCTAGACAGCTCCTTTAGTTTGTGTTGGTGGGCTTGTAGTTGTCAACCGTAGGGCGGGGAAAGTGTCACCTTAACTTATTGCACCTAATTCCAACTTGCCCTGCCTCACCTCACCTACTTCAGTCGGTATAACGTTATATTCAACAGAGAAACATCCTATTTTGCTCATTCCTCGCATCTTCTCCAACAGTCTGCCTTTTTCCATTTACCCCCAGCAAACGAGGATAAATGCGGTACAGGTTAAACCTCGTCAGTCATCCCGAGGGCTGCAGGTTCAAATTGCTTCAGTGACGGACGTGGGTGTTATTTGTCGAGTAAAACTGTTGTCCCACTTTCAGATGCTACAGCAGTAGCTATGCCATGCCGTGATGTAATGGGGTGAAGCGTAGTTCTCCAGTACCATGTCACACCATGCCCATGGTTTCCCATGGGGGTGTACTTTGGGCCTTGTTACTTCTAAGCAAATTTGGCTCCACGTTAAGTGATCCGCTTGCATTCGGAAGGTCACAGCTTCAAAGTCCCTGGACCGGTTTATCTGACGGAAACCGAGCGAGGCACCGCAGACGGTAGCGTACTAAGTCACATTCTGGAGGTTGTGGGTTCGATTTCCGTGGCCGACCTTCCTGACCCATAGGTTTCCTCTGGTCTCTTAGCGAATGGCAGGCAGGTAAATTATACTCCACGATTTTCCTGTCTATTTCACTTCGCCTTCCATCAGCTTTGTTTCCGGGTTGCAAGTGTCGGCGGGAGGCTCGGGGTTACATGGAAGGGACAAAGGATGATCTATACATGTGTCTCAAAAAGTAAATGTTGCACCATACGCCCGATTAACACAAAGAGTGCAATGGTGTGCCCTATTCTGCCGTACTTTCGCAAAGACACCAGCTATTTCATTGGTTTAACAGTTTGTCGGCCTAATTTTGAATAGGAAAGTTCTGATTAACTGTAAGCAATGCGCTGTTCAAGTTTTATCCGTGCTGTTTGTTTCTTGGATTAAAATTGTGTGCCTTGCTAAGATAAATGCAATACTATTTCGCATTGTTGATTTTGCCGTAATGCTTAAACTGGGTGGGAGGCAATAACCTATAGCATTAACTCGTCTAGCGCTTAAACAAAGCACCGCAGCAAAAAACTTTCCTTAACAAAAAGTGTTTAAAATAATGTTATCTATCAGCTCCCAAAGTTTGTTGGTCCAATTTTGGGACACCTGTATACATTCCGGTGGTCTTGGAGTTCCGAGTCCCTAGTAGGACGCGCAGGCCTACAGGGGTAAGGACAGCCAGTTATATAGCTGCCACCGAGAAAAGCGTACGAACTGTGCCCTCTTTTCTGAGGGAAGCTCTCTGTCTCCTCTCACCTCATCTCTGCCTCTCTGAAGCGTGGGGCACAAGTCCAAAAGATATACTGACGGTCCAGGTGCTTTGTTGTCCCTCCACACTTGGCGATCGTCGTAGGTCAACCTGAAAAAGGCATTTTCGCCGTTTTCTTCCGTTGTAAGTAGAACGCTGGGTTAGGTAATTTGATTTGGGAATTTTCCTAATATCCCTTTCATCACTACTTTTCATTTCCTCCTTCTTTGCCGCACCAGGATTTAGGCTTATTACCCTTCGCACATATGCTGTGAGCCTAATTTTGCTTACTGATCCACGTGCTATAAAATTGGATAAATTGGAAAAAGCGATCAAAAATTGAAGTTTAGGCTCTTTTATCTTAGTACGATTCACCATTAGTATACATTCTTTTTATATCCGAATGAAAACAAGAGACAAGAGACTTGATGGTTATTTAAATAATCTCGTGCTGAGGGCGAGGCCTTTTTCTCCCCAACATTTCTGGAAGTATTTTGCAAAATTTGGTTCACTTATGTTAATCAGTTTCCATAATTATGCATTTTAAGTAATAATGTAGCGAGAGAATTTTCCTTTCATTCTGTGTCCTGATGTGGAATATGCTCCACGTTGTGCGCCATATGGTGCGGGATCGTCTCCACGTTGTGCGGCATATGATGTCGAATCGTCGCTCCTATGCTCTCCTACGCCGACTGCTGCTTTCTGATGTCATCTGCTCCGGATGCTCTGACATGCGACTTTAATCTCAGGGTATGCGTGGGTGTTTGCGAATAAAACCAGAACTTCGTTGAAACACTTTTATTCTCACCAAAATAAGAAAGCGTGAGATTTGCCGATCGTTATTAAATTAGTTGAGTAGTTATCGTGTCTTTACTAAGACAGGAGATTGTGAATATTAACTATAATGTGTCCTCACACTTGAGGATCCGGAATACAAGTCCCGTAACTTAAGATATGGGCGACGAATGTAGTGACCCGCCGGGTTCTGGAGGGCAATACTCAACGACCCTTTCTCTTCGGATTCTCGCAGAAAAGTGCCTGTGCGTTATGACGCTCTCTGTACCTTTCACTTCCTAATTAGCAACAGGGTTTCGAAGAATCGACCATCCCTTGTTTTCCGGCTCACACCGGCGCTGAGCGATTTCCAGGAAAACCGGTATCACTGTTTATCAGGCTGACTAACTGGAGCTCGGCCCTAATGACTTGTCTGTACCTTTTCGTGCCTTTTTACAATTTTAGTCACAACTAATATTCCCAGATCTCGTACATTTATACACGTAACAATTTTAACGTTTTCTGATTATCTAATTCCGCCATGTGATGTAGTATTACATCCATAATTATGGCGTTCACAATTTCGGCTTCAGTCCTTATCTTTCAAGCTCACTTTTAGGTTTTGTAGCTTTTAACTAAAGGCCGGAGGGTTGTGCGCTCGCATGCGATACAGGTTAGCTGAACGCAGAGTATGAATGATGTGAGAAATATAGCACGGTCATCAAATGTGCAAACAACTGCCACTAGAAGCAAGAGTCGAAAACAACGTATCGTAGTACTCTGCGAACTAGTGAAGCATTGCCTTGCACGTGTATGCAGACGCAAGGTCAAGGTGTAGTATAACGCGACTGTTTTGTTACTTCTCGCAGAGCTGCAGACGTGGAGTGATAGTGTTCATGTGATGCTTGTAGGATGTCTGCATTGAGGCGATTTTCATGGTCAGGATGTAGTTGTTTACATGCGCGAGCGATGGCAGTGAAGTCCATGTGCAGTATACATATGGAAAAACGCACACGCCTCCGGCCTTTAATTATGACGGTACCGTATACAAGGTGCAAATGCCTGCTTAAGGAAAGAAAAGTGTCCATGCATACAAGAGGACTGCTTGATCAACGCTCCAGTTGTAGGACCGGTGCTCGACATCGGAACTGTTCGGGACTTCTGTGACCTGTTTATTCCAGCCGCCTCTAGCCTCCTGTGGTTTCACTTCCTCCCTCCTAGGTGGTATTAGCCACAATAAGTCTACGTAGGTCGCAGTGAACGAGGTTTCCCCCATAACTTATATTTATAAGTTTTATCTATTTTATGAATAATACATAAGCAAAATTTAAGGCCTCGGGTTTTCCATTGGGTTTTATTGGTTATAATATTTTGGAGATGACAATGAGAGCAAAACCTCGAAAATGTATTCCCAATGCTGGTTAACCAAAACTGCTATGTTAGACAAATAAGTTGCGCCGTAAAGCTAACCTACGTTGTAAAAACCGCAATTCACAATTATTAAAAACGTGTATTCTCTTTTTAATGATATATTAATATTAATATTCCTGTTCAATAAGAAACACACGGTTGATATACTGTTTAGAAAATATGAACATTGCATCGTCAGGAGCATTTTGCTTTAAGAATAGCTTAAGATTGTGTTTTAAAAATCTGATGTTACATGACTTTCTCTACTCTTGCACTAACTATTCATACATACCCTTATTTCTCTATCTTAATGTTAGTCGAGATAAGCATTTTCAGAAATAAGCTTATTGCTAATTTTCTTGTAGGCGCAAGGGGAGTATGGGAATACAGTAGGCTTTGAGCGACAGTTAGATCTTTTAAAGCTAGTCGCTATATGAAAGCTTTGAAATTCCGTTCTCTTTGCACGGCCGAGAGATAAAAGTGAATAACGATATTCCATTTAAGAAAAGTATAATTATTGCAACTCACACAAATAACGAAGAGTATCTCCGAAATAGTTCACTCCACAAAAAACTTGTGTGTTTTAACGAGATCTGCATTTTTAGTATAGAAAGATTTGGTCTATCTCTTACGATTTGCCAGTTATGCAAAAGTCATAGAGTAAACAGGACATATGCCATAGCTAGAAGATTCAAAATATACATTTAATTTACCCTAACAAATCTTAAACACATGGCATGTTGATAAAAGTCGTTAAATTTAAAATTAAAATCAGTTTTGAGAAGCTCAGAATCTTCGAAAAATTTTCCATGTAAAGGATAGTTTATGGTGGAGCAGTTTTTGAAGAAATCTTCCTGTCGCATTCTTGAAACATATTAAAATTAAATACCAGCTTGGTTTTTATGCGAATTTTCATTTCAGTGCTATGCTGTTCACAGACGGACAGGCGCGCGCGCGAACATATTTCCGGTTGAGGGAGTATTTTATGTAAGCCCTCTGCAATAATTTTAGATCTAAATATAAGTAACAGAAAGCGCCCTGAAATAATTCTGTTAGCATGTAGGCAGTGTAGGCTGATATTTTTTTTTTATACAACGGAGGAGGGAATTGACTCATAGTGCAACGACGAAAAGCATTAATTGTATATCAGGCGGAAAAAAAAATCTAATGTGTTGCATTCACATGACTTTCTCTACTCTTGTACTAACCATTCTTACAAACTCTTATGCCTCTACCTTCTTTGTGTTGAGAAATATTTGCACAAATTATCTTATTGCTTATTTCCTTGCAGGTGCAAGGGGAATGTTAGAATACTGTAGACTTTGTGCAATAGTTAAATGCTTTAAAACTTTGAAATTCTGTTGTCTTTGCACACTTCACATATAAAAAAATGAACAACGATGATCCATTTCACGAAAGTTCTAAGTTTTCCGAAACTCATACACATAACAAGGAATATCTCCGAAATGGTTCACCCTACAAGAAAATTTATGTGACATAAATTGTGTATTTTAGCAAGATCTACATTTTTTGTATAGTATAATTTGGTCTATCTCTAACGGTTTACCAGTTATGCAAAAGTCGTCCAGGGTAAATACGACTACAGGGGCTATAGCCAGAAAATTCAAGACATACATTTCATTTGTCATAAAAATATCTCAAACATATGATATTTTAATCAAAATCGTTAGAGCCATTTTCATGAAAATAAAAATTTTCGAAAAATGTTCCATGTAAAGGGTAGTTTAGGGTGGGGCTATTTTCTTCAAAATCTTCGTGTCGCATCCTTGAAAGACATTAAACTTAAATACCAACTTTGGTTTTTAACCGACTTTTCGTTTTTGAATTATGCTGTCCACAGACTGACTGACTGACTGACTGACTGACTGACTGACTGACTGACTGACTGACTGACTGACTGACTGACTGATAGACAGACGGACAGACTGACACACAGACACACACGGACCTTTTTCTAAAAATGCTTTTTTTTATTCAGGGGGCCTGAAAACATGTATTTCCGGTGAAATCTCGACATCGAATTTTTGGGTGGAATACAATACTTCCCCTACTTACCAATAGAGAAAGTAAATATATATATATATATATATATATATATATATATATATATATAGGTACTTGAATTTGATGTGATCCTAATAAAAGGGAGTGTATCGCTAGTGAAATTAGTTGAAATCAATTAACTGGGGTGTGTTTCGAGAAGAATATTGAATTTTCACAAGTTCGCCATGTTTAGCGGAAAATTTGTAAAAGTTATTCATAAGAAAGTTGGCGATTTTTGAATGCTAATAAAATGTTTGACGTTCTTGAAAGCAATGTTAGATCTTTCATTAATATAATATATCCATACTACCCCTGTGATAATTTTAATAGAATCTTGAAGCTCTCCGACTGATGCTAGGCCGCGAGGAGTAAAGCTTCGTTAAGACTTACTCGCAAATACCCCGTCCCAGACAAGTTTTGGATCGAATGCAATAATTCCCTTACTATACATGCTAGAGAAAGTAAAAATAGATAATCCGGGAATGGCTTTAGCCATTTCAATCGCACTTCTTTGTACCAACATAAGATGCGTTAAAAATTTCAAAAGGCTTAGCAGAGTACTTTAGTTCAGCAAACATCTACATTTTCTTAGCTGCTCTAATTGCCTTTGTTTCAACGCACACTTTTGTTTACTAATGACTCTATTCCTTGAGAAAATTGTAACTAGGGCTTCTTATATTATACATAGATTTTAGCACAAAACCATTATTTGTTAATTAACTGTGTCACCATACCATTCCTTTACAACGTTATTATATGTAGCAGTCAGTAGTTCGTACATCGACATATGAATGCTATTTCCGCGTGTTGAAACGTTGTTGCCTAATTTGAAATAATTTCCAGTTAAAAATCCTCAAATGTATAGGTGCTGGGAAACCAAGTTGGTATTTAAGCTAATATATTCTCAGAAGACGATGCGAAAATTTTGAAGAAATTGCCTCCGCCATAAACTACTAATTTTCTCAAAAATGGCTCTAATAATTGTGATTAAAATAGCGTAGGTTTAATACATTCCTGTGGCAAATCAAATATATATGGTGAACTTTCTGGCTATAGCCCATGTAGTCGTGTTTACTCTTGATGACTTTTGTATAAATGGTAAGCTGTAAGAGAGACCAAATCCTACTATAAAAATCTGATGGGTTGCACTCACATGACTTTCTCTACTCTTCTAACCATTCTTACAAACTCTTATTCCATCTTCTTCACGTTAGTTGAGATAAACATTTGTACAAATTATCTTCCTGGTTATTTCCTTGTAGGTACAAGCGGAATATTAGAATACAGTAGGCTTTGAGCGATAGTCAAATGTTTTAAAGCTTTGAGATCCCATCTCTTTGCGCACTTAACATATAAAAACTGAACAACGATGTCCATTTCACCAGTTTTTAGTTTTTCGAAACTCGCACAAATAACAAGGAATATCTCCGAAATGGTTCAGTCTACAAAACAAAAAAATTTATTCCTACATAAATTGTGTGTTTTAGCGAGATCTACATTTTTGTATAGTAGGATTTTGTCTCTCTTACGGTTTACAAGTTATTCAAAAGACAACCAGAGTAAACAGGACTATAGGCTATAATCATAAAATTAAAAATATACATTTTATTAGCCATGCAAATATCTTAAAGATGTGCCATTTTAGTCAAAATCGTTAAGTGCCATTTAAAGGAAAATCAAAATTTTCGAAACATTTTCCATGTAAAGGAAAGTTTAGGATGGGTCTATTTTGTTCAAAATCTTTGTCGCATCCTTGAAAGACATTAAACTTAAATACAACTTTAGTTTTTAACCGACTTTTCGTTTTTGAGCTAAGCTGCCCACAGACTGATTTTTTTTTTTCTTTAGGTCGTCCCAAAACATTTTCCGGTGAGATCTTGACATCGAAATTTTGGGTGCAATACAATACTTCCTCTATTTACCAGTAAGAAAATAAAAACGTAAATCTCGTTAAAAGACCCGAGTTATTTTGTTTTAATTATTTATTTTTTTGAGTGAATCACTTTGGAGATATTCCTTGTTTGTGTGAATTTTGCAATGCTTATACTTTTCTCAAATGGAAGGTGTGAAGAGAACAGAATTTAAAAGCCTTCATATAGCTACTAGCTTTAAAAGATTTGACTATCGCTCAAGGCCTACTGTATTCTCATATTTCCCTTGCACCTACAAGAAAATCGGCAATAAGATAATTTCTACAAGAGCCACTCGTAGGGGGGTCGTTAAGGGGTTATCCTCCCTATGGGAGTCGCCCTTGACTATTTCCATACCGGGTTATAAACCCTTACTGGCACAGGGATTTTTGTAGTCTACAAGAGTTTATCTTGACTAACATGAAGTTGGAGGAATAAGAATTTGTAAGAATAGAGTAAGTCATGTGTGTGCAACACATCAGATTTTTATTTTAAACCGAGGTACAAACTTTTCTAATTCTTTTCTATCATCTGGTTTATTGATCTACTCCCAGATTTTGCCTTTAAGCTTCCAATACCCAAGATTTTCTTGATAAGCTCGTCTTAAATCCTCGATCATCAATCATCATTCGCTACGTTTCCCCGGTCGCGCTAAAACAAATAAAAATGGCACCACATTTAGCTGGGAGTCTCTTTTGCCAATGTTAGTTCTCATATAAGGTTGGCGCGAGGTGGCGACTTCCACATTTGTCAGCTCTGTCACCGCAATCCCAACCTAATGCCCCGCTGCGCAGGCAACAGCCATTGCATTCCCCCCACCATTAGGGTCATATTTTGTATTCTTAGACCTCCTACACAGAGCTAGGAAAGCGCTTTTGGAAAGAGGCGCTATCATGGGAAAAACAGATAGTTGCATTGCAGGCGTTCCTATTTTATTTATTTTTAAATCGTTTGCTCATATTTTAGCATATACGGTAGAACCAGCAGGCATTGGCCACTAGTATAATATTTTTATTCTCTAGTTGGAACAGTGAACCGGAAATTAAAACAATTTCCTCAGCATAGCAACGCTCCGATGAAAGTGTTCTCCGTGCAAGCAAAGGAATTTGTTAATTTTAAAAAAGCAATCATATGTAATTTATGGGATGGAAATCGTTGAACCAACGATATCTCTGGATATGCCGCGGTATCGAAGTGCGTCTAACAGTTACCAGCGATATTGAACGTTTTCGAAAGAGGAGAGGTTGAATTTACACGCGGACTTTGCCACTCTTCAACACTTAGACATGTATTGTGTAACAGTGGCGGTTTTGTTATATGTATGTTGTGTATGATTTATGAAAGCACTTTCAAATCTTTCCCAGCCAATTAGTGACTTGTTTGGCCCTGCTATCAATGTTGGGCGACAAAGTAGCCTTAGAAGATACACCAAGTGATCGTCGCGTAACCTATTAAGAGACAGACTTCTAATATAGTTGAATTTAGAGGAAATCTGTTCTGCAAATATAGATTTATACTGACTCATATACACACTATAATTACAAATGTTTATTTCTCTTTATACTTCGTTTTAATCAATATAAGCATTTTCAGAAAATACCTTACTGCTAATTGTCTTGTATGCAAGGGGAATATGGGAATACAATAGCCTTTAAGCGATAGTGAAATGTTTTAAGTACTGGTTGCTATGCAATGTCTTTGAAATTCGGTTCTCTTTATAAGACCAATAGATAAAAAAATGAATAACTTATTGCTATTTGAGAAAAGTTTATTGTCAAATTCAATAATAAAGATTATCTCGGAAACGTGGAAGGGAGGGAGGGAGCAAGCGTATTTCCATAGATTTCGTGTTTTAACCAGATGCACATTTTTTATTCAATAAGACTGTCTCTCTCTTACTGTTTACCATTTATGCAAATCAAGAATGAAGAGATCTTCTGAGAATATTCCCAGAAAAGAAAAGTCAAGTTATGACTTCGACAATTCTATTTGTGTACGTGACTGGATACCGACTGTCTGGTTGTCTTTGTACATGTCACAAACAAAAGCTGATTGATCCTCCGACTGAAAAAGTGGAGTGCCGCTAATTACGTAAGCGTCTCCAAAGAGACAAGGTTGGACATCGCTGCAATAGACCTTCAATAGCTTTAATATACTTTAAAGTATTTAACCCGTCAGTGGACGGTGAAAAAAAAGTTTCAATAATGGGCGGATGGATAATGGTTGGATCTAGTTCGTTTTTGTTTTAAAAACTTGGAACAGATTTTCTAATTTTTTCTGTTATATGCTTTAATCCTATAAAGTAGTAAGACGAATGAGAATAATTATTTCGAGTACTCCTGATTGAAAAACCCACTTGAAAATACAGCTGAACTTCAAAGTGAGAAACCCTAACTATACAAACTTAAAAAAAAAAAAAAAAAAAAAAATGGAATTCAAATACCTAAATGTGATCACAAACACAAACAAGGATAATACAATTATTGTTCTTCTACGCAGTCTTTGCGCATAAAATAGAATGTTCCATTTATTTGCACCAGTTTTTCTGTGCTTGCAATAAATGCATCCTCCTCTTTTATTTCAATCTTCTCATAGTAAATAAATCTTACTAATAAACCTAATAAATGTATATACCAATGGCAATGTGAAATAATTTTTTTCCAAAAGAAGAAACTACATTTTATAAAATGTTATAATCCATATATTACGTTACAATTGCAATTATATTAATGTACTTTCATATTATAACATAGTTAAAAATTTAATTCTTTGTACAATTTGTCAATCATATTTAATTACAACAAAGAGGAGATAAAGAAACCACGCGACAAATTACTTAAATGATTCTACGAATTGGGTATTAGAGACTTAAAACAAACACTATAGAATGCGCATAAGCAGGAAATCTTTTCCCGGTCTTAACAAAATTTTGTTGTTTAACGACGCTGTCAGTTGCCAGCAAGAGCGTCACACTATTCTTACGAAAGTCCCAACCCTAAGTAGAGGAAGTACTGCATTCCACCCAAACGTTCAGTTCTGAAATTTCAATGGAAAGGCAGGCAGGCAGGAGATTTTCAAGGTCACGAATTGTAATTTGTGTACACAATAATGTAAGAGAACTGTGTTTTTGTGGTTCAATTTGATGGAAAATGAAGTGACAGATAAAATAAAGACTTGTCATTTTGTCACAAAAGTTTGTGTACTCACCAATAAATGAGTGGACGTGGAAATTAATTTGAATGTAACGCATTGCATTTTCTCAGTAGGAATACAACTATAAAATCAGTTACTCTCTTAATTTCCTAAAGTAGTATAAACGAAACTTTGGAAATTGAACGGAAATGAAATTATGTATATAAAGAAGGAAGGAAGCATGGGAGGGAGAGAGGGAAGGAGATACAGGGAAGGAGAGGGAGGGAGGTTGACAGGAAGGGGAGAGGGGCAGAGGGGAAGAGGGGAAGAGGGTGAGGGAGGAGGGGGGAGGGAGAGTGAGAGGGAGGGAGGGAGAGTGAGAGGGAGGGAGAGAGAGGGAAAGCAAGGAAGGTTGAAATAAAACAAGTGTCGTAATGCTCGCTTGTGAAATTGTGATGGCAAGTGGGGCAAATATGAGCAAAATACCCAGGATGAAGTAAAATACCAGACTGAAGTGTTTGCTATGTTGCAAGAAGATTAACATTGTGAAATGTGTCATGTGCTAATGCACTTCAATGGCACAAAGGGTTGCAAGAAGGGAGGGATTTCCCAGAAGATAACACCAGGGGAACCAAAGGACGTTCTGGAGAATACGTCTGTATCTCTGAGATCACAAAGATCTTACTTGCCACAAAGGCACTGCTGTTGCGAGTGAAAGAAAATGAAGAGTTCTGCTATGAAATAAACTCCTGATCTCATTCTTCTATTATTGCGGCCTTCACACACAAAAGCGCAGTCTAGTGTTCAGATACACAGTGACGTACATAAGAGGTGTTATTTCTTTAGAATGCAATAGTACTTTTCTCTGTGCTAGATTACCAACTGTAGAGTCCACCCAGCCGGTGTCAGTTCTCTGTGACTGGACTAAAAAAAATTATTCAGGACACAAAAACAAGCGATATAATCGATGAGAAATGGAGCGGTTCGGAAACCTACGGCACGCGAACTACTCTGCTTTTTGCCCTCTACAAGCTTTAAGAATATAAACAGACAATGGAGGGGCCCCCGCATTACCTAGACATAAATAGTTTCGTAGACCAATGGACCTTCTGCCACTACCTTCTCCTGGAAGGAAAGGATGAGTGGAGAGATCCGAAGGGCGACTAGATCCGATGACGGCTGCAAGCATGGTCGGGGCCCCAGTCACTTTCGGTACAAACGCATCTAACGCTGTAATTAATGTAACACACAGTTGCCTGAAATGAACTCGAAGGAAATGATGGGAACAGAAAACCGTGATATGAGGATGAGCATCCCAGCATTGGCCTAAGTGATAAGGGGGAAAACTCGACAGTGTGGGGCCAGCGGGATCGAATCCATGCCACCCCCCCCCCCCCCCCCCCAAATTACAGTCTCACGCTCTACCGCCTGCGCAATCTCCCTCGGTGCAAACTTAAAATAAATACCTGTAATCGTGCACTTGTATTAAGACTATTCACAACTTCCAAAGGATTATATGTAATTAAGCGCTCAGATGTTTAATTGATGTACAGTGTAATGACCCTCTGAAGGACGAATAGAGAGAGGTTAATTCACTTCAGTTTTACAACTTTCTGTCAAATAACTCATTTCCTCGGTTTGCCAGACTTTGCACGAGGACTAATAGCAGCCTTAAACTAACGTGTAATTATGAAGAGTAGAATTTAAATATAGATATACATAATCGATGGACATTTAGAGCATAAGATTACAACTACTTATCTCTGCAATTATAGTACAGAAAAAGAAAAACAATTTCACTCTTCTCATTAAATAAGAATTGCTGTAAAATTACTTCCTCTAACAGTTACTCGTATTAATATATATTATATTGCCCGGTTTTAATAATGAGACTGCGGATGAAATAATAATAATAATTTGTTAACTATTAATTACTTTGCTATTAATATGTAAGTATACATTTTTGTTCATTGAAGCACCGCCTTTGAAAGCTAATCTGGTCTGCGGCTCAGGCCTGAGAGTTCTTTCTTGCTATCTTAAACCTATGTGGCTTTGTCCGAGATTCATTGTCTGGTGCTCAATGTGGCCCCCGTTATGAAAAGTTTGGAAATCGCCGTTTTTGAGGAACGGGTGAAGAATTGTTTTTCTGTATCGTTAAACTATAAAAGCTACTGTATTTATAGGACAGCGTGACATAGAGACAAAGGTAAAGTTATTGCCGCCGTTTGACCGCAATAAGAAAATTGGCATTAAGAAAGCTATATTGTATAAGGTTTATGAGCATTAAAATAAAGAAAACTAACTTCAGCTGTTCACATGTGTAAAGCCACACTGATTTGAAAGTAACATTAATGGTGGTTATTAACGATATAAATCTGAACAAATAGAAATAATTACCAAGCGGGCATTTAGTTTCCCATGGCACTTTTATAAATGGAAAGGTCGCGGTGGCCAGTTCAACCGGAACACTAACCCCGCAAACCCCAAAAGAGAACCAGAAATATTAAACCCCGACAAAATCGGAATAACATGAATTCTATAAATAAGAGTAATGGAATTCCTTAGAACAATACAATGAATGAAAAACCTTAAGGTTAAATAGATATATATGGTGGCAACGGCAAAATTGTGCCTATTTGGCTCTGGTAACTTTATTAAATTAAATTAAATCCCAGCAATAACGAGCACGTCCGCAGAGGAGTCAGAAAGCACACATAATTTTAACGAAATTAAAGGCGTGAAGTGCCAAGAAAGAGATCCTACTAGTCAAGGAGTCACGTCAAGCGCGAGGATAACAATGGCGTTCCCGGACAAGCCACTAGCTAGAAAAGCTCGGATTGAACGCCACGCCCTCGGTGGTGAATAGAATATACAAGAAGTGACGCCAACCCAAGCCCAGCGAGATTACATACGTGTAGTTAAAGTTGGTTGTTGTTGTTGTAGTGTTTAACGCCCGCTTTTACTTTTACGGCACCGCAGGCGGTGACACTGATGATACATGGAATGAAGATGGAGCACCGGTGGAATGAGATGGCGGAGGAAACCGGATTACCCGGAGAAAACCCGCCCTGACGCCGCTTCGTCCATTACGAATACCACATGCGGGTCCCTGGGATCGAACCCGGGCCGCCTAGGTGGTAGGCGAGCGCGCTAACCGCTCGGCCACGGCGCCGCCATGTAGTTAAAGTGGGAACTGACACACGACTCATAATATATTTTATGAAATTCAATGAAGCATTAACGTACTCTGCTAGTGAGAACATGGACAACTATATGTTAATTTTATCCTTAGGCAGTTCGGTCATATGTAGGGCAGGTAAAGTAAGACTAGAATTAACTCGAGGAATATAGGAGGTTACACTGGCAGACGATGTAGCTAGAATTATTGTCAGAAGCAACGAGAATAACTGCGTTTCATTATGGGCCAGCTTTTGTGCACGTCAATATAGACAAAGTAGTTCGCGATATCAATGTTGTTTGGACAAACAACTTAACATTTTAACATTTGAGCGCTCTCCAATCTCAGGTTACTTGCAACAAAACTGTGTTACGCTTCCGCAATTGAGTGCCTTAGGGGCGCTTTCTGTTGGCAACGTTTTAACACTGTGTTAAATGCTTGCATTGTTCAATGGGTTTGTGTAAGTATGTGGTTATTTGGAAATCATCTGTATTGCTTATCTAAAGTGAAAATATTTTATTGTACCAGAAATGTTACCTCCATTTTTTTGCAAATACATGTTTTCAGGGTCCTTGAACGTATAACATTAGGTAGCCATGTTGTTATACCATGCAAAGATCCATTCCTTATAGGGATAGCATTTTTAATGCTGTATGCTATTATTTTCGCTGGGATCTACAATGCAAGCAACCAGGATTTGGTTAAATATTCCAACCTAAGGGGCTGAAAATCTGAATATGGATGGTTAAGGGTATATAACTTCTCCCAAGTACTGGAGGCTCATAATATATAAATACTGAGCTTTAGTTTGGCTGGCCTATTCCCCACTCCCTGCAGCTGATTCTATTGTGTTGGACTGGGAAAACAAGAATCCTAATCTTGCGCAACAGAGTCCTAGATGGTATGAGGATTTGCAGCAACACATTTTTAGTTTCTCTACTACGTATAGTCAAGTAGAGAAAGTATTGTATTTCACCAAAAAATTCGATGTCGAGATTTCGCCAAAAATGTTTTGAAGCATTTTTAGAAAAAAATCCGTGTCTGTGTGCCTGTCAGTCTGTGGACAACGTAACTAAAAAACGAAAAGCCGGTTAAAAACCAAAGTTGGTATTTAAGGTTGATGTGCTTCAGGGAATCAACTCGAATATCTTGAAGAAAATTTCTCCACCCTAAGCTACCCTTTGCATTGAACATTTTTCGAAAATTTAATTTTCTTGAAAACAGTTCTAACGATTTTGGTTAAAATGTCGTATGTTTGAGATATTCTTATGACAAATGAAATGTATATCCTGAATTTTCTGGCTATAGCCCATGAAGTCCTATTTACTCTGGATGACTTTTGAATAATTGATAAACCGTAAGATAGACCAAGTCTTAGCATACAAAAATGTAGATCTTGCTAAAACACTCAATTTATGTCGAAATAAAATTTTCTGTAGAGTGAACCATTTTGGAGATATTCCTCGTTATTTGTGTAAGTTTGGAGAGCTGTGAAATGGAACATCATTATTCATTTATTTATGTTAACCATGCCAAGAGAATGGAATTTGAAAGCTTTAAAAGATTTGATTAAAGCCTACCGTATTCCCATATTCCCGTTGCACGTGCAAGTGTTTCTCACCTGACATCAAGATATAGGAATAAGAGTTTGTAAGAATGGTTAGTAAAATAGTAGAAAAGGTCACGTGAGTGCAGCACATCAGATATTTTTGCGTCATTTACAACCACAGGGTGTTTCTGTTGCACTCGTAGTGGCCGACTTGAAACATACAGTCGACCATGATTCTAGTCTTCCAATTGCCGGGGGAAATAAAATAGTAATGTGGTTGTCTAATTGGAAACTTTGGCTATGAAGTACTCGTGCTAGTCTGTCAAACTCTCCAAACACTGACATATCGTGGCACCATCACAAGTGAAGAGGTATTCAGAGGACGCAAGCTACCGTTACCAAACTTCAGCATGTGTCCTCCATGAAGCAACGTGGTGCATCGGCGTGCTAACATCCACTCTCGAAAACATAAAGGGCCTGAACTAGAGGGCCACTCTTTTTATGCTCAATATATATTTCTACCATACAATAAAGAACTGTTTGCTGGTAGGGCATGAGGTGTAATTTTACTCGTGTAAAGAATTGAAAATAAGGAGGAATTGGTTCTTAAATTAAGGAACTGTAGAAGGGAAAATGAGAGTTTGGGGTTGCTTTTGCGAGTAATGTATTAAACAAAGTTGGTGGAATGAGTAGCCGGGAAAACCGGAGAATCCGGAGAAAATCCGCCCTGAGACCGCGTTGTCCACCAGAAAGACCACATGCAGGTCCTGGGATCGAAACAGGGCCGCATAATTGGTGGGCGAATACTTTAACCTCTCGCCCACGGTGCCGCCTCAAAATATCATATTATGATCTTTATATTTCTATAAGAATGCGATAAATATAATTTAATAAGGCCAGCTGTTCAGTACAAAATTTAAGAGGAGTAATAAAATATGCTTTTCTGATTCTGCAAGCCAATTTACGGATACTTATGTAAGTATTGCATTTTTTAAAGGAGACATCTGTCGAATATTCAGGAAAAGATTGGCTCGTGGGTGGAAGGTGCAGTTCATGCTGACACCGCTTTTGTCAGAACTGAAGGAAGCACTTGCTTAGCACTCTCGACATTTAAAGTTAGGCTTTTGATATGGACTTCTTGACCAAACACGTACTAACAGGGATTTGTGACACTCATTTCTATAATATTTAGTTGTATTTTTGGCTATCATCAAAAACACCGGAACTTGGATCGTCATTCAGGTGACAAACCCATGAGGCGTATCGGAAACTTGCAACTACCGAGCTGTTTACGCGAGCTTATCACAGATGCACGGCGAGTCGTGAATGTAAACTCGGTTCAAATGCAATCGTCTTTATGACAGCAACGTGTCATACATATGTACATTTGTATTGCCTTACTGACTATGCTCGCTGTTCTAGTAAACATATGACAAGTGTTCGGAGCTCTCTAATAACCAATGTCGGTACGGCTGGTCGTTTTGCCAGGTAGTATAGTAGTACTAAAGCTAACTACATTTTGGTATGTTTTGTACTGTGTAGTATTACTGCAGATAATTGCATTAAATTAGCAACCTGAGTTAGAAGTCAATAATTCCTGCCCTTCTCTTCCCCCTTCCCTGTAGGCTCCTATCAGATATGGGGCTGCGAGCGTCGGTTTACAAAGGGACGGCGGCATTATCACATGTGGTGACGCTGCCGTGTCAGATAGAACCAACCATAATATGATAAGATATTTTCTGACAAATAACACGAATCTTCAGTTTTAAAGCAATAGTCTGTCACTTTGAGTTATCGTTGTGTAATTAGTTCAACACTCCCAAGAGTAGAAAACCACAGCTTGCTATTAAATAATGCCCAGCAAACAATGTAGTAGGCAAATAATACTATACCTACGTTGGGAAATAGTTGGTACAGGAAGCTAATTGCGCATCTGTCATGTACTTGATAGTCTTATTGAGCATTAAACTACACAACTGCAGCCTTAAGATGGCGTTTAAGTGACTATAAATTGAAACATGCCAGAAAGTCAGCCCTTACAAACGCTTCGAAGGGAAACATTGAGATGAAAATGCCTGTATCCATACGATGCAGTTTACTTGATTATGAAAGGAAATCCGACACCTTGTGCTTACATTGTTTACTTACATTGAAATCAGTAGTACCTTTGTTATTCTGCGCTGTAAACCAACAAGGATATCTGAGTAAAAGGTTAAGCGGCAGTTAAACATAGGGTTAAGGGAACACCGAAGTGATTTTAGCCTGTTTGGTCAATAAAAAAAAAAAAAAAAAAAAAAAAAGATATTTGGATTTTTATTGCAAAAAATGCATCACACCTGGGAAGTTTTAATCCCTAGGGAGGGGGTAACACATATTTTGGGCCCCATTTTTAAAGTACCTGCATCTGTCTTTTAAATGGGCGTGCTTACGCCTTCCATTTCAACTTTAAACTCATTTTTCTTGGAAACGATTTTTTTGTTACTTTCTCATATTCTTCTCCCACAAAAGTTCAGCTAAACTTTTTTCCAATGTAGTTCAGAATATGGGTAATAAAATGTCCGCTTGGAAATTTGATATTGCTTATACATTTAAAAATATAATAATGCGCTGCTTTTTTGAACATTTATACACTTTGCGGTATTAAAATTTCTTTTATGAAAAACTATTCACTATAATAAAATTTTCTTCCTTTAACCAGTTACAAAGGTAACAAGAGATACAATTTTAAAAAATAAATTCTGTTGTTTAACATCTGTTGATTATAGCCAATAAGTGATATAAATTAATATATCAGGAATGTGATTAGATATTGGAATGAAATTTGGTACACATACTTCTTTAGTTGCTAGTCTGTACACACACGCACGCACGCACGCACGCGCGCACACGCACGCACGCACACGCACGCGCACGCACGCACACGCACGCACGCACGCGCACACACACAAAACATACGGAACAGATCAGATGAATTAACGTATCAATACAGCAACGACGACAATGATGATTTTATTCTCAATTAGAAGGCTTTCTGCCTTCGATATGACATTGAGCTTAAAGGCGGTATACAAGTGGAACAATGGGGAAAAATCTTCCTGTTCTTCCTCAAGGTATAAGCCGGTCGATCTATTCCTTCCTTAATTAAACATATTATTTCATCCTTTTCCTTGGCCTTCCTACTTGGTGGTACACTCTACAAATTTTGGTATTTGTTCCTCTTCCGTGTATAATATACGCTAGCACTAGCTAGCGGAAACAACAGCCCGTCCAGACCTACCACCCGACCGCTGCGTCCCCCACTTCCGCTCACCACAGGCGTCATGAGTGGGATGCACTACTGAAGATGGGACGTGGCCAGCGCCCCGTTCCCTCCCGGCCGGTTATGCGGTCCTCACGACCAGGGGCCGCTACTTTTCAATCAAGTAGCTCCTCAGTTACCTAACAGGGCTGAGTACACCCAGTACCATATCTCCCAGCGAGGGAAAAATACCCACGACGCTACCGGGGATCGAACTCGGATGCTCCACGCCAGAGGCAGACGCGCTATCACTGTGCTACGGAGGTGCTACTTAGACCTATTTTCGTTTATTTTTGTTCATTAAAAAGGCGCAACAACCCTTTAGGCATCAAGGCCTACCGCTCGACCGCTGTGTCCCTACCTCGGCCCTCAACAGGCGTCATGTGCGGGTTCCAGTACTGAAGGGTGGGACGTGGTCAGCGCCCTGGGCGCTTCCGGCCGGTTATGCAGTCTTCACGACCAAGGGCCGCTACTTCTTAATCAAGCAGCTCCTCAATTGGTCCTTCGTGAACCTAGCGAGGCAGAGTACAGCTGGACCAGGTCCACCGGCGGGAGAAAATCCCCACGCCGGTAACCGGAATTGAATCCGGGTCGCCCGCTTGATAAGGAACTGCGATTTTTTTTCATTAATTTGCACATATTAACATTTTGAATCTGTAATTTCTTTATCTAAAAGAGTAAATCCTCCTAGTGGTCTTTTTATTTCTGCTTTTCTATTCCTTTGTCTCTACTATTAATTGTAAAATATTTATTGCTAATATTGTCATTCCTTTATAGAATTTTATTTGTTTTGCCTTTGACGTCTTTATACTTTGATATTTTCCATATAACTCAACTTATTTTTTCTTAAATTGTTTAGTTTTAGAATAGGTCTTCAGTTTTGTGAGATAAATATGGTTGAAGCGCAATTCTAACGTCCCCCGGCTGCGTTACGAGCGCTGTACAAGGTAAAGTATGCGATGGTGCTATCATCTTTAAGTTTTAAACCCAGCTTTCCTGTGGATTAACCGCATAAGGGAGGGTTGATCCCTCCGCTCTCCTTGAACTAGAAGACTTTTGAGAGCCACATTTCAAGCTCGGTTTAATCTGCAAGAGAAAAAACTCCCTAGTATACCTAGTGCAGGCATGAGAGGTCTGCGCACATTTACCAGTAACTAGTGGGAAAGACACGCCAGGAGCGCTCTAGCCAAACTAGCTCATAAAGACGTAGGAAAAATGTGTACTAGAAGTGCAGGGTTACCTGACACTTGGCAGCATGGAACGCCAGCACGTGGCGGTGACCCTAGCACTCATTACAGGCAAGAGAAACTACATCGCGAGGCTTGCTCCAGAGGGACGCTGGAGGTAGAAATGGAATTATCCACCTCATCTTTTCCTACTCCCTCTGCGTCGCACAGGCCAACCTATCAAGTTGGTCGTTCCTGCCATGCGTATTGCCCACCTACCCGGCGGAATGTGAACCGTTGTCTAATAAATTATTGCGCTGTTTCATACAGTATACGGGAATAAGGAGCAGGAAGTTGAACCCTTAAAATTGGATTTTATAATTCCCTCATAGATGTGAGATTCTGCAGAAGGTAGCAATAAAGTTTAACTTCCTCTCATTTGTATTTTCAAAAACTCTAGAACAATGCCACAGTACTATATGTAGTTTTATAAATATTAATTCCTAGATTAAGCACTTAAGCAGGATGGTGAAATAATAATTCTTAACAGGAAGATATAAATAATTTTACTAAGAGAAATAATTGCAATAAACGTTTGCACATTAAGTCTACATACATCAAATTTAATAAACCGAGTTGAAATATTCGTCGGGAGAAAAACGTCATTGGCGATACTTAGAGATTTGTTAGTGCAGCGTAGAAAACGTATTAGCTTAAAGGTTTCTGGAATGCAAAGACTCACGTACACAAAAACTTCTGAAAATTAGACTGAGAAATTTAACTTAGAATCGTGCAGCGCACAGCGTAGTAATTCTGTAGGGATTTAGGATTGGAGTATGTAAGTAGGAACTTTGGTAGGGCTAGTGACATGTAGGCGGGGCATAAGCAATTCCCACCATTACTACGCTGTCTTTTTATAATGTTATTTTTACATTGAATATTGTGATAGATTTTCTACAGAAGTGGCGCCCATTAACGGGCTTGATTTCAGAAGAATTAGCGGTTAGTATGAGGAAATTTTCCGACTAAAATTTCTGAGACTTACAGCAACAGCTTTACATAATTACTACAGAAATAAGTTCTAATTCTTGAAATCAACAGTGAGCAACCCTTTTCAAACAGAATGTTTTAGCCAACATTAAAATTTATGAACGAGCCCAACTGGTGTTACTTTTTCTCTACATCTCAGGAAGGATCATAGCTATACTTAGGAATCAGCTGACAGTTGAGAACAAGACGAGACAGGAAATGACATAGTAGAACTCGATAAAAAGCAGATAATGTAAACCATTATTAAATTGGTGCACTATATCGCAACCCTTTAGCCTCAAGCTTTCACTTACGCCTTAGAGAAATATTGCACTTAAACAATAAATTACATTTAAGAATTCATAAAAAAAAATCCAATGTTTAATTCATGAAAATTTCTGTACACTTCTGTGCAAAATATTCTTACACAAGTTTCTTTCTCACGTCTGCGAGTTAAACCTTCATTACTCATTTACACATTCGTTGTACGTAAAAAGACTCAGTAAGCTAAGACGATGGTCAGATTTTTAAAAATGTGATTTGTTGAACTTAAATGACTTTCTCTACTCTTATATTAACCATTCTTACAAACTCTTATTCCTGTATCTTCATCTGTGTTAGTTGAGATAAACATTTGTAGAGTTATCTTATTGCTTATTTCCTTGTAGGTGCAAGGGGAATATTAGAATACAGTAGGCTTTGTGCGATAGTTATATCTTTTAAAGCTTTGAGACTCCGTTCCCTTTGCACACTTAACATATACAAAAATGAACAACGATGTTGTATTTGACGAAGTTTTCCGAACAAGGAATATCTCCAAAATGGTTCACTCTAAGAAAATTTATTTGGACATAAATTGAGTTTTAGCAAGATCTACATTTTTTGTACAGTAAGATTTGGTCTATCTCTTACCGTTTACCAGTTATGCAAAAGTCATCCAGAGTAAATAGGACTACATGGGCCTAGCCAGAAAGTTCAAAATTTACATTTCATTTTTCTTAAACATATCATTTTAATCAAGATCGTTTACCATTTTAAAGAAAATCAAAATTTTTGAAGAACTTTCCATGTAACAGGTGATTTAAGGTGGAGCTATTTTCTTCAAAATTTTCGTATCGCATACTTGAAAGACATTAAACTTAAATACCAACTTTGGTTTTTAACCCACTTTTCGTTTTTGAGTCACGCTGTCCGCAGACTGGCAGACATAGACACACACACACACAAACACACACACACACACACACACACACACACACACACACACACACACACACACACACCACTTTTTTTTAACCTTTTTTTTTATTCAAACCCTTTACATGGCAAATTTTTCAACAATTTTGATTTTCTTGAAAAAGGCTCTAACAATTTTGATTAAAATGGCATGTTTCAATATATTTTTATGACAAATGAAATGCACATTTAGAATTTTGTGGCTATATCCCATGTACTACTATTTACTCTAGATAAATTTTGCATAACTGGTAAACCGTAAGAAGTAGACCAAATCTTACTGTACAAAAAATGTAGAATTTGCTAAAACACAGAATTTGTCTGAATAATTTTTTTTGTAGAATGAACCATTTCAGAGATATTCCTTGTTATTTGCGTGGGTTTTGGAGAAGTTTAACTTGTCAAATGGAATATCGTTATTCATTTTTTATATGTTAACCGTGCATAGAGAACGGAATTTGAAAGCTTTAAAAGATTTGGCTATTGCGCAAGATCTGTATCCCCATATTCCTCTTGCACCTACAAGAGGATAAACATTTGCAGAAATTATCATTGTTTATCTCAACCAAAATGAAGATAGAGGGATAAGAATTTGTAAGAATAGTTAGTACAAGATTAGAGAAAGTCATGTGAGTGCAACACATCAGATTTTGTCGTAACTTTTTCGTGCTTTTCATCTATCCTCTCCTTAATTCTTCAGAATTTTTAAAAATATTTCGTGGATTAAATGCTGTCGAAAAAAAGTGTTTAAGACACGCTTTAAAACTTATTCAATCTCTGTGTACGCATGTGAGATGATACTGATCCTTATTGGGGCAACATTTGATATTGCTGTGTAGGAAAACGAGCGACGGGGTTAACGAAACTCTGGCTAATTAACGATCTCGGAGCTGATAGAAGCGAGCGCTCTATAGCGACGGATGGCCGGATTGCCTTTCCTTAGAGGAAAATGAAGGGATGTAGCAGTAATTGCGCACACGTAACAGCAATATTTGCTCGGCGGATGTTAAGAAAGGCAAGTTCCTGAACGTGCTTCCTAGTCCTCATAATATCGCTGCTAGAGCTAGCGCAATCTTGAGCAAATTCAGGGATACACCATGCACTTACTAGCGTGCATGCAAATGCGGGACACTTCAGATCTGCTTGTAAAAGGTAGTTTTAGATAGTCGAAGGGACAAGAAGCGCTTCTAACAGTCGAAGGTATTATTGAAAAGAAGAAAATTAGGCCACCTGAGTAAAATAAAATTATATCATTAAAAATCTGATGTGTTGCATTCACATGACTTTCACTACTCTTGTACCAACCATTCTTACAAACTCTTATACCTATATCTTCTTCGCGTTAGTTAACATTAACATTTTTAGAAATTATCTTAGTGCTTATTTCCTTGTAGGTACAAGGGAATATTAGAATACGTTAGGCTTTGAGCGATAGTCAAATCTTTTAAAGCTTTGAGATTCCGTTCTCTTTGCACACTTAACGTATAAAAAATGAAGAACGATGTTCCTTTTCAAGAAAGTTTTGTTTTCCCAAACTCACACACATAACAAAGAATATCTCCGAAATGGTTCACCTTAAAATAAAATTTATTCATACATAAATTGTGTATTTTAGCAAGCTCTACGTTTTTTGTATAGTATGATTTGGTCTATCTCTAACGGTTTACCAGTTATGCAAAAGTCATCCAGAGTAAATACGACTACAGCGGCTATAGCCAGAAAATTCAAGATATACATTTCATTTCTCATTTTAATCAAAATCGTTAGAGCTTTGGTTATTAACAGACTTTTCGTTTTTGAGCTATGCTGTCCACAGACTGACACTCAGACTGACACACACACACATGGACCTTTTTCTAAAAAGGCCTTTTTTGGATTCAGGGGGTCTCAAAACATATATTTCTGGTGAAATCTCGACATCGAATTGTTTACAATACTTCCCCGGTAACCAGTAGAGAAAGTAAGAGATATGAAATATTATGACATTGTCCTTTGTGCTTTTAACGTAGGATATCCCAATCCTACTCCACAACATGCTTCCCAGCTTCGAGAGGTTCTTCTTCTTTTTCTTCCAATGGCGCTACAGCCCAAAACGGGCTTTAGCTCATCCAAGACCTCCAGTCATCTCCATCCAGAGCTATGTGTGGCCAATTTTTGCATTTTAGGAGCTGATATCTGTCCTCTTTTACCTTTTCCTAGGTTTGCCTATAGGTCGCTTTCCAAACATCACTCCTTTAATCACTTTTTTAGATATGTGTCCATCCATTGTGTATGCCCTGCTCACTGTAGTCTTTCTTATTTGGCCACAGTGGACAGTTCTGGATCTTTGAAGAGGTCATATATTTCCTTGTTGTATCTCTTTCTCCATATTCCATTATCATTTATAGGTCCATAAGTTCTTATGATATTTCTTTCAAATGTGTTAATCATGTTTTCGGCCGCCTTCGTCATGGTCCAAGCTTCAGATTCGTAAATAACTATTGTTCGTATGCATGTTTTGGATAATAGATTTCAGAATTGGTATTTGCCTTGTTTTCTCTGTGTATTCTGTTTCGGATTTATTGTATTTCATTGTTACTATTCGTTATAATTGTACCTAAATATGAACATTTCTTCTCTACTTCAAAATTATTAGTATCTGTTTTAAATTGCTTTTCTCTATTAATTTCTGTCCTTGGTCTCTAAAATTCGAGTGCATAGATTTCTAGTCTAAAATATAAATACAATAACCACATATTTTCGTCGTAGATCTTGAAAATTATACCTTTAAGCTGCTACACGTTCCTCACCTTGCGTTAACACTGGTTAATGGTTGTCAAAACCATCGCTCGTCTATAAAATAATGAAATGCAGTTTAGTACTATGATAATTAACAAACAGCCAAAGAAACTGCTCATGTTATCACGTGGATGGTACAACTGAAGTTCAATTATCTTAAAGGTTTTTGGTTTTAAACGTTTAATGCATTTCCTGTGTATTGGGTTTCCCAGATTTCTTAAACTTTTCTCCAGTCGCATCGATTTTTCCATGTGAAAGAATATGGCAAGTTACTTTGTTTATTAAAAATAAGTGATCAGTTTCTCTAAATATATTCACAAGATTAACAGCCGCTGGTCTGTGAAGCGCACAAACAGTAGAGAACCCATCTATAATTCGCCCTGCACTGCTCCAAAATTTCATTGTAACACGGGAATCATACATGAAGGTTCTGCGTGCTAAAGTGTATGGACATTGTGTTATTATAATAGCACCAGTATACGAATACAACTGAACTACATTGTCTCTTAATGCCTGAAGCTCTGTACAAATCTTCACCTCAATTGATTAGCCGGCACATGGAAGAGATGGAGGGGAAACAGAACCGGTTAGAAACAGTGCAATGTAGGACAACTAGATAATTCTCCGTAATCTGGTCACACTCCAAAAGGAAGGCGTTGTTTACGTCTGATGGTAGCTAACTTGGTTCTTAGTCATATTAAGGAAGATTAATAATTCAATATTTAGTGTGACGAATATGCGACAAATCCCAATTCTGACACCAAGGTAACAAATGACACATTTTTCTTGTCACTTTATTTTTCTTCTAAAACTGAAGCACAACAGAATTCTCTGTTTATCCGTAATACGATTCACAATTCATGACCTTGCAACTCTTTCAGTTCTATTCTCTCTCTCTCTCTCTCACACACACACTCACATACACACACACACATAAACTAACTGCTTCGACGATCATACTCACTAAAACTGCTTCACACAACTCCGACTTGATCATTAAATGTCCACAATTGTCTCTGACGATACATACTGTCAAGGAGAAGGACAGCTGAGAGACTTCTGGAGTCATTATCTAGGTAATGTGGAGGAGACATCATTAGGGATGAAACAATTAGGAAGACGTTTCGCTAGTGCAATAGAGGTGACGCCGAGCGGCTGTTCTTCTCAGATGCTCAAGCTACCGCTCACCACTGCGGGTATATGTGATCCAACGACAATGCAGTGGTCAGAACAAAGCGCTTTCTAGATAGTTCCAGAAACTGTTGGCCCCGGCTTGTTTCTGAGAGATTCCAGGTGCTACTTCATTCTGGCCTATATAAGCAAGTGCAGTGGCGAGAGGAACGAGTCCTTGTGACGCAGTCCTGAGTGTTAAACGAAACAGTTGTTAGGTGTGTGTGTGTGTGTGTGTGTGTGTGTGTGTGTGTGTGTGTGTGTGTGTGTGTGTGTGTGTGTGTGTGTGTGTGTGTGTGTGTGTTTGCGCGTGCGCGTGTGTCGACAAAGACAGTTTCGAGGTATTTGACACCGCGTCGGAGTTACGAGAAACAGTTTTACATAGTGTGATTGCCGAAGCCAGTTAAGACAGAAAAATGTCGGCAAGCTGTGAGTTGTTAAGTCACAACGACTTGTAGACTGTGTTAACGATAGAAGAGAACTGTTTTGTGCTTCAGTTTTTGGAAAGAAAATAAAGTGACGAAAAAGCAACTAAACTTATCAATTTCTCACACTGGTGTCAGAAGTGTGATTTTTCACATGACCATGCTCTCTGAATTTTGAAGATGTTGAGAAATATCGGTCAAAATGGAAAGGTCGTGTCCTGAAATTGAGGAACACTAAGTTTGCTTTAGTATAATTCTTTAACGCCTGCTTTTGCTGTATGCGGCACCGCAGGTGGTGACACTGATGTTACATGGAATGAAGACACATCACCGGTGGAATGAGATGAAGTGGAAAACCGGAGAACCCGGAGGAAAGCCGCCTCTGCGCCGCTTTGTCCATCACAAATTCTACATGTGGTCGTCTGGGATCGAACTTGGGCTGCTTTGGTGAGAGGCGAATGGTCTAACCACTCGGACACGGAGCGACTCTTTAGTATAAGCCAGGAAGGAAGCGGGAAATTGGAGATCCAGAAAGAACGTGGTCAGATCAACACTGAGTCTCGGAACGAACCTATAGGTCCAATCCTCGTCGATGATTTACTCAAGTAAATGCGTTTATCTGATATTGCCGCTGCAGCGGAAATACATTTCCTTCAGACGTTTCCCTAGTTGAATACTCTGCACACATGTACCAGGCTACACATTTCCAAAGCTTGCCAGTAACTTCACAGAAATGACGTAATAGGTACGCATGGCTTATCTTACAAGGCAATATTCTCTTCCAGGTAGAGGTTTGGTGGATACTTTTAGTTGAAGTATTCTGCCGACAAATTTATTTTGTGCAAAACAGTAACGTTCGTGGATTCTAACATCACGCTGTTGTGCTATTGTGGTTCCTTTTGTTTCATGCCTCTATCAATTAACAACTCAGCCAACTTGAGCAATTTATATGTCACTGTAATGGATGCCATCTTTTACTGCCGTGCAGTTTTGGTTGAAAATATCTCTTTGTAGCTTGATTTAGAAATCTCTTTGAGCAATTTGTTCCCACTTCAGAACGTTTGGATACGGAAACGGTAACATAAGTTCAAATTTGCTTCTAATTAATAACTAAAATGACGGTTGTATAATGTGCATTGGCCTAAGTTTCGTTGTAAACATCTTTCATGGATAAGACAATATACATAACCTCTGCTCTGAAGTAGAATTTGTAGGCGATTTTTGTCTTACGCCACCATGTTGTCAGCCATGTGAAGCATTTGTAACTGGAATTTTGATTGTAACTTGTTTAGGCTAGCTGTTTGTTTTGCATGGGACACCAAATTGTGTTTCATGGATACTTTACTAATGAATAACTCCTTAAACTCAAGTAAAACAGCCAATAAATTCTACCAACTTCATGTTCTGTTAAATATATATTTACCTAAAAGTAACGTGTTCCGTTTTCGTAGTTAATAAAATAAACAATACAATATCATTTACTATTGTCTTTACAATAATTTGTTTAGTGTTGCTTTTCACATTCTCAAACACGTATAATAGGCAGGGGAAAAATTGTATTCGACACAAAATTTCGACATCGAGATTTCACCGGAAATATGTTTTGAGGCCCCTGAATTAAAAACAAAGCAGTTTTAGAACAATGTGTGTGTGCGTGCGCGCGCGCACGCGCGCGTGTGTGTGTTTGTGTGGGGGGGGGGTCGTATATTGTTTTCCCATATTTCTCTTCCACTTACAGCAAAATAAACAATAATATAATTTCTGCAAACGTTTATCTCGACTAATATGAAGGTAGAGGAATAAGTGTTTCTAAGAATAGGTACTACAAGAGTAGAGAAGGTAATTTGAGCGCAACACACCCGATTTTTTCTTTCTGTGAACAAAATTTCAAGAAAGAGCAATATTATTTTCCCGTGTTCCTTTCTTGTAATAACCTAAGGTTATTTCACACTAATATTATTGCAGCAACGTTTATATTAACTTTCCTTAGCAATTTTGCTTTTAAGAATACTTTTCTTTAACGCGGGGGTTGTTATTTAAATTTTTGTGAGATAAGCTCGGGTACTTATCTTACCAAACGTGACCATTTCACTCTATGGGTCTTATATAGCGGAGAATTTATAATTTACATTGGGAATCTTACCCAACTAATTTCAGTTATTTCCTTTCTCGACGTTTTCTTTCCTTTTCTCTAGCTCTCACTAATAAGCTTCTGAACATTCTATTGCGTTTTGCTACTTCGTCAGCTGCGGTTGTCACGATTGCGTTCCCTTTGAATGTACGAGGGATGATGATGGTTTTGTAACCTACAACGTAAGGTAAGGCTCAATATCAATTGAATAACGATTCAATATCATTTCCTTTCGTCCTGGCTTTAAGATTTAGAAATTCCTAAGCCTGCTGGTTAAACAATGGAATTCCCTAAACAGAACAATGGATGGAGTTCGCAACGGTGGTCCGCTCTCAAACGTATGTCACTGCGACACTTGTAGAAATACTGCATTAAATGTAGTATAATACATGCATAGTATAATACATACCTAGCAGTTGACAGACTGCTCCACTCTCTCACTCTCCCTCGCGCAGCTTTCCTTGGCAAATTTTCGTTGCGTTAACACAATCAGCTAAGCCGGCTGCTAAATTTAATGAAGACTAATAAATGAGGTATTTGTAGGAAGTCGCCAACCGCTTGAGCATGTACGTAGTAGTGTTAAACTGTTTCTCCATCTTAGCACTAGGAACTGTAACTATTGAAGTACTGGATGCACTAGTTTCTGAAAATATCAATCAATTTGCAGTTTGAAACTGTTCCGCAATAAAAACGTGAAGCATAAGTTACCGCGGGTCTCTGAGATTCAAAGTGCAGAAATTCTCTAGCGTCTAACGAAGTAACTGCTAACCGAGCGGTGTCTTCAGGCGCTAAGAGCAGCCGATAAACGATCACATAAAACACTTCTGTAAGACACGAAAAACAGACACATTTTAAAACTACCGGCTCTTTTATCATATGTCCCTCTTACTTCATCACTATCGCACCAAAGGTTGCCAAATCTTAATTTCTTATTCGCATCTGAAGCACAGTTTTTACCATGTGATTTGCTAAACTCAAAATTCGTTTACCAAGCTAATGTTGTAGATGTGATCACTGACATACAGAATTCCAAGTAACGAAACCTTAAACTACTGGATCTCTTATTGGCTCAGTTTACCGAAGCTACACCGACAGAGCCAATGGCCTTTACCACAACACTTAACTATTTTTGGCAATGACTTTTTTCTCCTTGAAAATTGCGACCTGCTCGTTTTACATTATGCATTGGTGTTAATGTGTGGCAATTAATTTTCACTACCTCCTTATCGTTTCTTCGTAAAACTATTAAACTTCCAACATTAAGCTCAAGGAGGTAGACGATTAAAATAACGTGAAGAGGTTGGAAATGATGTTAATAAATAACAATCGTAATAATCAATAATTACTAATAAAGTGACACCGGCCGCCGATGGCACAACAAAAGTGTTCCGTGTTAGCTGTCTCACTGCTTGTAAACACACGGAACGATCACAATGGAGTGGCCATAACAAAAACCCATTGCATGTACTTTTAGAAGCTGTTCACGCACTTGTTTACGAGAGAAGTTTCGAACAACGCGCAGAAATTCGCCGGCACTTCGCCTTGGCTATGAAGGCGAGCCGGCAAGTGTTGAGCAGTCTTTAATGAGCGAATTGTTGTGTGTTATTTGTGTGAACAGTCGAGTAGTGTTAGCTTTTTGTGTCAAGGTTACTATAAGGCAGGGCAGCTGTGAGATGCAAGGTAGAACTATATATTTTTAACGATATAACAGAACTATATTTTTGTGCTTCAATTTTTGAAGAGAAATATAGAAACTGAACCTATTTGTCACACTGGATTCAGAAGTGGGTTTGTCACATTGTCGTTTTGCAAGAATAATAGTAATAGTAGTAATAAAGTTAATTATAATAATACGCGATATCCTTTTACGAATGTAGCAAGTATATTTTTATACTTCTCTGCTACGTATAGTAAGATGGGGGAGTATTGTATGCCACCCAAAAATTCGATGTTGAGACTTCACCGGATATATATAATTTAGGCCTCCTGAATTAAAAAAAAAAAAAAAAAAAAAAAAAAAAAAAAAAAAACAATCATTTTTAGAAAAAAAGTTCCGGTGTGTGTGTGTGTGGTGTGTGTGTGTGTGTCTGTGTGTGTGTCTGCCTGTGAACAGCACAACTCAAAAACGAAATGTCGGTTAAAAACCAAATTTGGTATTTAAGTTCAACATCTTTAAGGATGCGATACGAAGGGTTTGAAGAAAATTTCTCCACTCTAAACTGCCCTCTACGTGACGAAATGTTCCGAAAATATTAACTTTCTCAAAAATGGCCATAACAATTTTAATTAAAATGCCATATACTTTAAATATTTTTATGGCAAATTAGGTTTATATTTTGAGTTTTCTGGCCGTACACCATGTAGTCCTGTTTACTCTGGGTGAATTTTTGCATATAACTGGAAAACCATAAGAGATAGACCAAATGTTACTACACAGAAAATGTAGATCTCGTAAAAACACACGCTATGTAATGTATTTTTTGTGCAGTGAACCATTTCGGAGATATTCCTTGTTATTTGTGTCATTTTTGTAATAGTCACTTTTCTTAAAGGGAAGGTCGTTCTTCAGTTTTTATATCTTAGCCGTGCAAAGAGAACGGAATTTCAAAGCCTTCATTAAGAGACCAGCTTTAAAAGATTTGACTATCGCTCATAGCTTACTGTACTCACATATTCCACTTGTATCTACAAGAAAATTAACAATAGGATAATTTATGATGTTTAGCTCGATTAACATGAGGATGATAGAGGAACAAGTGCTTGTAAGAATAGTATAAGTACAGAGAAAGTAATGTGAGTGCAACACATGAGATTTTTTCCTTTACTACAGCTCTGCTCTGAAGTGCAGATTGAAGAGAATGTGTGGGTAACAAATGTTCTGCCTATTGAAATAACGGCCATAAACCCGGTTTGAGTTGGAAAATGGATCTCTGGTGGTTAGAGTCGAGTTAGTTTGACGTCAAGTGCTTTACAGCCTCGCTAATGCTTCGAGACAGCCAACCACGCTCCCTCCAGGAGAGGGAAGAAGACAGAGCTGTATTTCAAAACACATAGCTCCTCAACGAGGATTATGGAGACGGGATGCTAATCGTTAAATGGTTACTCTGTAGAGCAGAAGATTAGCGACATGGCACAGCTATTTGTCTCCAGTGAAGAGAAAACGCCTCGAAATTGACAACTCGCTTCGGTTTACTTCCAAGGATTTATCACATGGTAAACACTCATTCAAAGAAGGCCAGCCAGCACTGATCATTTTCCAAAGAAGCCTTGCATTCCATAGAGATGCAATGGATATTTACGAACTTCAGAGTTACCTTACGCCGGAGCATCCGGAGATCATGTGCTCGATCTCCGCGGCCAACCTTTTTGCCTAATGGCTTATTTTCGGGGCTTTCCCGGGATTTTCCACTATCTCCATTTCCCTTCACTTCTCATTTCACTTCACGCTGGGATCTTTCAGATGTGTCACTGTCTTGGCACTGCATGGCAGGGTAAAAGGATTATATGTTTAAAACTCCATCCTCTAGCGGCGGTCTCTGGCCCGTTAAACTAGATGCTGTCTGGTAGCTTCAATCTGCAACTGTTAGAGACCCCGTCCTGGCTCCTGGATTGGTCACGTTTTGTCTTCGCACCTCATCCCTCCCTATGCATCCCTTGTGAGACACAGGTACAAAAGGCCACATGAGTTGTGGTACCGAAGTCCTTCTGCTATCCTAACCTTACCCTGGTTGGACGTAGCAAAGACGGTTTAGCATTTCCTTGCCAACATAAACTTTGCGCATTGTATTGACACGATTTAGCCCTCGACTATATACGGGATGATAAATATGGCACCAAGTGCACACCAATATTTACATATTTAGCTAATATTTGCCCGTATCAGCTCTTAACACATCCACCTCACTAGCTTAAAATTAAACTTGCGGCATAAAACATAAACAGTTGTCACTAATACATGTGCTGTCAAGCAAAGGGAGGGTTAGTAAATTTCTCTATATGGATTCTGTTGCGAAAGCTGTAAATAAGAATTCACGTAGCCTCAAGCATTTCAGTCGAATGGCAGAGACAAATGCTACATAAAACTAACATTGTGTCCATGCTCTTACAGGTTGAGCTACCATGCTGAAATACCCTTATAGAATTTTTACATTTTTAACTTATGTTCTTGTTTCAGCAATGTCCAAGTTAGGTAGCGCCGATCTATAGTGTCCGGGGTTCATACCCCCGAAACCGACTAACCTTAGTGAAGCTTTCTCGCGGTTTTCTGTGATCTTCAGATGAATGCTGGAATGTGTAGTTTGAGCCGCGGAATTTTATACCATTTCTTTCGTCACTATCTCTCGTGTCTTTCTTCGTCATCTCATATCAGGCATTGCGTTGATTACCGATCCTGGATAAGGTATGATGCAAAATGTTCTTGCTCCTGGATGTTCTTGCACGCGCACGCACACGCACAGAGAGTGAGAGTGAGAGTGAGTGAGAGAGAGAGTAATTCATTGAAGAAAAGGACGTTTTGGCAACGAAACCTGTTTGTCTTAAAATTGATTATATTATTATTGTGTAATTTGAAATCCTTCACTTTTCTTGAACATACACGTACTCTTTAAAACTAACTTTAGGAGGCGTCAGATGAGAAATTTGGGAACTGCTGTCCTAATCAAGCAACTACCCTCTCCCCGTTACGTGCAACGTTGTTAGGAAACGTTTATATCTGCGCTGCTGAAATGTTTTCCTTAGGTCAGAAATAGAACAGACATGGAGGGGGTTTGGCACTGAACCCAGGCGTATTGTACCTATGCCTCCAAGAGCCCCCTGGAGGAAGGATGAGGTGCGAGGAAGCAAAGAGGCGACCCGATCCAGACTAAAGAAGGCAGAGATATTGACAGAGCTCCCTAAAATAGCCTGTTCCACTATATTTTTAATATTATTCCATTTTTTCTCTAGATATTGGCTTTCTTTCATTTTTTCACACATTTTATTCAATCTCTCTCCAAAAAGTTCTTACAAGAGTTATCTTGTAGAAAATTGGTTTACACTTCCTGTTCTCAGAACTTTTAAAATCCATATTCTTTGTCCAACTTGTTTTAATCTGTATCACTGCCATTAGTAAATAATGTTCAGTATTGAACACAGCTCTTTGTATACTCTCACATCAGTAAATTCACGGCTGTCTTCTGGTTTGCTAAAAAGTAATCTATCATCAGTTGCTGTCTTTCATCCCAAGTTATTTGGTGTGCCCCCTTATGTCGGAAAAATATACTCATTATTCGGAAGTCATTAAAACAGGAAGTCTCTTAGTAATTTGCCATTTCAATTTAATAATTCTCTCCGTTGTTTTCCATAATATTATCAATTGGGGCATTTCCAATCCTGACATTCATGTCTCCTCCAATTACGATGATGTAATTTCTATTTAAAGTGTTCATTGTCTTCTACAAGAGCTCATAGAAGTTCTCCGAATCCTCCTTTCTTCCGTCTTCTGGTGAGTATGCCCATATGACATTTAGATAACATCTGTCTACCTTAAATCTAATTGTTAGGATCCTTTCATTCGTCCATGAATATAAATGTATTTTCTTTTTGCATTTGCTGTTTATTAAAATTGCTATTCCTGGTGACGCTCTTATTTCCTGTGGGTCTCCGCTATAAATCATTGTGTATTCTCCTATATCTTTAGAGCTTTTTAATTTAATTTACTTTTTTTTTTTTCATTCTTTATCACCACCTTTGGTGAGACTATGCTCATGGAGCTACCCTGTAGACCCCTTCCTCTTTTGTCCTGAGCAACGTTATGCACGATTTGTGCGATGTATCTTTATTAATTAATTAATTTACTTTTTGACTCTGTTTATAAAAGCTATATTTTCTTTTCTGTAAGTATATTCAACAAAAATTAGACTTTATTGGTCATACTTCTTATACTCAATGTATACTATTTTCAGACGATCTCTAACTCCAATTCTCTTGCCCTCTTTTCGGTTTCAGTCGTCAGAATTGTTAACAATCCGGCTTATTTGAGGGAACTCAGTAGTAGTAATGTGTCCCCTGACCGTGCTACGAGCGCTGTGGAAGGTTATGTTTGTGATAAGTCTGTCACCTTCAAGCTCCAAACACAGCTTCCGTTATGTGCTAGCCCTATAAGGGAGGCTTGCACCCTCCGCTCTCTTTGCCAATCACACTGTCCTTCAGTTGATGGCTCGGTGGCCGTTGGAATCTTGAGCCGTATCCCTTGGCAAGGGCCCCTTTCCAGGAAGTATCCCCTCAGGGCAGGGAAACCTGGTGCATCGTGTGGCAGGGCCGCAACTACCTGGCCTATATAACACAGCCCGTACCCGCTATCCTAATGAAGGGTGATTGAAATTGTTAATGAAAGAAATGAAAGGAACGGAAATTCGGGGAAATCCTTCCCAGCATTCGCTAGCGACCCGGGGAAACCTAGAAAAAAATATTGGGTCAGGAAAGTCAAGCAAGGGAATCGAACCCGTGACCTCCCGAATGCTTACCTAACGCGTTACCACGGAGCCATTCACTCGGTCTCCTGACCTATCTACCGGAAAATATAATCTGAAGTTTGCTTTATACATTTCAAACATCCTATATTTTAAGAGGATTTTAGTCTATTAAAACAATCAAAGCTATTTTATTTACATAATTCAGTTTATTTCTAATTACGGAAGCTCTGAACGAAGGGATCTATTGACGGAACCTACTCCGATGGAATGAGGATCTGTACCGCGTCCTTATGCGCATACATATGTATAGACTATGCTAATGGGTTTTTTTCATACTCATTGAAAAACATCGCTCTTTGAAGGGGAGCAAGAACAGAAAATGCTGATTGAATAATGAATATTTATCACAGTCACTGATGTATAAAACTCTTATGACATTGAGTCGGCAAGTTCTTTCAGTGCCAGTATTTTATATACTTTTTAAAACTCCGCATAGCGAACTACTGATGCACATACACATTATTCTGCAGCTCAAACTGAAATCTCGGTTTTCCGATCTATATTTGCAGAACTGCTAAAGCTTTAATTACTTTAATGTGCCCGTTCTTTTGACATGGTTTCCGTAATTCAGAATAGCAAATATCAAAGAGAAGCTCTTCTGAAATAGATATTCATTGGCTTTATTCAGTGACACATCACTGCATAACAACCCAAAGACCAAGAGTTTTTCCTATACAATACAACCATATAAACTTCTAAACACCACTGTACATAAACCATGCATGTAAAAATCTAATGTGTTGCACTCACACGGCTTTCTCTACCATTGTACTAACTATACTTACAAACTCTTATTTCTCTACAAAGATAAACATTTCCAGACCTCTTGTTATGGCTAATTTTTTTTGTAGGTGTAAGGGGAATATACAGAAGGCTTTGAGCGTTTGTCAAATCTTTCAAAAGCTCCTTTGTGTTTGCATGGCCAAGGAATAAAAAAGTACAAGTATTGCAAAACTCGTGGAAATAACAAAAAATACTATGGAAATCTTTCACCCTCCCCCTAAACAAAATGCATTTATCACGGGATCTACATTTTTACTTTCTCTACTGGTAAGTAGGGGAAGTATTGTATTCCACCAAAAAATCGATGTCGATATTTCACAGGAAATATGTTTTGAGACCCCTGAATCCAAAAAAGCATTTTTAGAAAAAGGTCTGTGTCTGTGTTTGTGTCTGTCAGTCTGTGGACAGCATTAACTCAAAAACGAAAAGGCGGTTAAAAACCAAATGTGGTATTTAAGTTTAATGTCCTTCAAGGATGCGACACGAAGATTTTGTAGAAAATAGCCCCAACCTAAACAACCCTTCACATCGAAAATTTTAATTTTCTTGAAAATGGCTCTAACGATTTTGATTAAAATGCCATACGTTTGAGATATTTTTTATGACAAATGAAATGTATATTTTGAATTTTTTGGCTATAGCCCCTGTAGTCGTATTTACTCTGGACGACTTTTGCATAACTGGTAAACCGTTAGAGATAGACCAAATCATATTATACAAAAAATGTAGATCTTGTTAAAATACACAATTTATGTCTAAATTTTCTTGTAGGGGAACCATTTCGGAGATATTCCTTGTTATGTGTGTGAGTTTTGGGAAAACTTAAAGCTTTAGTGAAATGGAACATTGTTGTTCATTTTTTATATGTTAAGTGTGCAAAGAGAACAGAATCTCAAAGCTTTAAAACATTTGACTATCGCACAAAGCCTACTGTATTCTAGTAGTCCCCTTGCACCTACAAGGAAATAAGCAATAAGATAATGTCCGTAAATGTTTATCTCAAGTAACACGAAGAAGATATAGGATAAAGAGTATGTAAGAATGGTTAGTGCAACAGTAGAGGAAGTCATGTGAGTGCAACGCATCAGATTTTTGTATGGTAAGATTTGATCTATCTCTTATGGTTTAACAGTTCTGCAAAAGTCCTCAGAAGTGAACAGGACTACATGGGCAATAGCTAGGAAATTCAAAGTGTGCATTTCATTTCTCATAAGAATATCTTAAATATTTTAACCACAATCGTTAGGGCTATTTTTGAGAAAATCAAAATTTTCAAAAAATGTTCATGTAAAGTGTAGTTTAGGGTAGATGAATTTTCTTCAAAATCTTCGTGTCGCATCCTTGAAATATATTAAATTTAAATAAAAACTTTGGTTTTTAACTGTCTTTTTGATTTTGAGTTAGGCTCTTCGCAGTAGACGCGAAGTAGACCCACACACACTGATATTTCCCATAAAATGGTTTTTTTATTCAGGGGGCCTCAAAACATATTTCCGGTGAACTTACATCAAATTTTTGGGTCGAATACAATACTTCCATTGCTATGTGTAGTAGAGAAAGTAAAAATGAACAAGTTCCTCAAAATGGAGAAGAAGTAAACATTGAGCTTGTCAATTTTCATGTATAGTATCTCCTTTACTCATACACAGGATGTATTAAAATTACCTGCATAAACATTCGGGGTGTGATCTTCACATAAAAACTAGGAAAATAGTCTACTAACTAGAAGTACGATAGTGTTGAAGTTTTACATTCAACGCGTTTCGGAGGAAAACACACCATGAGCAACTTGGTTCATGATACCCTATTCCACACAAGTCATGGGGAGGTTGGACATACTAGGGCAGGTATATCGTTAACTGTCTCGTAGGAGGCAACTCCCCTACTCAGCTGTGTATCTCCCGACATACCAACAGGCTATTCGTGCATTTGAAACTAGTAAACAGTACTGGTCGTGCATTCATAATGACTATGCGTGAGTTTCATCAAGAATGGGAAGAAGACTATTTTTGTATTTGATATACTGCAAAACCATTTTGTTAAATGTTCGATTATTCATTACGCTTTGTATCTCATTTTAGTAGGAGAGCAGTGTTTCGCCAGCCCCGACTTTTCAGGCTGCATTAAGCGTATGCACCGTTCATACTCCTTGACTCTGGCAGTAATGGTCCTGCCAGTTTGCCCTATATGATCATCACTACAGCTGGTTCGGAGCCCGAGAACGTCTTGAATATGTTCGTCTCCAGGAAAGCTTCAGATCGTATTTTATGTTTATGTATGCTCTTATAAAATATAATAATTATTATTACTTATTTGCTTTAGTATAATTATCACACGTACATTATTAACATTTGTAGGATGAAAACACCATGCTACTCGTGCTACGAGTATAATAGTTTTCAATATTAGTATTGTCACGTAGGACGCACTCGACAACAGAGGCTTGAGGAATTGAAATCCCAGTTCAACAAACTCAATGAAAATAAGCCGTCAAAAACTTCCAACGACGCCATTTAATAATCTGTCAGAACCAGTTAAGTATTTCAAAAATGTAATGGTGTGAAAAGCAGATCCACTCTACATTAACAGACATGAATTTAGTTTAAGTTCAGCTTTGAAACCTGATTTAAGTAAATTGATAATGAGAAAATACGGCCGAGAATCTAGGTTTAAGTTATTTAAAATATATGCAAAAATGGGGCTTATTTTTACTATTACTATGTGCTGTGCATTTGTACGGCCAAATACGGTGTAATGAGCGTGAATGTACGCCCAGCTTGGACTTGAACATCCTGTGTCGTTCCGTAATGTGGTGTGGGGTATTCAATGTAGTAGGGTATTCAATGTTTGGGGACACCTTGCGCACCGCAAGTATCTTAGAGACTACGCGCAGCGACTGCACCGACCATAGATGTGCAGAAGTCTCTGACAGCTTAAAGATCTGTTCCACTATAGGAGCTACACAGAGGGAGTGACAAACGACCTGTTCAACCAAGCAGCCGTCTTATTTCCAGTATTGTTATATGGACGTTTAGTACATGTGAAAGGAACCTAAGAAGGAAATATAATGAACGGAAACTATTTGAAAGGAAATCATATTAAATGAAAATTACTTCACCATTTGCTTGCCGACCACGGAAAATCACGGAAAACTCAAGGCCACAGGAGGTAGCTTACGGGAATCGAACCCGGAGCTGCCGAATGTGAGTTTCACATGTTACTTGAGGCAACTGTGCACAGTAGCTCAGTCATAGCAACCGGACGGAAACCGAAAGAAAGATACACCACCTAAAATATTGCATTTTGCGGTCTGTTTCTATATTCCCAGCCTTGTTATAAACAGAGCTTGTTTGAAAGAACAATTTATTTTTGTTTAAACGTTCCATAAATGAAAGCAGATATAATCCTAGTAACGCTGTTCATGAGTTAAAATTGCCTGGGCTTCTGGCCGTTGTTTATGATGCCTTAACTCCAACGGAAATTAATATTTATTCAAAACAAAATTACGTAATTATGATAAAACAATCATTTCGGATAGCAGTTACTGCTCTGTATTTAGTAGAAATTAGCTAAGAGGTAGAGATAGAGTATGGACGAAGGGGATTTCACACTGTGCCAACTGTTGACGCTATTGTATGTAGACTCTGAGAGGAAGGGATGAAACAAGAACGCTCTACGGGCGTGTTGGAATCCGAGAGACTAGCGCTAACCAGCTTGAGGGTACCTAGCGTGTAGTGGGTGATTGTTCATCTCGACATCAGTATTCGACAAGCAGTCACCGGTTAGACGACTACATCCGCCGAGATAAGCAGTTACAGTACGCAAAGTTCCCACACAGCAGCACCAAACTCGCCCAAAGTCAACTCCTCCAACCCTGAAAGACCGGATTGAAATTAAGTTCAAATAAAATTAAGGGATGGGGAGTTCAGGAAGTATAGCTATCCTTCCCAGCATTTGCCCAGTGATCCGGGAAAACCCCGAAGAAAACATGGATCACGAAAGCTGGCCACAGTAATCGAACACACACCTCCCGAGTGCAAGCATTCACGTTACACTGAAGACTTCGCGCACGGTTACCTAATGCATTATAATGATGGAAATATTTTGCTGCTGAAATGAACGTTCAAATCGGATATTATATAATATTTTCATTTGCTTCTTCATGTGCAGAGTAGAAGGTACTATTTCGGCCACAGATTATTTTCTTTCTGGCTAAACGGCTCTCTATTAACAATAACTGTATTGGACATATTTGTTACGCTCATCATGTGAAATCGTTGATTAACGTATGGCCGAAGCAGTATCTTCCACCTTGTAGATTCACAGTTCAACTGCTTCATCACTAGGACTTCAAAAAAACATCTGAACAATCCGAGAGAATTAAAAATAGCATCCGGGGGAAATCTATACGTGATAAAGCTAATGTCACGAAGGTGTTGTATAACTCCGTAAATAATTGGTGTTGAAAAGTCACGAAACTGTTGTGAAACTCCGGAAATGGCGCTCAAGGTGCTGTATTTTATGGGTCCCTTTTGGGATTGCTGTTAGACTGAAGCTCAACAGAGGCAGCAAAAAGGGTAACACAAATATGGAACATATACTTGAACAAATTCCATGCAATATCGTTAAAGCATAGTCAGTAAAAAATCTGATGTGTTGCACTCGCATGACTTTCTCTACTCTTGTACTAACTATTCTTAGAAACCCGTATTCCTCTATCATCATGTTAGTCGAGAAATACATTTGCAGAAATTTATTTGTTGCTGACTTACTTGTAAATGCAAAGGGAATATGGAAATACAGTAGATTTGGAGCGATAGTCAAATATTTTAAAGCTTTGAATTTCCGTTGTCTTTGCACGGTCAAGGGAGAAAAATTGAATAACGACGTTACATTTGAGAAAAGTTAAGATATTGCAAAACTTATCTTACGCTTTACCAAGTAAACAAGTCATCAAGAACAGGACTACTCGGGGTATAGCTAGAAATACAAAATATACATTTCATTTGTCATAAAAAAACATCTTAAACACATGGTATTTTTAACAAAATCGTTAGCCATTTTGGTCAAAATGAAAATTCTCGAAAAGTTTTCCATGTAAAGGTTACTTTGGTATTAACCAACTTTTCATTTTTGAGTTATGCTGTCTCAAACACAAACACACACACACACACACACACACACACACGCGCGCGCGCACGCACACACATACACTTTTACTAAAAATGCTTTTCTTTTTGGATTCAGGGGACTTCAAAACACATTTCAGGGGAAATCTCCAGATCAAATTTTTGGGTCGAATATAATACCTACTTCCCCTACTTATACATAATAGAAAAAGTATAAAAGCCAAACCGTTGGTAACCGCGTTTGATATGAATGAAAGCAATGACCAACAACGTTTGCGGTAAAACATTGACGTGACAAACGGCGGCATTAGGCCCTGCCACATCGTTTTGCGGTTAACTGCCCTGCACGCAGAATTCCCCAGCAACCGCAAAAAGAAAACGAAAAAATAACAACAAACGATGAACCGCGAGGTTATGACTCATCATTTTCGAGATCATTATCTACGTTATCCCTGGCTATAATTTGTGACATTATTACACTTTGCTGAACGCCATCTAAAGTCTGTAGGTTCCAAAGTGTAGTAAAAGCCTGTTATTAATTCTGTGATAATGGAAAAGTTCCCCTTCAGAAGCATGTAACAACGCCGTTGAATTGCTTTGCTGCCACTTCCATCAGAACCATACAATATTTTGCCTAGCTATAATTGCGCAATAATAAACACAATGGTGGGGAAGACATCCATGATTGTCATTCACATCGTTCACACCATATTCATTGCCGTGTAAAAATAGTGTGCTGCGCTCTTAAAATATGAGAGGAAGCCGGAAAACAACAAAATCAATATGTCATACAGCTTTGAAAAGCAGCAGAGAGAAGCAATTTGGCCTGCATGACATTTTCCAGCATGTTACATTGTCTTCTAATGGACGTGTCCACAGAGTTTAGCAATACATGACAGATAGAACAACGCTATTTGCCGGCGGAATCTTGGAGCTCCTGTAATTCAAGTACAATAAACTCCCATGTAAACTACAATAGTATTACCCCACTCTAATGATGCCATGTTATGTGCAGTGGGTACTCCAAACACCAGATCACCCAATTCTGTGCTTTACGGAACCTTCTCAGCTGATAACTTTGTTTCCTACAAGCTTCATCTTCTTCTTCCACTGGCATACATCTCTTAAAGTTTAACTAGTGCCTCCTTAATAATTACAGCCAATTTCTCCCTAATTTCTACCTTCTTCCATCTTCTAACTCCCATCCTTTGTAGGTCCTCCTCCAGACATTCGAACCACCTTTAACCTAGAACTTCCTCTTTTCTCCCTTCTGGATTTCCTTTAAAAATCTTTTCAATCGTTCTATCACCCTCCATTCTAATTACACGTCCAGCTCATTCTAATCTTTTAGTTTTTTATCTGTGTTACAAATTTAGGGCTCGTACACAATTTATCATTATTTGTACTTATTCTCCTCCCATTGTTTTCTTTTACTGATCCATAAATCTTCCTCAGTACTGTCCTTTCCCACCTTTTCAACCCAAGCTTCAGATCCATGGGCGGCGCCGTGGCCGAGCGGTTAGCGCGCTCGCCTACCACCTAGGCGGCCCGGGTTCGATCCCAGGGACCCGCATGTGGTATTCGTGGTGGACGAAGCGGCGTCAGGGCGGGTTTTCTCCGGGTACTCCGGTTTCCCCCGCCATCTCATTCCACCGGTGCTCCATCTTCATGTATCATCGGTGTCACCGCCTGCGGTGCCGTAGTAGTAAAAGCGGGCGTTAAACACTACAACAATTCAGATCCATATATAGCCATTGGTTTTATCACGGTATTATAGATTTATAATTTAGTTTGTTTTGACAAGTACCGTGTTTGAATTACTTTGGCCAAAGCAAAGTAACAACTATTAATTATCTGCTGCCATTCTTTTTTATACATTTGCCACAGTGTTATCATAGTGTTATACTTAAGTTTCCACTTCCTATAATTTTCTCCATTTGATATCTCATTGTCCAAGTAACCAGTACTTGTTTTGAAGGTGTTCATGTACATTACTTCATTCACAGTTGCCCCTAACCCTAATTTCCTTGACACATTCTCCATTTGTTCTTTGCCGTTCTCAAGTACTGATAAGGACCGAGCTATCATCACCGGACCGTCCGCATATACCAGTTATTGTAGGACCTATTCATGATGCTTCCCCTGGGATGAATCTGTATAATTATTTCTTACTAACCTTTTCAAGAACAAATTAAATAAGAGTCGACAGAGCATTCTCCTGTCTCACTCCACTCTTGATTTCAAATTCCTCTGCCATTCTTCCATTAAATTGTATCTGATAATCATTTTTCCGCTGTGTTATTTTAGCTAAATTTATTAAGTTTGAAGGGATGCCGAATTCTTTCATTACATTAAATAATTGATTTCGATTTATATTGTCATATGTCTGCTTAGTCTGTAAAATGTTGATGTAGTACATTATATTCATAAAGTGTTCTCCAATATCTGTTTCATTTCCCACAACGGTAAATCAAATTCTCGTCTATATTTAATATATTGGTATCCGTTAGCTTATTAATTTGTTCAAATTAGCCCACTAATAACCCATTCATCACTATAACGATGTACTCAATGCAGCTTGGGTTTTACTACATGAACTGACATTTATATACTGTAATAATAGCAATAATTATAGGGGATAACCATTCAGGATATTATAAATAACGAATAGCAGTTGTTGCCTGTCAGATGTGCCCCCGGATGCTTTGCAGTATACTGCGCATGCTAGAGGGACTAGAGAACAATGGACCGTAACGAAGAAGTAGAATTTAGACTTAGATTATGCGCCATCATATGCGTAGTTACTCCATATTGACTTTTGCTTTCCTAGTTTCCTTCAAGTATGAGTGTAACAACACAAAGGTAAAGCATGTATTAAAAAGCAATATATGCTAGCAAATTGCCTTAATCTTGTATCATTGGTTAACCTTCCTTTGTTAACTTTAACTTTGTTAACCTCTCTCTAGCCAAGTTCAAATGATTGAGACTATGCTCCTTTTAGGGCATAGATTCCCAAGTCCTTGCAATCCTTTCTCACAAATACGTGCTCTATTGCTAGCTAGATTGGCCATCACAGCAGTGTTAAAACAAGTAATACACATTGTGACACCCACACAACAAAGGACTCTCGGGGCCGGGCTGCTTAACGCCACATGCCGGGCCGGTGATCGGACAAAGGCGTTCAAGATCATGATTAACAATGGAAGTGGCTGCACAAAAAGGGTTTTCTCGAGAACTTTCGAGAATGATCCGGCCATGTGGTCGCCGATATAATATGTGTAAAGTCGAGAAAGCTCCATGTGACATCAGGCCATGAACCAGTAATCAGAATTTCGGACATGAGTCGGTCAGCATGACAGTGAGTATGAGACAGTTGTGTGTGTTACGTCGCGTGCGTCGTAAAGAAGATTCAACGAGCGTAGTAAGGAAAGACGATGAAAGGACTGAGCAAGGTTACGAGAAGTAAAAGTTATGAGTTGTGATAGCACGAAAGACTGCAGACTAGTTTACGACAAGAAGAAAACTGTATTTGTGATAAAATTTCAGAAGACAATAAAGAGTAGAAAAGTAATCTGACTGGATTTTGTCACTTTACAGTATAAAATCATGTTTTATAACGTACATACAGCACTAAAATGCGCTTAATGTATGAACCTCTAATTTAATCTCATTCTCCATTCAACTGACCTCAAAGAAACGTACATCTAGAGATAAACCTTGATCCACATAATATGATGTGAATATGTTTATTATCATGTCTATACACGAAGTGAAAGAATTTTTATGGAACTAAACCGCCTTAAGGATGTCCTCCTATTTACTATCAAGGATCGGGCATGTAGCCCGCTCCGTCCTTCTGGGAATGTCGTCAGAAGAGCTGGATGATTTTTGTATAAATGGTAAACAGTAAGAGACAGGCTAAATCTTATTGAATAAAAGATGTGGATCTCGTTAAAACACACGATTTGTGTTAAAACTTCTTTTTTTCTTTTGAGTGAACTATTACCGAGATATTCTTATTTGTTTGAATTCGCTAATACTTATACTTTTCTCAAATAGGAATATATTATTCGTATTCTAAAGTAAGAACAAATTAGAAACTAAAAACTTCACTTATCTTATTGTTTTGGTGCTAACCCTGGGGTTTCAAGCTGTGTCCAGCTCATTCTCAAAGCCATATAAACAAACTCGTTGTGGCTTTGAGAATGAGCTGGACACAGCTTGAAACCCCAGGGTTAGCACCAAAACAGTAAGATAAGTGAAGTTTTTAGTTTCTAATTTGTTCTTACTTTAGAATCTTGTTGCTTCACTGTTAATAGCTTCAATTTTTCCTTATTTATATTATTCGTATTTTCATCTCTTGGCCTTGCAAAGAGAACGGAATTTCAAAGGCATTGCATAGTAACCAGCTCTTAAAGCATTTCACTATTGCTTAAACCCTACTGTATTCCCGTATTCCTCTTGCTTCTACAAGAAAATTATCAATAAGATAATTTCTGAAAATGTTTGTCGATTAAAATGTATTAGAGAAATAAGCATTTGCAAGAATAGTTGTATGAGAGTGGGTATCGCTCTACATATTTGCGAGCAGAGTTTCTCCAAATTGAACTATACTAAAAGTCTGCATCGCAATAGGTTACGCGACGATCACTTGGTATATCTTCTAAGGCTATGTGCTTAGACTTTATCCCAAATATTGATCGACTTTTTAAACGTAAGCGATACTAAGAAGAAATGTTCATAGGATAAGATTTGAAAGTGCTTTCGTTTTTCAAAAGCAAGGTACATTCACATAATCAAATCGCCAGTGCAGCACAATGCACGGCTCGGGGTTAAAAAGTGGCAAAGTCTACGTATAGTGGTAGAAGGTAAACCCAACTTCTCTTTGCAAACATTGGACATCGCTGTTCTTCCTTCTTCCCCGCACTAAGGATGAAGGAGGCGCTAGCCCGTATCTTAAGAGACATCCTATTAACGACTTTGTAGACAATCAGACACTATATTTAGTTGCTTCGTATGAGATATGAGTTGCGAATGCTTGCTGGTAAACCAAAACTTAGGAACATTATTGGGCCGTGTTCCACACTCTCTGGGAGTCATAATTAAGGGATAGGTAGGCAGTATAGGCTCTGCTGTGTGTACTGTAATTTGCTATGGACCTGTAATCCATAGGATTACAACACCATATACATTTAACTGTATTACCTTCAAATCGACATCTGCAGCGAGAAAATCTACCACACGATTGCTGCATAGGAGTGTTCAATCCCAAGGCCTAAATACACAAGTTCATTTTATATTTCAGTTCTTAAATAATTTTTTAAATTCAACTTTTTACTTCTCCTGCAACCTACATACCTATATTAGATAAGAGGAACCACCGTATTCCACCCAAAAATTCAGTATAAATGCGTGTTTTGAGATGTAGTAAATAAAAGAAGCCGTTTTAGAAAACCCTAAGCGCAAATATGTGTGGACATAACTCAAAAACGAATAGTCCGATAAACTCCTTAATTGGTATGAAAGTTCTGCGTGTTTCAAAAATGTAACACAAATGTTTTAAAGAGCACTACCGAGTGTCGAACCAACGGCGAGGAAGTTGGGAATTATGCCAGGAAGAGTTGCAATTATAACAGGTCTGGAATTAGCACCACTAGAACGTTGATAACAGCAGTATTTAGAACTAGTAAGAACTATATTTTCTAAAGCTTAGCATCTAGCATTATACAAAGCATGCAAAAAATCTGACCAGAGACAAATTCAAGATCATATGTCATCACTGTACTACTCATTAAAATACATTCAAATGAATACGAAATAATCATTGAATGTTCAGTTTTTTGGCAAGCAATGTTATTTAAAGTTAATGTTTTCTCCTTAATTACTTGTGACCTTATTTCTCCTTTTAAGTCAGTAAGAATTCCTGTGAATAGTAGACCACAACCTCTGGGTAATTTACACTGTGAAGAAGCTTAACTTGGCATATGGTTATATTCGTATGCCGTCCTGTATTGGTCTGATGTTAAAACTCTTAACACAAACATTAACTTACGAACAGATTTCGGCTTCAGGCTCAGGAGAGAAGGGAATGGGGGGAGTAAGTAAATATTCAGTGGAACGCTAGGATTAGGTAAGGAGTGGCAATGGCGGAGTAGTAGAAGCAGTGGGAGAACATTAATGCCTTACCAAGTTAAATCCTGATAATTATATCTGCACAACTCTATTTACTCGTGTTATTCTTTGGTATTAATAAATTTAAAATATATACAACGAGAAACTTTGTATACCAATTGATAATGGGTACATATATTCTATCAGTACCTATGGACAGTGTGCTTGAAATTGTTTACTTGCCGATAAAAAAACTACACAAAAGGTAATTGAAGTTTCAAGAAAGAATTTTCACAAAAACAACCTCTATGATTTGATACTTCAACTGTACCTCAGTATATTTAATATCAAATGTATGCAAATCCGGAATGAGTTGATTATGAAAATGCAGGATATTTCAATAAACAATCTATGCATGCCTTTGCTCAGAAAAGAACTGGCGTAGCTATAGAATAGAAAGTGTTGCAAAAGTTTTTACGATAAAGAGGTGACACCATCCTTTAACCGCTATATATCGATCGTGGTTTTCCACGTCTACACTCATATCACTGATGTGACCGCAACTGCGATGGTTTTTGGGATTCCAGGCCCTGCTCTAGAAACTCCTAACTATGTATCTTATATTCCAAGCCTATCAGAAACCTTAAAACTATTCAAGAGTTTTCAAGGTTTAGATGAAGTACTAAGATATTGGAACAAAGCTTTAAAACCTTATCATCTACGTTTTCCTGCTTAGCACATATAGTCCGCCCATACTAAGCTTGACTCAAAACTTGCTATGGACGGTGCCCCTCCTAAATTCGTGAGTGTAGCCCCCGGAGACGTTTGAAATTTACGGAGGGGCATATACGCTTACTTAAAAGTAGAATGAAACAAGTTATGATAAATAGGAAGATTAATAATCTTTTGATTAAATATTTACTTGTTTATTTAATGCAAGGTTTTGATGTATATCATGAAACATAATCATAACAATACGTATTACTACTCATCAGAAACAAATGAACAGGTTAACAAAGCAATAGTAACATATATTGTAGGATTATATTATGCTTTCGGTAGAAGGCCAAAGAGTAAACGGCTAAGTAGTTTACCAAATTGGCAGACTATGACAAGGAAGTACAGCCCTTATAAGGGCCAATATTTAAAAATAACAGAACTATGGGGCGGCGCCTTGGCCGAGCGGTTAGACCGTTAGCCTATCACCCTGGTGGCCCAGGTTCGATCAAAGGGACCCACACGTATTCGTGGTGGACGAAGCGGCGTCTGGGAGGGCTGTCTCTGGGTTTTCAACTGCTCAATCATCACCTTTCCAAGCATTCATTTCGGCTGCATTTCATATGATCCTCTTCCTCACTCTCATACCTGGTGCTGGGCTGACGACCCGCTTCCAGGTCTTCACTCTGTTCGATCACTAGGTTCCTGTGCTCCCCGATGGGCATCTGACCTATGGGGTGTAAGTCCTCCATACCGGGAGGGTAATCAGATGAACAACAATGAAACTGTGCTGGGCTTACACAAATTTTGATTCATTGTGTCTGACATTTTCCAAGTACAATCAGTAGTTTTTTCTTTTATTTCTCTTACGCCTATGCTACCGGCGGTGGACTTTCAACACATGTAATAAAAGTATATTTCGCAAAGAAATATTGGCAAGGATACGTTCCAGCAGTTATTGCTGCAGTGGGTCTTGTTTATTTCGTATTAAAATGGAGAAAAAGGAAGAAGGTAATGGGCATACCCAATTAACAATGAGAGGTATTTGCATGGCAATTTTTACACACGGTATCCCCCACTCCGTGAAGATGACATTTTCAATTATTTTCGAATGTCAGCTTCTTCACTTAATGAACATCTTTCAAATATAAAGGGATGCTTGTCTTTGTATACATCACATGTGGTATTCCACAACACAGGACGAATTTCAACCTCGCTTTGTTAATCGCTCTGTATACACTTTTGCAATAATTGCAGAAGTTCTTGGAAATGCAGAACGCAACCGTAACGCACTTCTTGTTATACTAGCCAGTTTAGAGCGCACGCAGCTTGCAGATTACGTGCGTTCTAGCAATTCAATTGTGCCCCTCCCCCCGGTAAACGCGCGTTTACGTGCGATTTGATTTTGTGACCTCGATTACGCGCGGAGCATTTGTGTTGTTCCGTTAGATGCCTGATGAGGCACAGCTGTGCACACACTACGTGCGTAAAGCGCATGCAAAATAAACGCTCGTGTATCCTCAGGGATATACAAAATCTTGCTGCATAAAAGTAGATATCGTTAAAGCGCATAATTTATATCAGATACAGCCTTTGTTGTAGAGTTAACCATTTACAAGATATTCTTTCACAATACTTTGCATTTTTAGACACCTATACTTTTCTCAAATAGGAAGTCGTTATTCTTTTTTCAGGTCCTTGTAATGCAAACAGAATGAATCTAAAGTCAGTACATAGCGACCAACGCTTAAGCGATTTGATTATTGTTTGTAACTTCCTATGCCCATTATAATTACAAGAAAATATGTAATAACAGAATTTATGTAAATGTTTATCTCGACAAACCTAGTAGCTAGAAAAGTAAGTTTCTGTGAGAATAGTTTTTGAAGAAAAGCTAGAGAAAGTCATGTGCACATATCACATTAGGCCTTTTCCCCCTCGTCATGGATTTCAATGTCATCACACAGTGACCAACTCTTCAAAGGTTTGAATCACTACTGCATTCTCCTATTCTCCTTGTACCTCCTAGAAGGATGAACTAAAAGAATTTCTGCAAATGTTTATCTCAATTAATATGGAGCAGTAGAGGAATAAACGTTTGTAAGAATAGTTTGTGCAAGAGTAGAGAAAGTCATGAGAGTCCAACATCGTTCTTTGTAACTATTTCCAAAAGCAACGGATTGATCGCGCAGATAACCTTGAATTACAGTATAATTGTAGTGCCAGAGTTTGAAGCGAAATATTTTACAAGTTACAATAGAGGCAAGACCCACTGAAAATCTATTAGCAAATTACATTTCGCTGCTGCGAAAGGCAACTAAGCGTTTTAGTACATATTATTTCTTAAGCTTAGCCTAAGTCAATAGAAATTATAATATGCATTTTCATTAGTGCATGAAGAATTCGCGCAAGCGTGGTGAAAGGGAGTTAATATTGGAAAGGAGCATCGCTGACATTGAAATCTGAAACAACTAACTGATGTGAAACAGTCCGAGTAAGGCAATAAACATAACCAATAGTATCCTATTGTTACGGTTATGCGTAAAGTCTCCGGGATGCATGAAAGTGATAATTCCCCTGGATTTCAACAGCGTTATTCCCTTAGTAAGGTTTGTACCCTAAGGTAACCAGCCTTTGATTCCACCCAGCCGTATCGGTTCGTTATCCAGCTGGCCTGAGAAACAAAAACGAACAAATGAAGGATGTTATCGATATTAAACGAAGGGATGGTTCTATATCGTCTCTATGAAAGTGCTTCGCTATGATTAGCACAAAGGCAAACACTACACGAATACAACATATTTTTCCCCTATATGAGAAGAATTATTTGCCGTGTCATTAAACTGAACAAGAGCTTAGGCATTGTTGAAAGAATTTTAATCAGCGACATGGAAATTAATTGGAAAGCGTTAATTTCTAACCTTTTATTGCATTGTATTTTAATTTTGCGCATCATTGAACGAATCATTATCTGAACTGTACTCCGCAGCTGAGAGCATGCAGTGTGTAGCTTTCCTGTTTGGCATTTTGGCCATATTTTGAGGGAGTGAAATTACCTGCCAATCCGGTGGCTAGAAGTTGTGCTCCAGAAACACAGCAACTCATGCTGGCAGAGGGTAGGGTAACATCATATAGTCCGCTGCATTTCATTATGAACCAATTTTTGTATACGTCAGTATACGTTATGACTAAATTATTATTATTATTGTTATGGAACGTAATTTAGAATGAGAATGAACAGAATTGTTACTGCAAAACAGCGAAGCATCACACGACATAAACGTTGCACAGAGAGGAAGGTGATGAAAAATGGAGCAGGAGAGAGAGGGAGAGAGAGATAACCACAGAAGAGATCACGTTTTAATTCTAAAGCACGTGTGGATTTGTTGAAACGAATCCACAGTAATCCAATCTGTTTTGAAACAAGTGAGAGCAGGAGACTTTTTCTATCTCTCTTTTTTATGAGGAGGGAGGCTCGGCGGGGGGGGGGGGGGGTTACGTGTAGGAGGTAGTAAACCATGAGAAGCCGCTCTTAATGAGATCTAGGCGTGACGTAGTCTCAGACTTCTTTTTCTTCTTCTTCTTAGAGCCTCGACAGTAATGAAAACCTTCCGGAAGACTGTTCCAACTATGTGGAAAAGATCAAATTATAATTCTCAGTAACACGCTCTCCACCCATCTATCATCACGTTCATCGCTTTGTTACCACGAACGTGGCAGATTCACATTTACTTTCTTGTTGTTTACTTTATTTTCTGAAACAGCTTTACTCCCACGACTTTATTTGTTTTCTTTTATCTTTTATTTTTCCACATTTGCCTTATTCTTGCTTCTATTTTTATTGCATTTTCTACAGCTTACTTATACTAAGTAGTGAACCAAAAGTTCACTATTGAAATTTTACTGTAAATACACTTGAGACTCCCTTAATAATGATACTGAAATGACGATAAAATAATGCTAATGAGAATAAAATAATGATATAATAAAAATAAAAATAAAATGATGGTAATAAGAAAAGTAATAATATAAGTAAATAAAGTTCATGAGTGTCTCGGATGTGTGTGTGTTGTATGTTTCATAGCACTGTTTCCTTTGGCATAACTACATACGGTACCAAAGGCGATGAAACAAATGTAATTTGAGAAGGACATGTTCCAAACCTAAGTTTAGGGTATCTCGAAGAGATTTTGCAGCTATGACGACTGAGGGGAAACCTAAAAAACATAAAATAAATAAATAAAATAAAAATAACAAGTAAATTGAAGATTGTGGCCGAAGCTACTTGCGATCTGTGTGCAGAGCTAACGAAAATAAAGAAACAAAGGATTACAAATGCAAGGTTCAATGCGATATCTGTTTCAACATGGAAAAAAAAAGTTGAAGAAAGAAAGAACTCTAAAGCCAATCTCAAGCATCGGGCAGAAAAAATGAAATGTTAAGAGTTCTCATTCCTGTCTTCAACAAGGCAACAAATTATTCTCGCAATGTGTGGTAGTTAGGATGGAGATTTGTGAAGATAACTTCCAATTAGGAATAGTGATACTGCTTTCTTCAAGGCTGCAGCTCAAAGGAATTAATGCGAATCATGAAATTGGAATCCAATCAAGGATTCATCCGATGCATGAATAAGACTAAGAAATTATAGGTGCTTTCGTATAAAAAATAAAATGTGGTTCAATTATAAATGTAACTTATTTCCACTTTGTTATAACGAATGGCACTGTTTGGTTCTGGTAACTGAATAATTTTATTCGTTTCATTAACTTAGAGATTAGGCTAACGAAGGGTGAAGGAGGGATGTATGTCCTATAACTAAAGCTGCATATCTGTTGTATTATTTTCCATCTTCATTCTATCTGGTTAAATAAGCAGTAACTTTAACAAGGGATTGTAGCCCATTAATTGCATTCTTTCCTGGAGATCTTCTATTGAACCAGTTACACCCAGGTGTAATGTTTTCGTCTTCATGTTTTGCAGTATAAAATTACAACAGGAGTTTTCTCCAAAAATTAATTTTAAATAAAATATAAATTAATTAAATGAGATCAAATGAAGATTACACATATTAACATACCCTTTACCCAATAACCTACAAATTGGGATTTCCTTAAAGGAGCAATTTCGCGAATATGTCATACCGAGTGTTAAAATTTGAAATCAATGTTTCACTTTTTTTACTGAGGACAGATGATGCTAGATACTCCAAAGTATCTTATGAAGTGAAAAATAAATGTTTTTGACGTGAATATGAGTTCAAATTTAACTTCTTACCCACATATTTCCAAAATACTAAAAATAAGCGTGGATAACGGTGATTATCATACCAATGTTTCAGGAGCTATGTACAACTGTTTTAATTTTTTTTCGATGTGCATCACACAATGATTCTTCATCTTCAAAACGTGTATATGGCTAATAATTTTCATTTATAAAGAATCCTTAGAGCCTCTTTAATTATTACTGTGTGTCGATGTCAATTAGTCACGATAAATAAGAATAAAGTCCTCTGCAGGGAAAAGTAATTGACTGAAAAAATATCCTTTTTGATTCTGCGTCATTACAATATAAAAAATAATAAATTATCAGAAGGTTTTCCTCTATAGTCATTCGTTTTCCCAAAAAACACCTGACTAATGGACAATTAGTACTGGCGCCCTGTGGTCGTCATACGCGTACAGTGCTTGTGAGACTTCAGTCAGGATAGACGTATCAGTCCGTTTCTGACTCCATGGCTAAAACACCAGCCCAAAGATAATGTGAATACAAACAATGTCTGAAGGAACAAGGCAGTTATGCACAATGGAAGGAAAAAGCAAAAGTGATTATGAGGAAAGGAAGAGAAATACTGAAACAAACAAAACAAGGAAGAGAACACCTCAAAGCTGAATATAGGAGATATAAGCAAGCACAGCGGGCAAGACAGAAGATAAGAGACCAAGAAGGGATACTCCATCAACATCAACCGCTTTCAAAAGCAAACAGTATTTCGGAAAGTGCAGAAAACGTGTTGACGAAGCATTGCCGCAATCTCCACGTAAAAGAAAAGAAATGATTTGCAAGTTAGCAGTTGAAAGGGGATTACATGTTAAACCAAATCATTCTGTCCCGGTATCAGGAAAACAACTATCAGAGGAACTTAAAAGTGCAATCATCAAGTTGTATCAGATGATTCAATATCTTACCAAGGTCCTGGAAGAGATGATTTTATTGAAATCCATGTTCAAGGAGAAACAAAAGAAGTTTGCATTATGTATCTAGTGGTAACATTAAAAGAAGCACATGCGCTCTTTCTACAAGACCGAGAAGAAATATCCGTAGGGTTGACAAAATTCGCTGAATTACGCCCTGCTCACGTGCGTCTTCAAAGTCAGATCCCACATAATGTGTGCACATGCATTATACATGAAAATATGAAAGTTTCTTCTCAAAACATTGTGTAAAAATTACGTACTCACTGAGACTGAATTTCGTAAGTTCATAGCACAAGTGGTTTGTGATCAGAAATCGAGTAAGTGTATGCAGGGAGGATGCTCCAACTGCCATGGATTGAGTGGAGCAGACATTTCGGATGAACTCGCTAATTCTCTATGTGAATGGAAACTGGAGTTCAGGTAATGGAAGAATGGAAATAGAAGTTAAAAAGGGATCTGTAAAAGACTGCATTGAAGAACTGACCAATTGCCTGCCACGTTTCCTAAATCACGTTTATGTAAAAAGACGCCATCCGAGGCCTTTAAGAAGACTCGGGAAAATGTTACAATTAGTGAAGCTGTGATACAGATCGACTTCTCTGGGAACTACACATGCAAGGAGCAAAATGAAATTCAGGCTGCCCACTGGAACAATACACAGATCCCAATATTTACTGCTGTTGCCTGGTATAGGAAAGAAGATATTGGTGAAATTCAGAAACAATCTTTTGCTTTGGTGTTTGATTATGTATCGCATGACAAATATGCAGTTGATATTTGCTTAACGAATATATTTTCGGAAATATTGGATATTGTTCTGAATCTTGAACTTGTGAAAGTGTTTTCTGATGGAGCTGCTAGTCATTTTAATTGGTTTGGTTTGGATTTGGTTTAAGGGCACTCAACTTCAAGGTCATCAGCGCCCTTAAAAGATTCATGGCAATAGCCAGGTATAAATTTCACTCAAAAAATAAAAATACTAGAAACAACAAAATATACAAAGGTAAAAGCAGTGGCCATAGCCAGATATGAAACAAGGTGATAAATATGTCCAAAAGCAGAAACAGATAATTAAAAAATTCTAAATCCTCAAATTGATATTACACTCCGCTAAAAAATTAAAAACTCTATCAACCGCTGTTTTGTCGTCCGCTAGAACTTCTGCAAGTCTGGCAGGCAGCTGCAGAGAATCCCGAAGGTGCGCTAGAGAGCAACACTCTAGCAACACGTGGCGAACTGACAAAAGGTTGTCACACAGCGGACATAGAGGCGCAGGGTCCCTTTTAAATAGGTAACCATGCGAAAAATTGCAGTGCCCTATTCTTAATCGAGCCAAACTAACCTCCTCGCGACGATATGTGCGACAGGAAGTTACCCAGCTTATCGGAAGTTCTTTCACTTCTCTAAGCTTATTACCGCGGAGAGTTGACCACTCGTCGTGCCAGGACTACAGCACCGCTCTCCGCACTTCAAGTCTAAAGTCTTCCGAAGTAACACGTGAGATGGTAATACTGGGTTCTGTAGTTGCCGTCTTTGCTGCTAAATCTGCCATTTCATTCCCCGGCAAACCTACGTGACCAGGAATCCATGCACACACCACGTCAGCGCCAGAAGCGTGTAAAACATGGAGGGCATCCTGGATACGTTGGACAATAGGGTGGGGGTTGTACAACTGACAAAGGCTCTGCAGTGCACTAAGGGAATCGCTCAAAATCAGGCAGTCACTTAATTTACGACGGCGAACATACAAAACGGCTCGATAAATCGCATAAAGCTCTGCAGTAAAAATGGAGGTGCTATTTGGAAAACCGAATGTATATGGTTCGGTTCCATAAACATAAGCACATCCAACACCTTGTTGGAAAAGCTCCTGTTGCAATGCGGATGCCCCTATTATGGACCACGTCTAATCTTCTCAGCACAGATGGTCGTGCTGAGGAATAAACAATACACCCATAGTCTAGCTTGGATCGGACCAATGCGCGATATATTCGCAACAAAATTGTCCGATGCGATCCCCACGATTTGCCATTCAGTACTCGCATAATATTTAGGGAACGGTCACATCTCGCTCTTAGCTGTGCAATATGCGACGACCAACTAAGCTTCCTGTCCAAGATCAAACCCAGGAAGCGCGTCTCTTCTGCGAAGGGAAGTATATCTGGACCAAAGCGGAGCGAAGGTGGTAATCGTCTCCTACGGCGCCAGAAATTAACGCAGATTGTCTTCTCTGTTGAGAAATGGAAGCCGTTTTCCACGCTCCATTCTCTAAGGTTGTCCAAACATTGCTGCAGGCGCCGTTGTAAAAACGCCGTGCGCTGAGAAGTGCAATAGACAGCGAAGTCGTCTACGAATAGGCATGACGAAACTCCAGGTGGAACACATTTCCAGATGGAGTTAATTGCTATAGCAAAGAGCGTGACACTTAGCACCGAACCCTGAGGTACTCCCTCCTCCTGAACAAAAGAATTAGAAAAAACCGAGCCGACCCTTACTCGGAAAAAGCGGTCCTTCATAAACTCCTGAATGAAAAGTGGTAGGCGTCCACGTATGTTCCAGGCATACAGGGAACGTAGAATCCCTGCTCGCCAGCACGTATCATAAGCCTTCTCAAGATCGAAAAATATGCCAACGGTTTGACAGTTCTTCATAAAGCCGTCCATTATCTGTGTCGATATTGACACAAGATGGTCAAAAGTTGAACGGCGTCGTCGAAAACCACACTGGATGTTAGTCAGTAGGTTACGACTTTCTAACCACCATACCAATCGTCCATTGATCATGCGTTCCATCACCTTGCAAACGCAACTGGTGAGGGAAATAGGACGACAGCTGGAGGGAAGATGACGGTCCTTTCCAGCCTTCAAGATGGGAATAACGGTGGCCTCCCGCCAATTTTCTGGGAGTATACTGTCAACCCAAACACGATTATAGACCTCAAGCAGGAATGCCTTACCTTCAGGAGAGAGCTGTTGTAACATTTGTACATGAATACCGTCCGGTCCTGGTGCTGAACATCGCGAAGATTTAAGGGAATGCTCCAGCTCCGCCATGGTGAAAAGGCGATTGTAATCTTCTACGTTTCTAGAACGAAACGTGAAGCCTTGAGATTCCACCTGAGTTTTAAATGGAAGGAACTCAGGGGAGTAGTTTTCCGAGCTAGACACTTGTGCGAAAGCACTGCCAAAGGTATTGGCCACTTCAAATGAATCAACAACAGCTCCTGTGGCTGTTTTTAGTCCCGCTATTGGTATTTGGGTCGTTTTAGCTGCAACACGCCTTAATCTATCCCACACAACCGAGGAAGGTGTGTGTCGGTTAAATGAAGCTACAAATTTGCTCCATGATGACTTTTTGCTATCCTTAATGACTTGTCTGGACCTGGCGCGCATTTTCTTGTATTCGATCAGGTTTTCCAAAGTAGCGTGACGTTGGAAAACCCTAAGTGCACGCCTTCGAGCACGAATGGCATTCCGACATTCTTCCGTCCACCAGGGGACGGGAAATCGACGGGGGTGTGTAGTCGACCGCGGAATCGATTGTTCAGCAGCAGAGAGAATCGTCTCCGTGAGATGCTGCGCCAAATTATTCACTGAGTCGTGCTCGTTGTACGTAAAGACAGCCAACTGGGTGTAGAGGTTCCAGTTGGCATGGTCCAAACGCCATCTGGGCATACGTGAGGAACATGTAGGTTGCGTCAAGAGACTAATAAGACATGGGAAATGGTCACTAGAGTGTAGATCAGAGATGACATTCCATTGTAAGGAGACTGCCAATTGAGGTGAACAAATTGAAAGATCAAGGTGTGAAAAACTGTTATGAGTGTCAGAAATGAATGTAGGCTCTCCAGTGTTGAGGAGAGCTAGGTTGTGACTGTCTAAGAAATCGGAAATAAGTGTACCTCTCGCACAAGCGCGACTTGAACCCCACAGCGGGTGGTGCGCATTGAAGTCTCCCACCAACAGGAACGGTGTTGGTAACTGGGAAACTAGATCTTCTAATTCATTGTGAGAGAAGTCATGAGACGGAGGCAGATATAGATTACAGATGGTGAAATGGATGTTTGGCAATTTAATCCGTACAGCAACTGATTGTATATCAGAGTGCAAAGGTAGAGTTTGCATATATACGTCATCTCTGACAAGTATCATAGCGCCGCCATGTGCCGGTACACCCTCTTCTGGTGTGACATCACACCGTACTGGGGTGTATCGCCTTAGATGGAAAGCGTCTCGAGGACGCAGCTTAGTCTCTTGCAAACATGCGACCAGAGGTTCGTTTTCTTTGAGCAAGAGCTCAAGTTCTGGCCTTTGAGTTCGAATGCCACGTACGTTCCATTGTAGGATAGTCATATTGCATTGTGTATGGGATAGGTAATTCCAAGGTAACGCTTCATTACTTTGGAGCAGGCGGTTGTCGAACTAATTTAGCCCTTTTCTCTCTTGGGCTGACGTTCTTTTCGGACGCTTTTTCGCGCCTCTTTTCCACTGGGGGTCTCCCAGTGTGGGCAGATTGGTCCAAATCCATGTCCTCTGCCGAGGACGTGCGTCTTCCCATAGCAAACTTGGGTTCGAGTGTCTCGAACCGGTTGCTAATGGGGACCGGCGAAGATGAAAGACGCCGGTCTGAGTCCACCCCTGAAGATTCCCCAGAAGAGGATCTTCGAGGGGATCTCCTTGGACTCTTATATCCCTTTGATGTACTGGGATGAGCCTTATCTTCCTTGAGGAAATCGTTCTTTGTGTAGTTCTTCTTAAACTTTATCGGCGAGCCATTGTAAATAACAGGTTTGCTAGTCTTCTGTGTCGAGTTTGGCATTTTCGTTGGTGATCGAACAGTTGAATTTTTTTCACCAACAGATTTTGTACACGTTGATACAGATGTGCGCGCTGATGTTGAAGGCTTTGGTATAGAGCTGCGGGCAACAAGTGTTTTTTCAGAAATTGTTGCCCCATTGAAATCGCTGGTCTGAGTTGCGATCTCTCTGCTTGGTACCGCTTTAGCTGCAACTGAGCTATAGGTTCCGGATCTGGGACCAGAGGGTTGGCGTAGACGCAAGGGCTTCCGGGCTTCTGAGAAGGGCACCTTCTCTTTGACCCGTATCTCTTGGATCGCTCTTTCCTCTACAAAGCGGGGGCAGTCTCGGGAGCTAGATGGATGTTCACCTCTGCAGTTCACACATGTAGGAGCTGTAGTACATGCACCATCGTGGGATTCATAGAGAATGGAGTGTGTCACAAGAGGGAATCCACCGTGTTGGAGCCTCTAGACTAATGCCATACCAGGACAAGTCCTTTACTGGCTCTATTATACATATTAAATGGGACTGTGGTAAAACGGTGGAATATTTGATGGGGATTGTTTGGTTGAGAGATATAGAGATTGTTGTTATGTTGTTTTTTAAGTGTGTTGACGTTTGCGTCTAATTATTGCCAAGTATGAGTCTGGGGCGTTTGTAGGTTTCCCCGGGGTCAAGGTCATATTCCCCGAGGCCACGGATCAGGGCATTGAAGCTTTGTGGCAAGGCATTGTAGAAGTTGCGGGAGAGAGATAAGATGTAGTCCGTGAGAGTGGGGATAGATAGGTCTCGGTGGATGTCCTTGTTGGGAATATACCATTCTGCATCAGTAGAAATGCGCAGATAACGATTTTGAAGTGTTTGTAGTCTCTGGAGATGAGAAGCAGCTGCAATGCCCCAGACTTGGCAACCGTAGGTCAAAGCTGGTCGGAGAATTTGTTGGTACAGTAGAAGTTTGTTAGGAAGTGACATTGCTGATTTACGGTTATAAAGAGGGTACAGCATAGCCATCCTTCGATTTATTTTGTTTGTGAGGTCTTCTATGTGTGGCTTCCAGGTGAGTTTGTGGTCTAGTATAACTCCAAGGTACTTGGCTCTGTTGGACCAGTGAACTCTACCACCGGCTACTTGGAGTTCAGGAGGATCTGCCTGCACCACTCGCCTGGTGAAGGTGACTGCCTGTGACTTGGTGGGGTTAATTTTCAGGCGCCAGGCGGAAAACCATGCTGTTAAAGAGTCGGCATATCGTTGCAGCCTGTTTGCTGCTACTGTATGTTTAGTAGAGGCAGTGGCAATGGCGGTGTCGTCTGCAATCTGGTAGAGGGTACATCCAGGGTATGATGGCAAGGAATTTATGTATACCAAGAACAGAAGCGGCCCGAGAACACTTCCCTGGGGGACTCCTGCATGGATGGGTCGAGAAATGGAGAATACATCTTCTTTGCAGACGGAAAAGGTTCTATTATGCAGATAGGAATGGAGAAGATGAACAATATGAGTAGGAATGTTGTAGTGGATAAGTCGGTAGAGGAGCCCCTCGTGCCAGACAGAATCAAAAGCTCGTGTGAGGTCCAGGAAGAGGGAGACCACAAACTGTCGGTTGTTAAAACCTTTGATAACCTCGTCCACCAGCCGAAGGAGTTGGTGAGTGGTGGAATGTTTTCTACGGAAACCAAACTGCTCCGATCTGAGGATCTGATGGGTATCCAGGTAGCTTTGGAGGCGTGCCTGTACAATCTTCTCAAATACCTTGCTTAGAGAAGGCAGTAAGCTGATGGGTCGATAACCGTCAGGGGAGGAAGTGTCTTTCCCTGGTTTTGGCAGCGTAATCATCTTGGCATGTTTCCAGGCCTGTGGAAAGTACGCCAGTTGGAGAATGGCGTTAAATAAATGTACGAGTAGGGCCAACCACTGCTGTGGTAGGGCCTTAAGAGCTGCATATGGTATGTTGTCAAACCCGGAAGCTTTGTATGGGGCGACAGTGGATAGAAGAGTTCGAACTTCTGTTTCAGTGGTTTGTGTTATATCCTCTGGCAGGATGGGCCGGGAGAGAAAGTTAGAGACGTGGTCCTCTACTTGACGCCGGAGATCCAGATCACAGGTGTCTGCTGGATGGAAGGTCTGTTCTAAGAATTCAGCCATTAGTTCCACCTTCTCACGGGCTGATTGTGCAATGCGAGTGCCGTGGCGAATGGGTTTGTCCTGTGTGGGCAAACGGAGCAAGGCTTTGGACATCCGCCAAAGTGACTGGTCTTCAGTGTCGAGCGCACATAATTTGCGTTCCCAGTCTTCATTGATGTGATCTGCCAGTTCTATTTTTAACACTCGTTGCAGTCGATTATATTCTCTGCTATCGAGAGGACAACCAGTGTGTTGAGCTCGTCGGCGTGCTCTATTTTTGGCTGCGATCAAGTCACGAAGGTGACGAGGTAACTTCTTGACCGCTTGAGCTGGTCCTTGGCTAGGTGGAGTGGCCTGAGTAATGGCTGTATTAATGGATGTAGTAAAGTGGTGCACCAATGAGTCCACAGCTTGTACCGTAGTGCACGGTTCTATAATTGCCGGTAGTTCGGCCATTATGCCGGTGTATGCTTTCCAATCGACGCGCCTGGGAGATGGAAAGAGGCGCTGAGGTTTGTAGTTCGGTTTGGTGTGGAAGATCAGTAACAGAGGGTAATGGTCTGAAGACAGTTCTGGTAGGGAGAAAATTTGTGGGTGTAAAGTTGTGTTCTTGACCAGGGCGATGTCCAGCCAATCAGGGGGACGACGACCTCCGTAGAACATGGTGGGGGATGATGGTGAAAGAACCACTATGTTGTGTGTGAGCACGTATCGTTCCAGTGTTCTACCCCGACTGGTGAGAACTGTAGAATTCCAAGCAGGACTTTTTGCGTTATAATCGCCCAGGGCGATGGTGGCCACGTTGCTGGAAAATAAGACGTCCAACTCCTGGTCGAGGATGGGACGACCAGGGGGAATGTAGACGGAAAAAAGTCTTATTGGCCCTTTGTTTGTCTCTACTTGGATTCCAGTGGTTTCCAGGTTGGTAGTCGGAGTAGTGAAGAGATGGTGATGAACAACATTACGCCTCACATATACGGCAGTTCCTCCATAGCCATCGCCTCTATCTGATCTGTAGCACAGCATACCTGGAATGGTAGCTTTGTTTGATGGTATTAGGTGCGTTTCCTGCACCAGAAGCACATCAATTCCCTTTGAGGCCACAAAATTGGTAGTTTCTCTTAGTTTGAACCTTATGCCATTAGCATTCCAGGAACAAACTTTGAGAGACTGAATATTCAGTCTTCCATCCTGTCTAGCACCCATGATGGATTGTAAAGGCGAGAACTGTGTGGACGAAGATGCTGTATGGGCGTATGTGTTGTGGCCTTGCTCTGAGAGCTTCAGCAAGGAATGCTGCAAAGTCAGGCTGAAGCTCTATGGGAATTTGCTTCATTGTGTTGAGGAAAGTCTCATCAGGAACGGTTGGAAGTGTAGAGTTTGGTTGATATGTTTGAGGCAGTGTATTTGGCTGCTGTTTATGTTGATGAGGTGCTACACTTGTAGTTGACTGCTGCTGTTGTTGCTGTCTAGGTGCACGTTGCCGTGCCATTCTTTGCTGTGCAGGTTGCTGTGGCGTAGTAGATGCTGCTGAGATGTTGGATGATGTGTTTGTTGGTGCAACTGTTTGCCTTTGTGTCTGTGGTGGTGCAACAGTAGGTGGAGCAGACTGTGCCTCTTGCTGTCCTGTAGTGGCCGCTGCATAACTTGGAAAAGTTATGGGGGTTTTGCAGGGTAGTCCGGGCCATCTTGCACCGGTGAAGGCCTCTCTTGGCAGTTCCGAGTTATGTGGAACGCGAGGTCGGGCGTTGTACTTAGACATGTGACCTTGTTTATTTGCCATTAGCTCTAAACGAGCTTCCTGCCACACCGGGCACTTGGCATACCGGCAAGAGTGGGAATCCCCACAATTACAGCATCTTGGCGTCGAACCTGGTATTCCCAGCCTCTGGCAGTTCACTCTTCTGTGACCTTTCTCGCCACAGAAAGCACAAACTGGTAGCAGCAGACAGCCAGCAGCATTGTGTGTAAATTGCTGGCAGTTTGTACACTGTTGAGGTCTTGGTGGGGGTTTGAAAGTTTCCACCCTGATGATAGCGTGAAACATGTGGGTCTCTTTAAAGATGTTGCGCACATTCTCTGTTTTCTTCAGGGCAACTCTGAAGTGAGGCAGTGGTTGAGGTTTTGGACCTCTGGTGGTCAACTGGGCAACACGTTCCACCGTGTACCCTTTGCTTGTTAGCAACTCCTTGACCTCATCTACGGTAATAAATACCGGGATGTCCTTCAAGGTCACATGAAGGAAGCGGTCCTCAGGAAGGAGTGTAGTTACACCCTCGATTTGGTTTTGTTCGAGGTGCTTTCGTAAGTGACGGTGATCGTCCGGCGATGTTGGAATCAAGGCTACAGTACCTCGTAGATTTCTGAGGCTGTAGTTCACCTTGTCCGCTGGGACGGAGTTCATAATTTTCCTGGCATCTTCTGGGTTGCGCAGGAAGATTGGTGTGGGACGCTTTGTTCTCTGTTGCTGTTGTTGAGCAAAATTTGTTGTTTCACTGGGATTTGAGCTTACAGCTGGAGCAGCATCGCTCTCATCCATGTTCTCTGGAGCAGGATCTCGGGCCAGAGCCTGGTATTGATTGGCAGTGGTCACTGGAGCGTTTGAGGAAACTGGAGATGATATGTTCCTCTTTCTTTTGGGCTGGACAGTCTGCCATTACATTGACTTTATTGCCAGCTCATGATGTGAGAGGTAACTATCAATGGCGTCTACACGCGCTCTATGCGCAGCCATTGTCCTGTATAGGATAGTGAGGTCATTTCTGGGGACATCCTCTCTTGGCATCGTTTCCAGAAGCTGGGTGTCAGCCTTAGTAATAAAAGCCTGTCTGGCTTTACGCTCGTTAATCAGCGTAGCACGGGCGGTGTCTTCAAGAGGCAGAGTCGGCTCCGTAATAAGTTCCTGGCCGAGAAAAGAAGTAATGCTACCTCCTTCGAGGTAGTAAAGGCTGGTATTCATGCCGGATGCGATAGTCAGGGTACAGGGCAAAGTCGTCATAAAAGTCTAGTTTGGTGAGCGCTGTTAGGCTCGAGTTACAGAGGGCCGGACCAAAAGGCGCCTTATCAGTTTAAAAAACTGATGGCTAAGCCTTGTAACTCTACCCACCGGTAGAAGAAAGCTTTGATGCGCTTTAAAGGCACAAAAGTATTTTGGGACCAAGGTCAATTAGTGCAGAAATATTGCACCAATCGGTCGAAAGATTACAAAGACCAATAATACTTCTGGCTGATAAGACGATCAGTAAAATAAATACCGCGAACCAGAGCTGATCCACCCTGATTCGCAGGAGAAGCAGAGTCTTCTATCACAGGCGCCAATCACGGCGCAGCAGGAGCAAACTCACAATCACGTCCTTACTCTACGAGGTCTGGAACGCGCGTGGGATTCATCTCCACATTGAGGGCATGTAGCTAGTCCCTTACAAAGCTCACTTGTATGTCCAAAGCGCTGGCACTTAAAACACCTGAGTGGGTTCGGGATGAACGGCCTAACTTCGATGGATTCATACCCTGCCTTAATCCTTTGCGGGAGATCTACCCGATCAAAGGTGAGGAACAGGGTATTAGTTGGCTTTAACTCACCACCTTCTTTACGTTGAACCCGGTAAACGTGTATGACGCCTTGCTCCGTCAGATTCTCTTGAATCTCCTCATTGGATAATCCTTCCAATGCACGGGTGTTTATCACACCGCGCGAGGAGTTCAAGGTTCTGTGCATCTCGACGCGTACTGGATAACTTGCTAGCATATTTGCTTTCAATATCTTAGCTGCCTGGGTAGCTGAATGTGCTTCAACCAGGAGCGTGCCATTGCGAGATCCAGTGCATGACTTTACTGGACCAGCAATGTTATCCAAACCCTTTTGAATGGTAAATGGGCTCATCGATAAAAATTTCTTATCTCCCTCAGTTCGAGATATAACTAAGTAGCGAGGACCACTCGACTCAGCTACTTCCTTTACACTAACTTTAAAATTTTTTTTTGTTGTGAGCTTTTTGTGAACTCATAGCGATGTCATCCTCCACCATTGCAGATGTCTCCGATGGCATGCTCACTTTCTGGGCGCCACCCCGGCTTAGGTGAGAGTCCTGGCCTGGACCTTGCTCACCCTAGGGTCTCACCTCCCAATGTATATACAGAGGGACCCAATCGCCTTCAGGAGTGCATCAGCTCATGCAATGGCCCCTCCCCGGGACTGACCTTTATCAGCGGATACGCACACAGATCCTACATGATAACCAGGGGCTGGGACTTACGCGATTACCCAGTCACCCCTTGCGTCACCCCATCCTCCGACGACCCGCGCGTAGGTTATCCATCAGACTGTGTACAGGGAGGTAACAGGTGGGAGGTCAAACACGAAAGTGGACCAAAGTTGATTGGGCGTTTGGCATGTGCCCTCTCACCTCTTGGAGAAACCCAGTCGAGAGTATGGCTTGGGGCCCCGGGTACGCCAAACCCGTACCTACCGTAGTAGGAGCCCCTGGGGGAGTTTGATTTCGGAGTCCTCTTCTCCTAGATGAGTCGTCAACCAAGACTAACGAGCCCCATCTACCCGTTTGGAATGTTCTTTGCTTCCCCTCACCTCTTGCCTACCAGTGATCAAAATGACACTTAGTAGGCCGTCTGGCTCAGGTACTGAGCCCCTCCGCCATGACAAGGCGACACTCCTTCGGAGGGGAGTCATTTTAAGCAGAAATACGCATTGAGTCATGAGACATATCTTTCCGAAGTATTTGGAATCCAAATTGAATGGCACTTCTTCGAATCCTATCACGGAAAGGGGGCAGTAGATGCGATTGGAGGACAAGTGAAGAGGATGGCCTGGACAACTGCGAAAGCAGGAAGCAGGATTCAGAGTGTTGAAGAGTTTGTTAATACTGTTAGAAATTATGTCTTTTTGAGGTTTCTCTGCCTGAAATTGAAGAAGCAAAAGAATTTCTCGAGAAAAGATTTGAACGTTTTTCACCTATGCCATCCACTCAGCGGGTTCATTATGTGAAAGTATTAGGTTTCAATGTTGTGGAATATGCTTTTCTTTCATGTGCGGGAAGTGTCAGAATGATGCACAACTTTCGGAAATAAAAACAGTGTAGTGATATGCGCGTGTACTACGAGGCTATTGCATCTAGCGTTCCTGCACTATAAGGAGTCGAACCAGTAGTGTGTGTTACAGGTATGTGCTGTGTGCTATGTGCTCTCATGTGTCGTCTTTGTTATGGTTTTGAGTCAGCTTTTTATACTTGCAATGACGCAACTGTGATAAGAAATGAGAGCTGTCAACATATATTTATTCTGTTTATGTTGCGTGACATTAGTGCTTCTCCAAAGGATATGATTATGGTGAAAACGATAAATACAATTACACACCTGCGTGTATTACATGTATGTAACGTATAATACGTATCACTATGATTTACCATATGTTATACCATGTAAACCAAAGACAAGGTATTACAATTTTCGCAAGTGTCAGTTAGTCACAAACTCATGTCAGTTAGTCACGCTGACCTTTGAATAAATATCTCCAGATGAGAATAACATGCGAAACCTTTTTTCAGGTCATTTGAAAGCTTAGAAGTTCCTCTCTAAAGTGATTTTTCAGAACAAATCAAATAAGAAAACTTTCAGAGAAAACGGAGGACAAACGTTTGAAGTTGGACCTGCAGTTGACAAAAATGTCAGTTAGTTACGAAAAGTTTAGCGCTCATTATTAAATAATTGTTTCACTTTTTTAAGCTTTTTATCTTTCCTATCACAACCGCCAATGTATTCTCTGTCATCGTATGTCGTTAAAATAAAATTTTTACACCTATATTGGCCATTAGACAGACATTTTAAGAAGAAAATGTAGTGTAAATGTCAGTTAGTCACACGCGGAATTGCTCAAAGATACGTATAATATGGAAGTTCTTTATCAGCCTATTTTGTGGCTACTGAGATTTAAGACACTGTGAGAGACACAGTTGGTCTTAACATTCTCTTACTATGGCCATTGCTTTTGCTGATTTGTAACCCAATATGATGGTTTTACTTTTAGTGGTTAATTAATTTAAAAACATTTTATACATATTCAATTATTCGTATTTGTGGTACAGTTTTTAAATAAATTTAATTTCCTTGAATTATAAGTGTCAACTCTTCCTGGTTGCAACAAACAAAAGGACTCAAGTAGCCCAGTACCAGTATTTTTAAAAGGACTTTGTAACAAGTTCTATCTTTATGAGGATACATCCATGTTGAAATAATGTTTGTGTTTCTAATGTTTATGAAACATTAAATTCTTCTTTAAACCGTGATTTCTTGTTATACTGAGATACATTACCGCGACTGAGCATAACATTGTGTAAATAATGCTTAGATAATACATAAAAACCTAGGATAAGTGTAATACGCATTTTAAAAATGACAGCAGTATGCCAACTGACTTCAAAAAGGCGTGTGGTTTTTAATGCAAATAACAGATATTTCAGATAATTCTGGAATTTGGTATATTGACACTAACGGGTATATAGGAAGCAGTAGCCTACTTGTGGCATGGGTGAATATTAGTGCACAGCTGCAGTAATCAGTTTCCTGGCGACACATGCTGAAACTTGGTAATTATGACTACATTGGTGTCATCGTGGAAAAGCCAAGATATAGACACCATGCAACAAGTTTGTAGTTAGTGTTTGAAGAATATCAAGTAGTGGCAACAAGCATGAACAAACGACTGGACTAAGCTAACCCCACCCCCGCATCAATCGGAAGCACTGCCGAATCATTGTGGAATTCGTGTATCAAGACGGACACTACGGGTGCGACAGAAACACCCTGTGCTTGTAAATGCCGTAACAGAACCTGTTGCAATTTAATGCAAAGTAAGATTACTAAGATGAAGTAAGACTTTCAATATGAGTAACAGATTATCTTAACTGAAGTTAACTCACTTCTGTGTATAACAAGAAGATTGAATGTAAGATTTAAAGCTTTCACGGCGCACGTTATTTATTAAAGTTTCACGGGCGATCAGCCGTGTGAGGTTTGAAAATATTGAGCTTTCGGCCATTCTAAACTCCATGGCCTTCGTCAGAATTAAAGAAGATTGAACGCTAATTATGGGCACAACCCAAAAGTCCAAGGAAATAGGTAATCTTTCAACTGCTTACATAACTATACTACAATGGTTATCTGAATTTATTACATAAGGGATATTGTACAGCATATGTAATCAGTATTGGCTGCGAGGTATGACTTGGTATTCCCCCACTCTATTTTACACACGATGAGCAAGTGCTGGGCTAAAAGCTACATACATTACTTAAAGTACCATGCGCACTGACTTTGGCTCGTATAAATGATTAACTCTTTACTCTTGTCAGGAGACATGGCTTCTTGTTAGACTCTTCATGTACCAGGCACTAGAAGATTGACAAAATACCACTTTTCTACATTTTACTGGACTCTTCTGGTTTCCCTGTTTAGCCAGCTATTCTTCCTTACCAACTCCTATACCAGGACGAAATACTTCAAAGTTTAGATTCTTAAACTAAAACAAACTTAAGATATTCCTAAATCCTATCCAAAAGCTGCATTACACAACCATGGTAGACACAAAATCTAATATCGGCTGATAGCTGACTTGTTCATGATCATATTGAGGGTGCAAATGATACACTATATCACCAGCTTCACATCGTTATTTTATAGCGTGTGTAACTATTCAACACCACAAGGCGTGCCGAGCGTCTGATTGGATGTTGTGTAGACCAGCTCCTGCCACCCGCCATTAAATTTTGTATCAGTTGTCCTCGTGCCTGGGATTCTCACGTCGTCGTTCGACCAGAGCGGACGTGTTTTGCTTGTCACTGGTGGAAAGACGGAATTTTCAGCCATCCCCCACGGAGCAGGAGATCCCGCAAGAAGGTGGAGTGCGCATGCCGGTGGTGCACAGGCTTCGTACTTCGGGCTAATACATTAGCCAAAGTCTACGTAGGGTAGCTCTATAAGAAGTTTGGAAAGCAAACTTTAGAGCTTACCGAAGACTGCTTTCCCGGAGCGGCAACATCTGTCTCGAGATTGGACTTTGCATTGGAGTGCCTGATTGGTGCTTGTATCAAGCATCGGTATTGGTCTCCAATATACTGCGAGCAAGGTCCCGACTAACAAGCAGTAGCGGTTTGTCAACAAGGCTAGAGCCAACACCTTCGGGTGGATATAGGCGCATCCTTTTTGGGTGTTCGGTCCTCTGTTAGCAGCGCTTCTTAGCAACCGCTGCTGAAGGTAAGTGGTCAGCCCGACAATATTATGTCTACAAAACATAATCCCACTGTTAAAAATAGCAAAACCAGTCTCGATAACGAGAACTCAGCAATGCCCAGCACATCTGGCGCAAACAAAAACGTCTCCGCAACCTCACCTCAGGAGACAGTCAACCGGCGACGCCGAAAGCCCATACAAGGCGGAAATGGCAACGCCAAACGTTTGGCATTAACCGGATATACGTCCAACCAAGGCGCTAAACGCGAATCAAATTCACGTTTAGGCCGAACCTCAGAGGCAAACTCTGACAGCTCCCGCGAGGATTCAGATGCGGAATCCAATACAGACGAGACCGTCGTCCAGTCTGAAACGTCCAGGATGGACGAAGACGAGGCAAGCTCCTCTGACATCTCTACTGAGGTGGACGAGGCACAATTTCGGGAGGTGGTCAACCGTCGGAAGAAGCGCCAACAGAACCCATCAACTATCTCGACTGACGAACAAACTGGTGAACCAACTGGTGAGCCAACTGAAAAAATCAGACAAGCAGCATAATCCGCCTATCATTGTAGACGATTTCAGGGGTATGGTGGGCTTCTTAAAAGAAGTCATGCCAACACTTTCGGGGTCGTGCTCGGTGACGAGGAGGAAAAGCCGCTATGTCTTTCAGACGAACCATGTGAGGGACTATAACACCCTCCTATCTGTCCTTGACAAGAAAAATCTCCCTCACTTTACGTTTGGACTCGACAAAACTCGAAACATCCGCCGAGTCATCAGAGGTCTTCCATTAGATACGCCCGTGGGCGATATCGAAGAAGAGCTCAGACGCAAAGGCATCACCCCTCGACTGGTAAGGCAACTTACCAAACCGGGCGAGAACGGGGAAGCCAAGAGACCAATTCCTCTTTTCCTGGTTGTGGTGGAGAGGGCGTGTGATCCGGAGATGAAAATCGACGGAGTCACGTCTCTCTGCTACCTCAGGGTGAAGGTGGAAGCTGTGAGGAGTTCTTTTGGGCCCCCACAATGCTACCGGTGCCTTGGCTTCAACCATTCGAGCCATTTCTGCCGCAGAAACCTTAGATGTCTTCGCTGTGGTGATGCGCACCACAAAGAATCCTGCCCTAGACAGATCACAGATGATCCCACCTGCGCAAACTGCAAGGGCAAACATGTGGCCTGCTATGGAGGTTGCCCTGCAAGGAAGAGAGTGATCGCCTCCAGGAGACCACAGATACCTCAAGGTCCAACTCCCGTCAGAGGAGACCAAGTGAGACCTTCCACCTCAAATTACCAGGCCCCTCAACCCCAATTAGCCAATACCCCTAGAGTTTCGCAAGTTCAAACGAACCAACGCACCTCGGGTAATCCATGGACTCGAGAACAACACCAGCAACCATCACACAATACACAACATCAGCCCCAAAATAAACCTCCCCCACAAACAATCCCAAGGCCGCAGAGGGAGAGAAAACCCCGGAAGCCCAAACGAGCACCCAGAGTGGTCGAAGCGAGGGATGTTTCCACCATCCGACAACATCAGGAGGAGGCTAGAGCCGAGGTGGCTAGAACCGAGGAGACACCAGCACCCCCTCCTTCCACAAACAACACCCCCTCATCCCCTACCTTTCAGCTCACTGACCTGCTCAAATGGGCACAGCTAGTTTTGCAGACCCATGCGCAAAGGATTTGCGATCTCATCGTGAGATACAGCTCTGCGAGCGACTCAACAGCCAAGACGCTCATTGTAATGGAGGGGCTCGCCCTCCTAACCTCCGTACTTCAAAACACCGAAAATGGCCAGACAAACTAGGCCAAGTACCTCATTTCGGTTCGCGTTTTGGAACGCGTGCGGACTGGCTGGCCAGGCGGGGGAGTTATCCCACTTTGCCCGCACTTATGCCCTAGGCGCTATTCTAGTTAGCGAAACCCACCTACGCCCAAATGCTCGCTTCCGTTTACCGGGCTACGTTTGCCACAGAACTGATCGTCAAGGTCGTCCTGGAGGCGGAACGGCGGTGTTCGTAAGGCAAAACGTAGTCCATCGCCCAATCCAGCTCCCACCCCTTCAAACACTAGAGGCCACGGCTATCACTCTGAACCTTGACGGCACAGAGATACTGATAGTCTCAGTATATCACCCTCCACGAAGGCAATTTGTCCCTAATGACTACCATTCCATCCTAGCCCTTTATCCCAACGTCATCCTAGCTGGGGACTTCAACGCCAAACACCAACGCTGGCACTGTGGTCGAAGGGCGGATGCCCGAGGCAATTCCATCATCCGCCTCATAGACGCGGACCCCGAACTAAGGGTGGAGGGCCCGTGGCAACCCACACATCACCCGCATGGTCTAGGACTACCCTCTGTCATAGACTTTGCGATCATAAAGCATTTCCCATTTCATCTCACACTGACATCAATAAATGCTCTCCAGTCAGACCACAACCCAGTACTGGCAGAAATCAATACCCGGATTGCCAGTCACGACAGCTCAAATTACACTCGGGAAACGGACTGGGAAGGTGTCCGTAACTGCCTTCGTACCTCCATCCCACCTAACCCCAGAATCAACGACCTCCCAACTCTTGAAGCGGCAGTTTCTTCTTTCACATCCATTGTGACAAGAACTGCCCAAAACCTGACAATCCGAGCTCCAGCTCCCTTACACCCAGACGTCCTCCCACTTGACATAATCCTCCTTATCCGTCGGTCCTGGGCGGCACGAAGACTCTATCAAAGGCATCGCACACCCCACAACAGAGCCCTATTACGGCGACTGCGCCGACTGGTCGGGGCTCGACTGCGTGAGCACCGAGTGCAAGCGTGGGAGAGCAAGATGGCCACCTGGACACTGAAAGTGGGGACGTGTGGAAGATCGCCAGATGCCTTCGAAACCGTCGTGGCCAATACAACTCGCCAATTCAGGGCACCCGAGGCCTGGCATGCGAGCCTGAAGCCAAAGCCAACGTGTTCGCTGACTATCTAGAGCGGACCATGTGTCCCAGAGACGACCCCCAGGACTTTAGATTCTCAGAACGTACCCGCCAAGAGGTACGTCGATTCTTACGACGTCCGCCGGAGGATGCGGAACGACTACCGGTGATACGTCCCAGCGAAACCCATGGCGCATTAAAACGCCTCAAAATCAAAAAGGCGGCGGGACCTGGCGGACTAACTCCCCTCATGCTTCGTCACCTTCCCTTCAACGCCGTGCTCTTCCTAACTAGAGTGTTCAATATGTGCCTTACCCTGGGTCACTTTCCACGCGAGTGGAGAGAGGCTCGGGTGATATGCATTTTGAAACCTGGGAAAGACCCGGTGCATCCCTCCAACTACAGATCCATAAGCCTTTTGTCCATCCTCTCGAAAGTTCTAGAGAGGATGATCCTAACCCGATTATCCCCTTTACTGGGAAACATGCAAGCCATCCCAGAACATCAGTTCGGCTTTCGACCTGGGCACTCTACACCTCAGCAACTGCTGCGTGTGGTGGAGGCTGCTGCCCTGGGTTTTCAGGAACGTGCATTCACCGCTGCGGTATCTTTGGATGTGGAAAAGGCCTTCTCAATCACCTGGCACACAGGGCTACTTCATAAGCTGATTCACCTGGGGCTACCCACACAACTCATTCACATCCTACACAGTTTCCTCCGACACCGGACCCTCATAGTCACAGTTGCTGGACGAACCTCCACAATTAGGCCAATAAGAGGCGGAGTCCCCGAGGGCTCTGTTTTGTCCCCTACCCTCTTCAGTGTCTACATGGCAGACTTCCCAACTGAACCACAGGTCAATCTAGCGCAATATGCAGATGACGTACTACTATACTGCACCAACAGAAACATCCACAGAGCCTTCAACCCTATTCAAAGACACCTCCGCCTAGTCCAAGACTGGTGCCGACGATGGAGAATGTCTGTTAATCCAGACAAGAGCCATGCCATCCTGTTCACGAGACGTCCCACACCTGCAGACTGCCCCACCTTCCAACTTCGGGGTCAAAGGATCCAGTGGAGAGACACCATCACCTATTTGGGAGTCAAATTAGACAAAAGTCTAACATTTCGAGGTCATATCAGAGACCTATCAGTGCGGTCGCAGGGGGCTATTGCCTCACTGTACCCTATGCTGAAATCCGAGATGCCAGTCCGCCTGAAACTACACCTATTCAGAGCCCTGATTATCCCCCTCATGCTTTACGCCTGTGAAGTGTGGGGCATGGCAGCGGGTAGTTGGCTTCTGTGGCTCCAGAGGGCGCAGAACAGAGGACTTCGGTCCATCTACTCTGTCCCTTTATCCTTCCCCGTGAGACTACTTCACGAAGCCTCATCTCTTCCATACGTGGAGGATGAAATTAGGCGCCGGGCAGCAAAATTGTACGCCAAGTTACCCAACCACCAAAGCGTCCTGGTTAGATCTCTAGGTGATTATGACCCCACAACACGCCGCTTCAGGTCGTACAGGGTTCCCCGTATGGCTTGCGGGTATATCCCATAACAAAGTAGTTTACCCATCAGCAGCAAAAGCTAAACTACAAATAATCCCAATAAAGAGCTATTCGGTTCAAAAATTCAACCCACCATCAAAATTCAAAATTTAAAAGATCGAAAGATCTTACAAAATGTTTAAACACTCTTTATCTCCACAGAATGCAAACATTGCTGAGTTCTGTGAGTCATAAGCTAAGGGGCAAATTAGCCTCCTTATTATTTAAGCCATAACCTACATTTTAAAAACAACACCCTTAACCACCCTTTACCAAAAATTCTACCTGCGGTTAAACCCTATTAAGGGTAGGTACGCAGAAAAATATCGTCGGGCTGAACCACAGCCTGCCAGTATGTCGTCGTCGTCGTCGTGCCTGGCGCAGAGCTGTTGTACATTAATAGGCCCCATCTTATTTTGAAACTCATCTTTGAGTTGTTAGTTTCCCTGCAACGACCGAGGAGTAGGCAATCCAATCTCTATGTGGCATATAGCCGAGGAAATATTGGTGTAATGAAATGTTATCATTGCAAATCTGTCTGTTTGGTCACACCCTTATAGCAAAGCGCTGTGCGTCTTAAACGCTTCACAGAACTTCACAGGCTGTTCTTAGAAATGCTAAATGCTCATTTTATTAGTCATGCAGATATTTTAAACTGACGACATTTTAATCAAATTTATTAAGGCCTTTGGAGATAAACGCTTAAAACACTTGATATAAACAACATTTAAACTACCTTAGTTAATGCCTGAAGTATTAATATCACAAAGGTGAGGTAGTGAACCCCGAGACAAAGAGTGTCTAAACAAGTATATATCTAATATCTAATACGAGCGGGAGGGCTCAGGTGGTACTATCTGTGGCCCGCATTCAAGACGTCGTGTTTTCGATCCCCGTAGCCGACCTCTCTGACCCATGGGATTTTTCGAAAGTTTCCCCGAGTCGCCAAGCGGATGCTGGGAAAGATTTCCATATCCTCCGAATTTCCTGTCCCTGCATTTCGTTGCATTAATAATTTCCTTTTGCCCTTAATCCGTTAGGTTTCTTTCATGGTTGGAAGCGTCGGCGAGCGTTGCGGCAGCAGCAAGGTTGGGCGACCAAATGCGCTCCGGAAAAATCTCCCCGATTGGAAGAGCCTACTCTCATTGGATGGTACAAGCCCAAGGGTGGGAGGGGATCCGGCTTCCGAGTCGCGCGCTCTCCCCTTGGGAGTACGTACCCTAAGATGTGGGAGTAGAACCGGGTTGAGCCAGCCTCCACCGGGGTGCTTCTAAATGAAAAAAATTAGGGATCCAGCCACCTGCTCTGTTGTGGCAACGTTCCGCCCACCCTTAAGATCCGTTCGCCTCAGCCCCATCACAGACATAGGCACAAAAGATCGACTTTCGGTCGAGAGTTAATACCAAATATACAAGTTATATATCTACCCTACCTAAATAACTCGTTCCACATCCGCTTCAATGTTTAATCCAATTAGCTATACCCTAAAAGTTATACTGAAGTATATGAAATGTGGATTTATTCTCCGTGTTTTTGTGTATTGCCTTAAGAGAAGTATAGACAATTTATTTCCCAGAGCACTTGGCATATGTTTCCTCCGCCACTCTGCTTGCGGCTTCTAGTTTTGTTTTCCTTCTCATTCTGTTCACTTTGTTGTCTTTTTCCTCTAGTGATATTTGTTTTTATTCTACAGTCAGCTATAATTCATTCTTATGTGCAGATCTGAGCTTCATCTGTTTCTTCTTATCAGTTTGCTTATTCCTTTAGGTTTTGCTTCACTATTTGTGCCGTATCTTCACGTTTATAGCCATGACTTTTTTTGCACTGAATAAAATGAGCGACACTGAACATGCTTTTAAGGATTAAAACATTTACAGCCGTCACCTCGTCACCTAGAATATGTTTCTGAAACCTTTGCTTACTTATTTGAGCCATACTTTAAAATATAAATGCTCAGTTGTTAAGATAACGCAGCAACTTGATTTCTAACTTTAGTATTATTTATCATGTATTTTCAAAAATTCCTACACAAGTCAGATTTGCAGGTTAAATTGTATTCCGGTGTTCATATTGGGCAGTGCACCGTGTTACTTTACACTAATTTATTCAGCCTCTTTATGTCCCGGGGATGGGAGGGGGGGGGGTGGGCATTGAGGAGCTACTTGATGGAGAAGTAGCGGCCCCAAATCGAGAAGCCCGAATAACTGGCTATGAGGACTCGGGACGCTGACCACGTACCACCCTCCAGTACTGCACCCCACCAATGACGCCTGTAGTGGGTGGAGGTGGGGGACGCAGTGGCTGGGTGGCAAGCCTTAGCATTTCATGCGCTGTTGCGCTGGAGTTTACTTTTAATTTATATTTATATCTACTTTCTCAAACAAACACAGTTTTGAATTCATTTATATATCTGCAGAAAAACGTATCTAAGTGGCTTGGCATGGATCGAACTTATGTCTGCACTGGAAAATCCTTGGCCACTCCGTTCTACAGTCCAAATTTGTCCCCCCCACCACCCCAGCCAATTAAAAAAATATCTTGGAGGAAAAAAATTCGAAGACAGTGTAGCAGTTGCGCAATTAGTTGATGACAGGACCTCAAACATTTCGTGAACAAGGAATATTCAAGCTTCCAAATCATTGGCCAAAGTGCGTAGAATGTGAAGGAAAAATAGAAAAATAGTGACGGTGCTACTTGTGTATCGGCTAAAGCAAGAAATATATAGGGTGTCCCAAAATTAGACCAAGGAACTGTGGGAGCTGCTAGATAACATTATTTTAAACACATTTTGTTAAGGAAACTTTTTTTTACTGCGGTGCTTAGTTTAAGCGCTAGACGAGTTAGTCATAGATTACTGGCTCCCACTCAGTTTAAGTATTTATAGCAAAATCAACAATGCAAATTAGTATTGCATTCATCTTAGTAAGGCACACAATCTTAATCCAAGAAATAAACACAGAACACAAACATCAAATTGTTTACAGTTAATCGCCGCTTTACTATTCAAAGTAAATGTTGGAACGCACGTCCATTGTGATTAATACAAAGAGGGCATCGGCGTGTCCTATTCTGCCGTACTCTCGCAATGACACCAGCTATTTCTCTGGTTTAAAAGTTCAAAAGTTCATCTGTCTAATTTGAATAGTAAAGCTGTAATTAACTGTAAATAATGATGTTTTGTTGTGTTTGTGTTCTGTGTTTGTTTCTTGGATTAAGATTGTGTGCCTTACTGAGATAAATGCAATACTAATTTACATTGTTGATTTTGCCGTACTGGGTGAGAGGCACTAATCTGACATTAACTTAAATCAACAATGCAAGTTAGTATTGCATTTATCTTAGTACGGCACACTACAATGAGCCGACTACTGTGGATTTCTTCAGCAGGAAGATTCATCTTTGTACGTACAAAAGAACATCAGATAGAAAAGGCTTCCCAGCTGCTTTAAGATCCAGAGTCTAAAAGTAATGAATGTACTAGTAAATTGTGCGTGTAATGTTTATTTTGTGATAGATGAACAAGAACATAAAATTTCCGAATTCTGTCGGAATTTTGTCAGGTGCATCCAACCAAATCCATGGTGTAATAAAATTAGGGAATTCGAGACCTACCTCAATAATGAGCCGATATTTCAGAATATACGGGATATAGAGATATTTCTAAGGAATTTTATTCATTATTTTTTAGTGTGCCACTTTGTTTTGATGATACAAATTTAATAAAATGAAAAATGATTTTCCTAATGAACTCCTAAAATTTAAGAAAAATAATCAGCATTATTTTTTTTAATTATGCAAACAGAAAATTCAATAAGATTACACATAATAATTGTACTGTCTGAATTGTATGACAGAAATTTTATGGACATAGGCCTAGTATTAGCTGCACTAATATTGCATTAGTGAGATAAGGATTCACAAACATCCATTAATTAGAAAGGGTATCGTAACAAAAGAACTGAGGGTGATGGAAGAAAACGGATGACAGATTCGAAACCAGCATGGCCATCGTGCTATAAATCAGACACTCAGTTCTTCTGGATTGTAAAACACGAAGGTAAATATAGGAATTTTTGAAAGATGCACTTGCTGTTTTATCGCCTACATCATAAGTCTCCACTGAAGTTCCTACATTATTTCCAAATTTGAAGCTTCTCATTCACTTATTAAACATTTCTGCGACTTGCTAAATTATAAGAATCCTGTTGCCCTTCTAATTTTCATAACTTTGTATGTGTATTTCATGCAAGTCTGATTTCCCAAACCTTGAGCTAATAAGTGAAGTGAAACATATATCTGAGCGACTCTGTCCACTAATTTTAAATTTTAATAGCTTCGGGTAACGCATGATAGTTCAAATTCGATTCCCATCGAACCGGCTTTTTTTTTTTTTTTTTTTTTTTTACATCGTTCTTACTGATTTACCCGGATCGCTAGCTGATGGTGAGGTTCCTCTTTCAGCACGAATATCCTGTCCATAATTTCCACTGTTTCCATAGTGTGCTCCAGGGTTGTACAGGCGGGCGTGCTTTGCAGCGTTTCTCTCTGGCGTAGTTGGATTGCTGAACGGATTCATCCTCTGAAGCGGTACCCCTGGGGTCTAGCAGCCGCCAGGGTATAAGATAGTGGGCAGTGTTGAATAGAATCGGATACGTTCAATTTGGAACCGTTAGGCATCCAACCCACATCGTCGTCCGCATCTGGACACTATTATGGTCTCCCCCTCCCTATCCTTCCGAGAGGTCACTTTAGAAGCACCAAGGGCCTCACTGGCTTGCTTGATGTGCTGTGCCCCGATTTCGGGGATCCCTTGCTATATACCGGGTGGAAGGGAAGTCATTTTATTAATTTAAATCACTGGTAGATCTCGGTATTTGGAACACATGTTGTATCGTAGGTTTTTGTCTCTGACCAAATTCCTACCGAGATATTTTAGTTTGGTCGAAAACAACCTGGCAACACTGCAGATTGCTCAGCACATAAATAGCGTAACGGTGCGCCTTGAAAACAAATCCATACCCTGCCCTGTCCTTTAGTGTTTACTGTTCGAATGTGGGCCAATCACAAGCATTAGCTTCCAATACATTAAACGGAAGCGAAAGTGCCAGACCTGTTTATTCACAAACTAGGTAATTCCCTGACCACCCTGAACTCAACGTTGTCAACTTACCTAACGTCTGAGCGAGCAACTCGAAATATTCCTTCACGACTTTTAAATTATTGTTTCGTAACACTGTGTGATGTCCCATAATTACTACCAAAGATACGTAAGAAATGTTACTCTACGCATCTTACAAGTAACAACGTGTTATCTTGGTGCGTTCTTGTGGAATTACGCATCCAGTTGCGGATCAAAAACATTTATTTTTTCGAAATCGGCTGATCAAAGAACAAGATGTCATTCGACTTTTTTGTTTGTAATGCTTCTATGAAGCACATATGAGAGGGAATGTAATGACTTCCCTTCCATCCTGTATACTCCTACTCTTACTCAGGGTTGGCAAAATACCAACTTGTTCAGACCTAAGAAGGAAAGCCAGACGGAATCTATGAAGATGCGAAACAAGGAACAAACGAGAAGGAATTAAAGGCATATTTCAATGACGAACGTGGAAAATAAGGGCATAAAACAAAAAACAAAAACTCTGATGTGTGCATTCATATGACGTTCTCTACTCTTGTGCTAACCATTCTTACAAACTATTATTCCTATACCTTATTCGTGTTATTTGAGATAAATATTTGCAGAAATTATCTCCTTACTAATTTCCTTGCAGGTACAAAGGGGATATAGGAATACAGTAGACTTTGAGCGACAGTCAGAAATTTTAAAGCTTTCAAATTCTGTTCTCTTTGCACGGCTAAGATGAAAAAAAAAAAAAAAAATGAGTTTAAGTATTCCAAAACTTTCAGAAATAAAAAGGAATATCTCCTGAAATGGTTCACTCTAAAAACAAAATTAAACTTACATACTAACATTAAACTTAAATAACAACTTTGATTTTTAATCTAATTTTCGTTTTTCAGTTAAGCTGTACACACACACACACACACACACACACACACACACACACACACACACACACACACACACACACACACACACACATACACATACACATACACATACACATACACACACACACACGGACCTTTTTCTAAAAATGCTTTTTTTTGTATTCAGGGGTCTCAAAACCAATATTTCAGGTGAAATCTGGACATCGAATTTTTGGGTGGAATACAATGCTTCTACTTACTAGTTGAGAAAGTAAAAAGGAATATTGTTCAGCTCTGAAGAGATGATATGGGATCTGAGGCCAGAACGGGCTAATGACCTGCTCCATTAGAAGGAAGCAAATAACTAGGTACTTTTCAATAAAATATTCATTAAACTTGTTTAAGTTGACTACCCCTGAGATAATTCGCTTTAATACTTATGAAGAAAGAGAGAGAGACAAAAGCATCGCCTACAGTTGAACTGAATTACATATGACGTATCTGTCATGTCAGGTAACACCGCTACAGCTTTTTAGGGATTTCTGTATGGAGAGTGCGGAAGGAATGCAAGAAAAACTTTTACAACAAGGTAGATACAAAGCACAATATATATTCCCTTTGTCTCACACGCTTGTATAACAACTTCAACTGCTCTTTCCCTACATGTCCTGAGTTCCTAGGTAGCACAAGGGAGGAAGATGAGACCTTCTGATTGACGTCACAGAGCGTCTAGTTGACTGTCAGAGTTAAACGGTTCACAAATATCAGAAATTGGCAAATCAAATCACCGGTGGGACTGTATAAAGATGTTGGTGGTTGAACAAATTGCACAAAAGAAGAATGGATTTGAACATTAGTATCTCTGCCATCTCTTGCCCATTATTACAGACGCTTTGAGGATTTACTGCAACGATCCACGAATTGTGTTGTTCAAGTGGCGAATTGTGTTCTTTCCGTGTATTTCCCCACTACTTTGCCTTTTGCGCCTCTCTACTCTGCCGATTCTCCCTCTTTCAAAAATGGCTGTGTTTCACCAGTGAAAATCGGAAGACACCCCTTTATCATTATCTTTTTGTCAGCATGGGAATGATAAAACGGTTTTGTTAAAGTTTCCTGTTCCAGATGCTTAATATGTTTTTAATAATACTGAAAAAACTACATGAGACGATGTCTTATTAAAGATAATAATTGGAGAAATAGTACTTTATTATTTCTTTTTGTTGCTGTCAATGCATTTGAATTCTTGCATGTAATTATACCTTTACAAATTTTGAGGGGGGGGTTCCTTACCCCAAAATAAGAAGCACAGTCCATAAAGATATCTGTCCGAAAATTCGTCCTTTTAGAGTTATATACCTCAACTTATAAAACCATAATAGAGCTCAAAAATGACCTCCATGTGCTTCTATATACGCAAGAACTCATGCGTTCATTGACTGTCATCGCACCCTTTCAATCTCAGTATGTCTCAGTTCGAGTAAGACACCAGCATCAGTTCAGGATTACTGTGGGATTTCGTGGTTTTCCTTGGGTCGCTCTTGCATGGATGACTCTTATTTATGTATCAGGGTGTGGGGCGTCCTGGATCTGGCGTGTTAGTTTCTTGGGAAAACTCTCGACTGCGTAGAATAACAATTTATGATTATTTTCCCAAAACTGTTTCAGTTCACTCGCTACCCTAATAATTCAAGTGTATGCAAAGAATGAGTTTTCGTGTGTCTATGGATCTTCACGCCTTCACAATTTGACTAACATACAGTGTGAACAAATTGTCGCTACACGTCGAAGAGTAGTGTTCGTTTCAGTAGCACGCCCAAAAGTGTAATATTCCGCACTACATCCAAGCACTGCGTTCAGTCACACGTCTGCGAGGGTTGTGTCTGCCTTTTGCCCGCTTTCTTCCAGCATACCTTCAAAACCACCCTTTGTCTCAATGTCATTTACCCCGAGGATCGGAAAAGGGTACCGTTAGGTAAGGCTGTGTACTAAGGCCTGGTGTGAAATACTTCTACCAAGATGGTTTTACAAAACTTCGTCCTACACATATTCAATTAATAGTTTTATAAGTTTCGTCCATTGCACGGACAGCTTCATATGCCAATGGGCTTCTTAGTTTAATGTTGGCAGAATCTCTTACTGTGTTCTGCACTAGCTCTTGGTGAGCCTATCTCTAATTGGTTTCAAATCTAACACACACGCGTGTGTGGTGAGGCCTTGATGTGCGGCGAAAGGGAATCATTTCACTTGAGTGGCTGGAAGGCATTATTCGCAAAGACGGACCGGACCGCAAAGGCGGCACCAGCTCCTGTTGAATCCGTGTTGTTTGGTTTCAAGTCAGCACTCAAACATTAACCTACGAGCGCTGCTTGGCCTCAGGCCCAGGAGCCAAAGTAAAGGGTAGAGTAAAGAAAACAAAGTGCAGTGCCAGAACCAGATAAGTCACGAGCCTAAGAGTAGCAGATGCGGTTGACTATTTCATTACCAAGGCGAGCCATTTCAATACCTTTCCGGTCCCACAACAGCACAGCAAGTTATGATCACACGGACATTAGGGCAAGGTAAAGCTCTGGCTGTGTTATGCACCGCCGCTCTAGGATGCATAACACAGTACGATGTGCTAGAGCACCTAACGTTGGATTAATATGCAGTCGACATAAATCTAAGTACAATGTCTGAAATGCAGGACTCCAGTTATATATTCATATTATGTGAGATATAATTCAACATTTTATTGTATTGTACCTTTTACATATCTCGATGTGCAATATGATGGTTACCCTGCGTTTTAGTGTAACCCTATATTAATTTCAAATTTCACTACTCATTTACAGGTACACTTTTGTTTTGTACGCCACTGTATGCCGCTTGATTGAGTATGCCTAAGGTGCAGCTTTGTTTACGTTGACACTGCCCGGTATTTCGTAGGTTACGTCCATGTTCACTAAACTTGAACAGGCAGTTATTGAAATGCCTCGTCCTGTTCATTACCAACACACAGCAGTACACATTTTATTGGAACCATTGTAGCCATTCAAAAAGAAAGAACAGATTTCAAACATTTATTTCTTCCAAACTACAAGAGATAGAAACATGATTCCAACGTTCATGGACAGAAAAGGATTTACAATTGAAATAGTGGAGATAGAAGTTCCAATCACGGCCACATTGGCTCAATCTATCTTGTGATTTGGTCATTGTTATGATAACGATAACAATGAACGGTGTCGCCGCAATTTCACTACAGACAAACAACAACAAACAACAATGTTTTAAAATACTCCGTGTGATTTTTATCTATTGGCTTACGTAAAAGGCCATGTTTTTATCCCTCCCATGCCTGACACTCTTGAAGATCGACATCGAATTGCTGAAGCTGTGAATTTGATAACTAGAGACCAGGTGATTCGTGTGTGGCAAGAAATGAGCCACCGTTTTGGCATTTGTCAAAATACGGTGCTCATTGAATGCATAATATAAAATTGTAAACTTTTCCCTCTCCATGAGCGTTGGAATCATGCTTCAATCTTTTGTAGTTTGGAAGAAATAAATGTTTGAAGTCTGTTCTTCCTTTTTGAATAGCCCTGTGCTTTTAGATACTTCAGCACGTCTTAGAGGCGCTTTGTTGAGAACCGGAATGTGTCCCCGCAAGGGAAATAGGTGTTTATACATGTTGGGGTCAAGCACATATCAGTCACATTATTCAAGATGTACTGGCTGATGTCTACCATGGCAGATCAATAGCTAAGGGGAGAACCAGTTCCATGGCACATTATACCAACTAGAATTCACCTAAAACAAGTGGCTTATGCAGTAACCTCGTGCATCAGCGTGTCGTGAAAGCAAAGGTGCGACACTGAATGTTCTGATGAGTGCATATATATGTGGAAAAACCGACATAAATTTTCAACATTGTGTTTCCGAGTTAAATGGTAGAAAAAGGCCACGCCGTGGCTGAATGGTTAGAACATTCGCCTCTCACCAAAGCGGCCCGGATTCAACCCTAGGTGGCCCCATATGGACTTTGTGATGCACAAAGTGGCGCTGGGACGGGTTTCCTCCTGTTTCCCCCGCCATCTCATTCCACGAGTGCTCCATCTTCATTCCATGTATCACTAGTGTCACCGCCTGCGGTGCCGCATATAGTAAAAGTGGCCATTAAATACTACCAAGAAAGTTAAAAATAACTACAAAGCAAATAATTTTCGGAAAAGTTGCTATATGGAGCTTCTTCCTTGTATTGTCCTGTGACACTCCAGCCCTTGACCTATCGCCCAGCTCACAGATCTCCCACCTCTACCCACTACAGACGTTATGAGCAAGGTCCTCTGGTGGAGAGTGGGACGTGGTCAGTGCCCCGAGTCCCCCGGGTCAGTATATGCACTCTTCGTAACCCGAGTTGATCCTACAGAGGGACCAAGATGGGTGATCAGTCCGGAGCGAGGTAGTGAGAGCGAGGTAGTGGATGATACGAAATGATAGCGAAGGATGATAGGAAACGTGATGATGAAGCAATTGGTGGAACGATGGCGACGGAAACCGGAGAATCCGGAGAAAGTCCGCCCTACGCCACATGCGGACGCCTGGAATCGAACACGGGTCGTTTTGGTGAGAGTCAAACGGTCTAACCGCTTGGCCAGGGCGCAGCCTGTTCCTTGTTTTATCACGAGAAATCGTCCCCAAAGTTAGTAAAATTATTCTTTACACAAATGGTATATAACCTCCAGTATTCCTCCTTTCGCAAATATCGCGGAATTACATATTTATTTTTCTAAATTAACAGAGTCTTCTAGTATTCTTTTTCTAATTTAATTGAATATTTTGCGCCTCGAGGGTTGTGTTATGTTAAAACGTTGTTATATTAAGTACTACAAACTCATTACGCTGGCTCCATACGTTATTTTATTATTCTTTGCTAAAAACATTTTGTATGTCGTCTCGGGTTCACCGTGGAAATATTTTCTTATGGTGCAGCTGTATTTAATATATACTCCTTGGATACGCAATTAACAGTTCAATACAATGCAAATAATTATTGTGTGGTTTGTTTTTAAATTCCTTGTTAGTTACATTTCGAGATATATTTGTTCTTATATCCATGAACATGTTTTAAAACATTAACTAGTTTTGTAAACAATTGATATGACATTTTAGTTAAACCAAGTCTAGGGTGGCTATGTTCCTAGTTTTCCAGTACTTTTACGAACTCTTAACCTAAGCATGACACCTAAATTATGTTAACTGCTAAATTAGCTTAAGGATAGAGACACAGGAATGATATGCAATCTGATATAAAGGAAATAAAAAATAAGCTTTACAAGAGTAGTTTTTATAACCTGTAAATAAACAACGTAATGGATGGATACGAAAATTATTTGCTGCTAAGTATACATTTTTATAAACAAATTTGTGGAAGATATAGAAATAATGTTAATAACTAACTTCCATATGTTAAAACCATTGCACAAGTTAGTTTTGTCAGTGAATCAGTCATTAGCCAACTTAAAGAAAAGGAATTTAGTGACATCAGAATAGCTAAGGCAATAATAATCCATTAGCTCAAAGCTCAATTACACAACTCGGAAATTTCAGTTATCGCAGAGCTGCAGAATGCAGATAGGGCAGTTCTGAAAATTAGAAGGGAAAATTAATTCTTAGAATTTAGCAAGGCAGGCTAAAAGCTTTTGTTTCAGGTGCGAATGAGAATATTGGGATATCTCAACATATAAGTAGGAATTTTGGTGATGAAGTATTGTATTATAGGTGTGTTCATTTCTAAAATTTGTGTAGTTTCTTTCGAGTATTTTGCGCCTTACAGAAGGGTTTTAGTGTTATTGGTTATTGGCAGTAAATAGCCCCTAAAGAATGTGCTCGGGTTACACATATTCGACAGCGCCGCAAGGAAACTTTACTCTCAACATTGCAGCGACTCATGGTAACGTATACTCTAATTCTTATTACGCAAAGAGTTATTTTAAACCGTAACGCACCTACATTAAATGGTGGTCGCGTAACCTATTGCGTTACGGACTTCCAACATAGTTCAATTTGGAGAAACTGTTTGCAAATATATGTAGAGCTACACTCTCTCTTACACACTCCATTGTTACAAATGCATATTCCTCCGTCTAGTAAATTTTAATCCATATAAGCATTTTCAGAAAACTTATTCCTAATTTTCCTGTTGCTGCAAGGGGAATATGGGAATACAGTATTGCTTTAAGCAGTAGTCAAATGCTTTAAGAGCCGTCCAATGCCTTTGAAATTTCGTTCTTTGCAAGGTCAAGAAATAAAAAATGAAAAGGATTCCTATTTGAGAATAGCATGAGTTGGCAAATTCAAACAAATAGTAAACAATATCTCGGAAATGGTACACTCAAAAGAAAAAAAAGTGGTATTTGACATGAGTTGCGTGCTTTAACGAGATATGCATTTTTATTTAGTGTGCTTTGGCTTGCCTTGTTGTTTACAATTTATGCAAAAATCATCCGGAGCGAAGAAGTCTGCTGAGGACTTTCCCCATAAAATGTAAGTTATGACTTAGAAACTGCCATGGAAGCGCCTGTTTGTGTCCGTCGCTGGATACTGACTGGTTGTGAGTTGATTCACCCTCCGACTGAAGGAGGAGCTGAGGAATAGCAGCTAATTACGAAAGCGTCTCCAAAGAGACAAGGTTGGACATTGATGATATAACACAGATGTTATCTGTCGTGGTCTTGTAACAGAAGGTTCTCTTAAAGTCGCTACGATCCACTTTTTCAAACATTTGAATATCGCTCTGGACAAAAAAAAAAAATCCACCTTGTAATTACATAGTCCAATATGTGAGGACTTTGTCTTGGAAATACAGGAACTTCTTTAATCATATTCTGTGCACGTAGTTTGTATAAGAATGATTACAGAAAGGCTTGTGGATGCACTTCTTAAATAGGTTTTGTAATCTTAGCAAGACGTCTGAGGTAACCAACAGATTCCTTCTGCAGTGCTATATTTATAATCTTAACATCTACCGAATTTTCTAAAAATATATTTTCGCTCCCATTCTGTCGACCGGATAGAAGAGAGCTGAACCAATAAAATTGTTGAATAATGCCACATTTAATATAAGTATTTATACAAAAATCTCAAATGCTTTCTGCCTTCCTATTTTATTTTCCGCATTAACTAATTCGTAGCCTGCGCAGTTAAAAATAATGTTTTTAATGATGTACTCCATGAAAGCAATAGACGAGAAATTGGAATTTTTTGTTTCTTTTTACGCGTTTAACGACGGTGTATGCAAACGAAAGTAAAATGTCTCGAGTGCATTTTAAGATGGAAATTATTTTACACTTTAGAACCCCGATAAGTGTAAATAAAAAAGCATCAATGGGTAGATTAGCTTTAAGACGACTTACGAGTATTTACGGTGACGAAGGGGACAAAAAGGTTGCAGAAAAGTGTGGGGTGTAGGGCATACTATGGAGGGCACCTCGCCCGATCAACAGGAGATCTGTTGCGGTTACTCACTCACAAAGATTGATCACGATAGTTGTCTTGAGAATAAAGGTATCTTTTATTTTTTTTTACTGACTAGAGAGAGAACCTCTTTGTAATGTTTTAGCTGCTATGCTGCAAGTGTATTGACAGGGGAGGAAGGAGTAGATGGGGCGGTTATAGATTTCCCCTTTTCTATTAAAGCTCTCCATTTACGTATGGAGCTACCAGTGATGTGGTTAAGCCCCTCTTTTGGTTGACTCCTGTACAGCCAATATGAATGACAAGCTGTACAGCTCTACAGTTCCTGAAGCCGTTAAATTCATCCAGAAGGTGATTCCAGCATTGTGCAACCTGACGTTTTATTTTGCGTTCATACAAAAATTTGGTAAAATTTAGATGTAATTATCTTTTGACAATGAGGTTAACATAGAAACCACTTCTTACTCCATCAATCGTTTGTCTATTTCCAGTTATTGGCAGGAAGATTCTCCAACTTCATCAAAAATGTATTTTTGTAATGTGGCACACCAAAGAGTTCGTGATGTATTTCGAAATCTCTGAGTATACCTGGAAGAAGGATTAACAGAAGAGTATTTCCATGAGAACTGTGACCAACTTCTTTTATCAAATGTGCACACTGCGAGATCTATCTATGCATTGACCAAGCTCTTATTACTGACTTGCATATTTTTTGCCTCCGACTGTGTAGTCAAGTAAGGAAACTGTTATAGTATTTTATATCATATTATTCACCATTTGTCTCAAATAATCAATATTTTTTTAATCACTCATACTTGCCTTATTCTCTTCGTACCTTTGACGACTGATATCTCGTCTGCTAATAGTCCATTGCAGCTAAACTTTTTATAGTGTATGCTTTACTAACTATGTATGGATATAATTTGCACAACATATCGTGACCTTCCCTTGTCAGGAGAAAGGAGTGAAGTGAAAGAACACCAGAGACTACAGACCATTGGCAAACAACCTACAGAGAGGCGCGGAAGTATCCGACACTTTCTGGCTAAGACCTGCCTCTCTGCTGAATCTGCCAAGAGAGGCCAATGGGCAACCCTTTCCGACAACCAACTCTCTAGTGTCTACGGAGAATGCAAGCGTCCAGCTCTACGCTCACCAAACCTAGAAACACACCTGAAAGATGAAAAAATGGGAAGGAAAGGAATGGAAATTGTGATAAATCAGAAATTGCCTAAGCATTAGTGTAAAGTCAGAAAAAACGATGGAAAACCCAGGCAAGAGTGGATAGTCCACAGAATTCGAACTTGTGACCTCCCAAATACGAGCCTCGTAAGCTACTGCTTAGTCAACTCCCGCTGTTGTGGACGGAGTAAAAAGGGCTTAAATTTTTGCAACCTACTTTAAAGATGGAAATTTATCTGTCTTCTCAGTACAAGGGAAACCTCAGAGAAAACCAACCCGTTCAAGTAATTCATCCTATCGAACTCGGAATCTCTTGAATGGGAGGCAAACATTTCAGCCCTACACCACGTAAATGGGTGTAATTCTCGTCATATCCACTTGATTGCTCCAGCAATTGAGATACAGCACTACCTGCAACACAATACTGCATATTGTACCCATAACTCATTGTCTTGTACTCCATAGGTATTCTGCTGGCCTCTGATTCCTGAGTTCGTGAGTTCAAATCCCGCCAAGGGCGTTGGAATTATTTCGGACGTAAAAATCCTTAGTATGGTTTCCTGCGGTAGGGAAGGAAACCATACCGTGCCGTGGATTTAGCACACGTAAACGAACCTCAAGCATAATAAACAGACCCCTGAGAAAAATTAAGCGATCATATTAACGCCTAATCTACGGAACCGGATACACTGGGAACCACAGCAGTTAAAGGCGGCCCATAAATAAAAACTCAATTTATTTAAAACTTTAAAACAATCTGCTGCCGGTACTGCATCTCCCACTTTTCACCACATGGACGTCATGAGAGGAGGTGTAGTACTGGAGGATGGGACGTGGTTCTTCACAACCTGGTGCCGTTGATGTGATGTTTGTAGGAAAGGAGGAAGGTAAACCTTGACCCACCATGACCCCGACATAGATCTATTATGGGCCATGATCCCCCAAGGGGACGGGATGAGGGGAAGCGAAAACGGAGCCAGCAAAGCCCACATACCCACAGAAGTCCCTAATAGTTAGATTTCAGACACCTAGTGCACAGCCAAATGTTTCCTCTACACAGGGAGAAGTCGACGAAGTAACCCTCACGGGCTGGGCAGCAACTTCCAGGAGGCGCCAGGGAAGGAGGGTTTCCAGAGCGCAAGCATCTGTGTCATCTGTCCGCATTTGCCGGAACGTAACGCACTACCAAGCAAACCTGACATGACAAGGAAGGGAAATGAGAAATGAAGGGATTCCCGTGGAGAAGAGAATTCACCACAACATTCGTTTGGTGACAAGGCGAAACCACATGGTCGGTCCATATGGGACTTATCTCTCCTGACAACCAATTCACATATGTACATCCAGTTATAGTATTCAAAGTAAAGCGATTGCTCTTTCTGTTTCTTAGTATTTCTTAGCTCGCTTTCACTACTACGGAGACATTGATGATACATGAAATGAAGATGGAGCACCGGTAGAATGAGACGGCGAGGGAAACCGGAGAACCCGGAGAAAACCCGCCCCAACGCCGCTTCGCTCACCACAAATCCCACATGCGGTTGCCTGGCATCGAACCCGACCCGGTCCACTTTGGTGAGAAGCGAGTAGTCTGACCAAATAGGCGGGAACAGAAGGCGGGATGTAAAGTGGGCAGACGTCGCGGTAACGAATGCTCCTCGGAAGTGAATTCGAATGCTTTCTGCAACGCAAATGAACTCACATTATCTAGGGCAGGAGGCCACGCATTGAAGTGTGAACCAAACCAACAGTCCAAACTTATCGGTGTTGTTCATTTCGTAGCGCAATTATGAGCATACAAAAACATCAGTTAGTAAACTACGTGATTGGTTTATGGGAAAATTGTTAGACGAAGAGAGAAACATCTAACACACTGAAGTGAATACGTAAGGTACTACTTATACTGTAAGAGCCTGTATATTTTTGCCCGGGAGCGATTGGAAATTAAGCCAAACGTGATTAGTTCGAATACCCAGACACAGTGTGCAAATGTTTTTTCGTTGTAATATGCTTTTTGTGATGGAAAGAACGGAATAAATAAATGCAAACCTTCAAGCATACCGCTTAGAATGGATTATTTTGAGAGTGACTAACGTTACGAAGAGGTTTCTTTATAGTTTTGCAGCAGTGCCTTTTGTCGATCTTTTAACTTTCCCTTGTAACTTAAAATTATGTCAAATTCAAACAAATGAAGGGTAGTGTACACGATAAATTCAATATGGGTATAGTTTTCTTAAACTCATGACATTGTAATAGCCACATTTAATCAAATATAAAATGACAAAAACGTTTCCAGTTATGGTATTTCTGGGTAGAAGGATTTTCTTTGCATCGAATTCTTGGTTAGTATTTAAGACTCGGTTTTTTTAGTTCTCTCTCTCTCTTTCTCTCCCTCACACACACACACACACACACACACACACACACACACACACACACACACACATATTGCTTTCTAATTTATTTATTATTTTTTTGTTGAGTTCAGCAGACCTTAAAGTACCTGCATATATACTATTCTGGATAAATTTCGACTTCCGACTTTTTGAGTGGAATGCAATATGTCCTCTACCTAACGCTAAAGCTACGGAGAAAGTAAAAAACAGCGTGGATAACTGCCATTAAAGCTAGCATACAATTTTTGGCCCCTCTGTGAATAATATATGCACTTCGCCTAAGCTGTCAATGAACAGCAGCAAATGTTCCCGCAAATGAATAGTTGAGAAAAGGTTGCTTAAGTTAAATGTATATTTTATTAAATTGGTTTTTCGTTTTCCATTTAGCATACGAATATTTATATATGTATCTTATGAAACAAAAAAGTTACGTCCTAAGTCGTTAAACATGTTATAACTAAATCAGATTGGCAAATTTTGAAAAAATAAGAGCATACAAATGCTTGTGAAAGTAAGGGTTACTTTTATATATATTTGCTTTTGTCTTAAAAGGCATTTAACTTTAAGATTTTAATTTGTCAGACTTCCCGCCAAAGACAGTGCATCTCTATGAATTACCAAAACATTTACAGCTCTATTTTGATTGCTTTGAAAATGGTATCAATTTGTGAGCCGAGGCATTCAGCGCACACAACAGTTTGACGAGATAATTATGTCAAACCCTTGTTAAGTTATTCATTCTTTGCTGATCATTAATCACTTTTTGATGCAAAAAACGGTCCTATTTGTTAACGATAATGTCAATTGACAGGATCGGATGAGCGCCGATAAATGCCGTTATTTGGCCCCCAAGCAAATTTTACATTCCAGTAAATCTACTGACATAGGGGTGTCGCTTTTAAACAGACTTATAAGTCATTAGTCTTGGCTGGGTTTGAACCCGCGACTTTTGGTCAAATATTAAATGCTCCTTAAATCAATTTACGTATCGCTACCAAATTTTTAATTTGAACTTATTACACACAAATATGGACACTTCTGTGAAAGCACCTCTTGACTTTAGTTACCTCAAGAGGAAAATATTTTGTCACGTTTCAGAATTTCGTTTGACTTTTTTTTAATTGAAAAGTCATTTAAGCGGAACTCTTTAATACGTTTAACTACTACACAGAGTTTTCAATATATATATATATATATATATATATATATATATATATATATATATATATATATATATATATATATATCTTTTAAGCTAATAAGCCAGAGACAGTGAGCATTGCAAAATCGCAGGAAAGCAAAGCAGAGTTTTCAAGTAACATCCAAGAAACCGAGCATCAAATTGGCGCACACGGGGGACAATTTAATTCTGCATCACATAGACACATACGAACATATATTTCTTTGGGAAGATCACATTTGGAGTTCCTAACGTGAATTTTCAGTGAAATATCAATGTCTAATGTTTAAAATGGAATACGATAATTCCTCAACTATAGATATACAATCGGTAGTGAAAGTTAAAGCAGCTACTTAGTTCGCAGCTCATAGTTTATGTCCTAGGCCATAAAAGTCTAAAAATGCGAGCTGAAGTAATTTTTTCCCATTTTCTACCTATACATATATGAAGCTTCCTTTCAGTATGCACAAGAATAGTGGAGTATTCACTATGATGGAGTAGCATCTTTGGACACTAACTTTATACTTTATAAATCAACTAACTGCCTTGCTGTATTGTATGGTTCCCTTGTCGATAGTATAACCAGATATATTAGATCTGCATGTACTCACTTGTGTGTACTTTCGAATTCTTTCTGGAAGCCACTGTGCAGGAGGGAATGAATAATTCAGCGGATCGAAGTCATTTCTCTCAATTCTCTAAGAGGGGGGAGCATTTGAATGTTTCTTTGCCCACCTGTAGTATAAAACCAACACCTGTGTATACGTCATTCTTTCGAGCAACTAATGGCAATGGCGGGTGCTTCTTTCTCCAGTCCAGCGAGTCATTTCTCCTCTGAAACCATTCATATTGCGTTTGTTTATTTTAGTGCAGATGAGTGTCGGGAGAACATGAATCTATGTACAGATGACGTTACGAACCTTCCATTTTTATAGAGGGATTCAAAATAACAGACAGCGCTTAGTGTTTTGTACTTTCTCTTCCACGGACAAAGAGCGCCCAAGAATATCTCACTGCCTCTTGTATCTATGTCACATTATTTATCGTTATGCGAAGCCATGGCACTTTCATTGGTAGCTATAGGCCACGGAGCAAGGCTGCGTCACTCCTTTTGCTAAATATTTATACTAATGACCACAGCAAAGGTTACCAAATGGCGTAGAAAGAATTATATATTTACGTTCTCAATCGTAGTGGCCAAACGCGGAGGTGAAGTGAGTGTATTCAGTAAGTCATACAGGCCTATCATCATGATTCTTAACCATACGTTATCAGTAAAATCACAATTTTATTCTTAGTCACCTTACCGTGTGCATGGGGCCTCTTGGTCTGGGCGAATACACTCACGGCATAACTGACACTCCTACACACGATGCGGCACTAAACATTGTGACTTTACTTATCAGCTAGTGTAGACACGCCTTTGAAGGGATTAAAATCTAAGGGGAAAGCTTGATGAACATCCAGGTTAGCTAACTATATATGTGGGAAGATTTTTTTATAAAATTCTGCCTTGCTATGTACGAATACTATTCAAGCTTTAAATGCTTCGAGTGTTTAGTCTGTTTATTTTCATATCGGATACTATCAGGTACTAAAGGTTTCAGAGTTCCCTCCCATTTCCACTCTCTCGTTTCTTTACTCAGCGAGATTGATCTGTAAAGTTGGTCGTATATGAACGTAACGCGTAACCCACAAAAGGCGATGTGACTTCTCTTGACAGGTCTTTGCGTACCATTATATCACTGGTTTTATCTGGCATGGATACGTAGCAGCGACAAGGGGGAACGTCCTTTGAAGCATCATTGAATTTATATGAAATGCTTTTCAGGTTCACATGCGCAGCTTGAAATTTAATGTGGCGGATCTCGAATTATCGCTGGTGGAACATCCTTATGGCATAATATACTTCAGTGAATGGTGGTGGAGGGATGCAGGCTTGATATACATCAGGTTCAAAAACTGCGAGTTGGCTAGCTGGTAATGTAGATATAGCCAAGAACATGGTGGCGTGTGGCATAATGTTGCTAATCGTACTAGTGGATAGTTACACTCATACCTCAAACATGGTCTCAGATGCGGGAAACAAATGCACACAAATCAATTACACCAATAGAGCCACATATCAACATAGCACAGTATGCTGACGAGGTGCTGCTGTACTCAAACAAAAATCCACGTAGAATCTTCTACTCCATCCAGACTCTTCTGCCTCCTCCAAGAATGGTGCAGGCGTTGGCGATAATCCATCAATCCGGAGAAAAACCACTCCATTCTCTCCACCGAGCCCCACATTTCCGCAAACTTCCACACATTCATGTAACTCAGGAAGAGGATAGAATGAAAGATGACATCAATTGCCTAGAGGCGAAGCTCGATAAGGTTCTAATTTGAGGAGAGCACACCAGAGACCTGTCATATCGGACTAATGGTGCAACAGACTCTTTGTACCCTATGCTAAGATTCGGGATGCCTGTTACGCCTTTTTCGGGCCCTCGTAATGCCCATCCTTTTATACGCCTGCGAGGTCCGGGGCATAGCCGTAGACTCAACTTCTGCAACTGCAGGAGTGCAGAATAGGGGGTTTTCGGATACCTATTTTGTACAGCGCTGCTTCCTCACGAGACTAGTGCACTAGACCTCATCTCTTCCATATGTGGAAGATGAAATTGGGCACCAGGCTGCAAATTTTTACGACTTATCGCAACTCTAACGGGAGCGTGTTGGTTAGGTCTCTTGGGGATTGTATCCCCAGATTGAGCTGTCACCGGCTTCCCTGCATGGCATGCGGGTATATCCGGTAACACCGGAGCCAACCCATCAGCAATAGCTGAACTCCCATACAATCCTACCAAGAGATGCTTGGATCTCAAAATTTAAAGTAAACCCCCATTATTATTTGGATTCAATATTTACACCAGCGATGCACAGCAACCACTGCAGCAGTTGAGGAGCAAATATTCTTACCTCCTTTCATTAGTCCGACCTCGATTACACCCGCCACCGTGCGAAACCCATATACCGACATGTTAATGGTTAAGACCTGACATGGGCAGGTATGCGTAAGACACCTGGGCTGTCCTCAGCCTACCAATACTCTTTGATCTTGATGGTGGACATTACCTGTGATCAATATGGCTTCGAAGGATGCGATTTTGGAATGTTATTGAACTCAACCTTTTATAGCGAACTCCTTCTGGAAACTTCAATATGTTCCTAAACAAATAAAAATGTGTGATATATTAATAATGATGCTTCAGTTCATAATAGCACTGCCATGCCTAAAAAAAGGTGTGTTAAGAACTTTCATTACTACTATGTTATTCAACAACCACACAGAAAATTGGCTTCTATAGTTATTATTATTATTATTATTATTATTATTATTATTATTATTATTATTATTATTATTATTATTATTATTATTATTATTATTATTATTATTATTATTATTATTATTATTATTATTATTATTATTATTATTATTATTATTATTATTATTATTATTATTATTATTATTATTATTATTATTATTACAAAAATTCATCAAATTAGGCTCATTCAACTGGTGGTGTTGGGCTAAAGTTACCAGATCATTCTGTGCTTACGTAATATTCAGACGCAATCTAGCGTCAGTAAATATAACATTTCTTTTACCTTGACAAAGTATTTTAGCTGTGATTGTATAAAATGCTTTAAATAGTCCTTGAATAATTGGGGGAGGAGGCTACTGATTGGGAAGTAGTGGCCGTGGTTGCGGAAACCACATATATCACACGGGAGCGGTAGGGATGCTGACCACACCCCACCTTCCAGTTCAGCATCTCACTCAAGACGTGTATAGTCGGTAGTGGTGGAGAACGCAACGGTCGGGCGCCAGCGGTTGCCTCGGAAAGAGCTATTTCTTCACAGATATTTAGCTAGATGCTCCTAAAGTGATAAAATATAAGACCATGATGTAACGTATCACCTGTACTCACATTTAGTATGGTTTTCATAGTTATTGACAGAGAGAGAGAGAGAGAGAGAGAGAGAGAGAGAGAGAGAGAGAGAGAGAGAGAGAGAGAGAGGAACGGGCATTAGCTAGTTGTCAAAGAAACTAAATGATTTATAAAGAATTCGTTAAACGTAAACTTGCATGGGTTCTTGAATAAAATATGTCGATGGAGGTAATTATCTTAAATTTAGTAGCAGTTCTCATACAAAAAAACAAATACTTCTGAAAATATAACAATTATAACACACTCCTTGTAACACAAATTGTATATAACACAAATATTCAGATATTTGCCCCAAAACAAACGCTAATTTCAAGTGTAAATTAATCTTCTCACTTATTCATATTGATGACACAGTAAAATAATGTTCGTGTGCACGTGTTTTCTTAGAAATATAATTAGTGTTGTCGGAGTTCCACTAACCCATTTCATAAACGTATGCTTAAATCAGAGTATATTCTTGAGTACTTTAAATTTTGTTTTTAAATTATGTATTTTAAGTATAACAACATTGTGATAGTTGTTAAGCTGCATCTGCAATACCCCACATTGTGGGTTTCTTCGAGCATAACTTATTTTGTGTGTACTATTTGCTTTTCAGAATAAAAAGTGTAGTATCGATGCTATGTGTAAATTTATTCGTTATCAAAGTAAGTTTGAAAGTAAATAGATTGGTAATGGTATTGTTTTTTCTGATATAAGTAAAGCATTCGACAGCATGCTTCCGACATTTTGTTAGGGAAACTTCAGTAGAGTTATATAAGCGGTATGGAGCTTCAATTTGTCAAGTCGATTTGTAATACCTAGTAAGGTAGCATGTATTAGTAGCCAAATATTCAAGTAAAAAGGTAGTAAAATATAGAATACCTGAGAGTTCTGTTCTTGGTCCCTATTTAGTTTTTATTGACAAATTATTTTTTTCTGTGACCAATAACCGTTTAATTTGTGCAGGTAATACATATTTATTTTATAGCAAGAACCGTTTGTTGGAGCTAAATGACATCAGTATCTCTCTAATAAAGAGGTAAGAACATGGTTTATGTCAATGAACAAAATCACAAAATATGTACCCGTTTTAATCTTAAAACGGCCCAAATGACCTCGTGTCGACGGGCCCTTGAGCTCAGTCAGTCCAGACCAGTCATTTTAAACCAAACTTTGAAGCTACTATAAGGGTTGGAGAGTAATTGGGTATTATATTGTAATTTATTCAAAATTATCATGGGACAGCTATGTAACATATTTATGTGCTAACATTAATAGTTAATATTCCAGCTGATTATATGAGAAATGCATATTTTACATACTTCCCAAGATTCATGTGTTATGGCATAGTTTGTTGAAACTATTCCAATATTGCGTTATTCTGAAAATTCCAAAGAACGTAATAAAAAATTAACTGCTACGTATTTGTTACTCCTGTGGACCTCTTGAATGCGAGGCAGACACGCCACCAGCGCGCGACAGACGTGGGTGAATTCCTTTTATTTTCTGCAAATCAGTAACTAGGGTGTTCTATGAGAAAATATATTAGCAAGCATAACATATAAGATAGTTTTTCAGAATCAGTCTAACCTGAACTTGAGTGTCTATAATGAGAAATGTCTGAAGCAGTGTATTCAAATTGCCTTTCTACCGCTCTACTCCTTATTCTTCTACCCAGTTCATGTTAATCCAGATAAACATTTACAGAAATTATTTTCTGGCTCATTTTTTTCTAGGTACGACGGGATTTAGGGTATAAGTAGCCTTTGAGAGATAGATTTTAATAAGGGTTGCTCTGAAATTTCGTTTTACACGGCCAGGAGAAGGAAAGGCAGAGAAAGAGAGGGAGAGGCGGTGGGGGATAGAATGAATTAGGACTTTCTATTTGAGAAAATAACAAGGCTAACTGCTTTAAAATGTATTTCAGATAAACTGTGTGCTTTGAGACCTTCTGTGCAGTAAGATTTTGTCTATCTCTTACGGTTTACCAGTTATGCAATAGTCAGTCGTAAAGAACAGCATTTGAGTCTATTTCCAGAAAATTCATCTTATACATTTCATTTGTCACGAAAATATCTTAAACATATGGTATTTCAGACAGCTTTACTTCGTAAGCCCTCTTAAAATGTAACATATAGAACAGGCCTGTCGAACATCACACCGAAGCTGCGAAGAGAGGGGTCGCCTCCCCCCCCCCCTCCCTCTCTCCTTAATTGCACTACGTTGCGTTAAGTAGAATTAGTTTTAGCTTTGTTTTTCACCAGTTTTCCGCTTCGATCGTCACGAAGGCAGAGAAATTAGGCGAATATCTTCATATCTGGTGAGTACAGTATGTGAGGCCTGATATTAAGTCAGTTCTCCCCATCTATGACATAGTGTACCGGAAATCTGCAAAAGAAAAAAAAAACTTAATTTAATATACCCAGTGCATGTGTAATTTCGGAGCACTGTAAGTCATTGAAATCATAATGAGCATAAAAAGTCAATGATGTTAATTATTAAATATTGTTATTGTGTATAAGCTAATAGCATCGCCAACTCCCGCAGATAAGTGTTTTAACGCAAAGATCGACCGAGTTAGATTCGGGAACAACAAGCACTAAAAAGGTAAGGAACCAGATCCTGCCTTAGGAAGAAAGGAAACCAAAGGTCTCTTGCTACATGCAAACATTCTAAATTATTACGAACACTCAAAAGAAACTTAGAGGTCATACACAGTTTCATATTCTATTCATAACTATTAGTAAGTTTTAAGGAAACCATTGTGAAAAATGTTCTTTAAAAAGGATCATCTTAATGAAAATTCTGAAATTAAGTCCACGTTTGGTTTGTAAACCAGTGGTTTCTTTTTGTTATGCTGCTCATTTAGAGGCACACATAAAGACATTTTTCGAAACATATTTCTAAAAATGTGCTTCACAAATGGGGTTTCAGGAGGGTTCAAAACATATTTCCGGTGAAATCCCGATAAAAAATTTTGGATGGAATTGAATACTTTGTTCTTGCTACACGAAGTAGAGGAAGTAAAAAGCATATGTTAGTACATGGCATTTCCTTAGTTACAGTGCTCCGAAGAAAATGAATGTTTGCGGTCGTGGCTCCCTTGGAGAACATCCTGGTAAATGGGAGTGAGTGCAAGGGCTCTACGCATTAGTACGCTTCTCTGTATGCCTTAATTCCTGAGAGAAATCCCCGAATAATGGAGTTTTAAATAATGAACCGACGGTCTTAATGGAAAACTGCGGCCACGAACAAAAATAACACTAAAAAGAACTCATTCTTTACCATATTCCTTCACTGGCTCTTCTTTCAGAATAGCAAACCAAAACTTGCGTCCCATGCAACTAAGGACACGCAAATAGCATATATTTCTTGGGGACTGTGACAATAGTTTGTTTGCTGAGACATTTGAGCACCTTTCTGCAATAAAATATTTATAGGTAATTTCCTCTTTTTTTGTTTGTAACGGCTGTTTTATTACCATAATAGAAACAAAAGCGTGTATACCTGAACAAATGACTCAAGCTGTAACCATTGCCCCTTTTAAATTCCGTGGTCCCCTGAGTCATTAAGATAAATAGCTATTTAACATTTAATAGCACAAACCAAAATGTCTCCTTTAAGGCAAGCTGGAACCCATTTTGTTGAGAAACACCACCACATTTTTATTCTCTCTACTATAGTAAGTAGGGGAAGTATTGTATTTGACCAAAAATTTCGATATCGAGATTTCACCGGAAATATAATGTATTTTCAGACCCGCTGAATCCAAAAAAAGCAGTTTATAATGGTGTGTGTGTGTGTGTGTGCGTGCGTGCGTGTGTGTGTGTGTGTGTGTGGGTGTTTTTTTTTTTTTTTTTTTTTTTTCCAATAACACTCTTTATTGAAGTTAGGCAGCATGCCCCATTACAAAGTAATATTACATGCACTAATTTCACTCAATTGTTTTGTCCTTTGCTTGATCACTTTAATATTCCACAGTTTTAGTAATTGTTACTGATGTTTGGTAAACTAGTATCTTCTCTTTTTTCACCGTATAGTTAATTTCTCATAGTTCTAGTGCGATGCAGAATTCTTTGAAAGCCTTCAAATGCTTTGTTGCTAATTGATGTGTAGTGACTGGCCAGCTGCCTCCATTCTTCTTAATATCTTCTTTCAGCTTTATTCGTTGTTTTTGTGTTTCTTGACATTCATAAATTATATGTTGTCCTTTATTACAGGCACATGTGGGGTCATCTATTATTTTGAATTTGTGCAGGTATGATTTGGTCTTTCCGTGTCCTGTTTTTAATGCTGCAAAGCAGGGGGCAATTGGTAGTTTTAATTTCAGTCTTTCTTTGACGGAGGGAAAAAACGACTTTGTTATAGGCCCTTTTGTACTTTGGTTCCACCTATTCTGCCACTGTTGTACTATTCTTTCATTAATTTGTGATATAATGGTAGATTTAGGTATCTTGTCATAAATAATTTGAGTTCCATCGTCTTGTGCTGCTTGCTTTGCTATTTTGTCTGCCAGCTCTTTTCCTGGAATTCCTACATGTGCTTTAACCCAATTGAATTGAATTTTCCATTGTTTCTGACTTAATGTTTTGACTGTTTCATGTATTTCTGTAGCTATGGAATGATGCTTTCTATTATTTAGAAGTGCCAGAGTTACTTGACTGTCGGTGTGAACTGTCACAGATCTTTCCTCTATTGATACAGTGTGTTTTTCAATTTCTTTTAGAGCTTGAAGAATAGCTATCTGCTCGGCCTGGTTATTTGAGCAGTTCTCGTGTAACATGTATTTTAATGACCTGATTAAATCTTCATTCTTGAATATTGCTGCTCCTGCTCCAATTTTATCTTGCATTTTGCTGCCGTCAGTGTAGATCTCAGTGTGTTATTTCATCTGCATTTTCCTTTAGCTTGATTTTAATTTTATTTGCAGGGTGTTGCCATTTACTTAGCCCCACTGGTGAATCAAAAGTTCCCTTGTCTTTTATTGCCTTGTACACGTCCGCTTTTCCTTCGATGATTATTGTTATTGGTTCCACTCCAGCTACTATACAAGATGCATCATATGATATTGTTCTGTATGCTTTCGATATCTTTATGTTAATCAGTCTTTGGACCCTTTGTAATTTCACTATGTTCTTTGTTTTCTTTGCTGCCTCTCCCCGTATGTAAGAATTGGTACTATTGCACCTTTGTATATTGTGCTTAATGCTTTATGGCCTAAGCCCCATTGTAGTTTTGCTATTTTTCCCAACGCGTGTGTTATGCTTGTTGCCTTTTCAGTTATATGATTTATATGTCGATCAAACGTGAAGTTTTTATGTATGTAGATTCCTAGGTATCATTTCCTGTATTTGTTCCATCCTCTTATTATTTATGTAGATATTAATTTCCTCATTTCCTGTTCTTTTCTTCGCGACTAGCATAACTTTTGATTTTTGTTCATTAAGTTTTAGTTTATTTTGTTCTGCCCATTTCTCAATTTTCTTTGTATCCTCATTAGCATATGCTTCAGCTTCCTCCACGCTTTTACCTTTTGTCAATATTAGTAGGTCATCAGCGAATGCTATTACTTTTGTTTTTGGAGTGAATTCGATGTTTAAGAGGGTGTTGTACAAAATATTCCAATATCCCGGCCCGCATGTGTGTGTAGCATGTCTCAAACGAAAAGTTGGTTAGAAGCTAAAGTTGATATTTAAGTTTAAAATATTTCAGTGATGCGACCCTAAACCATCCATCACATGGAAAATGTTTATAAAATTTTGATTTTCTCAAAAATGGTAACGATTTTGATGAAATTGTCATATTCTTAATATATTTTTATGGCAAATGAAATGTATATTTTGAATTTTCCTGATGACTCTTGCGTAACTGGTAAACCGTAAGAGACCAAATCTTACTGTACAAGAAAAATAGATCTGGTTAAAGCACACCAGCTATGACCAAAGGCATTTTATGCGTAGAGAACCATTTCGGAAATATTCGTTGTTATTTGTGTGAGTTTTGCAGTAATAAACTTTTTTTTTTTTTTTTTTTTTTTTTTTCAAATAGGAGGTCGTTATTCTCTTATCTCTTGGCCGTGCAAAGAGAACGGAATTTCAAAGCTTTAAAAGAGTTGACTATCACTTTAAGCCTACTGTATTTTCATAGTACCTTTTCACCTACAAGAAAATTGTTAATAAAATAAATTCTGCAAATGTTTATCTCGATAAAATGAAGATACAGGAATAAGAGTTTTGAAGCGTAGTTAATACAAGAATAGAGAAAGTCATGTGAGTGTTTTATTTAGTACTACCTCTTTTAAATAGTATATAATCCATATTTCTGAGGAATTTTTATACATGTTAAAGTTTTACTTAGATGCCAAGATGTGCAGCAAACAAGCATTGCCTTTTTTTCCCTCTGCATTTATTTTACATTACTTTAACTGCGTAGTCATATCGAGACGTATCTATTAGGGGATACATCGTATGATTCGTGTGTGGCAGACGGCCTTCAAGGTCCTATGCCTATGTCATACCATCTTTCTTCGTTACAAAGGGCCCACAGAGTGATCAGTGCATGGCAACTGTACCTCTTTCTCCGGGATCGGCAGGTGGTGTTAGAGTCTATCTGCTTTCATTATCTGTGGATAGATAGCACACCATTCGCTATCTCCGTCTATTTTTCATTTTTACTATTGTTTTAGAGTTAAGGTGGGGCTTTAGGTCGTCCTATTAAGTAGAAGCGACTGAGGTTAAACATGAAAAAATCCCACAGGATTTGAATCCAAGATCTCCCGAATGCAGGCCATAGACGTTACCGTCCGAGCCGTCCCGCGTGGTGAACACAACTTTAAACCTGGGTTTTATCGCTCCTATTATAGTGGACAAGTTTTAACTTAGCACTTTTTCTACCTTCCTTGTCTAGCATGGACTGTGAAAACCCTTTGTTTCTTTCTTTGAGATAGTCCCTGTCAAAAGTCCTGAAATGTTATGAGGGTAAGTAGACTCAGTGGTGTTGCAACTCTTGCAAATGAAGTATCGGCTGTCAGTGTGACAATGAAGAAGGATCACTAGTGTTTTTATGAACAGTTTTGGTAGTTTGATTTAATGATCTAGAAAGCTACTGGTACAAACCTCATTTTTGGATAAGGAACGCTTTTCTGAAAGTTGTAGCGACCTCTTTAATCGTTCCCTATTTTTTCACAATGTTTTTCTGTGTGTAATCTGTTATAGTGCCTTTCTTTTTCTTATGCCGTAATCATTGTACAATAGATGAGGCATTTGGCTCATGTAATAGGAAACTTCCACTTTGATTTAAATGGGCTTTCGGCATTCCTTGCTTTGCTTAGAGCAGTCTGCTCCATTATTAGAAATTTGTATTGCACAAATATTTCGCTGTCTATTCCACTATTGGTTGAAATCAACCAATCATGTGCATAAAAATTGCAAATTTCAACCAATGACAGCCTTCCCTTCCGAAAAAATTATCACATTTTCATTGTCACGTCCTCTGAATTTCACTATTACCTCCTCTGCTTTTCTGCTGTTATGAATAGGTTAGATAATATAGCCTCACTATGGTAATAGATGCGCTGTAGCTGATGTAATTCGACGCAACAATGCCCCCATTCAAATGTCAATTATGACTGACTTTCGCGCCGGTGCTGAAATATATCAAATAATTCCAAGAGGAAACCCCAACACACAGAATACAGTATGTTTGGAATCAGTTTGACAAACTTTGTATTAAGCGAGTTTAATTAACAGATCTCCAACTTCTAACATTACCAACTTGTTAAATCAATATGATAATCTGATACGTATTTCTTTTAAGACGTTAGTAATTACAATACAACTTAAATAACACTTCATTGGCTTCATTACCTTTTAATTCATGAAATGCAATTCGCAATAGTCAAGTTGCTTAGATAAATTCAGAGTCACTCATGGCATTACTTATGATAAGCAAGCCGTCTACGCGAGTTAACTGAGCTTAACCGAGTCACCACGATGCACGGTGCAACGAACCTCTGAGTCTTGGATTGCACTCGGCGATTTTAAGCTTTGGCAGGCCTCGAAGTAGAGAATAAACATGTAAAATATTCAATAATATACTCGTAAATGAAAAGGAATGTACAACACATGTATCTTAGGCGCAGATCAAAGGAAAACATTGGGTGGAGTTATTGGGGGTTAACGCAGTAGGCTAGTAAAGTGTTCACATAAACAATTACTTCGCAGTTTCACAAAATGTTTGAGCTGGCGGACAAGACGCGAGTACAAAAGCATACCTGCAGTATTGATATAACACTGCAGATATGACAAAATATTTCAAGAGACCCGCTTTTTTTATTTTCAATTTTATAGATACTTAGGTTATAAGTATGCGTCTGTGACTGCTCCAGAATTTCAAATCAACGTTTCTATTCTACATTTCATCGACTGCTTCAGCGTTATTTAAAAATAGATGATATTAGAAGTAAGTTTCTTTGCAAACAAACACAAGGAAAAAGAAATACCTAGCTTTTGTATTGGTCGAGATCTAGATAGCCAAGTGAAACACTAGTGGGAACTAACATTCAATTCAGGAGAAATTTCGCCATAAAATGCTTTCAGAAAATGAAAAAGGTGATGGTATAGAACACGAAAAAAATAATTTTAGGAATGACTTTACAAGAAAATGCAGATAAAGCTCACAAAAGAGGCGTGTGCAGATTGCTGAAATAACACGACGTTTTGCAGACGTGTACCCCGGATTCTAGACCTACTTAAAGGTTTTATTTTGTTTTCTGCTACTGGGAACGTTAATCCTTTCACAGCTACTCGGAGCAAAGTGAAGTCAAGTGATTCTTAGTCGTCATGACAACCTAAGTAGAACTTAATGTACGTAGAATATTTTAAATAGCTACTGGAGCATGAAATGCTCCAAAATGATGTCAGCTTTGAGAGGATTCACATAGGAGATGGGAGTAAATGCTTCGCAATTCCTATTAGTGAGTTCACTAACAACTTGTAAATTGTTCCTCTGTTGAAAATGTTAAGTAAAGCGCCAAAATTATTTCTTAATCAGTGCTTCTGCTTTATTCTGACAACAATAAAAAGTAATTTTCTTGATTAGTGCTGTATAAGAGCATCTAAGGCAAACTAATGTATTGCACTCGCCTACTTTGTATATGAGTTACTATATCAGATATATGAAATTCACTAAAAATACGAAGGGCTTCATAGACCATTTCCAAAGAATTCAAGTTATGTTTTATTTGGCATTCCCGTATCTCAAATACTTCAGATTTTAATAAAAAAATTATGATGTGCTACATTCACATGCTCTTTTCTCCTTTCCCTTCTGCAAACTTCTTCTTCTTCTTTAGCTGTATACCCTCTCCTTATGCAGGCCTTACAAGTCAGTGCCTAGGGTCAGACACCTGTCGGGAAGCACAGGAACCTATGTACCGGACAGAGTGAAGACCTTGAAGCGGGTGGTCAGTCAAGCCTCAGGTATAATAGTGAGAAAGAGGATGATATGAAATGCAGGAGAAATCGATGACTAAAAGGTGATCATTGAGCAAGTGATAGAATGAGTGGTGGGGGAAACCGGAGAACCCGGAGAAAACCCGCCCAGACGCCGCCTCGAATACCACATGAGGGTCCCTGGGATCGAACCCGGGCTGCTTAGGCGGTAGGTGAACGGTCTAACTGCTCGGCGCCCCCTCTGCAAACTAGTATTACGAAAGCTAATTTTTCTATTAGTTCTTAATCGCATTTAGAAATTTCGTTTCAGGTATAAAAGTAGCGGGCAAAAGCGAAGGTCATATTTTTAAAAGGTGTCATGGCCCTAACATTAATGCTCTTTCCATCACTACAAGAAAAACTGTCAAGTGACTTTCCATTCGAAAGAAGTATAAGTTTTTCAAAATCCAAACTACTAACAAATAGTGTATTAATCAAATTGCGTAACTTTCACGGCCGGTGTCATAAAATACAGAATGAATATTCGGGCTTCCATAAGAATTTCCACTAGACCACGGCCTACAAGCCGGAATATTAATTCTATATTTTAATAGTTTATCTCGGAAATTGTTGACGATTCAAAATCATTATTTGAAACAAACCCTTACATTATTTCTTGTACACCGCTGTTAACCTGTATATCTTCCTGTAAGCGACATGTATTTCAGTCATCTTAGGGTGGTGGGATATTGACTAGTGAGAAGCCAAATGCTGCCGCAATTGTCGCAGAAGTTTAGTAGCTCTCCAGGAACAACAGGCGTTGTCAATGCTGCGTTTAGAATCTCAGTTTATATGATTACAGAGGTTCATATCGAATTAAATCTTGAGTATCATGATTTTGTGATCCCGTGGTAGTCCACGTGACTTTATTCCTTTCTACCCTTGAGAGTGATCTCGGGGAACTATTAGAAATGTACACACATTTTATGAATAAATATAATGGTTGCTTACTACAGCCGGTCCACTATTGAGTTTACGTCTCCCCAATATTTATGTTGAAGTTTTAAAACTACCAAGTATGATGATATGACATCCTGCTTAACTAGGTGCTCTTATACTTGCAAAACCCGAGGCTGTGTAGTTCTATCGTAAATTATAAGGAATAGTTCCATTCGTTTTGAGATCCCTGAATCCCCCCCCCCCCAAAAAAAAAGCATGTTTAGAAAAACGTCCCTCTCTCTGTCTCTCTGTCTCTCTCTCTCTCTCTCTCTCTCTCTCTCTGTGTGTGTGTGTGTGTGTGTGTGTGTGTGTGTGTGTGTGTGTGTCTGTGGACAGCATAACTCAAAAACGAAAAGTCGCTCAAAAACCAAAATTGGTATTTAATTTTAATGTCTTTGAAGTATGCGACACGAAGATTTTGAAGTAAATAGCGCCCCCCCCCCTGAACAACTAAAATGCCATATGTTTAAGATATTTCTATGACAAATGAAATGTATATTTTGAATTTTCTGGCTATAGCCCATATAGTGCTGTTTACCCTGGGTGACTTTTGAATAACTGGTAAACCGTAAGAGGTAGATCAAATCTTACTATACAAAAATGTAGATCTTGCTAAAACACAATTTATGTCCAAATATTTTTTGTTGTTGTTATTTGTGTCAGTTTCGGGAAAAAATCGTTCATTTTTTATAGGTTAAGCGTGCAAAGAGAACGGGATCTCAAAGATTTGACTGTCGCTCAAAGCCTACTGTATTCCCATATTCACTTTGCACCCACAAGGAAATGATGAGATAATTTGTACAAATGTTTATCTAAACTAACACGAAGAACATATAGGAACAAGTTTGTAAGAATGGTTAGTACAAGAGTAGAGAAAGTCATGTGAGTGCAGCACATCAGATTATTTATTTTTGAACAGTAATTGTTTCGTTGATTTTTGCAGGTCCTGCAGACCTACACGGATCATGTAATATACCAGCCCAAATAGGTCCAAGCATCTCCATCCCTCCTAGTCATTCTGCTAATGTAAGTATTTAAACACTAGAAACTGAACATTGAATGTATTTTTTAAGATAGAAATAGACAGGTTTTGGCAGACAGGGACGTAGAGTAAATGTCTTTCAGAACCTTTGCGAATTGCATCAAGAGGATATTGCTCGGTGTTTGTATTTCTGAAATCATTTCTCATTCTGCTTGTGTAAGTCTTTGTAAAGTAGGGTACCGTTTCTAATTTCCGGCTCTTAGGAAAACCCTCAAGCACACTTATCTAAATTATTTTCGTCGTTTCAGTGTACACTGCGAATAGGCAAAGCACACGTTGGAAACTTACTATTGACATTACGTTTTGCTTTTAACACCTGTATTCAGGCTGAGTTTTTCCCCCCCCAAATTTCGCTTCAGTTTCTAGTATACAAGAACGTCATTTATCCCCCTTTTATTAATTTGAGTATCTGCTTTATATGTATTAACTTTTGCTTTCTTTTTCATCACGAAACTTCTCAATGCTAAAAGATCCCAGAAAGTACCTTCTGTAGAGTCTTTTGCATCTTCTGTGTACACGATCTGTATCGAAGAGGTTAATTTCGACTGAGGTTTCCATATGGTATTAAAAACTAGACATAACATTTTATAATAAAGCAATGGAAAACGATGTAATACGAGTAAGGTTTCAATTTATCTCAATTAAAAATTATGTACATAATATATGTAATATATAATATATGTAAACATAGGCAATGTGAAACTATTTAATAGCGACTAATATTTCGTAGGATATTTAACACGTGCCAAAACTCGCACTATATGTGTAGAAAACTTTGGGATGGAATATATTTGGAAGATGAAAATAGTTTTCACGGTAACGTGTTGAATGAGCTTCATTTCTAAGTCAATGTCACCAATAAATAGGAGCAGTAATTAAACTTACCGATTGAAATAAACTTTATGGTGGGGTAGATTGGGGTATTGGAAGGGGTATGAATTAGAGGTCTGCACGGGCTCGAGCCAATCTTCAATTTGAAAGTGAATCTGTACGAATTATACCTTTGTGATTGAAATGCCACAGTTTTATATTGCCCTTTTCTGTCTTTTTAATATGTCTGTTTTACAAAATATATGCTTTTTGTTGCCTTTATTTCATTATTTATGTATTATTTATTAATTATTAAACATTTTCTTCAGGTACATTTTATTTCAACAACCGTTAGACCCTGGCAATGAAAGTTACTTCACCGAATGTATACTATTGTCTTTAAGTTGCAGACGACATAGGCGTCCCTCATACAATTCATTATTTTCTTTGCAACAATGAGTGCTGCCGCGCAAATAAATGTATAGATAAAGAAAGCATTTGGATTATCACGTGTGTTCATTTTAAAATGCAATAATGAGCAAATACGGGTCTAACTTTGATTTTCTTTTAGTTTTCATTGCGACGTTGTAGCTAGCAGCAAGGTGCCGAAATTCAATGTTCCTTTACGCACTAAATTACACAGTTACGTTAATAGTTTTGGATCCGGTATATTTTGTACCGACGGTAAAGTACTCACATGCAAAATATATGAGCAGTCAGTGAACTACGAAAAGAAGTATTTTATATCACAACATATCGGCACAATCATACAGGGCTACAGGCAGTAGATTATTTTACTTCCAACAGTAATTGCAACATCGAGTCAAAAGTCCCTGTTTGCTCTCGACTTATGTGGTTTTCTTCAGCGCCAGAATCCCTTTCTGGAAATTACAGAATCCTACATAATCAGTTTTTGGAGAAGTATACTAACCAATCTGTACCTAGCGAGCCAAGTTTGCGAAAATGTTACTTAACCGAATGTTACGATGACACAATGAAAATAATTAAAGATAAAATGAAAAATAAGATGATCTGGGATATCGACGAGTCAACTGATACCGTAGGTCGTTTCACTGCCAATTTGTTAATGGACGATTAGATCCTACACAAAATGAATCGATGAAATCATTCCTGCTTACTACAGAGTGTCTTGAGAAAGTTAACAATCGAGCTATTGCGCAATTATTCACCAGTTCATTACATTTGCTGCGCCTTGAAGAGGTTCAATACGACGCGTCACTTTTCATCAGTGACGCTACATCATATATGAAAAAGGCTGGAATAGCGTTACAAGTGTTATTTCCAAACATGCTTCACATGACCTGCGTAGCACATGGCTTTCACAGGGTATTAGAAGAATACGATGCTTGTTTCTGGATGTTGGCAAATGGATTTCCAGTATTAAGAAGATCTTTGTGTAAGCCTCATTAAGAATCCTGACATTTAAGTACATTGCACCAGATGTAACTCTGCCCCCCCCCCCAACCTATCATAACGAAATGGGGGACGTGCAGTACTTCGTTTAAAACTTTGAAGTTCTTTAAAATATGACGATCAGTTATTGAATAGTGTAATGTATTATTGGGTTTCTCTTATTGCCTGTTTTAGTATTTATAATTCCCTTTTTCTGCCTATTTTAACTATTTATAATGTCTTTTGCCTGCCTATTCTAATGATTTATAATGTCTAAACTTCCCACCTCCTAATTTCTGCTATGGCCAATTGCGGATAGCTTACAACAGATTGAGTACATTAATATTATTTTATAATCGTATGTTGCCCCGATAAACCCTTAGAAACACACCAATAACCATTTCTTCAAACTTGGAAAAAAAGGTTATTTCTAAGGCTTTAACGAGAAAATATCATGATCTCAAAACAATATTAATGTACTAACGTGATTTATGCAGGTACCCAACATTCACTAGCGTAAGTATTTGGACCAAAATTGGATTTTAGGAAATAAATAAATAAATAGATAGACAGACAGACAGATAATAATAACCATAATAATAACTATAATAATAACCATAATAATAACCATAATAAGAACCATAATAATAATAATAATAATAATAATAATAATAATAATAATAATAATAATAATAATAATAATAATAATAACCATAATAATAATAATAACCATAATAATAATAATAACCATAATAATAATAATAATAACCATAATAATAATAATAATAACCATAATAATAATAATAACCATAATAATAATAATAATAACCATAATAATAATAATAATAATAACCATAATAATAATAATAATAATAACCATAATAATAATAATAATAACCATAATAATAATAATAATAACCATAATAATAATAATAATAACCATAATAATAATAATAACCATAATAATAATAATAATAACCATAATAATAATAATAATAACCATAATAATAATAATAATAACCATAATAATAATAATAATAACCATAATAATAATAATAATAACCATAATAATAATAATAATAACCATAATAATAATAATAACCATAATAATAATAATAACCATAATAATAATAATAACCATAATAATAATAACCATAATAATAATAACCATAATAATAACCATAATAATAATAACCATAATAATAATAACCATAATAATAATAACCATAATAATAATAACCATAATAATAATAATAATAATAATAATAATAATAATAATAATAATAAACAGTAGTAGCAGTAGTAGAAGCAGCAACAGCAACAGTAACAGTAATAGTAGTAGTAACAGTAACAGTAGTAGTAACAGTAGTAGTAGTAGCGGCGGCGGCAGCAGCAGGAATAGCAGGATAATTTTTTTAAAAGAAAATTGCACAATCGGGTTCGGGCCCGGGCTTGGTTGGTGCCGGGCCGGGCCGGGCCGGGCCGGGCCTAAGAAAGTCGGCCCGTGCAAACCTCTAGCTATGAATTAGCAAGTGATGCTGAGTAAAGTGTCTTGTCTTCTTGGAGAAATAGAAAATTGGTGCAATACGAGAAAGAAAGGAAAACAATATGATGTGTTGCACTCACATGAACTTCTCTACTCTTGTATTAACCACTCTTACAAACTCTTATTCTACTATCTTCTTCATATTACTCGAGATAATCATTCACATCAAATACCTTATTGCTAATTTTCTTGTAAGCGCCAATTGGTCATTATATGAAAGGTTTGAAATTCTGTTCTATTTGCACGATCAAGATATAAAAAGGTGAATAACTATTCTTACAAACTCTTATGCCCCTATCTTCATGTTGAACAAGTTAAACATTTTAAAAATTATCTGATTGCCGATTTTCTTGTAGGTGCAAGGGGAATGTGGGAATACAGTAGGCTTTGAGCGATAATCAAATCTTTTAAGTCTTTGCACTGCCAAGAGATGAAGTGAATAACGACGTTCCATTTGAGAACGGTTTAAATATTGCAGCTCGCACAAATAACAAGGAATATCTCTAAAATGTTTCACTCAACGAAAATACATTTGGACATGACGTGTGGTTCAATGAGATCTACATTTTTTGTATAGTAAGGTTTGGCCTATCTGTTACCGCTTACTAGTTATATAAGTCATCAAGAGTAAACAGGTTATAGCCGCATGTTTGTGAAATATACATTTCACAAACATACTGCGATTTTAGTAAAAATCCTTACAGCCATTTTCAGCAAAATCAAAATTTTCGAAAAATTTTTCATGTAAGGGCGGAGGAATTTTCTTCAAAATCTTCGTGTCGCATCCTTCAAAGATATTACATTTAAGTAACAACTTTGGTTTTTAACCCAGTTTTCATTTTTGAGCCATGCTGTTCACAGCAGACAGAGATACAGAGGACCTCCCCCCTCCCACACACACACACACACACCGGCGGACGGACCTTTTTCTTAAACTGGATTTAGGAGGCCTATTTGCTATCTCAACATCGAAATTTTGGGTCTAATACAATATTTCGCCTGCTTACTATACGTAGTATACAACTTAAAAAAAACCTGATGTGCTGCACTCACATGCCTTTCTCTACTCTTGTACAAAGTATTTGTACAAATTCTTATTCCTATATCGTCTTCGTCTTAGTTGAGATAAACATTTGTACAAATTATCTTATTGCTTATTTCCTTGTAGGTGGAAGGGGAAAGTTAGAATACAGAAAGCTTTGAGCGATAGTCAAATCTTTTAAACTTTGAGATTCTCTTCTCCCTGCACATTTATCTTATAAAAAATTAACACCGATGATCCATTTCACGAAAGTTCTAAGTTTTCCGAAACTCACACACATAACAAGGAATATCTCCGAAATGGTTCACCCTACAAGAAAATTTGTTCAGACATAAATTGTGTATTTTAGCAAGATCTACATTTTTGTATAGTATGATTTGGTCTATCTCTAACGGTTTACCAGTTATGCAAAAGTCGTCCAGAATAAATACGACTACAGGGGCTATAGCCAGAAAATTCAAGATACCTATACATTTCATTTGCCATAAAAATATCTCAAACATGTGACATTTTAATCAAAATCGTTAGAGCCATTTTCAAGGAAATCAAAATTTTCGAAAAATTTTCCATGTAAAGGGTAGTTTAGGGTGGGAATATTTTCTTCAAAATCTTCGTGTCGTATCCTTGAGACATTAAACTTAAATACTAATTTTCGTTTTTAACCGACTTTTCGTTTTTGAGTTACGTTGTTCACAGACACACACACACACACACACACACACACACACACACACACACACACACACACACACACGGATCTTTTTCTAAAAATGTTATTTTGGATTCACGGGGTCTCAAAACATATATTTCCGGTGAAAACTCGACATCGAATTTTTGGGTGGAATACAATACTTCCCCTACTTACCAGTAGAGAAAGTAAAAATGGGGAAAAGAAGTTGTTGGGAGCTAAACTTATAACTTTAAATCAGGTAGATAAGCGTGCTAAAGTAGATGTGGAGAACTATACATAAGAATAGGAAGTATGTTTAAATATTCCGTCTCTCACAGGACTCAACTTGAACAATAAATTCGTCTGCACAATGCGTTTGTTATATACGTGTGCGAATGGTGTGAAGTTTTGATATATTCAGGCCCTGACCTCTGTTTCATGATGTTCCGGAAACAAGCATCTGGCGGAACCGAGCATCCAAAGCCGCCCTAAATATGTCTGATATCCAGGATTTAGGTATTTTGCCGCCCCTAGGCAGTGCTAAAATTTTCCGCGCCCAATTTCCTCCAAACAATATAAGCATCTATTATGTAGATAATTCTGAGTTTAAATTAGTTTTAAGTGAGACGACATTAAATTATATGTATTTCACAAACAAACAACAATTGTGACATCTGCCTGACATTTCAGGTTACCATAAAGATTCCAGAATACAATATACATTAGGTTTATACTCTTATAATAAGGAATAGCAAACATAAAAGTATTCTTAAATATTTACAAAAGCATATTTGAATATGAATAAGTCAAATTTTAAAAAAATAATGATTAAAATTAGGATGCAAAATATCCAATTCAGAAAAAATATATTATTTGGAAAGAAGTAAATTTTCGAAAAATTTTCCATGTGAACGGTATTTTAGGGTGAAATGATTTTCTTCAAAATTTTCGTGCTGCATCCTAGAAAGACAATCTTAAATACCATCTTTGCTTTTTGATCAACTTTTCGTTTTTGAGTTACACTCTCGCAGACTGACAGACACACAGACACACAGATAGACACAGACAGACTGACACACACTGACACACTGACTGACGCACAGACTGACACAGACAGACTTTCACACTGACTGACTGACGCACAGACTGACTGACGCACAGACTGACTGACTGACTGACGCACTGATTGACACAGACTGACAGACGTACAATTAGACATACACACACAAGAGCGTTTTTTTTTTTTTTTTTTTTGTTTTTTTTTTGTTTTTTGTTTCAATGGGCCTCAAAATATACATTTCTGGTGAGAATCTCGACATCGAATTTTTGGGTGGAATACCATACTTCTGCTACTTTACTAAACGTAGTAGAGAAACTAAAAAGCATTAAAATGCTTTGAAAGCTTCATAATGATAACATATGCATGACTCCATGTGGAATCATTGGGTCCAAAAGGGTTAACCAACCTTTCCTTTCTGAATATCCAGACAGACAACAAACGCACAGTCACACACAGAACATTTTTCTAAAAAGAAGTTTTGGGGGCTGTTCAGTGGTGCCAAATAACATTTCCTGTGAAATCTGAACATTGAATTTTTGGATGCGGTATACTTCCCCTCCTGACATTAGGCAGTAGAGAAGGTAAAAATTACATAGCATGTTTTCCAGGAGGTACGATATTTAAAATTATTTCAACATTCCTGTTGTAATTGTGCTTGCATCGACGTGCACTTAAATGTAAAGGGATGAATTCGAGAAAGAAAATGTAACAAAGGAAGGACATTGCATCAGTTATTCCCTCTCAGGTTTCCGCAACGTGAACCTCAGGAATGCTGCGGAACTAGTGCTTGCTTATTGTACTATGTGATTCCAGGAGTCAGGTGAAGAGGAAGCGAGTGTCTCTACTTACAGAGGCTACGGAAATAAAATCCATCTTGTATTCCTTCCTTTAATGTGGTTTCCTGGGGAAGGGATGCTGCAGATGTAGCGCTTCTGCCGGATGTCTACTTGGCATCAGCTCAACCTCCATTTGAGGATGAGTGCTGGAACGAGATGTTTTCAAAATAAATTACACTGTTTCTCTTTCATCTTAAAGGCTTAATTTTAGGGTTGGCTCAGTTGGTTAGGCGCTGGCCTACTGATCCCAAGGTCGCTAAATTTACTAGCATGCAAAGGAACTGCGGCATGATCCTGACAATTGACAACGTCATTAACACACAAAATAATTATTAAAATAACTATTTAAAATAGTTATCGAAGTACAACGTGCTGTGCGTAACTCATACATTTCAATAATTCAGAAAAAGTATATCACACCTCCAGAGTTGTTTATTACTTCATTACCTTTTCAATTTCTAACGGGAGATCCAAAAGACTCGGAACTGGCTGCACTGTTTTGTCTGTACGCGTCCTCGACGCTCGTCTCCGACTGCCGCTGTAAATGTAAATAATTTAATATTTTATTATTGTATACAGTGGTGCGTTGGATGTCCTCAGTCGTTGCATAACCTATAACCTTTAACAGGTCTATAACATAAGGAAATTCTTACGTTGCCACAAAAGTGAAAGACAGTATTTTAAAACAGTAAAACGTAATTTTCAAGGTAATGCCATATTCGAAATTTGTGAAATAAATTTTCGCTTTTAAGTTGCATGCATTGAATGACGCAGGCTCTATTTGAAAATATCTGTACATCGATGTTTTTCCCCCCATACTATGCAACTTTCTTAAAGAAGAGCACATTTCTTGAGGTAGTTCAAATTCAAAAGAAACTATAACGTTCAAAGTTTTCAATCGTGGTACTATGGGAAAAGTAACAAAGCTGAAGTAAAAACATGACAGTATGTTTTCAGGTTAGTTAGTACCCCGTAGTAGGCTTATCACAGGATGCGTGACGCAGATTAGGCAGAACGAATGTTAACTTCTTGCGACTTGATGTTCCCGTCACTAAATCAACGGATTCTGCAGACGTTGGTGACAGAAAAGCTATTATGTTCTATGCAATGGCAGGTCTTAATCTTTATATATTATTTGAATTTTTATCTTCTTTATTCTGATTTGCAATTATTCATAGCTCCTGGAATTACATATGCTATAGATATATTGAAGCATAATTTGCTCATGCAGATTTCCGTTACACTAAATTTTATTTTCACACTTTTTTCTATTCGTAAGTCGTGCTTGACATATGACTGTCCAAAACCTCTATATTATTTAGGTACATCTTGTTTTAACATCTTACAAAGAAAAGCTGGTTCAACACCGGTATTAATATAATCGTTATTAATACTCGTATGTGCAAAGTACTTATTTTACACTGTACTTCCACCATGGAATTCTCCAACTCGCCCGCATTTTCCCCGGTAAACCATACAAGGAGATCTCAATTTATTGGAGAATTTAATGTCGTGTCGGCATGTTGGCCATGTTAGCTTAGTGGTTAGAGCAGCCGGACGGTAACCGGTAGATCCGTGGTTCAGATGCCGGTCAAGGTCAGTCTCACTCTACCCTTTCCAATCCTGTCCAACACACGGCTATTGTGTGAAACAATTATGGAAACTACGTCGCAGTACCGAACACCTTTTAAACGCTCTTTAGAGGCACAAAAACAAAGCAAGGATAATTGAGAAGAAATAAATAAGATCTTCGCTGCAGTTATAAGACTAAGAATTTATATTTACAACTACAAATTGAACTTACATAGTTTTAAACTTTCACTAGCTTTTTCTGATACGTCCCATATAATTAGCAATAAATGAAATCTTTTGTCAACTGTTTAATACATATAGATTTAAGTAACTTTCGAACAGGCGGGGCCCTAATGACCAAGTTGTCGACGGGCCCTTAAACCCAACACACTCACTCGAACAGGCATCAAATGTAATTAAGTGATGTTTCACTACATCAGGTAGAAACTACTTACAAAGCTAGATAGACATTAACAGAATAACTTGTCATTTAGATAATCTTGTACTGAATAAAATGATTTTGAGCATGTGTACTCTTAGCAACAACAGCATTGAAGTGGTCATGCTCATTAGGAAGAGCATGAAATAGTTTTATGGTTTCATAGTACACACCTTATGGAAGCAAGAAAGTTTTGTACTAGCATGATGGATGTTGCCTTTTGGTCTAGTGTTTATCCCATGCATTTAATTGTTTTTTATAAATGTGGATCGAGTTTTCCTTTGGTCGTGTTCTAAATTGAGCCTCTCGTTACCAAACCTGTGCTTTTGTAAGGAAAAATAAAAAGGAAAAAAGAAGAAGAAGAAAAAAAAGAACTTGTCGCAACACCTGCACTTACCGTCAGGCCGCTGCATCTCCAACTCCGCCCACTACAGGCATCATGAGAATGGAGGGTGGGATGTGGTCAATGACGCGAACCCTCCCGTGGGTTATGCGGCTTTCGCAACCTGCGGGGGGAAACCCACACGCCGATATCAGGGATCAAATTCGGGTCCTCAGTGCAGAGGCAGGCACGCTGACTTTCGTAACTATATATCTTCTAAATATCTATTGCGAGGGACTTATTTTTTTCTACAGTGGTTCATATTTTTGCAGTTAATTAAATCAAGAGATCTGTATCTAAATGCCGCCTACATTTTCGCTTATTAAATGCGCCCGTTCAAATTTGGATAGATTTTATTTGGGGATGGGGGGGGGGGGGCAGTCCTTTCCCTGAATTGACTATTCCGTTTCCCAAATGTTAAGGTCCTAACGCTTTCTCATCTCCGCAACTCCATTTTATTTTTCTAAAATTTGAGACAGCACGCCAACGCTGTATCATGCCCTAGAAAAGGCTGCTTGTAAAAACAAATACATGAACAGTAATGAAATTCCACAGATATGTATTATTAAACAGAAATCCGCGCAATATCGGTGTGTAATTTCTCCTACCACTTACTGGATTGGTGTTGTCCATATATGAATCAGTACGTCGTTCAACGTTTACTTTTTTGTGTATCTTTTGTTTCCAATGCATATTTACTAAATGACAGTAAACGATTTTAAATCAGCAATTAGTAAACAATGTTCTGCTTTTTTGCTAAACAAACACAAAAAGAGAATTGTTTAGATGAAACTGAAACAGGGCAGATGAAAAATATCCGACGTGTAACAACCCCACTTCTTTTATACCCATTACAATTTCATACAAATTTATGAACACTATACAAAATACAGACAATGAGCTATCTATTTGTATAGAAACGAGCCCATATGTTTTTCTTTCTCTACCACACTCTAGTAGGTAGTAAGTGGAATATTGCGTTTCACCCAAAAATTCGATACCGTGATTTCATTGCAAGCACATGCTTTGAAGCCTAATAATTGAAAAAAGGTCTTCATGTGTGTGCATGTCTGTGTATGGGTCTGTCCGCCTGCCTGCCCACCTGCCCACCTGCCCACTGTGCCTGCCTGCCCACCTGCCCACTGTGCCTGCCCACCTGACCACCGTGACTGCCTGCCCGCCTGCCCACCGTGACTGCCTGCCTGCCTGCCCGCCTGCCCACCGTGCCTGCCTGCCCGCCTGCCCACCGTGCCTGTGGCCCACCTGCCCACCGTGCCTGTGGCCCACCTGCCCAACGTGCCTGCTCGCCCGCCCGCCTGCCTGGCTGCCCGCCCACCTGCCTGCCCGCCTGTCTGCCCACCTGCCCACCGTGCCTGCCCACCGTGCCTGCCCGCCCGCCCGCCTGCCTGTCTGTCTGCCTGCCTACTTGTCTACCTGTCTGTGAACACCATAATTCATAACCGAAAGGTTCCATGAACACCATCGCAAGTTTAGCATCGATCACGATGGGACTGGTAGGTTTTCAAGAACATTTTCCCATCTTAAACTCCCTTTAGATGGAAAGGATTTCAAATTTTGAATTTTCTCAAAAATTACATTCTGGCTTTTGATTAAATTTCTATGTATTTGAAATACAGGCAAATTAAATGTACATGCTAAATTTTCTACGATTAGCTTGTCTGGTCTTCTTTATTCTGAATCATTTTTGATTAATAATAATTGATCAACTTATAAGCGATAGACACAATCTGATACTGTATTACCCGCTCCTCAATTCCGCTATCCTACGCGGAATGCTCTTTTCAGGTGATTTCTGCTCCGGCTGCTCTGGCATGTAATCTTAATTGCTGGGTATGCGTGTGTGTTTGCGAATAAAAACCAGAACTCTCTTTGAAACACTTTTATTCTCACCAAAATAAGAATGCGTGAGATTTGCCGATCGCTATTAGCAACGTTAGGTCGTTACTGTGTCTTTAATAAGACCGAAGATTGTTACTGTTAAATATAATGTGTCCTCACACTCGAGGATCCGGAATACAAGTCCCGTGACTGAAGTGCTCGCTCGGAGATCTGGGCAAGTGTAGTGACCCGTTTCGTCCGGGTTCTGGAGGGCAATTCTCCCCGACACGCTCTCTCCGGGTTCTGGCAGGCAAGTGTCTGTGCGTCATGACGCTATGTCTTTCACCCCCTTAATTTCTCCTACGGCGGGTTTCGAAGAAATGATCATTCCTCGTTTTGCCGCTCAACACCTGCACTGAGCGATTTCCAGGAAAACTGGCCTTACCAGTTATTTCAGGCTGACTACCTGACGCTTGCCCCTAATGACGTCTGTAACATTTCGTGCCTTTTGACAATTTTAACCACAACTAATCCTCGTACCTTTATACATGTGAGGATTTTAACATTTTCTGATTATTTAATTCCGCCATGTGATGCAGTATTATATCCATAATTATGGCATTCACAATTTCGGCTTCAAATCTTACTACACAAAAATTCAGCTCTCGTTGAAGCCCACAATTTAAGTCGTGACAAATTTTTGCTGGCATTAACCATTGTGAAGATGTCGTTTATCATTGGTTTAAATTTAAGATATATTTTCTACTTACAAGCAGTTCATGTATTTGTGTGTGTGTGTGTGTGTGTGTGTGTGTGTGTGTGTGTGTGTGTGTGTGTGTGTGTGTGTGTGTGTGTGTGTGTGTGTGTGTGTGTGTGTGTGTGTGGTAGGGGAGGGTGGGGGGATCGTGCTAAGGACATTTAAAGTCTTTATATAATGACCCACTTATAACACTGTGAGCCTACTGTATCTTACTTAAACCTTTTTACATTTAGTGTTTATTTTAACAGATCAGCTGAAAAGCTATACAGGTCATTTGCAACAATAATGTAGCTAAATAACAAATAACATTGTATTGCGCCGATTGATTCCACGAACATATGTACAATGCCTTGTGAAAAAAACATAGAGGTTAAAAGAAGTTAACAAAGCAAATAGCGATGTTCAGACACCATACAGATTACACATTATAAATTCGGCAGTTAAAATTAAAATAGTATGAAGAAGCTTGTAAACCAGGAGTTGAAATGTGAAGGTGTATTATTAACTGTGGGAACTGACAAGGTTAGAAGGAAGAAAAAGGCACAATTATTAAAAATTATGTTAAACCAATATTATTATTCAACTTCTGCATGATGTTAGGTACATTTCTTTTTAATCTTGGTTGTTGACTAGAATGCCTGAAAATTAGGTAATTTAGAATAGAAAGATTTAAAGAGACATCTATATATTATTGGGTAGGCAGGATGCCAAACCTTTGCTGGAGCTTAATGGTTTCAATGGCGTGGGAGGACACGATGTCTCGTTTGAACCTAGGTGACGGCAACGTGTGGCGGATTGCCAAACGACTGAGAAACCGAGGTGGATCACACACCTCTCCAATCCATGGCACCCAAGGCCTGGCCTATGAACCCCAAGCCAAAGCAAATGCGTTTGCTGAATACCTGGAGAGGACCATGCGGCCGAGAGATAACCCGCAGGACCTAGACTTCTCCGACCGTGTTCGTCCGCTTGACGACGCAGATCGGCTTCCTATCGTCAAACCCAGCGAAGTCCAGGGCGTACTCCAACGTATCGACCACAAAAAGGCCGCGGGGCCTGACGGGATAACACCTGTCATGCTCCGCCACCTTCCCTTCAAGGCCGTGCTCTACCTGACAAAGGTTTTCAATATGTGCCTCGCCCTCAGCCACTTCCCACGCGAGTGGAGAGAGGCCCGGGTGATTTGCATATTGAAGCCAGGGAAAGACCCGGTCCATCCTGCCAACTACCGATCCATTAGCCTCCTACCCGTACTCTCGAAGGTATTCGAGGGACTAATACTCGCCCGCTTGTCCCCTATCTTAGGGGACATTCAAGCCATCCCACCCCATCAGTTTGGGTTCCGGCCTGGCCACTCAACACCCCAGCAGCTACTGCGTGTGGTGGAGGCTGCCGCCCTGGGATACCAGGACAAGGCCTACACCGCCGCGGTCTCTCTGGACGTTGAGAAGGCCTTCTCTACGACCTGTCATGCCGGTCTCCTCCGGAAACTCATCCAACTGGAGCTACCCACACGCCTCATACACCTACTACATTCCTACCTTAGACACAGATCCTTTGTGGTCTCAGTGGCGGGGAATAAATCCACACGCAGGCCAATCCGAGGTGGAGCCCCCGAAGGTTCTGTTCTATCCCCCACGCTCTTCAGCGTCTATATGGCCGACCTACCTACAGAGCCGCAAGTCAACATAGCCCAGTATGCTGACGACGTGTTGCTCTACACAACAAACAGACACCCTAACCGAACCTCCCAATACAGCGACACCTCCGCCTTATCCAAGAATGGTGAAGGCGTTGGCGATTGTCCATTAACCCGGAGAAAAGCCGCGCCATACTCTTTACTAAGCGCCGATTCCCCGCCAATCTCCCCACATTTACCTATCTGCGAAGGAGGATTGAATGGGTAAACTCCATCTCCTACCTGGGAGTGAAGCTCAATAAGGGCCTTACTTTTCGGGAACACATGAACGACTTGTCAGCGCGGGCCGGCGGGGCAACTGCCTCACTGTATCCCATGCTGCGGTCGGGGATGCCAATTCCCCTAAAGCTACGCCTTTTTAGGGCACTCATAATCCCACTCCTCCTATACGCCTGCGAAATCTGGGGCATGGCCGCAGATTCCCATCTCCTGCGTCTGCAGCGTATACAGAATAGAGGACTTCGGATAATCTATTCTGTATGCCGCGGATTCCCTTCGAGACTACTGCACGAAGCCTTGTCCCTTCCGTATGTGGAGGACGAAATTAGGCGCCGGGCAACTAAATTATACGACCAAATTCCTCAACATAGGAGTGCCCTGGTTAGGTCTCTTGGGGACTATAACCCCACTGAACGCACGCGTGTGGGACACCGGGTTCCCCGCATGGCTTGCGGGCATCCCCGGTAACGAAGGAGACATCCCTTCAACAGCGAAAGCTGAACACCATAACAGTCCTCCAAGATAAGCTTGGATTCTAAATTCAAAATTAAATGAACCTCCATATTTGGACCTTTACACCAGTAGTGCCCAACGGTAGTTGCACACTGAATATGCAGCCGCTGAGGAGCATAATCTTGCTGCCTCCTTACTACCCACTACCTCAATTCTCGCCCGCCACCCTGCAAAACCCTACATCCCGTCATAAAGTGGTTAAGCCCTAAAAGGGCAGGTACACGCATGACACACCTCGGGCTGTTCTCAGCCTGCCAGATAGCGTCGTCGTCGTTTGAGAAATTTATGTTGAATAACCTGAACTTTCTGAATAAGTGATCTACTAAGTACACTCCCCAAGCGAGACAAGCGTACATTAGGAGAGGCCGAACCAGACATTTGTATAGAAGAATGCAGAAATCAAGAACAATTCTGGAGCGTGTATTTGTTAGAGAATACAATTTTGAACCTCTAGAGGTAACAAGCAACACAATGCACACTGCATGGGCATTCCGTTTTAACCTTCTTAAGCCTTAAAGAAAGTGCGTAAAGTTTCACAGGATTATCAAGAAGTAGACATACGAGTAAGAATAAGCTTTTACAGAATTGTTTGTAGAGGAGTACATAAAGAATATTGTCATTAGGTCGTTCAGCAATATACGGACGAGAGGGGGACGGGTGTCCTTACGACAAGCGGTTGTGGGTGTGCGTGACCGCATTAGTGACGGTGATACAAAGGAAAGGTCCGAGACTACAGGGCAACTAGTGACTATGTATGTGATCGAACAGCGTGATAACACTTGTTGTCCAGAAGCTTCTAGTTAATTCACTGAGTCATAGTTGCACATGTATATGGAGGGTTCTTGAAGGTCACGTGACGCCGGCTGTAGTATAAGTAAGACAGTCAGTAGCAGTTTATTGAGTGAGTAGTAGAATAGCAGAATAGTAGTCGTCGTGTACAGTTAGTTTTAGTTACGAGAGGGAGTCGGCCAGCCTGTCAGTGAGTACGTGTGTGTCGTCGAGTGATTGTATCGTAATAGTCAAGAAATAAGAGAAGCTGAAACTGGAGAAAGACATTGAAAGACAGAAAGATTACCAGAAGAACAACTGTGAATTGTAATAGCAGAGAAGACTATAAATTGTGTTAGCAACGAGAAGGAAATGTACATTTGTACCAAAATTTAGAGGACAACAATGAGGTAGAAAAATAAAAGCAATTCGCATTTTTCGCTTTTATTATAATTATTATGCGAATGCAACATATTGGATGAATTATACTTACGTGGAAACACGATCAACTGGTTTTTAAGTATGCAGTATACACAACTGGAATGAAACAATAGACGTTTTACCTTTCGTAGCGCATTACTTCACTCTGAAAAACAAAATTGCGAATTGCAAATAAGTGGGGTTTAGGTTATTGTGCTTTTCGCTTTTTGCTATTTGAGGTCGAAGAATGGAATGAATTTTAAAACAGCATTAGCAAAAATGCGACAACAATCTGCCAAGAAACAAAAGATATGCCGTTTTCCCAGGTAATGGAGCTCATAATACGTAATCTGGTCTGCGTGGTTCAAATGTGCACTGTGTGTGTGGTGTGTGTGTGTGTGTGCGCGTGTGCGTGCGCGTGTGCGTGCGCGTGTGCGTGTGCGTGCGCGTGCGCGTGTGCGTGTGCGTGTGCGTGTGTGGGCTTTTTAAGAAGTGGTGGATAAGTTTGTTTTAAGGAAGAAAAGGCAACGAAGTCTCAACGAAATTAAGATGGACATACTAAAGATACAAAACCTCATACTAAAATAGCCATTTTTCATTAGCGCAAAGTGGGAAGTGTTATGTACCTATGTGCTGCAAAGTGCAGTGTTATGGAAAAATTCCCTCATTTGTGTGTAGTGGCCAAACACGAAAAATAAATTTTTTGCGTTCTTATGAGGTAAGCTGTAGTATTAACATTCATAAAAAACGTGGTAACTTCACTGTTAACTTAAAAGGATTAACAGAATTACAAAGACCTGGTAGAGTTCATTAATGTTAATACGATGAGTCAATAATTCCCTCTTATGGATTTAATTATAAAACGCTGTTCCCCTGCAGAGGGGTTAGTTGCATGCACAACACAAAAACAGAAATGGCCTTTTTGTAGAAAGAGTAAGCAATGTTCTGATAATTAATATTGAAGTGTCCTCTCGCAAAAAGTTTTGACGTTCAAAAGATATTCAGTGTGTGGAGTATGTAAAGAAAACCGATATATTCTAATGTGAAATCATGTAATTATGTAAGCGAAAATATGCAACTGGGTACTGAGAGTTTACTGTACTATAGATATAACGCCGGGCCGCTCCACCCTACTGGTGCGGCATGAAACAAGGCTCTCAAGGTCAAGCCTCCCCGCACCACTCATGCGAGCGAACATGCGAGTTACAACCACCAAGTAGCAACATAAGAGATTCTCCAGAGCATTTGAGAACTGCCCGGGAGCCGGCTTGATTGTAGGCGTCCGAGAAAGATCTAGCTGTGTCATCGCCAGTATAAAAAGCTTGCGGAGAGCGCGGAGCAAAGTAATTTTTGGGTGGGTGAGTGTCAGAGAGTGCGAGACCGCTGTGAAAGATACGCCGCGTGGAAGTGAAGAAGTATTAATGTATGTGGAGTGTTTGTATCGACAGAGTTAGTGTATTAAAGACAGTGAAAGGACTGAGCCAAGGTTACGAGAAGAAAACAAAAGTGAGTTGTAATATCACGAAACACTGTACACTGTGTTGACGTCAGTAGAAGAGAATTGTTGGTGCAACAGTTCAGAAGAAAATAAAGTAATTAAAAAAAATAAATAGGAGTTTGCCATTTTATTACAATATATATAGATCTGCCTCTCTCTCTCTCTCTCTCTCTCTCTCTCTCTCTCTCTCTCTGTGTGTGTGTGTGTGTGTGTGTGTGTGTGTACGAGTGCGTGTGTGTGTGTGCGCGAGTGCGTGTGCGTGTGTGTGTGCGTGTGTGTGTAAGGGAGAGCAGATAACTAAAAAAGGACAAGTCAGATCCATTCCAAACTTTGTGTTTAAGCTCAGCATCTTCAAAGTCTGCAACGCGAAGATTTTCAATGAGGTCTCCGGCGCCCAACTACGTTTACGTACAAGAATTTATATTCTTGTACAATTTATCAAACTGACTACAGATTCAGATTAAACTACTATAATTTACATTTACATGACATGACTAATAAAATGTAAACCTTAAACCACATAGGATTACGTTGTAATACTGAGATAAAATATTACTGTACAGAAATAGAGATCTCTCTAAAACAACCCATTTATTCATGATAACCCTTTTTGTAGTATCAGTTCCAATAATTTCCTTATTTTTTGCATTTGATCATACTCATTTTTATTTTCTCTACTAGTAAGTAGGGGAAGTATTGTATTCCACTCAAAAACTCCATGTCAATATTTCACCGTAAATATTCTTCGAGTCCCCCTGAATCCAAAAAAGCATTTTTAGAAAAAGGTGCGTTTGTGTGGGTGTGTGCGTAGGTGTGAGCTCAAAATCCCTTTTGTCTTGCAGCTGTAGTTGTCACGTGTTCACAAATGGTGGCGCTAGGCGGCCTGACTTTGAGCGTCTTTGCTGTACGTAGCACCGGCGGTATGGGACAGCCCGGCTCCGAGCTTCCTTTGATGTGCGCTGCCGCGGTCGGCCGGCCGGCATCACAGTATAATTTTAATGCAAAGGAGTTTGGTAACTCAATATAGACTTTAAGGTTGATACTTGTTCCAAATAGCTTTTATTAAATCCTACTTTCATTAGTGTTGATATTTCTATGAGGGTCTGTTTATTCCAACTGTGCAACTAATATAAATAGAATCGTTATTAGCTTCAATTTATGTGATGGGACACACGCATTCATTCGCCAGGTATCATTATGCGTTAAGTATAACTAGTATTAAATAAGATAAAGATTTAACTACGTAGGCTTAATTGAAACCTAACAGTGTGATATATGAAGAGAGCGAATATCATTCATGGGAACATTTTCATAATTACAAGCTCTCGGAGAAAAGGTTCCTAATTCAATCTACTAGTATATTTTTTTATTATTATTTTACTAGTATATTGCGGATTCACTCATTGACTACCGCAACGTAATTAAGATGAAAGCCCTGTGCTAACATTAATAAAACCATGAGTGTTCACTGATTTATTAAATAGAAACGAAATAACCACGAAGCAGAAAAAATAAATCAAACACAGTATTGCGCTCAAATAATACTAGCAGCATGATTTCAACTGATGAAGATATTTCATATCATTTAAACCTGAGTTTAATATATGGTAAATGTATAAAATAAAGATAAATCCTAAAAATAAACCAAAATATAAATTGAGGAATATATAGGTGAAGTCCAAGTGATATTATAAAACCTATATAAAATACACATATATGACACCATATTGTTTTAGAAACATATGTAACAGCCTGGGTTACTTGTAGATGCTTCACGTTAGCTTTTCAAACTTGAATAAGGAGTTAATTATTCACCTTAATTTACCTTAGCCTTTATGAAATTATTGTACAAGGATATGAGGAATTTTATGCCGAATCTTCGGCTTATAATTCTAATTATATACTATCTCCGGTTAAAAACTAATGGAACAATTCCCTGGTAGTCACGCTAAAGAATAGAAAAGCGATGGAAAGTCTGATTTCCTTAACTCTCCTGGCTCCCCTACCTCTGGACAGCTTTCCAAGTGCTAGGTCATGAGAAAAGTAAAGTCTCTTACTATCGTTTCAAAATAAATGGCAATCCAATGTGTAAGTGTAACCAAAATGAATAAACTGACTTTTTAGTGTAGTCTGTTAGACAGGGAAAGAAGAATCCTCAAAAAAGCAGTAACAATGTCAGGTGGAAATTGAACACTCGCCAAAAATGAACTTGTACAGAAACATACTAAAAGTTTTGTTAGGTTCATAGATAGTATAAATTTTGATAATTTATAAACGCAAATATTAATGTAAATTTTCAACAATACGTAATTGTGTACCATATAGTATTAGTTGCTATGCAATGGAATATGCTGTTAAATAAAGTAGCCCCAAAAAAAAAAAAAAAAAAAAAAAAAAAAAGCTGCTAGAAGTGCACAGTATAATACGGAAGAATCCTCAGTCGAAATGGTCGAGTAATTTTTACTTTCCTACTATGTTTAGCCAAGTAGAGGAACTATTGTATTCCACCCAAAGATTCGATATGGAGGTTTCATCGGAAATATGTTTTCAAGTCCGCTGAATCCAAAAAGAAGCATTTTTAGAAAAAGGTCCACGTGTGTCTGTATGTCAATCTGTGGACAGCATTACTCAAAAACGAAAAGTTGGTTAAAAGCCAAAGTGGTATTTAAGTTTAATGTCTTTCAAGGATTCGACACGAAGATTTTGAAGAGCATTGCTCCATACTAACATACCCTTTACATGGAAAATGTTTAGAAAAATTTTATTTTCTTGAAAATGGCTCTAACGATTTTCATTAAAATGCCATCTGTTTGAGATATTTTATGGCAAATGAAATGAATATCTTGAATTTTCTGGCTATAGTCTGGATGACTTTTACATAACTGGTATACCCTAAGAGATAGGCCAAATCTTACTATACAAAAAATGTAGATCTCGCTAAAACACTCAATTTATGTCCAAATATTCTTTTTATTTTTATTTTATTTATTTATTTTTTTTGTAGAGTGAACCATTTCGCAGATATTCCTCGTTATTTGTGTAAGTTTTGGAGAACTTATACGTATGTAAAATGGAACATCGCTATTCATTTTTTTACATGTTAGTCCTGCAAAGAGAAGGGGATCTGAAGGCATTAAAACATTTGACTATCGCTCAATGCTTACTGTATTCCTATATTCCCCTTGCACGTGCAAGAAAACGAGCAATAAGATAATTTCCGCAAAGGTTTATCTTAGCTAACGCAAAGAAGATAGAAGAATAAGAATTTGCAAGAATGCTTAGTACAAGAGTAGAGAAAGTCATGGGAGTGCAACACATGAGATTACTTAGTGTGTTACATTCTGATTTTTAGAAGAACGTGTGTAAATTACATGCATCAGCTTCTCCACGTGTGCAGCTGCAATGCTGCAGGTAGCAAGTTACGCTTGTCTCCCTACTTACGGTCTCACAACTCTGAATACATAAATAATTTTACCTCACGTCAACAAAAATATGTAGGTGCAATGTGTTAGTACAAAGGTAAGTTTTTTCCGAATACGAATTCCCTGGGTTGTTGTGGCTGCATAGATGGAGCTCTGAGTACCTTTTACAGTTGAATATATACATTATGCCATAATATACCACGTGGCCAAGCGTCTTTGGCGTGCGTTAAAACAGTTGCAGAACGCCACGGGGCAATTACTTTGAAACGGAGGGCAGTCGCTCTTCAACATTTAAATGGTCACGCGTTGAAGCTTTCAAGGAGTGTGTGAATAAAGGGTTTAAAGTAAATTCTTGGAATCAAAGGTAGTTTTTGATTTTTTAAACGTTTGATCAAATTCAGCTATGGATACCATTAATGTGATAGCGAACTTGGGCCTTTGATCACCTGCGTGATCTTTTTAGACGTAAGTTTAATGGGCGATCACTTGCTTTTGAAATGCCTTAAACTCAGCAGGAAGAAGAGTCGGAGGAGAGGAATAGACTTAGAGCATGACTCCTTAAGGCGGATTTTGTTTTTCTTCTTCCCTTACATGTAATAAGCCCTTAAGGGCTGTTGCGAGGAACAACTGTATCCACTGCCTTCTTGGTCGTCCTATATCTCCCCGTTCAAGTGGTTGCGATAATAATGCTTGCCTAGGAAACCTCGAAGAAGTCATTCTTTGCACATGTTGCTTCAGTGTTGCTGATATTGCTGTATTTCCTCTACCACTTAGGTACTGTTCCCCCAAATGTTACCTTACATGTGCATACCTAAGCCAATCTGCTTCTGTTACACCCAATATTTCATCATAAAGTATCATCTATATCCACGTTGACATTTCCAGATTTTCAATTACAATCCATAATAAAGGTTAGTTTGGCTACTATCCTATGAATTCGTAGTACTATTTCACTCCTCACCAAAATTTAGTTTAATGAATACGTTAACTTTGTCACTTTTCAATATTTTTACTATCTGAATATGCGTTTATTCATTCATTTTAGAACGTTAAGACACGATAATCAGTATGCATGTTGGAAATGGAAGATATAGTAAACGGATACACATAAATCAAGCTGCAAGACAGATGTAGTTTGTCTCCCACGTTGTTTTCAATTTAAACAGATGATTTGCTTAGGGAATGGATGTTTAAAATTAGTGGTGGCATTTGTATGCACCAAATTTTATGTTGAAGACAATGCTATTTGTGGATGATAATAATTAAAGTAAAGCTCAACGAACCTTAAAAAGCAGGAGTTATGCGAGGACTATAATTTTGAAATTTTAACTAGTGAAAGAAAGAGACAGCCTTCGAAGGTAAATGCACTGTTATAAACAGAATTGTGGTTAATGATACAGTAAAGTCCTAATTACTCCACCTAATGTGTACTCACAGGGCACGATTTCTCCAAATGCTTTTTACAACTCATAACGTGATGCTACAAATTATATAAATAAACAATATAGGAAACAGAAAAATATAGCATATCCAGCAATTAACTACATTTTAATATATTCTTTTTTGTCCAGTCTCTTTAAAGCATATGATTTAATTTCAATTGTCATGCTAAGGGACTATGAGACTGAATTTTGAATTTTCCATATTTTTATAGGTGTGAAATCAATACTTTGCACACTTAAGGGTGTTTCTGTATTAACATATCACTCAAAATTTCAGCTCAATGTGATTCACAGTTTTGAGAGAATTAATTACTCAATTTATTTACAGCACGAAAATACCTTAGAATTCAAAATACTCCAGCCGTCACAAAAACTAAAAGATCACAACAGTTTTATTATTTTATAAACTCTAATTGCCTAACAAACCCCATCAGTCTCTGGCAGGAAGAAAAAAATAGTTACTTTTAAAGTAATTTCTTTGCTTTGATGGACACTTTAAATATTTTTTAAAACTTTTTTGTGCATTTAATTTTTTTAAAGCTAAACAAATTTTCAAATGTTGAAACTAGACATTGAGATTGAAACCACACGTGCTGGAAAAATTCTAGGAGCATAGCACAATATTTAATGCGGCTGGAGGACACAGTGTATTAAAAAATGTTAAGACGAGAAAAATGAATAATTTGAAAGATAACCAAAACTATAAACAGTCACATTTAGTAATACAAAAGCCACCATTTAACCTGTAACTACATGTAAACACAGGTAGTCAAGACAATAACATAACCGCAAATATACATAAACATACTTACAATAAATAACGTACATATTGGGATATTTTGTATCTACTTTGAACTTAGAATAGCAGCAGAAACCTAAAGCTCTTCTTTGAACCGTTTTTACTTTCTCTACTGGTAAATACAGGAAGTATTGTATTCCACCCAACAATTCAATATCGAGACTTCACCGGAAATATATGTTTTGAGACCTCCTGAATCCAAAAATCCAAACAGACATTTGTGCCTAGTCTTTGAAGTGCAGAAGAAGATAAGTGACTCTGTTTAGCTTTAATCCTTAAATGGTAACACGTGAAACCATGGTGTTAACGGTCTGGGAGACTAAGATGACAAAATCTTGCATTTTATTTTCACTTTAGTGAATCTAACAATTTAAAAGCTTAATGAATTATTAATATCAAAATTTTGATTCCGTTTTGCAATAAATTATGCAGAAATTACAAAATTATATGTTAGCCTTCGTGAGAAAATGGCGCTAACAGTAAATCCGTCTGAGAGACTTTGTATGACAAACGTGTGCATTTTATCTCCAATTTAGTGAATCCAATAATTTAAAAGCTTAATGAATTATTAATACTAACATTTTGATTCCATTTACATAACATTTTGCAAGAAATTATCCAAAAATTTAAAAAATCAAATAGTATGTTAGCTATCTTTACAGTACTATACGCCTGTGAGACGGTAGGGCTTACGTGCATATATTTACAAAATAATAATATTGCGGAACTAAAGCAGTGACGTCCACACAACTGAAAGTTCAACTCCCAACTGAAGCACAGCTGAAATATTCGATCAAACTAGCGTTGCACATGTCTTGAGAATTTTGATATCTGTCTGAGAGACGGATATTACCATTTAAGGGTTAATAACTGATATTTTGGACCCTAAATGCTTGAGCCTGATTTTGTTCACACGAATATCAGTTTACCTACGGAAATTCGATGCAAGCCCTTGTTCATAGCTGTGGCAAAGCTCGATGGGTTGGCTCTGTATGGGCGTTGATATTTATTATTTTGTGGACACCAGATGCCGTGTAGCCTGCCATTTCACCGGCGGTGTATCTAGTAACGATTACTGAATGTCCCTTAATTATGCACATGGTATTGTAACATCAAGTCCCATTGTTGGCAAACGATGACCCTATTAGTTACCCGAGGGCAGGTGCTACCTTTCAGCCGGGGAATTAATATTTTGCTATCTTGGAAATGAGAGCCTTAATGTTCCTTAATCACGCTACAGAATTACGGTTAATTGCGAACACATCGTAGAGCCCGCCGTGCGGTTAGCGCGTTATCATAATGTGAAACGGATCTTGGTTTTCACGTTATTACACTTCGCACTAATTAAATTATTGTATGCACATCCATTGTTGCAGAAACTCATTAAAACTCGGTCAAAGAGCTTTGTATACCCAGGTAGCAAGAGTTTCTAAAGTTTAATTCTCCAGTTTAAGCGTGTAAATATGAACATCGAAATATATAAACTTGACCATTAATTTGTGCAGGAAGGGTACCTTAGAAACAAAGTTTTCATACCTGTTGAATACATCGTTTAATAACCGAAGGAAAAGTACAGGATGAAACTTTTACCAAGAAAAACAAAAATATCGTATGTGTTCAATTGATTTCTGCATGGCTCAGCGGTTACCTGTAAGACTTGATTTTGTAGGTCCCGAGTTTGATTCCCGTTGACTAGCCACTGTGACCCAATTATTCATTTCCTTCTCTTTTTCAAATGTGCCTCTAGGTTTCCTATCTCCTTCATGGTCTAGGAGTAACATACTAACCACGGTTCCCAAGGATATGGGTTCAATCTGGCGCAAGTAATTTCCTTTTTTGGACGTAAAAATCCTCAGCATTGCTTTCTTCGGAAGGGAAGTAAAGCTGCTGGTCTCGTGTCCTAGATTTAAGCCAGATTAGAGATCCTCAAGCCTGATAGCCTCTTTAAGCGTCCTTTGACGCCCAATATACAATAATACGCTGAGAACCATAATAGTTTAGAGGAGGTTCTAAACTCTATGCTTTTTATGTTAATTTTAAGAAGTTTAACTCCAATTTTCAGAGAAACTATTCACTCTAGAAACATAGAATTTAGTACACATATATGTAAATCAATACCTTTTTAAACATACTGAATTTTTATATCACACAGATATTTACTTATTCTTTTTAAAACAATTTAACGAATATATAATGTTTTTAGTTAAATTTATTTTAAAGATACTTCTAGCAAGTTTTGAGGCGTTAAAAGACTAGATTATGATAAAATAGGTGTTGAACTTGCCAAATCAGCAAAAAAAAAAAAAAAAAAAAAAAAAAAAAAAAAAAAAAAAAAAAAAAAAAAAAAAAAAAAAAAACACACACACACAAAATTGATATTTTTGAACCAAACTAGCCTAAAACCTCCCGTTAAAGAGCGTCCATAAATAAAACTCCCCGGCATGTGGTGGTGTTGGACAAATGCATGGATGCTTGCTCAAAGGGAAGCGTCTTGCAGCTTTAGTAATCCAGGCGCGGTTTGCAGAATTTACGTGGTGCCGTAAGTCATCACAGTAAAACACTTCTGCATTACCTGAAAGGAAAAATAATACTCCTTTATCAACATAAGTCCCGCCTACTAGTACTACTACTAAGGTCCCTACTTATTTGTTGCCACATATTTAAGTTAATGTAGTTTTTGTTGGCTGAGCAAATTACCTGAGCTCTCTGACGTATCACTAATTACCTTTTCCCCAACACATAATTTTCTTATTCCTTAACAAAAATGCTGCTTGATTTCTTATATCTGGATTTATTTTAACATAGGCAAATACTTATTGGAATTATTTATGTTTGGATCTTCCTATCGTTCCTTTATGAAATCCTTAATCTTACCACCAATCAATAATTCCATTAACTCGCCATGTTACAGATGAAGAAAGTCTTCAGACCTTAGTACCGTTATTATGAACAATCGTAATGTATTACATTCACATGGCCTTTCTCTGCCCACTATCGTTTATATTTATATAACATCTATATAGCGTTCCACTCTTAGAAGACAGTATGGAGTTAAATGGGACATCTGTGTCTATCTAGCGCATATAAATTGCCGTTAGCCGCGTCCTTTTCTACCCTAGCTCTGTTGCCAGATTACTAATAGCATGGTATAAATATTCATTTGTTATAAATTTCAGGTTTGAACACATTATCCTATGCAGAATTGTTTTCTCTATCAGGTTATATCCTTTTCAGAGTCATTATACATTTCTATAGACCCAAATTTCTTCAGAAAACATTTTTTTCAATAGAAGTCCGATATTTGCTGTTTCTAAACTCATCACGCGCTAACTAACAAACTAACTGCTAGAATGCATCTATATTTTTTACTCAGGTAGAGCAGACCATAGTGTTACTACCTGCCTACTTTGAATTCTCTATGTTTACCCAGTTAAGTGGTATAATTTTTTAAATTAAATGTTTTCGGAAATTTTTATATCTGTGCACTGCAAAAGTTACGCAGTGTGAAACTTTTTCGTTATTGAGTTAACATCAGGGAACCAGCGAGAACAAATGTTGAGGAAGGTTGGAGAAAGTTTTTAAAATAAACCAAAAGGCAGTAACCTCTTTCTTTTATCCAGTAAGGCAAACAAAAGGTATTCATCTATTCAGCGCCAGGCCTGACACAGAAGATAGTATAAGGAGCAGCACTAACATTAGTTCGAAAGAAGCCGTGTGTGTAACTGTGAGCTGTTATTGCGTTATTTGTTTAATATTTTTGTAAATATTTGTAGTTATGGAGGGGGAAGCTAGGAAGAGACGATATGTTGGTAAATTAAGAAGAAAGGAACGCCAAATAATTATGAATGTGTTAGATTATTTTTGAAGCAAAATGCGTGTAAGGCAGTAAAAGAAACAGCTAAGGCTATTGAGTGTTCAGAAGCAGTAGTGTATAGGATTAAAAAGGAAGTAATGAAAGGTCTCTAAGAACGCCATAGAAAAAGAAAGCAAAAAGGGCGGGACTACACAAAACGCTAGGTTAACGCAATATGATTGAATAGTGCAAGGTGGAGTGCGGCGAATTGTTCATTCTTTACAGTTTGCAAATATTCCACCCACGCTGAATATAACTTTGTCACTATTCAACAGTGATGAGACCCTACCAAATTTCTCAAGGGCCACTCTTAGTCGGTTCTTACATGATTTGGGGTCCGAATATGAAAGAAGGGGTAAGAAGTGCATATTAATAGAAAGAGACGATACCATCAGATGGCTACATAAATATCTAAAATACGTATAAAGTTTAGGGACCAGGGGAAATCAATTGTTTATACAGACGAGTTATTTGTAAATTTAGGTCATACAGTAACAAAGGCATGTAGGGATAACAAAGTTAAAAGTGTCCGTCAAGCAGCAATTGAAGGACTAAGTACAGGACTCTGGTCACCTCGGGGTCGCGCGCGGAGAAAGATTCGCAACTAGTACATGTTGCAACACTGCGCTCCATTTAACGTGTACTGTCTTCTAAGGGTAGAATGCGCTTTAGATAATCGCTAGGAAAGCTAGCACCCTACTGGTTCATATGGCCTCCTATTTTGGTACTCATTGATAACCTGCAAAAACATCGGAGTCAGTTAATATTTTACCCCAACCTTACGAGTATCTTTATAAAAGTCCCTAATGGAACATTCTAAATTTGTTATATTTATACATCATTTTAATTGCTAATGCTCTTTATGGCTGTTGAAAATGCGGCACTTAATTTCTTTAAGCACTGCTGAGGAGCAGTGCATGGGAAGTAAGTGAAAACCATGATATAGGACTCTTAAAAGCGGCTCTCTCTACAGATTAGAAGCCACTCTTTGCTGCAAGCAAATAAAGGATTCTGTTTTTAATTTAATGGAGCCGTGTGCTTCCTTCCTTTTTAATATTTTAAAGCTATGACTAAGCTCCTGCGAGTTAAAACTGTTGTCTGGCGACGGAAACCGCTTTTAAAGGGTGATTCGACAAAAAATAGTTTTCCCCTTGTCTACGAAGAGGATTAAATGTAATAGGCAAGTAGCAGAATTGTTCGTGGAGGTATTTTACGCAGAAAACGACGGAATACCCAATTTGAATACTATTGTGTGCATTTGTTCCAGTTTTACCAAGAAAACCTGTAATTATGGGATGTGATTGGTCTAATTTTCAAATCAATGCATGCAATTAGTGTTCATACTCGCCCTCCGTATCAAATATCTACATCCAATATGGGCTCTGGGGTGGGATTGTCTGTTTATTTTTGGGCCATAGAGACTTTTACAATAACTTCGTCGTAAATTATCATTCCAGCTTATTATGTTTTGGAAGGAATTTTCACCAACATTTAAAAAACGTCAGTCATCACTCATAGTGGCTAGAAATAAACTAAGCAGCAGTTCAGTTTCTCTTTTAGTGTATGGATTCAAGCAATAAACAATTGGATTGAGGTCCTTTATTTTTAATTTTTTTTTAAATTTATTTTTTGTTGTTTCCGTTTCTGTTTGTTTTCTGGTTGCTTTGATCCGTAAACTGGCACATATATTCCACATATAATTACATACTGTGACGCTGGCCACGGCACACAACAAAGGACGGTTGGGTCATGGTAGTGACACCAAATACTAGGCCGGCGGTGAGCAAACAAGGGTACTCAAGGTCAAGCTGCGCCACACCAGTACGGCTTATGTATAGGGGACTAGTAACAATGACCGCAGCGTATAACAAAGAATTGCTGGAACCTTCGAGAGGATCCGGCGTATTCGTAGAAGTTCCAGAAAAGGTGAAGCTTAGTTCCATGTTACGTCATCCTCGCTATATAAGGAGAGAGGACGAGGGGAGTCAGTTTTTTTGTTTTTTTGTTTTTTTGGTGTGTGTGTGTGCGTGTGCGTGTGTGTGTGTGTGCGCGCGCGCGTGTGTCAGCTACGTGTGTATGGTTGCGTATAAAGGAAGATAGCGAAGCATTTAATGGCTGTCGAATGATTGTATCGTCCAAGTTAGCTGTTTGAGGGACAGAGAAAGTAAAGAAAGATGGAAAGGAAATAGTCATGTTTACGAGAAGAAAACAGTTGCGAGTTGTAATATTACGGAAAGCGTATAGTGTTCGCAGTTAAAGAGAACCGTGTTGTGTAAATGTTTTAGATGAAAGCAAAGTAAAAATAGATAGATAAATAAATAAATAAATAAATAAATAAATAAATAAATAAATAAATAAATAAATAAATAAATAAATAAATAAATAAATAAATAAATAAATAAATAAATAAATAAATAAATAAATAAATAAATAAATAAATAAATAAATAAATAAATAAATAAATAAATAAATAAATAAATAAATAAATAAATAAATAAATAAATAAATAAATAAATAAATAAATAAATAAATAAATAAATAAATAAATAAATAAATAAATAAATAAATAAATAAATAAATAAATAAATAAATAAATAAATAAATAAATAAATAAATAAATAAATAAATAAATAAATAAATAAATAAATAAATAAATAAATAAATAAATAAATAAATAAATAAATAAATAAATAAATAAATAAATAAATAAATAAATAAATAAATAAATAAATAAATAAATAAATAAATAAATAAATAAATAAATAAATAAATAAATAAATAAATAAATAAATAAATAAATAAATAAATAAATAAATAAATAAATAAATAAATAAATAAATAAATAAATAAATAAATAAATAAATAAATAAATAAATAAATAAATAAATAAATAAATAAATAAATAAATAAATAAATAAATAAATAAATAAATAAATAAATAAATAAATAAATAAATAAATAAATAAATAAATAAATAAATAAATAAATAAATAAATAAATAAATAAATAAATAAATAAATAAATAAAATAACGACTGCATTTTTGTTATATTGACACACTGATGACAGGAGTAGGTTTTGCCCGGTTGTCATTTTGTTACAATGCAAACACCCATATTCGAGACGAGAGTCAAACTCGTAACTACGATTACCAAAGCTAGGCCCACCTTAACCTAATGCTTCAAGGGCATTGAACATTTATAAGTTACGGTATTGCAATAAAGTTTGTCGTTAAACATTTTATGCGCACAGTTCATGGAAACCAGTGCAAAATATGCTACAAATCTAAGTCCTTTAATTACATTTGTAGGAGAAATTGACGTCTCCAGCATGTAGAAAATATATTAGCTATGTAACATTTACAAAACACATCTGAGTCGACCTCTGTAGCCCCTAGAAAACTTCATTTATAAAACATGTGTAAATGTGTAATATGTTGTGGTGAAGTGACATTGACGCACGTTTATCGGGAGGTCGGCGCCGGGCAGTCGGAGAGGTAAACCTAAGTAGCGCGCTCGCCCGGCGTAAACACGGTAAACGCTATCAGCGGATAACTAAAATCTACTTTCCTTGGGCCATAAAAGTAAGCGCTCTCACCAAGTTAGTGACTGCGTTTCAGTTACGACTAAAAACGCTGTTTTCCAAGCAAATTTGTGACAACTGTGGTGATGTGCAGTGAGTACTGTTATTGCGAGGGATTAGAGGCGCTTGTGTTCGACGACTCAGGCAGTGAACCATACGGAAGAAGGGCTATGTCGGTCCTATTTCATTACACCGCTACGTCGAGAAAGAAAAAGGTGAAATTAGTGTGAGCTAACTAAAGTCTCAGTGAAAGTCGAAATTACGGGACAATGAATGCTGGGTAAAGAGCTAGAAAAAATATATAACTGGAAAGAGTCAGAATATTTACAATTTAATACATATCAGTGCTTAAATGGTGTCAAGGAGGGACAAATTAAAGTTTTTATAATGCATAAGACCTTCAAAGTCTATAATCAAATAGCATGCGATGTTATGTATATATTGTAAAGGAAAGTAATACATAACGATATGGTGATCATAAAACATATTTGTATAGAACTCTACCTTTACAAGCAGGTCATTACTGCATTCAGTATCATATTTGTTACATTATGCCACTCTGACAGTAAAAGTAATGACGTTATACGTGCATTCGAAACTATCCAAGCATAAAGAAATTGAAACCAGTAAAGCTGTGACCAAAGGTAAGTAAGTTTTGATTTTTTGCAATATGCCACATTTTAATAAAATTGACATCTCCTCTCAACTAAGGGACGATATGGTGATGTGGAAGGAGGAAAATTGACAAGTTTGGTAATAGTAATACCTCATACTTTGTTTTGGGGGTCAGACATAAAGAAAATTATACATGATTATAACCGGCCAAATAATAAAACTTTTTTGAGTGCTCCACTACAGTGAAAATTGGCACAGATATGACTATTTTTCCACATAGTCAGAAAATCTCTAAACAATCTCAGCTATACAAATCCGCTCCTTGGTCAGAGAGACTTTGCAGAACGGTTGTTCTTCGAGCTTGCTGAACAGTTGCAAGTCGCATTGTACAAGATCTAAAGTGTGTGTTCGATACTCCCATGCTTCCCATTGAAAACATTGAAGCAAAGCTTGTGTTATGTGCGTCATATAAGGTGTTGCATTGTCGTGCAGGAGAACAATGCCTTTGCTTAATTTCACTATGATTAGACCGACATTGCATTTCGTCTTCATAGTGAAGAATTTCAGGGTGAATATTACTGCTATTTCAGCGTTTTATCCATAAAAGTCGTACCGTCCCGCGTTCTTCAACTTGGAAGTATCTTTCCAGTTGACGCGTAATTTCACTTGCACACAGTGATGCACCTGTTATCAGTAGAACTCTGTCTGCAGGAATTCCGGAACACCAACTCCATTCTTGTTGCGCGATGGTCTTAGCGTGTGACAACATAGTAACTTACTTTCTGAAGCACCTTCGTACTAGATGCGCCGTTCTGCCTGTGATAAGCTATAAAAGTAGGGTTGTTCCTAAAATGTGACTGTGATGCCGCGCCATTGTAAAACTATCCGTTTCTGGATTATAGTTATGCATTGCAACATGTTTGACACCTAGTTAGCAGACTAGTAGCGAAAACAGAGTCTGCGGAGAGGAAAAAGGGCTTCGGATCAAAAGTTCTGGAGTTGTTTGTATTTTTGAAATGAACTGAGTGAAATTGCAAATGGCCATAGAGTCTGGATTACAGAACAATACATCGCGTTTTATCCTTTTCACAACAATTCGCATTTCGGTTGTTTTCTTTTCAAGTGTCCCATTCCAGGAAGTCGATGGGACGAGGAAGCCAGCGAAATGATGTGAAGAGGGACAAAAGAAAGTTTTAGGTCTAGTATCTGATTCAGCTGCTGGACAATGGGAGTTGCCTTTGTTCATGATTTTCTACTACCCCATCTCTTTTCAGAGGCCACTAGTTCTACCTCCATACTAGGCACGTTAACAATATTTTAACATCCAGAACGTCTAAACTGCAAGTTTACTATGAAACATTTTTGCTAGCCGCAATTACGTTCTGGAAAATATATTTGAACACTTGCTTTTTTGTGTTGCACATATATTAGTTTTTATGCATGAAGTTATGATTGCGCATTGTTGGAAACACACTTGTGGATAATGGCCACTGAGTTGGACTGAGCAATGGATGGACAAGTGGATAATTGGAAGCAGGATAATGTAACGAAGTTGTTTTGCATTTTAGGACACAAAGTGGAGGAGAAATGAATTTTAAAAACTGAACTGAGATCAGCTTAATAACTTAACAGTCGGTATTTTGAAAGAAAGAAAAAAGAAACGCTTTCACGTTTTAGTTTTAAATACAGATTCCCACTAATTTTGGGGGTGCTGATTGCAAAGATGCTATCAGTTTTCTTCTGTCATGTCCAAATTTAAAAAAATACCATATATGTAATCTTTATTTATGAATTTATTTATATCCCTCTGCAAGAAAGATAATTGTCATGATTAATAACTCGTGTGTATTAGAATTATGTAATGATATAATTGTAAACATAATGTACATATAACTAACAACAATTCACTATTTTGCAACAAGAAATTTTCTTCTCTTCTCACATATTTTATAAGCATGAGAAGTGCTTCACATTTTCAGTAATCTGCTATTATGTCCAACCATTATATCTTCTTTCAAAACTTGGTGAAAACGTTCACCCTGTTTCTCGTTATAAAATCCAAGTCAATAATCTGGAAAATAGTCGATGTGAGCGTGTAAGAAGTGTAACTTGAAACGCATGTTACAATCCAGTTTTCTCAAATTGTCCAACATGCAGTTCCCAGTGAATTTGTACTCTGAGCTCCTTCTGTTTCCTGGGAGTATTTTTTACATTTTTGTAGCTACACCTACTTTTCTGTTTGGCTTCTTGTATCATCAAAATTGATTTCACACATTAATTTCTGATTTGAGTTCCCGTAAAATAACTGTTTTAAGCTTCTTTAGTGTCATTTTATGACAACACACTAGATATGTACTTAAAACACTCGCTGTCCTTGTCTAGGGCACATTCAAAAACGCATTTTCGATGCAGAGCAGTGTGTTATAAGGTTTCTAGACATTACTCAATCTGATACTGTATTAACCAATGTTAATCACGCGGTATTAGGTACCTACTGAATATCTGAACTGCTTTACCCCCCTTTATCTTGCGATGTGAGCCATAAACCCATAAAGTATTTTGTATCACCAATGGTTCATGGGTTTGCATAGGTACTTCAATTGCTTTTGCGCCAGCTGCATCTGATTATAATTTATTCACAACGTTGTACTCAGTTAATCAGCTTTTACATATCTGCTGATGCTGAAGCTTTAATATCACATCACAACTTTCTGTTTATTTTTGCTTTGTTTACTACATACTAAGGGAAGCATTACGCTTCTCCCACACATTTTATAACTTTTTCCAGAACATAACTCTGCCACACTCCTCTGATAAAGGTAGCGATACTTTGAAGTATGGATTTTTAAACTTTGCGGTTTAAAAGTGTAAAGAAACGGAAGACCCGATGCATAACCTTTCACCCTGTTTATGATGGTTGCCTGTTATTTGCTAATGGTTACAACTTCGTGCCAGGGGGAGCGGTTCTCTTTGAGAGTTTCCTTGTTTTGAAAAAATCTATATTTATAGAGATTTAAAAGGAAATATATTTCTGGAGTTCCCTTAACCTAGTACAAAAAGCCTTTTTAGGAAAAGGTCAGTGCATGCGGGAGGGGGGGGGGGGGGCGGACGATGGAAGTGTGCCAGTGTGTGTGTCTGTGGACAATATAACAGTTTCCGAGGATGGGACCGAAATGGTCACCACCGCCAACTAATCTTTACATGGAAAATGTTTCTAAAATTTATAATCCCTAAACTAGCTCTATTTTTATTTTAATTTTGATAAATGAAATGTATACTTCGAATTTTCTGAGAATAGCCTCTGAAGTCCTCTTCATTCTAAACAACATTTGAACAACTTGTAAACTGTAAGAGACAAAATCTTGTTACCGAAAAAGATGTAGAACTTAAAATACGTTCTATGCCAAATACGTTTTTTGTAGGAATTAAGCATTTCCGAGATATTGCTGGTTATTCGTTCGAATCTTAAAATGTGAAACATTTTCAAATGGGGAGTGATTTGTTGGGCAAGTTATGCCAAGAGTACAGTATTTTAAGCAATCGCATAGCAACCAACTCTTAAAGGATTTGACTAGTGCCTAAGCCTATTGTAATATATAATACAAATACTTATACAAATGTTTTTTGTAACATGAAATAGTCCAGAAGAATAAGCTTTTCCCAATAGGTAATACTTTTTGGAATAATTGGTAGAGAGCAGTGTTGCCAGGTTGAGGGATTTTTCCCTTAGCGAAGGTATTTTTCAACTCAGAAGGGAATGAGGGAACCTTCTGGAAATTAAGGAATTTTTCAAGTAAAATTTTGGCATAAATGACCAACGGGCCGTTAAACCCCACACAATCACTCAAGTAAAATTTCGAAATTCAAGAATTTAAATTCATTTACCGATGCAGTTCTGCTTTTAACTAAGAATTTTCTCTCATTAGAAGTTTCAGCATTAAATTAATGTACTACTTCATTAATAGTTTCTGTAGTATACCTAATGAAACTCTTGCCGCAACAATTGTGGAAAAGAAAATTTTACAGTTTGTCGATGGAGCCCTAAGCCTCACTTCTCGCTTACAACTTGAATTCCATGAATCACTTCAATGAATTACATCAGAGATTGGACCATTGCGCATGATGTGGATCTTAAAAATTAAGTGTGTACTTAAATTACAGAAGTGACCGACTGAAGAGGAAAAGAATGCGAAATCCTTGAAAGGAAAAGTATTTTCATTTTTGGCTGACGAAGGTAAAGATTTAGGAAGTGCCAAAACTATGCATTGTCGCAAAGTCTACTAGCCACGATGATTTTTCAAAGAAGTCTTGCCTTAGACTATGTTCGAATTAAAGACGCCACAGCTGAGAATCTTGTTTGTGTGTTTAAGCACTGTGTATCAAACCATGGTTGGTGTATTGAAAACTTAGTTGGTTACTATGGCAATAACACCAATGTCAGGATAGATGAACACAATTCTTTTGTATCTTGTTTTCTAAAGGAAAATGATGAAGTTCATTGTTGTATTTACCATTCTCTTAATTTGGTTGTTATGCTGCATCAGAATCTCTTCCCAAAAATGTTGAGTCACTGTTTACATCTAACTTTTCCTACTTTTCAAGAAGTTCAAAATGACAAAGTATTGTAGACGAGTTAGTCTTACGTGACAGCAAGTCAACAAAAGTTAGATTTTGTGAGCAGAAGGGGAATTATTTTGTTTTTGAGGGATTTTGAAGGCCTATAAGGGGATTTTCTCTAATAAAATCCTGGCAACATTGGCAGAGAGTCATATCAACATTTTGAAGGGCTAAATCTTTCCACAATTAGCTGCGTTAAACGTTTTGTTACACATGTAAAGGGAACAGCGATAGTCAAATGTATTAGAACCGGACTCTATACGCTGGCTTTAAAATTCTATACTATTATTATGACATGGCGGGAAACAACTGGATATTGACGGAACTAAAATAATAACTATCAACTCGAATCGCTAATAACGAATATCTTGAAGATTGCTGATTCTACAAAACAGTTATTTGAAATAAATCGCGTGTTTTAGATATCTACTTATTGTGCAGTGCGTTTTCGTATATGGCTGTACATTTACGAGTTATTCTAGATCATTTAAATTTTCTTTCGAATGAGGAAGACCTCAAAATTATCCCCAGAAAGTTTAAGATGTATATTCTTTTCATATAAATTTATTTAATATACCGTATTTTAATCAAAATTGTTATTTTTTCTCAAAAAATAAAATAAAAAATATGCCATGTAAAGGATGGTTTGGAGTGGGGAGACTTTCTTGATAATCTACCTTTTGCATGTGTGGAAGTAATGGGCTTAAATACTAAGTTTTTATTTGAGATTTCATTTTGGAGCTATGCTGCCCACAGACATACCAAAGAGAGGCAGGCTGACACTTCCACTCTCTCTCTCACACACATATGCGCACGCACACACGCGCGCGCAGATCTTTTTCTTATTTGGATTCAAGGTATCTCAAATATTTGCTGTGAAATTCTTGATGTAGAATTTTTGGATGGAATGCAAACACATTCTTGAGCTACTGTATGTGTAGGTACGTGGTAGAGAAGGTAAAATATCTGATGCGTTACATTCACATGACTTTCTCTACTTTTGCGTAAAGTATTCGTTCAGACGCTTATTCTTCTACTTCGGGTTTATGCAGATTAACAATGACATAAATTGTCTAATTGTGTCCTTTCTTGTAGGTATAAGGAGAATAAGGGAACACAATAGATTTTAAATGAAAATCAAATCTTTGAACAGCTGGTCACTATAGGAAATTTCCGTCACTTCTCCTGACCAAGAAACAAAGTAACAAATAATGTTCCTATTTGAGAACACTAAGTACTGTAAAATGCAAACAAACATCAATGAATATCCCGGAAAGAATTAACATCACAAAGTTGATTTAACAAAAATTGCGTATTTTAACGAATCTACATTCTTTTGTGTAATAAGGTTTGTCTATCTCTTACAGTTTATTAGTTATGCAAATGTCACTTAAAACGAAGAGAACTCCATAGACTATTCACAGAAAATAAAGGATATACATTTCATTTGTCATGAAAATCTCTGAAACATATGGCATTTTAATCAAAATCGTTGCAGCAATGTCTTGAGAAAATCAAAGGGTAAAGGGTAGTTTGGGGGGGGGGGGGCAAGTTTTTGACAGTCGTTGTACCATCGGAAAACGCTTAAAGTGAAATACCAAGTTTGATGCTCAACCGACTTCTGGTTTCTGAGTTATCTGCTCACAGTTAGACAGACACACATTTTCCTAATAACGTTTCTGTTTTAAATTCAAGGAGTCTCAAAACAAGCAACTTCTGGTAAATTATCGGTATCGAATTTTAGCGTGGAATGTAATACCTTCTCTACCTACTAGGCACATGGCAAAAAATTAAAAAAATGAATTTTAAAGAGCAGCGTATTTTAAAAATGTTTGGTTGTAAAACACTTTGGCAAAGTTAGGTTGTGCTCCAGTAAACTACCGCAGTGGGCAGTAGTCCGACGGTTTGAAACCTCGTTCCGTCAGATATTATTTATTCAGTTGTAATCACCTGAGCGGAAGTGCTTTACTCAAATAGTAATTATGTTTACGTAATTGTCAGTGTAGCGTTGTAAGATCATATTTTTATTTATTTAATGTTAATTTTCTTCCTTTATTACCAGAAGAGCTAACTTTAAAATCTAAACTGGTGTAACCTATTTGTAGTTTCCATAGAATATTTTATGTTGAAGTATTCAACCTCAATATTAAAACAATAAACAAAGGCAAAACAACTTTAAGTATTAGTAAGTGACATTGAGTGCATGGTCATTATACCACTGGGCTTCTTGAAACTATTTATTCGAATACAATTATTTTAATTCGTTCATTTCTAAGAATAATTTGGGGTCTATGTTAGTGTAATTTAAATCCCTTTATTCTAGCGTAATATAATATATATTTTTACTATTGGATTGCTATTAAAGTAGCAATATATTTTTGACAATCAGGCGTAAAAATAAAAGCTAAAACCATGTAATGTAATTAACCCATGCATCAGGTAAACACACGGTCCTACAAGCTTGCATGAGAATTAATAAAATTGACTGTCGCCTACCCTCCTGTACACTTACGAGAATTCCTACTTCAGTCATGATTTATCTGAATTAAATAGAAAAAAGAGTCTAGATGAACCGTAGAAGATATATGCATACACAGTGGCATAGCCTGACTAACAGACTCGGGTATGTAACACAACGAATAATGTAAAATTCATTAAAATATGATCCAACTTAAACAGAATTTCCCTTCGGAGTTTTCATATTCTATCATTGTCTGAAATAAATGTTCCATAATACTGTGTGCATGATTCAAAAGAGAATCTGCTTTTCTGTCAGAACTTGCATCTGTAAATCAGATAAACCTTTCTTCAACATCTCCGTCAAAATTTATGTAACGAACGGTACAGGGTAGTTCTTCACTATTACGCCAGGAGTTTCATCTAATATTAATTAAACAAAGAAGGCATCAAAATTTATTTCTTAGTTCTATATGATGGAACTCATACTTGAAATTAAGTCGTTCTGAGTATCCGGTGAAATTCCACGAAAAACAGTAGATTTTTCTAGAGAGCTTTTTCAGAGAGGCGCCATAAATTGCTGATTCATTTAAATATTCGATATAACTGCCTCTGAAGACCTCTCATTCTCTCTGTGACCATGAAAAGCAAGTGCCTATTTTCCTAGAAAACACACAACCCGTGCAAAATTAGAAAGTAAAGCTCTGTTATTTTGAACCTCATTGTTATGCTGTTCAACTGGCTTGTGCTGTTTATTTAAGGAAAACTCTATTCTTGAAGTTATCACGAACATTTTTAGTTGGTTTTCACATGTGACTACAAGAATAGTTGTTTTTTACGGCTGCCTTATAAATGTTATTTAAATATTCCTTTCCTTTTAAAAAATCAACAAAACATTTTAAAATTATTAGGACTAAGACAGGGCTCACTTTCATAAAGGTCGATGTTGAAATGCCTTATAGGTATATTTTGTTAATGTTCATCGTAATACTAAGTGCCGACTTTGGAGGATCTGCTTTAATTATACGTTGCCTTTTTAGAAAAATTTTAATGTTTGGAAGCTTCTTGCGTTGAGCTTGTCGATCACAGAACAGTTTGTTGATTATCCTTGCAGCAACGGCACAAAAAGATTGTTTTGTTTATTGCTCTCGCTGCGATTTATTTTGTGACCTTTCGGATATAAGCTACCTGTGTACATTCCTTCGTCCCAGAATCTCGGCAAATAGTAACTTCCAGTTTGCTTTAATGGCAAGTAATCAAGTGTTCAAGTCATGCTCAAATGTTCACAAATGAAGAGCACACATACGAAAAGCAAAATAAATCGCGAATTACTCTCTATTCATGACTATAAATGCAGTAACACTATCGGTAGTTTTAACATAAGGTATGTAGCAAAGTACATCCTTGAATTGTACGCTCCATTTTCTTGCAGCTGACAGCATATGCCGCTGACCCAAGCTTTGTTTCAGAACATACTACAATTCAAATTATGTTTACGAAATGAGATTAAACCAATTATGCACCACAAAATGATAATAAACACCAATTTGGCAGTTGGAGGAAAATTAAAGGGCATGTAATACACCTCTTACATCGTTGACGCCGGTAGGTATATACATTAGACTTTTAGTTCGAACAAAATGCGAAGCAAAGCGCTAAATCTAAATTCCTGCGAGCTTCGTTACTGCAAAGCTTATTTTTTGTTGTGAATGGTCAAGTTAATTTAACGTTAAACTGTTATGGTTATTTCTCATCCAATTATCCATTATTTCAGTAGATTAACCCTTTTTCTAACCTAGTAGAAAGGAATCGTGGTGTAAGAAGATGGTGATCGAACTTGTTACTGCAAACACTATTATATTTGGTTGTTAATGGTTGCCTATGACCTTAATTTATCACACATATTTTTCATTCTGCATTGCCATAATTTCAGACGGTTTTAAATTTTTTCTAAGCTAGCACGTGTACCGACATAATTTAGTTGTGATGTAAGAAAAAGAAGACTAACGATCGTCCTCCCTCCATCTTCAGATATAACAACACTGCGGTTCAGCTAACCAGAAGTTCATAAATCCATGCTTGCATTAAGCTTTCGCAAGCATTTCTATTTGCTGAATAAAGAGCTGGTTTTAATACTTGTATCATAAATAAACCTTTTTGCAGGTTAAAGCTACTTTTAAGAACTACAAGTGTAACACGTTGCGCACCACGCTCTATAAATCTCAAAGAGAATGGATTATAATCAGAACTGCTATGTTAGAAGTTTCTGACATGTAATGACTAGTGAAACTTGAATTAATAAAGTTTGTTTAGGAATAAATAGTAGTTGAAACGACCTTGTGCTTTATTTTCATCCGATTAAGCAGTTGCTCTAAAATCCCATTTGGATCCTGTGTATAGTTTCCTTTTGACAAAAACAGCGCTGCATAAACCCGTCTGTCTGTGTTTTGCTGCACGCACCATTTGCAAGATTCCCTGAGCAACAAAGCGGTGGATGCACTGTTTCTACTCTCTTCGCCTTTCTTCCAGCCACTATCGCTCTCCCCCATTCCGACCCCAAATTTTACCTCCTCATTTCCGTTCCGCAGTCGAGCATTTCCATCTCCACCCTCTTCTCACATGTAACCCTTTGTTCCTTCCTGTTTGATAGATTCTTTTTCTTTCTTTCTCTCTCCTTATGGCCTAGTCTTCCCGTCCATTCAGGCTTTTATCACTCGGGTACTATGTTCCCTTCAGGCTATGGATGTCCAAAGTTTTTGACCACGTGTGGGAAGAGGATGTGTTTTCTCTGTGCGTCTGTATGCGAAAGTTAAGTGCTGTCAAATATTTACCACCGCGCAACTCTCATCACGTTAATGAACTACGGCAAAGGCATTGCGACATAAAATCAAATTAATCAAATTAAACTAATTTGTACATTTGGAGAATAACGTTATCACGTGTAGCGGGCTACAACCAAATATCGGACATATGTATACACCAACTGTGTCCAGCCTTGTCGCTCATGTAATTAGCGCCTATTTCCCATCCCCTTCTTCAGCCGGACGGTGAATCAGCTCTTGCCTGTAGCGTGTAGACCCTTCACCAGTCAGTATCCAGTGACGGACACAGACGATTCCATGGCATTCTTCGGAAAACCTCTTCCTTCTGGATGCCTTTTGCAAGAACGGTAAGAGAGACAAAAGCTTACTAAATAAAAATGTGGATCTCGTTAAAATGCATAGTTTATTCAATACTTCGTTTTTCTTTAGGTGAACCATTTCCGAGATATTATTTATTTGTTTAAATTTGTCAATACCTATGCTTTTGTCAAATAAGAATATTTTATTCGTCTTTTTATCTCTTGGCTTCACAAATAGAACGGAATTTCAAATCTATCGTATAGCAATCGGCTCTTAAAACATTTTACTATCACTTAGCCTATTATATTCCCATTCTCCATGTATTCCTCTTGCACCAAAAGAAAATTAGCAATAAGATAATTTCTGAAGATGCTTATGTTGATTAAAATGAAGTAGCATTTTCAAGAAATGTGTGTATAGAGTGTGTATAGCTCTACATTTGCAAACAGTTTCTCAAAATTGAACAGTATTAGAAGTTCCTAATGCAATAGGTTACGCGACTACCTCTTGTTGTATCTTTTAAGGCTATGCACTTCGACTTTGTCACCAAATATGTATTGATGGACTTCTTGAAATTAAGCAGTACCAAAGAAGTCACTGATGAACTGATGTTTATTTCATAAGATTTGAAACTGCTTTCGTAAATACGCAATATATGTATATATAACTATAATCTTCGCAAAAGTTAAAGGCATATGGAGGCGGGGCGTACTGCAGACTCCAGCGAATCCTACGCTTGCCCCTCCTACCAGCGCTGCCGAATGTGGTGCATGCATCTCACACACCCTTATGTACAGAACCTCTGCCGGTACACGCACTACGCTTGGCAACAGCGCTCCGCTTGAGCATTGGCCAGCGTTCACATGCCTTTAACTTTTGCTAGTGGTATAAACCGTCACTGGAACACAATTTAATGTTAACAGTGGCACAGTTCGCGTAAGGTGGAAGGAGGTAAATCCAACCACCCCTCTTTCGTAAGTATGGGGCATAGCTGGTATATACAATAGAGAGCATGGAATTGTGGCGATATAATATGCAGGAGTTTATATCGGTAGGGAAATATTCAATTTCCTCTGTCACATCCACTCTCAACCCCTAACCTGATTCTACTACCCTAATTAAGGGGTTTAGAGGTCGAAATAAGTCATAAATTTAATTTCTCGTTTCTATTTATACAAAAGTACTGCTCGAATCGCTGTAGCTCATTGAATTTCGCGCGGACATTGAAACACACACACCCGTCATGTCCTGCGCGTAAAATAACGTATTTACATTAATAGTGTTGCAGTGTGCTGCTTACAGTATCGGTTTAAGGTGACTAAAACAATCTATATGTCCGCCAACTGTGAAATGCGCTCTGTGTCAGTATTTTGTCAACAAGGAACGTTTTAGCAGCGGACATTCATCGACAGATCAGTGAACTGCATGGTCTCAAAGTGATGAGTGGCAGCAAAGTGCACAGTTGGGTAAGAGCTTTCAATGCCGGACGGGACAATGTCCACAATGAACCGCGATCAAGCGGCCATCAGTGATCACAAAAGATTTGATCAATACCGCGGATGAAACCATCCATGAGGTTCGGCGACTGACAATTTGCACTGGTTATCCAAGGACTAGTTATCCTCACAGGTAGCAGACTTCTATTACGCCGGCATATAAAAGCTTATAGAGCGTTACGACAAATGTTTTAACAATTGTGACAACTGAGAAGAAAAATAAAGATGGAAGAAATCAAATAAAACAACCTTTTTAAACTGTTATGGTTTTAAAACATCGGCCCTTACTTTCCAAGTTACCCTCGAGATATATAATTGGATTTATGGACCAATTTGCACTTTTAAATTGCCAATTTAAACAAGCGGTGCATAACCACGTATGTTATATATTATCTTTCTTGATCGAAGAGAGGGGGAAAAACTATATTCTATGACTTTACAGCCATAACTTTGTTTCTCCAACGCTTAACCAACCAATCTATAGGTTAGCTCACAATTATACTGTACAGAACTTGCAAGTAAATGTTTCTGGCTACTCTTGGTTTAACTGTAGTCCGGATATGCATTATTGTGATGCTGGTATTAATGTGCAGGGACACAATATAGATTTAGCTGCGTTATTAGCTATGAAAGAAAGTTAAACGACATCTTAAATTAGATATAACTGAATCTCTATATCTATACAAATAAAATATCATGCACTAATTACAGACAATTTAAGATGTACACTTTATTTTTATGCTAAAACATGCCAAAATATAGTAATTGTATGTCAGGTAGCTTGAACATGATTAAAGTGCAGGTATTCCACCAATCGGAAGGTTTCCTCTACGTAATAACGAAAGAGCGGAACTATGGGACAGACTTTGTCTGAAGTCAATTATTCTCGTAGTGTAAAATCTAGAAAAAGACAGGTATCTCAAGTTTGAAAAAATTAAAATGTTGAACACACGTGACAGACAGATTTACCTTATACTACCAAACCTCGGAAAAAGCACTGAATTTGACTTTTCGATAAATTAAACTTGTATTATATTTATTTAATTTCCACTTTTTAAAATTAGTGAATATGTAAGACCTTCATCAAAGTATTTCTAGGGGAAAAATATTAGTGTTGCATCTTCGCCCATCTCACGAGACTGCCAGCTGTTGCCACTCTAATTTGAATTATATCATAATTTTTCCAGCTTTGGTGTTTTCTGCAAATTAGCTTTTTTCATTTTTGGGAATATATTTCCAAAGAAGAAACAGAGCACGAAATTTTGCATAAAGCCTGAGCTCATACATGTCTTCAACTGGTAGTACATTTTTGTATCTTAATTTGACCTTTTATTAATTTTTATCGCAATATGAATACCCATGAAAAATCTTTCTTTTTAATCTTGCCTTATAATTTTTAAAACGCAAGTTTTACTAGATATGTTGGTAATGGCTTGATGAATATCGTGTATGAATTTGAAGATTCATTTAATATATTCAGTAAACTACATTTTCGAATAGCATAGCGCGTTGACTTAAATATGATTATAATTTATGCCACATGAATATATTTATAGGTGGAGTATGGCGGTGCCGGATAGATGGTGCGGATGCTTTCTCAAAGTTAAGTATTCCTAGTGGACACTACCTGACTGCTTAATAGAAGGATCGTTTATAATTGTCTCTAGGTAGCTCAAGCTGCTTGAAGCCTGGAACTGTCAGGGACTTCTGCGCGTCTCGTAGCCTGTAGCCTCCTGTGGCTCCTTCACTTCACCCCTTCCACCTGAGTGATGCCCACAACAGATCTATGTAGATAGAAATGCACCAGGTTCCACCTCCGTTGCATAACCCGCACACCACTGATGAACGGAATGTTTAATGAGGGTTATATTGATCATGTCAAGTCTTCGCGTAGGGAAATATTAGTAACTATAAAGCAACGTTAATAAGTTTCCATGAGCTATAAAAGTAGATACTAACTAGTAAAGTCATCAACATTTATATAATGACCATAGGGTATATAGTGCTGCGTCAGATTCTCAGCGTGATGCCATCATATTCCAATCATGATTCAGGTACACTGCGCTTAAAATGCCTGAGGGTTTGGCGCATCAACTTCATACATCTTTATTCAAGCTCTCCGCTTCATAGATTTTGCCGATAGTTTTCTCATTTTGACTAGTGCCAACGGGGAGAAAAATATTCCTCTCATTCTCCTGTGTCTACCAAACGCTGAATTTTTAGTCATGAAATACACTGCACACATTGCTAACTCTGTGTTCAATTTCAGAATATAAGTTACGTGTTGAAATGTTTTATATTAGCACAGAACTAATACAGGCGGATTCAATTAAAATGATTTTAAACTGAGAGAACAGTTCCAGGAGCAACATGAAAGAACCACAGTAGGGTATATATAATACGAATGGTTTCATTCCTAAGTCATACATTTCAGTAATTGCTCAAGTTAGGGCCTTCATTAAAATTTGTGCAGAAGCTTGTTGGTCTATGGGCCAAAAACTAATCAGGAAAATATCGTCGTTGCATAACTACATAGTATCGACCAGGAAGAAATGAACACACACTATGAGGAGATTCAAATTCCTATCATGCCAATGTTGAATCTACTAAACTCATTATGATTAACTAAAAAACTATTTAAGACATCAAATTGATGGTTATACACTTCTAAGTTCACATATTTAGAGTAACAATATTTTTTTATTAATAGGGATAGCATTGTTTTATTAATTGTATTTTGTCAACATCCAATCTTGTTATTAACAGAAAATTCCAGAATCTGGAGGTTGGTTTGATCAGCAGTATTACTAGTTTTTTTATTTATCAGAGAAAATCGAAATTTAAATAGAATTGGCTATCTCATGTTTAAAGGAAAATAGACAAAATTGCAATAAGTAAATAAATAGTGAAAGAATAAATAATGGAAGTGCGTGAATGAATACATATATTAATGAGCAAATGAGTGAATCAAGTACTTAATGAATTAAGTAAATTTAAAAAATAACGGATTCTAAGGAGGATATAAAAATGTAAGTAATAGTTTAACCTATACTTAAATAAAATACTTGCTAATCATAAACCTACTAATCTAACCAAAATCGCTACAATTTTTGTAATAAAGGGCAAAAAATAAAGTGAGTTAAATTACTTTCCCCCAAAATTGCAAAAATTACTAAACCTAGCATTCCATAAACTATCATTCATCTCTACTCATATTCATATCTCAAAGTGCAAGCACTTAGTTGTCCATTGAAAACACGTATGCTCTAGTTAATCACTCTAAATGAAAGTCAGCATACTCGGCTAGATGTGAGTTACCACAGTCGTGTGACGTAAAACCCATTTTGGGATTTATAGGAAGGGATGTGTATTGTATATCTTACAACCACATACACGTATAATTAGATTCCTCTCATCAACTGGTGATCTTGAAACTTTGTCTGTAACCTTGCCTTGCCTATCCGGTATTTCTCATCAGAGCCGCGTGGAAGAACATAGATGGTCTGTGATATCGGGTAATCAGTTACACTGGCTCTCCTTTCTGCACTATATTCGCAGTGGGTGCTTAAACGTTTAAATTAGCCTAATTTAAGGCTTGTGATGCAGAACAATTAGACAAACCAGAACCAACGCCTCAAAGATACAGTCTAGTAAAGGGAAATGTGACGACTCTTCTGATTTCCTATAGTGTTTCTTTATTTAATGTTGGTAGATGCTCCTATTACGTGTTCCAAACCAGCCTGATCTAATACACGCATTAGCTGTAAACTAAAGTCAGTTCTAGTTGAGGGTGGAAGGAAAGGATGTAGAAACGTTTTACCCGAATGGCTGGAGGGCATTCTTCCTAATGGTGGTACTCTCCAACCCTCTTGTATTAGCTTGATGACAAAAGTTTGCTACTGAAAGATTAACCTAGGAACGCAGTTCGGTTTAAGGCTTAGGAGCGAAGTTAAAGGGCCGAGTAAAGCAAATATCAAGTGGAGTAAAAGAGTGCGGCTGGGAGTGATAGAGGTTGTTTAGTATTTCCTTACAAACATAAACCACTGCGCATTATATCGGTACGATTCCATTGCTTTCGAGCGTAATTTCTACTCATTGTCATAAACTTTATACCTCGATATTCTGAGTCAAAATGTGGACTAACTAGCCTTAATCCAGGCAATGGCGCGCCATATTTCAGAACTTAATTTACTAACGGGGGAGGGGTACTTTGTGGTTACCTCTAGTAACAAAATGAGCAATTTCCAAAACAAATTTATTTTAAAATTGGGTATTATATCCTGTCATGTTTATAAATGTAATATTTAACACTGTTTAACGATTCCTTTCTTACATGAATCCCATATCTACGGTGCAGTACTTTATGACTACTTTGCTATTTCATTGTCTCTGAAAAAGAGCAACAATGGAAACTGAAATAACTATGGAATTCAGTAATAGAAAAATAGAAAATCCAAAGGAATGCCGTAGATATCAGTATTTTATATATCTACCAAATTATAAGAGCACAGTAATAAGATATAAGTGAGGACGATGTAGACCTTGCATTACAAACTTTCAACAGACTACAATATTAATATATTGCATGAACCTTAAAAGCGAATTATGTGGGAAGTCCAGAAAGCTCTGTTGGGTTCTCACATCACATAGATTGACGGAGAACCTTGTACTGGGCTCGAGATTAATGGAATATTTGCCCAGGAGATTCAATATGTGATCACATGACAGCAAGTTAATGGCCATTGACATGTTGTTAACGCTGAACCTGACATTTGCAACACGGAATCAATAGATTGCAGATTAATGTGTACATTAGCAGATTCACCAAGTGATTGCAGATGTACTCCATCTAATGACCGAAACTGGGCTTAAATGGTGCCAAACGCCCATTTCTTTGAAATTGTTGGGTGCATGGTGAAAATGCCACAGAATTCATCAGAGTATGAGGTGACTCCTTGTGTAAGTCATCTTTGACGCCACTTCCAATATCCCGGTCTTCGATGAATCTGCTGTTAGCTGCTCCAGTGGTGAACTATGAGGTGTGAGTATTAACAACACATGTTGGGTGATAAATTTAATGCAGGCTAAACAAGTGAGTTGCTGATTATTTTTAGATACAGTTTTCAGAATATTACCACAAGAAAGTGTTTGTATTGAAACTTCGTATCTGTTAACCACTGATGTATCAACACTGTAACATAAACGACAAAATCAGTCCGGTTACTTTTTTATAACTTTGTCTTCTAAACTGTTATCACATACATACAGTTTTCTTCTCCTTCTTAAGTCTATAGTCTATAGTGCTATCACAACTCCCAAGTTTTACTTCTGTAACTTTGCTAAGTCTTTTCAGTGTCTTTCTTCACTTTCTCTGTCTCTCATACACTACAACGATGCAATCACTCGACGCCTGTTAGAATCTTCTTCATGAGAACCGGCGTGTCATTGGTGAGGACACACACGCACAGCTGGCTCGCACTCACTGACTGACTGTCTGTAACCGTAAGCACATTCACTGCTATTCCCGGCCTCGGTATATACTGGAGACGTCACATGGACCTTTTTCGAACTCCACAAACGTGCCGCCGGTGACACGGCTGTATTTTTCTCGAAGGCTCTGGAGCAAGCCCCTTTTGTATAGCCACTTCCATTGCTGCTCATGTACACACGAGGCAGCCTGAACTTGAACGCCTTTGCCCGCTGGCTAGCCCGGCATGTGGCTATCCTGACCCCGGCATTTCTTTGTTTTGCGCCGAGCCCTGCGTTACGATATTTTACCTTCAAAATAAATTTCCTGCTCGGAGAATTCTCTTGCAGCGACCGTCAATTATGTATAACCCGTGCAGAGTTCTAGGCCATAATCGATCACAGTGAAACACTTTTGTGTGGTTGTAAAATCCAAAGGAAAACAACGAATTTCATCATTACACTCTTTTATGAATTAAAGTCCCGCCTACATTTTCACTTCCTACCAGAGTTCTTTAATATTTATTTTGCTGAGTTGCAAGCTTATTAATTGCATCTGAAATGTTTCTATTACTCTGAGACTTGTCTAGTTCTAAAAATTGTTTTTCACTTTCTAATTTTTATAGTCAGTTACGTGAACTTCGAACACAGTGATTCGATTTACAGGTACCTACACCCTTAGCTGCACTAGGAGAGTTATGTCACTTCAGTTCGCGCCGTAGCCTGTTTTTGTTAGCCACAATAGAAACGTAAAGGACCACACCTACATTCATAATGTTATTTTACTCAACAAAGTAACAAAGTTATAAATCTTAGTTTTGACCATTCTGATCAACCTTAAGGTATGGTTGAATTAGATTCATAACGAAGAATTTCCTAAACGTATTTAGGTGTCCGTTAATAAGAAAAGTGTATTTCTTTGTAACATATGTAAACTAAGTTGCTTAGCTTTGTAACAAATTAAAGCACTATCATGCTTAGCGCATTATCGTCATGATGCGAAATATAAGCTGTTTGGAGAGTAATGTTAATGATGTATGTAAACTGTTCCATACATTTATAAGGGATATAATCCCCATAACCTACACCAGCTGCACGTCATATTTCAGCTTAATGACACCACTTAGGCTTTAGCATCCCTACAGATTATGTTAAGATAATGGCATTATACATATTATATCACTAAGCTAGCATACTTAATGATCGATTTTAATTTCGCAGTTGTAATTATTTAAAAGTGTAATCCAGGCATTGGCATATAGTATTACAAAATGATCAGTTAAATGTGTATTGAAATATCAGGCAACATTTTCCATGTATTCATCTAAAATTACACAAAAGGGCCAAACTTTACTAGATTTTTGTTTAATGAACTATCAGCTGAATTGTTACTTCCAAGAGAAAACAATAGTAATTATAGGAAAAGCGCAAAATGTGCAAAGTTATTTAGGGTCGTTTATTCTCTGAACAATAAACCCTTTTATAGATATCTATTTGTAAAATTTCAAAAAAAAAAAAAAAAGTCCGTTATTCATTCATTTGAAATTTTAATATAGCAATGGGAGTTCAATTTATATGCAGATGAAATTCCATGTATACTTTAACATAACTTTTAGATGGATTTTGTATTACTTTTGTACTCTTAAAAAACTTCTGCATGCAATGCACCTATTATTAGAAAAACTTGATACTTTGTGAATTGTTGAATACTATGTACATGAATAAAATATAGATACTGAGACATAATAAACTTTTTGATTAAAATCTGCAAAATATGAACAGTATTTAATATTTATTTACGTCAACCAGATTACTTTTGGTGTTTTTAAACACACAAGCCATGCGTGGAATTGGTTTGTCATTATGGAAGGTTGTCACGGTAGCATAATGGTTAGAGCACCTGCCTGGTAAGCACAGGGTCTGTGGCATTGAATTTTCCAGTTCCGATTCTACCTCTATGAGCAGTATTGTTTAATGTATCAGCTAAGCATAATAACAAAACTTCAGCTCATCATTCCTTTATTCCTTTCTGTGAGGTGGTGCACAAAATTTCATTGTTTTATATAGAGCAGCAATGCATAGACCTGTGTTACGTGCTTTTGCGGGCTGGCGTGCTAAAGTAAATCGGGGTGGTCAAAGAGCAAGGGAGAACAGAACTGACGTTGCTATCTATCTATGCACAGAGTGTCGACACAACTCATCATACGCTGTGTCTTCGCAGGCCACGTTGACTGGAGTATACCTACTGATGCATGCATAGGAGCGAATAAGGACCAGTTTGGACAGGACGTAACATGATGTATTAATATGTTTAATAAATGAAAATAGATATACTATAACGGAAGAAGAGCCTCACTTTTCTACATAACACAACAAAATATAGCTTGAACACTGTTATCTTCACTAGTAACTTATCAACTCAGAATATATACTCATTACTAAGACACTAAATTACAGATTAATCTGGTTGTAATAGAAATAGTGTAGTGAAGTAAACCTGAAGTTGCGGTGCATCACATTCACTTGTGTAATGTGTTTCCACACCAACTTAATTATATCTGATTTATTACCAGAACACGCAAGTCTAATAGTAGTCACCATATTCTTATCGGACGCTTAGCCCTTAATCTTGGCTTTGTTAGCTTCGTCAAAGAGAGAGAGAGAGAGGGGGGGGGGCACTGTTCACATGTGTAAGTGCTGGCAAGCATTGTCATAATTCGCGGTGCAAATTTGCAAATATTCGTATGCTGTACACTGATCCAAGATTTGTAAGAAGAAATTACATTCAGGTCTTTGTGCGCATCCCTTAATAGCGTTGTAATCATTTGCTGCGTTCATGGTTACTGTCAGTTGTCTGTTGTACACACAACTACTGCTCCGTGTGTTCTGACGGTGCATACGTGTTATTTGGCGCATATGCTCTCCGGCTGACATCCCTGATATAGAACAATTTAAATACGAGAATGTGCCAAAAAAGGTAAGGGTTTAAAAATTGTAACTTAAATAACATAATCCACATTTGTAATTAATGCAATTCTTCAGTCGTTTTGCACTCGTTGATATAACATCTTTCACAGGTCCTTCCTCACTTGGAACGTTCACCTCGGTTCCGGTTAATGGTGAAACTTGTTATTGTAAATCTTGTAGTGAGAACAAGATAAAAATAAGGGGTCCGACAACAATGCAACGGTCAGAACAAAGACGTCTATGATCACGTCAAAACAAAGCGATTCCATGCCGTTCTAGAAGCTGCTCACGTGTTTACGAGAAATTTAAAGGAAAGGTGTATTTTCCAGTGAACTCGCCGGTTATTCGCGTGGCCTATGTAAGCGAGTCGGGACGGTAAGAAAAGCCAATTTTTTACTAGAGTGGAGTAAGCTGTCCGGAAAGTGTTTACTCGAAACCATTTGTTTAAGAGAGAGAGAGAGAGAGAGAGAGAGAGAGAGAGAGAGAGAGAGAGTAGAAAGATAGTGAAATGTGTCAAGGTTACAAGAAGTAGAACAGTTGCAAGGTAACGATTGCATTGTCGTAAAACAGAGGACTGTTTTAGTGATTCAGTTTTAGAAGAGAAATAAACTGACATCAAAAGTAACTGAAAATGTTATTTTGTCACAATAATGATAATGGTGATGGTGATAATGATGTCACTAGTAGCAATAGTAATAATAGCTATAAATAATGATGATGATACGTATAGTAACAACAGTTTATTTCCAAAACAAATCTAGTGACCTAAACTGTAAAAGGTACAAGAAATAGAAGCCAATGTTTATTATAATACAATATGGTAAGGTTATTATAACCCCTAATCATCTCCAACATATGAACATTACTCGAAATATTTGCAGTGTTTTAACGACGGAAATATGCCGTGTAGATTATAACAGAATAATAGAATATTAGTGGCGGTTTCGAAGGATTTTGTAAATGTAGGTTCATGATTTATTTAAATTGATGTTAACTAGTATGACAGCTTTGTAGTTGTATTTAATATTAATAAATGTGGGAATTTTTACACTCAGTTTGCGTGGAGTGAAAAAGAGGGGAGGGAGAACACTACTCTATTTACCTGTGCATGTTGCCGAAACTGATTCTGGCTGTACAATTCGTCTGCACGCTAACCTCCTTTTTGCTCTTGTTAGATAATTATTCTGCGTCCATGCTTTACAGCCAGCTGTATATATATTAGAATACAATTTCAAAAACATTTTCTGGCAATCTGCAATTGTAAATATATACCTACTCCTAAATAAAAATGCCACTAGAGATAATGAGGTTAGGTATAATGGAGCAGAACGATAGAAAGTAGGAGCATCTCGTTTGTATCAGAAATTTCACAGAAACGTCAAGGACGCTTAGTAGTGTCAGAATAGCAATTTCCATGTAGAATTTCAATGCAATATATGTTAGTGTTTCTTGAAAGCTATGCAATCTATCATAATGGAACTTTTATCACTTATATATAAGCCTCTTCTGATTCAGAAACCATAATCAAATCATAAATAAAGTTAATACTTTTTGCTCTATTGATATTCCAATAAACACAAAATTTTCAAAACTTTAAACACATTTTCTTCTTTAAGTGCACTTTTCTCCTAAACAGTTAAATTAAAACATTTAAAATTTTGTAATCACTTTAAAACATGCTATTTAACATAGCTGGTGAACCATTCAGACATTTTAATGAATAATAGCAATTTAAAAAATAAATAATAATGTACTCTTTATTTTTTTAATCTTTTATATATGAAAATATTTCTTTGAGGAATTTCATGAAAGTGTAACATATGAGGCTATTTAGAGCAGTATATTCTGCATATGCACAAAAAATTTAAAGTTATATCTATTATAGTTTTCTAGAAAAGTGTACCTAAAGTTTTAAAAAAAAGCAAGTTACGGTAAATGGCAAAAGAAGATAATGTTGTGTCTTTATTAACATACCCAAAATTCAAAACATTCCTAGTCCATATTCCTCACACCCAGTTGTCTCAGCATCCTCTCCCCTCCTCTTTTCCCCTCTCATCCTAATTCTTGCTTTCTTAGGCACTTCCTGCACTTGTTTTTCTGCTTCTTTTACTATTGATGCATCAATATTTTCAAAGGCACGGTCAAAATTAAAACCTGGTTCCAGTCCAATATTCCTAAATACATCTCCCCTTTTAGTAGTACCATCATTAAAATATATCACAGCATCCGTTACACCAAATTTAATAGTTTTACTACCAATATACACAGATTTTGGAACTCTTTCCCAGATTAGGTGATTGAAGCTCTCGTTTGGGTTTTGGGACCTAACAGTCTGTATGTGGTGCAGATATGTATTGATGTCGATGGAGGAAATTATAACATTTGTTCAGAGGAACAATGAATAATTTAATCTCGCAATTCTGTTCTAAAGTTGCACATGTGTCCTATTATTGGTTAAAAAGTTGTGGCGCATTTAAGTGGTTCAGGTTTAATGGATAACATTTATATCTTCTAACTTTATACGTGTCCATAACTTCAGGGTATAAAATAATAACAATAATTAATAACAATATATAAACTTAATAACAATGAGAAACTTGAGTTGTGAGTCTTAAAATACTAATCGGAGAATCCTCATACGGAGACTTCCAATATGCATAACCCGCATATATGCATAGACACTACGAATTACAGATAATCGATCACAGTGAATCAGTTCTCTAAGATACGAAAGAAAGTGCTCGAATGTTAGAACTGCATACATACATCCTATGCCGCCTATATTCACAAAAGTTCCTAGCCGTATGTTACCAATATTGAGCTGCTAATTATATCTGAAGTAGAACTTTTATTCTGTGGCTTACTGAGTTCGAAGAATCCCTTTAGTCTTTCTAATTTTCAGAACTTGCATTCTTGATTTCTTATTGACCTAATTGTTTTGGCTACAGTGATCTAAATTGATCTTTCCTCAATACGGAACTGAATTTTGTGATTCAATTTTAAGGGAAATAAAGTGGCAGAAAAGGTAACTGATATTGTCACTTGTCATACATTTATTACTTTCCAAAACATTTAGGGCATCTTTTCCCTTCTCCCTCTTGAGCTATTGAAATCCACTACACCTGTCCTTGCCCTATAGGTATACCCTATTCTGGCCACACTTCGGTGGCTTTCTCTTTCCTGTTCCATTTATAAATATCTAAAATATAATGGCCTTCTACGCTTGAAACTGCTATAGCCTACTGCTTTCACTTATTTTAATTTCTTTCCAGAATTTCTTATCCTTGTTGTTGTGGTGTTTACTGGATGTTTATAGCAAAGCGTTCAAAGCAATTAAAAGAACGCGTTTTATACATTCATGGATGCATGCGGATTCTTGTAAAACAGATTCACTGGAAACAAAAGCAAACTTCTGAAATGACCAGAACGCATTTGGACGTTATTTCTAATGCATTAATAAACCATTCGTATCTTTTAGCATCGCACTCCCACTGTTAATTAAATTCAACACATTGTTCAATTTTTACGCGTACCGGCATTAAAAACAAATGGAAACAACCCAATATATGGGTTTTTGGAAGGGCTACAATTTAAGCTCATGCATATTTATTGAGAGGAGCTACGGTCTATGTGTTCGGAGCAAGAGAAGCTCGCACATATACGGCAGAGGGGGGGGGGGGGGGGGGGGGAGGAACAGTTGAGTCAACAGAATCAACAGATGCGATTGCCTTTGTACGACGGCGTCTACTCACCAAAAAGAACAAGAAGAAAAAAGGGGGTAAAAAGCAGCAGGTAGTGGAAAAGCTTCTCCAAAGTCTCTAATTTTGTGGCTCCCTCGCTTTAAATTCGTTTCCTGCCAGCCAGACAACCAAATTTAAATCTATTGTGCTAGATAAAGCGGCATGCTAAAGACAGCAGAGTCACTTTAGACTTTCTCTAAATGTAAAGCAAGGATTGAATCGTTTTCATTTGGATAAAATCAATTTAACAAAAGGGCAAATTACGCCTGACTGTACATGGAACATGCATTAAAATGTCGTTAATCTTTCCCTTTTATTACTGGTAATAAATTTATTCAAGGTAGTCTTACAGAGTGCCATGCAATTTTTTAGATTAAACGTCAATAAACTGTTCATTTTTACTTTCTTTGCTAATAACGTATTGTAAATAGAAAAAATATTTAATTCCATCCGGTAATCTCCCTAGCGTGGTGGTAGGGCAGTCCGGAAGGACCGGGCTTGATTCCCGATACCGGCATGGGGAATTTCCTCGTGAGATGACTGAAGGGGGGGGGGGTGGGGGCTGCAATCTAAGAACTAGTTGAAGGGATACTGGGAGTGAAATTTGAAAGTTCCACATTTCTTGATAGATTTTTCTGAAATTTTTACTGTTTATATTTATGAGAATAGGCGGTACACCAAATTTCATTAAAATTGGATAATTCGTTTAGGATATATACATTATTTTATGAATTTAATAGGCACATTTTCAAAATAGAGCTCGCGTCTATTGACTTTTCAAAATTCATTTATATTGGCAGAACTGGTGCTCTAAAACATGGGTAACAATTGCATGAACAGATATTTCAAATACGTTTGCTGATTATGCTGTACATATTTTTTAATAACAAAGAAAATTTAATCTTAAAAATTGTTTTTTTTTTCATACAAAAAACATGTTTTTGGAATTCGTGTGAATGATAACATCAATATTGAGGCATAGTTTTGTTTAGCTGCAATTTATGAATACTTTTGGAAATTTTCATTGAATTTGAAGCAAAACTCAGGCGCGACCTTTTGGAATGTACAGAAATGTAGTTTTGAGAAAAACAGGCTTTTATACAGGAGCATCCTGTGTACCTTAAGGGAAGAGCACTATTTGAAAGGGCCGTAATGACCACGATGAGTGGCGTATATAAAAAATGTTAGCTGATCCAAATGCACAGGTGTTCCAGGAACATTTTAAGGTAAAAAAACAATTTTCGACTTTTTGACAATTTTGACCAAAATTTCACTCCCAGTGTCCCTGAAGTAAAAGTAGCTACTCCAGATTGCGAAGACTGCATTCACCAGACGCGAGGGAATTGCAGTACTAACCACGTTTCATTGCCCATTACTGCAGCCTATTGTAATGTCCGTTGAGGATAGAGCTGGGAGATGCAATGATTGGACAGTAGACCTTTGGCTGTTGCACCACGGAGCTTTATTGCCTTGCATTCCAGCCCAAAATTCATGCCGAAATTTTACCAGAAGCACCTTCACAAGCTCCATGAATCCAAAAAGATGTTTTCTTCAGGTTTGTCTTTGTTGGAAATGAACTTCAGCATTTTGAAAGAATGTGACAATATGTTCAACACCTCCCCACCCCCTCTTCCTCACCATAAAGTACCCTTTACATGAACAAGTTTTACGTAAATTTTAATTCTTTTAAATGGCAAAATACCGAACGTTTAAGTTTATTTCGTGACCAATAAAACGTGAATATGAATTTTATGGGAATATCCCTTGAAGAGCTCTTTATTCCAAATGGCTTTATATAATTGGTAAACCATAAGACACAGACAAAACTTCGCTACACAACAACTGTGCATCCAGTTAAAGCCCAATTTAAGTGGCTTCTCGCCATTTATGAAATATTCTTTGTTGTTGGTTTGAATTTTCAAATGCTTACGCTTCTTTAAAGTGGTAGATCGCTCATCGATTCTTCTGGTAGTCGTGTAACGAGTATGGAATTTTAAAGCTATTACATGTCATTCGCTTTTTAAAAGTTTGACTATCGCTAAGTCTGCTATATCCTTCTTATGCCTACTACGAAACGTTTAAACGCCTAACAAGTGTATACCTATTAACAGCAAGTAAACCAAAACCAAATGGAACCTTTTGCCAGGTTAGCTTGTATAGGATTGAGAAGATCATAAGAATGCAACACATAAGTATACCGTAGGTTTTAAGGCGGTGATCAATTCTCCATAAACATTTAAAGGCCATAGTTACTGAGCCAAAGAATGTAAGGATTATCAGTGTCACAATAAGGTATTGGAACCCTCGGGAGGGAGAGATAAGGTGAAGGCAGACCACAAGGCCGACAGAAGGTGGGGCGGAGCATCCCACAGATACTTACGAAAGTTCTAAAAGTTGAAAAGAGATCCACTTGGTGCACCACCTGAAACTACGTACCACTACGCAGAGAGGGCATCAAAGGGATCCTGCGACCTGGCAACGGCACGCAGCTACTTCAAGTAGGGCCACAGAAGATGGTTTACAAAGCACAAGAAACCGCACCATCCGCTCAACCACCGCGCTGACAACCAGGCTAGAAAAATGACATGCAAAATGTAATAATAAATGGACCGAAAGGAAATGAAGGAAAGGAATGAAAGTAAGCACCTCCTTTTCACTTAAGTTACAAGTGGAAACCACGCAAAAACCAATGTGCGCGATTGCTGGGAATCGAACCCGAGATCTGCTGAACTCGAGTCGCACACGTTGCTGCGGCGCCACCAGCTCAGGGTGTCTCAAACTTTAAACCTGTTTTAGGTTAAAAATTTGAATCCCAAACCTTTATCTGAACGCGCCGATTCACTCACAAAAGTTACGCTCTGTACTCAATTCGAATTTCTTCTCGTTGCGACACACTGCAATTACAAGAGCTGGTTTCACCAGCAGCGATAATTTTACGCGTTATTTCGTTTTATATTAACCCAGGTAGGCATATGTCTTTATCGCTGGAACATAAGACCTTGCAGACCCAGGCAAAGAAATTGTAGCTTTGATTTATGTATGTTATACAAGCCAGCAATTTGTCATATATAACAAGCGAAAAACGTCCGCTGTTTCCGGTTTGTGCCTTTTGTTGGGCATGTTGAAAATCAAAACTACATTTTGTTGATGCACAGACAAGCGAATTCTACTTTTGAAGCTCTGAGGTTTGCAAGTCTCTCGTATGAATAAAATATTATCTATGGGTCGTAAATTAAACTTATTCCACTCGACATAGTTGACGTACTTAGTTGCCCGGTCATATAGGTCTATATGACCGGGCAACTATCTATATATGTAGACTGTAGAAAGAAAGAGCCGGTAGTAACTGAACGTTTCCTTAGGCCGGGCATCGGGAAGAGGAGTGACAGGAGTGCAATCGAATACTTACCCTCTGCACTTGCCCATTAGTAAATGAGGCCACATATCTTTTCAGGTTCTGTTTTTCTACGGATGTACCCGTCTTTACAAACAATAAAGTTTAAAGGCACGCATGTTCCCTTTCGGCTTTGAAGTATATTTTTACGTGGTTATACGACATGATTCCACCACTGATACAGTTTGAGGGAGTGACCCATTCTCTGGGGTAGATAGATAACATAAACGGGGGCGTGACCTGGTAGCTAACTAGTGTGTAAGAGGGTAGACGGGGGTTAAAACTACAATGTAGGGGAATTGACACAATGTGTCACTTCTCCCTTATGGTTTAAAAGGAACTAGCCCCCGTAGCGCAACAGCCCTTTAAGGGCCAAAACCTACCGCCAGGCCCCACCTCTGCCCATCACAGGCGTCATAAGTGGGGTGCAGTACTGGTGTTGTGACGTACTTAGCGCTCCGGTCCCTTTCGATTGTTTATATGGTCTTCACAACCTGATCCGGGGTGCACTCAGCCTTATTAGGTCTCTGAGGGGCCAACTGAGGGCTACTTGATTGAGAAGTACCGGACCTAGAGCTGTTTGGTTTGCAAACTACGATGCAGGGGAAATGACACAATGTGCCACTTCTCCGCTCTAAGCCTTATGCTTTAAGAACTAAACCCCGCGGAGTAACAGCACGTAAACATTACACATTTAAGAAGAAACAGCGCCGAAAGTGTGGAAGAGGGAGACAGCCAAGAGGGTGACAAAGACGGAAAAAGAGAGCGAGTGGATGTTTGCACCGGTGTCGCATTTTGCACCTTGCACAGTGCAATGCACCGGTGCATATATCCTGAGAGGCCTTGCTTTAGGACCGATCTATCTTGTAACAGACGCCAACCGTTTAGTTGGGCGAGTGCAAATGTTTAACATTTCAAAGACTGTATACACTTTCAGATTCTGAAACCTATGGTAACCTATTACCTAACACAACTAAGCTCGTAAAAAATGACAAAGTTGAATTTGTTCCTACAACGATGTATAATCTGTCGGATAAAATGTCTAAAAGTGCAGGGGGAAAATGATCGTTTAAAGTGATTTAACCTTACTCAAAATGGTGTGAGCCATATATAGTTTTCCAATAGCATCGCTCTAGTATCAGAAAAAATGCAAAGTTATGAAAAGGGGCCGTAGTAATAATGTTAACAGATAACACATCTGTATTATGTGCGCAGAGAATCATAAAAGGAGTAAGTGAGGTCTATGTATGAGTTTTGCAGTACAACTGAACACATTCTGGACTGAGGTTGCAAATTACATATTTGTCATAGAGTTGTACATTTTAATTCAGTACTACACACATTACGGAGACAAATACATTATCATGCCAACTAAATTCAGATTTTTTGGCTTCTTTTCTTTATTACTGTACTATGTTGTAATCTGCTTCCGTGAAGTTTACCTTCCATTTCATAGGTAGGCCAGGAACACATTAGTTATCTCTGTTCTGTATCATCAATTATGTCCTCTCACATTAACATTTTCTCTCGTATATCATCACAGCGAGCGAGCTAGCTCCCTCCTGTCTGTTTTTACATAAACTGCACATTTAAAAATTCATGTGTACAGTTACTTTTTTCTCTTCCCCTTTCAGTTATTATAACTTCTGCTCCCATTATGTTAATGACTTATAATATCCTGTTCTGATATATTAAGTGCTTTGTCATATTTTATCTCGTATAAATTACTGCCGTGCTGCTGTTAAAATCTGCATTTTAGTTCATAAAATGTGTCATCGTGAGTTTTCGCCAACTCTATGAAAGAACTGGAATATATCCTCTCCTTTAAAATATGCTTATGGCGCCCATTACGAGTAAAACATGTACTGTTTTATATCCTCCAGGTAGAGTTGCAACTTGTTCCCAATATTCTATTATGCTGCATTCACTGAATTCTTGTACTCATTTTTACTTTCTTTACTAGTAAGTAGGGGAAGTATTGTATTCCACCCAAAAATTCGATGTTGAGATTTCAGTGGAAATATGTTTTGAGACCCCCGAATAAAAGAAAGCCTTTTTAGAAAAAAGGTCTGTCTGTGTGTGTGTGTGTGTGTGTCAATCGGTCGGTCGGTCGGTCGGTCGGTCGGTCGGTCGGTCCGTCAGTCAGTCAGTCAGTCAGTCAGTCAGTCAGTCAGTCAGTCAGTCAGTCAGTCAGTCAGTCAGTCAGTCAGTCAGTCAGTCAGTCAGTCAGTCAGTCAGTCAGTCAGTCAGTCAGTCAGTCAGTCAGTCAGTCAGTCAGTCAGTCAGTCAGTCAGTCAGTCAGTCAGTCAGTCAGTCAGTCAGTCAGTCAGTCAGTCAGTCAGTCAGTCAGTCAGTCAGTCAGTCAGTCAGTCAGTCAGTCAGTCAGTCAGTCAGTCAGTCAGTCAGTCAGTCAGTCAGTCAGTCAGTCAGTCAGTCAGTCAGTCAGTCAGTCAGTCAGTGAGTCAGTGAGTCAGTCAGTCAGTGAGTCAGTCAGTGAGTCAGTCAGTGAGTCAGTCAGTGTGTGTCAGTCTGTGTGCAGCATAACTCAAAAACGAAAAGTTGGTTGAAAACCAAAGTTAGTATTTAAGTTTGTCTTTCAAGGATGCGACACGAAGATTTTGAAGAAAATAACCCCACCCTAAACTACCCTTTTTATGGAAAAGTTTTGGAAATTTTTTATTTTCTTGAAAATGGCTCTAACGATTTTGATTAAAATGACATGTTTAAGATATTTTGATGACGAATGAGATGTATATTTTGAATTTTCTGGCTATAGCCTATGTAGTCCGGTTTACTTTGGATGACTTTTGAATAACTCATAAACCGTAAGAGATAGACAAATTCTTATTATACAAAAAATGTAGATCTTGCTAAACTACACAATATATGTGTGCATAAATTTTTTTTAGAGTGAACCTTTTCGAAGATATTCCTTGTTATTTGTGTAACTTTTCGACAACTTATACTTCTGTCAAATGGAACATCGGTATTCATCTGTTTATATGTTAACCGTGCAAAGAGAACGGAATTCGAAAGCTTTAGATTTTACTATTGCTCAAAGGCTGCTGCATTCCCATATTCCCCTTGCACCTACAAGGAAATAAGCAATAAGATAATTTCTGGAAGTGTTTAACTCAACTAACACGTAGGAAATATAGGAATATGAGATTGTAAGAATGGTTAGTCCAAGAGTAGAGAAAGTCATGTGAGTGCAACACATTAAATTTTTCTAGAAATATTCCTAAAAACTCTTCTTCTTGTTCTACCTGCTTCTTTTTAACCGAGATAAGCTGTATTTAAACATTTAAACGCATCTCCCTTTTAGGCATAAAGAGAAAACAATAGGTTAAGACGATAACAAGATTTTAAAAATATGTACTGTTATATAACGGCTTTAAAATTCTGCACCTATTATACTTCTAGTGTGACATACATTACCTCACATGAGGAGAAAAATAGTGGGACGAACTACTTGAAAAATATGTGTTGTATTCATAGGACCTGCTCTATTCACTCTTTCACAGATGTTCTTACGAACGCTTTGTGTTCTCTCTACTTGTTGATAGACAAAGTTTAGTTTCACATTTCTTTGAAGGATAAAACAGTTCTGATAATTTTTCCCATCTATTCTTGGAATAGCTATTCTTGCGAAGCCTTATTATTTTGTATACCAGAAGTACATTTTGTAGAAATGGATTTTTACACATTTTTGTTGGTTCTTTGTATATAGAAGAATACAATAACCTTTAAGCGATAGTCAAATCCTTTAAGACCTGGTCACTAGTTACGACTATAAAATTTTGTTCTTTTTGCACGGATGGAATGTGGAAAAAAAGTACCTCATATGCACCGAAATTTGGAAATGTTAAGAACCTCCTTGAAAGCCTTGACTCAACATTTCATAGTAGCAAGAAAGCTTTCGTTGATACAAGACGAAACTTTGCACTGGAGTAGAAATCTAGATAGAAAGAAAGATACGTTTTGACAGCTAAATATTATCTGCAAAGATACTATACTACCAGGCCATCGGCTAGTCGGGTTACTGTATCATGCTCCTAAATACTAAGATGGTTCTGTTTTATTTATCCTGCTTACTCATTTTGTGTATCCTGGATTTTGATGGTCACCTGAACTGTCAGACACATGCCCTAACTTGAGAAAATAACAAATATTCCACATATTTGAAAGTGTACTGTCCGATCAATTCTGAGGGGATACATCTCGACTACGAAAGAGCTACCTGTTATTTAAAAATGCGTACAAATGGATCCACAGCAATGCCACCTTTGCTGTATGCCTCGTGGTTGTGTCTGACACTAAGTGATAAAGGCTTCTAAACATTATCTTCAGTAATATAACATTTGTGATAACCGTTTTGCGACAACTCAATTAAGCTTTATAAATCTTCGGTTAAGGAACAATAGTATGACAACAAATTCGTTTAGGAAGTGAAATACTATTATTAAAGCGATTGTATCAGCTTTTATTAGTATCTGAAACGATATTTTCGAATGAATGCATGTTGCCAAACAGATTTTTTTGGTTTAGTTGAACGTGTAATCCGTCTTTTTCTATTACAAAAGCAAGGGTTTATGTTTCATAAAATTGGTATTATGAGTCACTTTGTATGTGCCCTAGACAAGGACAGTGCGCGTTTTAAATACGTATGTACTGTTTATCACAGAATGATCCCAAATAAGCTAAAAGCATGTGTTTTTATTGCATTTCCAATCAGGAAATTGATGTGACACTAATTTGGGGATAAAATGAGACAAACGGAAAATCAAGCCTGGCACAGCTACAGTTCTAGGAAATAAAGAGTCCAGATTACAAAATCATTATGAACACCATGTTGGAAAATTTGAGTGAACTCGGTTGTAACATGAGTTTACATGCTCACATGGACTATTTTCCAGGTTGCTGTCTTGGAATTTACAGCGAGGAACAGGTTCAACATTTTCACCAAGATTTGAAAGACATTGAAAGAATTTGCCATGACGGTTGGACAGTTAACATGATGGCTGACTATTGTTGGTACCGGAAAGGTGAAAGTACTCTTCATGCTTATGGAACAAGTGCGAAAAGAGGAAAATCCATGTAAGATAATATGAATTATAACAATTTTGGTAGTTCTGCTGAAATGTACGTACGTTATGTTCCAATTATTACATAATTACACAATTTTAGTATACATAACGTCCTTAAGAATGACAATTATCTTATAGAGGAGTACAGATGTACTCGTATATTGGTAATGAGTTAATATGAAAACGTTATCATTTAAAAAGCATCTGAACATGTTACAAGAAAACTGGTAACACATTTGGAATTAGCCCACTAAAATTAGGGGGATTCGGGATTTCAAACAAAACAAATAACTAAAATTAGTGGCATAAAATACTATTGTTATTCGTATTTTATTATGAAAACATGATCATTACTGCTGTCAGCTACATAATCTTTCTTAAGAGTTTTATTAATATTTATTTCAAGCAGACCCAGAATTACAATGAATTAATAACACGTGAGTGTCTGAGGGCGGAATAATACATACGATCGTTCAAGAAAGAAAACGAAAACGCTGCCAATTAGTTTTAAGCCCCATGCTAGTGATAATCGATGTAATTTGATTGCCAGTGGTCTGTGAATAAACAATGAGGTCGTTGATTGGCCAAAAGGGTCTCTCATGTAATTGTCTACCATATCTAACTGCAAAGCTGTGAAATTTTAGCGTATATTGTAGCATAAAATAGAGTGGTTAGCGGTTACATAGCTGCGTTCCGTGCCTCTTAATACATTACTGCATCAGTTAGTTACTGGTCACTTGATACTAATTTCCTATTCCATTATTAGGCACTATTAGTAACCGAGAACGGCAGTACCATTGTTTTATACGCAACATTTAATTACAGGCACTTACAATTGGGTAGATGATTTTTGCTCTCCTAATGGTCCTGCAGAAGAATGGCATGCCTGCTAACCACTAACAAATAGGCAGAACTAGTAAACAAAACACTCACATTAACAAACTGACCTAGCCGGTGAATGAAACTGAATCGCACGCCTATTTCCCTGTAATCTACCTCAAAACTGCCCTCCCATTTCATTCTCAAGTGATACCATATGTATTGCAAAAGGTTTGGTCTGCTATCGTATGCATAAACATCCCAAATGTTTGTAAATGTTTGAAAACATCAGCTTTTCTTTAAAAAAACTAGACGGTTGAATAGTAACTGAAACGGCAGCAGAGGTTGTTAATAAAGATGCCAATCATACAGCCAATATACAGGTTGGAAGGGAAGCCATTACATTCCTTCTAACATGTACTTCATAGAAGTATTACAAGCAAAAAGATCCAATGGCATTTTGTTCTTTAATCAGCCAATTTCGAGAAACATAGCTTTTGATCCAACTAGGATGCGTAATTGCACAAGAGTGTACGAAGATAAGTTTGTTACTTATAAGATGCGTAGAATAACTTGACATGGTTTCGGTAGTAATTATGGAACATCACACAGGGCTATGAAATAATTAATCACTTAAAAGACGCGAAGGAATACTCCGAGCTGCTCTTTCAGTCGTGCAGCAAGTCCACTACGTTGCGTTGAGGCTGGTCAGGGAATTGACCTGGTTTGTGGATGTAAATAGGTCGGGCTCTTTCGCTTTCGTGTAATGCTGTGGGAGCTAACGCTTGTGATTGGCCTATACTCGAACAGTAAACACGGTAGGATCTTTTTTCAAGACACACCCTTACGCTGTTTGTTTATTTACTGACCTAGTGAGTCACTACTCACACAATCTGCAGTGTTGCCAGGTTATTATTGACAAAACTAAAGTATCTCCGTAGGAAATGGTCTGAGACAAAAGCGTAAGATACAAAATGTGTTCTAAATATCCAAATCTATTACTGGTTTAACTGAATGTAATGACCTCTGTTCCACCCGGTGTATACCTTGGATATTTGGTGCATCAAGTAGAGGAAAATGTACCAAGAGAGAGAGAGAGAGAGAGAGAGAGAGAGGGGGGGGGATTCTCGGTAACGCCTGAAGCGGGTCTCAGATTCAATTCCCGTCGCGCTCAGATCAACGAACCTTGTATCTATGTACTTGTATCTTGGTCAGGCCGTGGAAACGTATTTATCCTTATGTTGGTAATGTTCGAACTACTACGATTATAGTTGACGAAAGCACAGATGGTCTTGCGAGCTTTTGTGGGTATTACTTAAAGTTAAATTGGTAATTATGTAAAATTGAGTAAAATTTCGGATTCTGAGCTAACACAAAAAAAAAAAAAAAAAAAACAATCTGTGTCAAATGTTACCTGTGACAAGTTTGGTCAAAATTGGTGGAACGGTGTAGAAGCCTATTAGACCGCGCACACACACACACACATACACACACACACACACACACACACACACACACACACACACGTGTAGACACATACTTAATCACATGCGCGCACGTATACACAGACTTTTATGTAATATATTGAGATGTATGCATTTTTAAATACTATTTACTCTTCCTTCAGTACAGGCTGCTTTGACATTTGATATATACCTACTTTGTGTCGATTTTGAAGCACTACTTTTGGTCTTTTTCAAGCTAAAGCTGGTTATTTAAGGCCGATGCTCCGAACCTCTTGTGTTGCAAATATCCCCGACGTGTTCGTTACATTGTATCCTAATACCCTGCCAATCAAACGCCAGCTCGAGACTTTGCATGATACTTCTTCGTGTTTCCCACTATTTTCACCGGATATTCACTCTTGTTACGCCTAAAATAACCGTAAGCCATCAAATACATTGTAGTTTGGTGTGAACCTTGGTGTTGTGTATGAGCCAGCTTTCTCTTACAGCCGTCAACGAGTTTCCGGCAACACAAGAAGTGGTGCAAAGGGAATAATGCCTCCACGTGGTTTGCAGTTCCTAATTCTTGGTTAGAATTCTTGAGCATTGCTCCCTGTAGCTAGGCGGCTTCTTTATAACTCCCTAGTTAACTCGGTAATGAAAAATATGTTTCTACCCATAATTTCAAAATAAATTATTCGAACTTGATGGTAAAAGTCAGCGTTTTAACAGCACTCGGCAGTGTTAAAAGTAAGCTTTAGCACTCCGGTAATGCAAACTTTGGTTTCTTACGGAATGTGACCATAGCCTCATTCACGTAGACCTAGAATCTGTTATACAAAGCTTGTATAAAATTGTGAGTGATTTTAATGTGAAATGGACTGTGCTGAACCAGTCATTATTACATTCTTACAAGCAGTGGAGAGAGTGAAATTAGAATTGCTACCCAAAAAAATCAAGAAACCAATACGACATTGCATACAGCAGGTTCCTGGACGGTGCAAGGTAAAGAACATTCAAAATCAGTCTCCCTAAATAGTCAACTATTTTAAATCCAAAAACTAGCCCTATCATAGACCATCTAACCAATAATTCAATTCCACTTCCACCTAGAGGATAACTATTTCAAACCGTAATAATTCTACAATAAACATTTCAGTTTCCTCAAAAGATTATTAAGTTTAGAAAAACTTGTAATACATTAATTAATACAATTTTTGTTACATCATTTTCGTCGTTTTATTATTCCCATTGCCTCTTTTAGATGGAATGTTATGGTATTGTAAAAGTCATCAGGTTGTCAATACTGATGCTAAGCAAGGTAACTGAACATTGTAGCCCGATGACCATCATGATCATGAAAAAGATAAAAGATATATATATATATATATATATATATATATATACCAGGTGGCCCACTGCAGCCACCGTGTGTACTTCGTGATAATCGACAACAGTATAAACAACCGGGAAAGTCTCTTTCTACCTTCAGGATCTGTATTTTCCAGAGAATGAAGTCACTCCTGTATATGCTGCTACTGTCTAACACTTGAGTTAGAGATTGTAAAGAGATGATGGCACGTAATGTTTCATTGGCATTTCTTCGTTTCTTATTAATGTTATTGCTGTATTTGTTTATTATTATTGTTGTTGTTATTATTATTGTTATTGTTATCGTTGTTGTTATTATTGTTATTGTTGTTATTATTATTACTGTTATTATTATTGTTGTTATTATTATTACTGTTATTGTTACTGTTATTATTGTAATTGTTACTGTTATTATTGTAATTGTTATTATTGTTATTGTTACTGTTATTATTGTTATTGTTACTGTTATTATTGTTATTGTTACTGTTATTGTTATTATTACTGTTATTGTTATGGTGATTATGGTGATGATGATTATGATTACCTATTGTTATTATTGTTATTCTTATTGTTATTGTTATTATTATTGTTATTATTGTTATTATTATTATTATTGTTATTGTTATTGTTATTATTATTATTATTATTATTATTATTATTATTATTATTATTATTATTATTATTAATGTTATTGTTATTATTATTGTTGTTATTGTTATTATTATTGTTGTTATTATTATTATTGTTGTTATTGTTATTATTGTTGTTATTGTTATTATTGTTGTTATTGTTATTATTGTTGTTATTGTTATTATTATTGTTATTGTTATTATTATTGTTATTATTATTATTGTTATTATTATTGTTATTATTATTATTGTTATTATTATTATTGTTATTATTATTGTTATTATTATTATTGTTATTATTATTATTGTTATTATTATTGTTATTATTATTGTTATTATTATTGTTATTATTATTATTGTTATTATTATTGTTATTATTATTATTGTTATTATTATTATTGTTATTATTATTATTGTTATTATTATTGTTATTATTATTATTATTATTATTATTCAGTATACGCTTCACAGAATAAGTATAAACATCAAAACGATCAGATCTGCGCTGTAAGCTGAAGATAAACCGAATATAAAGCACACTAGTGTATCTGTAGTTAGCCTTTTGTATGCAAACAACATTTTGAAATGTTTGCTTAATTCTAGTGTTCTGTTTCACTCAACGCGATTAGAGGTTCTTACTGGGAACTGCGTATGCACCTAGTATTTATTTCTAACTGAGAAGCTTTGCTTTTGTACACATACATATCTCTTGTGTACCCTAAAGAGGCATTGGAGATTTTAGTAGCATAGAATACACAGAGGAACACGCTTAGTTCTGCCTGATACAGCTTGCGTATTCATTCTGGAGTAGTGATCTTGATCCAGAAACCAGTTAGCGAGCCTGGATATAGCCCTCTCTCTCCTGTAGTCAGCGATCTTACGTCTCGTGTTACTTGATGCGATACGCAGGTGAATCGTCTGCTCCTGAGTATTGGCGTACGGATGTTAGTGTGCATATGTTGAATTAACTTTGTTATAATATCTCCCTTAATTCCAAAGTTAAAAGGAAAACAATTCATAGTCAGATTCGTAAGGTGGTTGCTAACGATTGTGAATACATGAAGAAACAGGTCAAGCATAAATATAGCGACTCTACGGAGCTTTTCAGATAAAACTATTTAAAAAAGAATTCCACAAAATGCAAGAAAGATTTGCTGCTGCCCCAAGTGTCACACAGTTGTGTTCACATAACTGTGCACGAACAACAAAAACATAAGGAAAGAGCATTTCGGGCTCCTAGGAAACACAACGTCTCGACATGAGAATAGGAAGTGGGAGAAAGAATTGAAGGAATTATAACTAAAGACAATGGGGCGGCAACAGGTGACGAAGATGGTGACCAAGCCCTGGATTTTTAGGTTCTGATCTATTTTATTCTTGGCCTATTACTCTCTGAATTTCACTTAATTTCAATGTTCTACCCAGCAAAGAGTGATATACTTCTGTTTTATAGAGCCTATATGGAACTAATTGTTGGTTAGGAGTTTTTTTCGGGTTTTTCGACCTATTAATAGCTAACTGGGTTATTTAAGTAAGTAGAACAAACGTATTTATGTAAAATATTTTCAACGGAGGCCATTCGAATGAGGAAAACGTTAAATAATTATGATCTTATGAAATCTTTTGTAATAATAATTCCAAGACGCCACAGCCCTTGCTGGGCCTAGGCCTACTGCTTGATGGCAGCATCCACCACTTCTGGCTATCACAGAAGTTTCAACAATTAAGTATAATTCTGTTTTAGTGCGCAGTCAGATGTCAAGGTCGAAGCACAAATCATTCTCATTCTCTGTAAGAAAAAGTGCAATGATCATTGACTTGGCCGTAAAAGATAGCCGAATTGACGTTTGCACCTCTTATCGCATTTGAAGTGGAACGCAATTTATTTACTTTCAAAAGCATTTGAACTAAGGACAGAAGAGAGTTGACACCTGAGAATATTTCAAAGTATGTTCAGTGTTGTGTTTTCCAATTTGACATTGGTGTGTTGCTGTAATTGAACTCTCTATCCTAAGTATTAGATTAACTCATTAATTAAAAGAGTTGATCTCATCATGGAATATTCACTCCAGAGACTCGAACATTTATCACATTTCGTACACAAACAAAGAAAAATAATCTTAATTTACGTCTGCTTCATTACCCATCCACCAGTCCTTGAGTTTCATGTAACTACATAAATAAACTTTCCTTGGCTTTTCTGGAAGTGTGTTAATATTTGCATCTTGGACTGCTTTTAAAATGTTTGCTGCTGAACCGTGAAAATTACCTTCAATCATTTTAGCTTTAAATTCACATAATTATGTAAAGTTATTGATACGTCAAACGTCGGCAGATATAATACAGCAATATTATGAAACCAGCATCCAAAATTGTAGAATATAGCAACAATGTTTGTTAAACATTAACCTGTTCTAAACATATAGTTCCCGCAATAAATAAACATCATTAATGATTAAATACACAAGATATACTACATACTCTTATTGTAGATTAAATATGTAGACAACACGTAACAAAATTAGGATTAGTAACTCGTGGATCTTATAACACTAACTTCGGTAGTGTTCTAACTCGAGTCTCTCGTTACTGAACCTCTCATTTTGTAAAATTCCTGAAGTTCACTCACAATAGGTAATGTTTCTCTAAAAGTGCGTATTTTGGCTGCCTTTAATTGGCTTCGTCGTCGTCCATTCTTTCCACAACTTCAGAACTGCTGTTTCCAGCAGCAATATCTGCTGCACTTTGAATGTCGTGGCAAGTTCGTTATCAAAGCAGGTAACTATGTATTAAGCGTAATGAAAATCCGTCTTAGGTTATTTATGTAAACGGTTTCGGAAAAATTATTCCGTTTGCAGCTCCGTTCCGAGACAGGGGGTCCGGTTTAGTCAGGTTTCACTGTATTTCCTTATTAATACATTTGGCGTAGGTAAGCCAAAACTTTTAGTATTGATTTGAGGAAAAACATGCTTCTGTTAACCATAAGGAAGCTGATAATACCTTGTTAAATATAAAACCTAGAATTTAGTAGATAGTAGGTAATGGGATTTAAATATTAAAAATAACTACTTGTTACCCATGGAGCTAATAACTTTTTCAACTTGTTAAATACAGCATTTAAAGAAGTCTTGCATTTAAACTGCTTAGAGTATTTACAGTTACATTAGCGCTATAAAATATAAAATTAGTACAAAATTTAAAAATACTCCCAGCAATCAAACCGTGTATTTAAAAAAAGATCGCAAATTATACTTCTTCTCCCAAGTTTTTGCCAAAACTTATGAATTAATGCTCTTAGCCACATTTCCGCTGCTGACACTCCTCTTTGAAATAATTTACATCCTCAAATGGTCCTTGATGAAATTATCCCGGTGCCATAATTTTAACATGATACCTACACTCTGTATACAATACATTCGAGCATAACGCACGGAAGTATATTTGAAATACACATTTTTAAAGACGTAAGTTATTATAATCGTTTAGTAGTATATTGTAGTTGGTAATGTACTGGATATTCCTCCTGACTCCAATACTGTTATTTCAAACAACTATTCCAGTCCGATAAACCACATACATGGGGGGTGATGATCCTCTAAGCCGAAGGAGGCGCCCTGCAGCATGTGAGATAGTGTTTACCAGATCCCATATAGTTCTGTCGGAAGTACCACAACATCGGGAAAACAGTCTGGTCACTTCAGTTCCCGAGGGAGAACGTCGCTTGAGCACTCGGATAAGCATTTGGCTCTCCAAACTACTTCCAAAACATTGCTTCCGCTGTCGAATCCTGCTCGATTAACTTGGATAAATCGCTGAAAGAGAACTGCTTTAGAAGTTATTGAACGATTTAAAAGATATCAGCAACTCCTCTCCTTTTCTCAAGCAAAATCCATTGTGTGTGTAGATTTTATGGGTACAAAGCGGTGCACTTCGAGTTTATTAGCCAACTTAAGGCAATGTCTTGATGTGTCTCCGTTTTTGTGTTTACATTATTATCTAAGACGTTGAGTTATACTGGTTGTGCAGCTCAAAGGAGCAAACCAGTCATGTGGAACATTAAAATAAGAATTTGTGGGTAAATGTATCAAAACGTTGTACATTGTAAGCTAACATACATGTAATAAATATGTTCATGTTCATCTTAAACATTAGGGACCTCTTTCTTCAGTGTCTGCCTTAATTGTTACAAATTAACATTTATGCTCAGCCGTGCCATAATTTAGCGCTTATATGCCACTGTAATGGACTTCATTGTATCCATCTCTTCATAACGATACTGCTAATCCATCAATGAATGTTGCAACTGTGCGTAACGGCACTGCTAACCACCAATCAAAAGATCCGCATTTAGCAATCGGTACTTCCCGTTTGCGCACATTTCCACGTAGTTGAAATCGAAACCATCGATTCCATATACGAAATAAAGCTACTCTGTTTATGTAATACTTAGTGTTAATATTGTAAATAACATTCCAATACATTTAATGTCTTCTCGGTTTTAAAATCGTATTTTTTAAAAATGTTACAGAATATATACTCTGTGTGTCATTGCGTCAAGGCCAAAAGCAATATATGTTGAATGCGTATCTCAACTAACATAAAGAAGATAAAAGTATAAGAGTTTGTAAGAAGACTTAGAGCAGAGAAAGTCATGTGAGTGCAACACACATTTTTTTCGTTGCCCCTTCAATGTAAAGACAGATCAGCAATCCCAAAGCACGGATGGCGACATGCTAGCCTCTGGTCGCGAGGCCGCGGGATCAAACCTGGAAGAGGGTAATGACTTTCTTCGGTGTAAAAATCCTTAGCAAGGCTTTCTTCGGAAGGAAAATAAAGCTGGTAGTCTCGCGTCGTAGATTATCGTCAAGTAAAGTGGTCTGATACAGAGCTCTCCGAGCAAAATTAAGCGGTCTTTCACGCTCAACATAGAATTGGACGGCGTGAACCACAGCAGTTAGCGTCCATAAAAAATTTCCCACACCATGGAGATGGACTTGTTTGAATTTTAATCGTTTTAAGAACTCATTATTTTCTTACATTGGATTAAAGTAAATCCTAATGGTTACTGCCGTTCTATAGTCGTGCTAACACGCTTAAATGGGAGCTTGCACTAAGTTATGCAGCTAGTCTATTCAACTGGCAGATCGAATAAAACTCATTTGTTAGGGCCAGGAGGACCATTTGGTATAACAACTGTTATGATGTTCTCTATGTTGTTACCATTTAAGGAAACAGATGTTACAACATACAGCGTGTCAACACACAACGCGGTGATATAACGAGCTCAAGGCAACAATAAATATAAACTGCTTTAACATCTGTAGTTTAAACAACTGTGATAACTTTGAAGGAATTTCAGACAATGAAAACCGAATTTAATATAAATATAGTGTGAACAATTTTTCACTCCCCGGATTAAACAATTGAAAATGTTAAATGATAAAGTCTCTCCGAGTGTGTGTCACTTTTGATGCCGTGTCTAATACTTCCGTCTTTGATGAATCTGCTACCGGCAGCTACAGTGGTAAACTACAGACTCTTTCTCTGCAAATATGCTTTGGGGGTGGGGGGGGGGGGGGGTTAGGTTACACAACACAGGTGAAGTTGGAGGCTGAATTTAATGGAGGCTAATCCATGAGCTCTTTGAAACAAATTGTTGCTACTTGAAGATGTAGGATTAAATAATTTCTGAATCTTAGGACTAGAGTGTTCACTATTCATGCATTACGTATATCTAGTAACTTCTGACTAATCGGCGACGCCGTGACTGAGTGGTTAGAATGTTCGCCTACCATCTAGGCGGCCCGGATTCGATCTCAGAGACCCGCGTGTGGTATTCGTTGTGGGCGAAGCAGCGTCTGGGTTTTCTCCGGGTTTTCTGGTTCCCCCGCCACTCATACCAATTGCTCCTTCACCTATGTCTCGGCTATATTTCATATCATCCTCTTCCTCACTCTCATAGCTGGTGCTTAGGACTTCACCCTGTCCGGTCCATAGGTTCCTGTGCTCCCCAACAGGCGTCTGACCCTAGGTACTGGTTTGTAAGTCCTACATAAGGGGAGGGTAATCAGGGAAAGAAGTAGTAGTTCTGATTAATCAACAAGTTTGCGATTTAAAATAATTGTTTGCGCAGTATTGATGAGAAGCATACGTTACCAGGAAACTCTGAAATGCTAAGTACAACATTTCCTGGAAGCTGCCACCAAGTACATATGTATAACTCGAGCAACATTAAACCCTAGATACCGGCTATAATCGTTGCAGTAAAACACTTTTGTAAGACATGAAAGACACCACTTTTTAAAAAAAAAAAAAAAACTTACTCTTTTATCAACAGTAGTCCCACTTAATTCATCACTTCCCCAAAGTTTGTACATTATCTGTTGCCAAATCTTGAACTTCTAATTCGCATCTGAAATATAGATTTTACTCTGTGAGTTGCTGTATTTCAGGAATTCTTTCCCTTTCTCATTTTTAGAACTTTATGTATGTTTGGAACTCTGCTGTTCCTGAAGCTACCGAATTCTAAGTACCAGAACCTTAAGCTAATATATTTCTAGTTGGCTGAGTTTACCGGAACACCTAATTACCTTAGTTTCTCTGATTTATACCTAACTTCTTTTCCTAACACAAATTTCCTTCCTAATGACTTCTATTTCCCTGCAAACACTGTAATTCGGGCTTCTTACATTATGCAATGCATTAATATACAGGCAATATTAATTGCAATTATTTATCTACCCTATAATATATTTTTAATGCTCTTGTCAATCAATAATTTAGGCACAAATTAGTGACAATGAAAATTAGGTATACTGCAACAAAATATACAAAACTGGAATCAAGCATGTGGTTTAATTTCTTACTTAATTTAACAACCTCCAAGGACGCCATTCACTATTTAGTTTAGATGCCACTTAATTTTTTCTGTAGAGTTAGTAGAGCTAGTATAAGAGTTAGGTTAAGAAGTTAGAAAACCCTACTAAACTGATTCCTGTCCAGCCAGTCCAATACTTTAGAGCTCTTCATGAACCAGGTTTGATAATTATTTTGTGCCTTCAATATACGTATATGGCCGAGTTACGTATTCCAGAGTTCAACTGGTGTTTTGCTCACATTCCATTCTGTTTTGGTATAACAAATGATTTGGTGTGTAATATTCTGTTCGAACGCCCAGCGTGATAAGAGGATTTGCTTGCTTTAATAGTGTTGTTGCTCCTCCATCGTAAGTTCGCGTGATTTCCGCTATGAAAAGCGATACAAGAGGGAATATTTTCTTAAACTTAAATTAGTTACAAAATAAAACCAGAATGCACGGTGTATAGACGCACTTCAGAATCATGGTTCGAAATATAAAAATCATAATATAATCATGTACTCATAAAATAAATGTGTTTCTTTTTCCCCTATGAGTTCCTATTGGCAAGTGTGCACAATCCTGCGAAGGTTTTTGAGTTGGTCAAACAACTCAGGAAGTAGAACGAGAGCAGTTTCAACAAAGTAATGTATGTATTTACGAATAGAAAAAATCTGATGTGTTGCACTCACATGACTTTCTCTACTCTTGTACTAACCATTCTAACAAACTCTTATACCTATATCTCCATGTTACTTAAGATAAACATTCGTACAGATTGTCTTATTGCTTATTTCCTTGTAGGTGCAAGGGGAATATTAGAATACAGCAGGCTTTGTGCGACAGTCAAATCTTTTTGACCTTTGAGATTCCGTTCTCTTTGCACGATTAACAAATAAAAAATGAACAACGTTGTTGTATTTCGCTGAAGTTCTAAGTTTTCCGAAATTCACACACATAACAAGGAGTATCTCCGAAATGGTTCACCCTACAAGAAAATTTATTGAAGACATAAATTGTGTATTTTAGCAAGATCTACATTTTTTGTATAGTATAATTTGGTCTATCTCTAACGGTTTACCAGTTGTGCAAAAGTCGTCCAAAGTAAATACGACTACAGGGCTATAGCCAGAAAATTCAAGATATACATTTATTTGCCATCAAAATATCTCAAACATATGACATTTTAATCAAAATCGTTAGCCATTTTCAAGAAAATCAAAATTTTCGAAAAATCTTCCATGTAAAGGGTAGTGTAGGGTGTAGCGGGATAAATCAAATCAATTGCTAAAGCAAATTCTTAAACAAAATATTCGCCAACCGATCATTCCGTGTGGCAGGTAGAGGCGTGTATCCGCTAGAATTTGCTCCAACTCAGGGTAAAACCATCATTAAGGTGACGACGCAGACAATGCTAAACAAAAGGCGAAAAATCCTTTTGTGCCTTTTGTTAGGCTAATAGGGACGCCATGTGCAGTGAGGCGGAATCCCCTTCTGGAACTCCCGCCACAACCAGGCATGCCTATAGGTGGAAATTCGGAAGCCGCGCGTACAATATGAATTTCCACCAATCACTGCAAACTGCGTGGACAGAAGGTAAGGGTATAGTCAGGGGAAATGGGAAAGTTATAAAACCGGCGAACACGCATTTTAAAACCCCAGTCATGTAGTACATCCCGACCCCAGACCTGTGATACGCCCAGTCATACAATACACCCCGAGCCCAGTCCTGTATTACACACCGAGAGCTCTACAACACACTCCGACATTATTACAACACCCCTGCAACATTAGATCAGCGCCGTCCAGTACCGCGAGGAAAAGTCAGTGACGAAGTCGATAACAAAGGGTATATGGTAGGAAGAGTAGCATTTACTGTGGACTGGAATAAAAGAGGTTTCACAATAATAACTGTGGTTATTATTTCTTCAACACCCACGAGATAAGATCTCAGCCGAGGCAATCTGTGTGAGACCTTTAGGACGACCAGCCGCAAATGACGCCATTCAACGTGGGGCTCGAAAGAACCACAACCAGCAGCAACGGACACCAACGCCAACAAGCGTGAAGGAAGACACCACATCAGGAACACACCACACAACAGAAGCGAGAACGTCCTGAACTTCCAGAGCTTCCAGAACGTGCAGAACCTCCAGAACTTGCAGAAGGCGCCGCAGTAAGTCAGAAACAAAATAAAAACTTTAAGTGAGTGTGTGTAGGAAAATTACATCTAGATATTCTCTTACAGGGTTAAAAAAAAAAAATATTGTAAATATAGAATTAAATACGAAGGGCTTCCATAAGAGGGATTTAAAATAAACAGCTGATAGGGTGAAGTTAAACAGTTTATGACTTTTTTATGACTTTGAGAAGCGGGAAGAATTACGGGAAACCCATTAGTATGGAATGCGAGAATCAATGTCCGCAGAAGGGCCCATTATGTATGAAAGTGAAAGGAACAACCCAAGTCAGGTAGATGTAGCGGGACTGCTTAGGCAATTAGCTGAAAATATTAATGGACTTAAAGGGGAACTGCAGGCCAATAGAGAGGAAATATCGAATAGTAATAAAGAAATTAAGAGGGAAATAGAAAATAGCAATAGGGAATTAGAACGTAAAGATACAAAATAAATTAGCGCAGCAACAGGAGGTACTGGAAGACATTAGAATAGGTCAAAATCAGATGCAGGAAGATTTCCTCTTAATCAGGGCTGAACTAAAAGGTACGCAGGCAGAAATAGAACATTTAACAGAGAAAGTGGAAGCTCTTCAATTAGATAACCTAGATATAAGAAAATACGTGAGTGATGGGCTGAGGAGAAATTGGATATCAATGGAGAACAAGATAGATAAAGATCTAGAATTAATCAGGAATGACATGGTTAGGGAAATAGAGTCAGTAAAAAGCAATATGGCGGAAACGCTGGCGCAAATGTCCGAAGCCCAGAGCTCCCATAGTGACAAGATTACTGAAACTGCACGTGACATTGCTGATATGAGGACGCAAATACAGCGGGCCTCTGTAATGAATGAACCAGTTCACATCAGCGCACGCACAGCCAGCTCACGTGCAGAATCAAATAACAGCCATAGCAATGTAAGAGGGACGCCGCTAACAGTGCCACGTGAGAGCGATATAAATGTTCCGTATGAAAGTGCAAACTACATGCAAAACATGCGTTTTCAGTTTTTAAACGAGATAGCTATCCCATCGTTTGATGACGCCCATGACAACGCCCAACAATATATTTTAGACCTAGAAACATATTTTGAGATGAAGTCTGTCCCCGACCAGTTCAAGTTAATGGTCATTAAAAAGGGTTTAGTGGGGAAATGCCTGAAATGGTTTAGGCTCACACTGGGCGACCGAGTCCCTTATGAGCAATTTAAAATGGCCTTCCTTGCCAGATACTGGAGCACCCAGAAACAGTGTAACGTAAGAATAAGGGTAAACAATGGCAGATATAATAGTCATAGTGGGGAGAGTATGGTGGACTATTTCCTTAAGCTTGTACAAGAGGCCAAGCTATTAGACCCACCAATCAGAGAGGAGGAATTTATAACCCTCATGGCGTCGCACTTCCCCGAGCACATTAGAAATCATTTAATTGTTGCCAAACTCCGCCACCTCAATGACGCGATTGAGTTGCCAACCGCCTTCCAAGGGGAGAGAACAGAGCGCGCACCTAACACTCAGAGGCAGCATCTCAGTGGGAGCGGGGCACGAACTGCCCCCAATTACCCGAACAGACGACACCAGCCCTACAATACAGGTGACCGGCGCCATGACGAAAGGCCCTGACATCCGTTCGGCGGAGGAAATCGCCGATACGACGGTCCGAACCACCATGCCCAAGTGAACCACACCAATGAGGGGAGAATGCATTTCATGCGTTATCGGTGGAACCATAACAATGACAGGCAACCAACAAGATGGCAGAACCGACGGAACGACGTTCGTCCAGACGCAGGCAACGCCTACCAACCAGACCGACGAGATGAGAGTGAAAGTCCGTTGACCTCGAGGGAAAGGGAACAGTGGCATGGTACAAGCCCATTCCAGGACGTAAGATTCAAGGCTCCCGTAAAATGTACCCAAGAAGCTGACCGGGGTTCTTTAAACTAATAAACGGGGACATAAATTCTCCGATATGCGCCCCGAATGATGATGAAATTAACAGAAATGAAAAGGAGAATGATATGGGTCTATCAAATGACAATAAGGACAGCGCAGAGCATCCCGAAGCTAAAAGGAATTTAACTAAAAATAGAATGTGTGACATTGTGGAGGCGCCTAGGATCGCAGTTACGATAGGAGGAATGGATTGTCACGCAATAGTGGATACCGGGTCTAATGTGACAGTCTGCAGTCAGGAATTATTTAACAATTTGAAATCGCGTGGGCTGAAACTACAAACACTGCCTGTCTCTAATGTATACTGTGTATTGGCCATCGGTAGAAGCAAAACGAGAATAACTCAACAAGTATTGATAGAGACCGAAATTAAAGGGGTGAAGTTGGATATTATTGCGCTAATTGTGCCAAGGTTGTCGACGGAATTAATTATCGGGTCAGATTTCTTAATGGCCACGCGGGCAAACATAGACTTCGGATGTCAAAGGATGCAGATCACCGCCCAAGAAAAGAGCTTTTCAGTTCCATTCACGCAAATGACAAGAGATGATAAAGAGAATTTCGGAGACGGAGAAAATATACAAAATGCAGAATTCTTTGTAGAAAGAATATCCATGAAGAATAAATCCGATGGGAATAACGAGTACGAAAAGGGAAATGAAGAGCTATGGATAGTTGATGATGATGATGATGATGATGATGATGATGATGATGATGATGATGATGATAATGATAAACACGAAAGTGAAAGTTATTCTCGCAAAAATCCGTTCGAGGAACAGGTGTTCAAACAGTATAGCATGCGAGTACAGGAAATACGAGCTCGAAATGAATGGGCAGACGGTAATGTACAGGCAATTAGCGGACAGCCGGAATACGAGGTATTTGACCTGGAAACCAGTTTATTGGGAAGGATATGCCCAGTAGCCAAAAATGTCCCGGCGTTGAATGAAAGTAAAAGTGCTAGTAAGACGACACACACTGAAGAAAATAAAAGCGATAATTTCCAATCCGTGTGAGATTGTGAACCAATTCGGGCCACTTGCATTTGAAATAAGGGAAATAAAAAGCCATAAGAACCTGGGCCGTTACCACCTTTCACTGCTAAGACCCTTCAGGGAATAGAAAATAAAAACCAAATCGCATGTGGAGCAAGGAAATGCACTAAATAAATAATTTTAAACAAAATTTATACCTCACGGGTAAGGTGGAAGATTGCATTAAACGTAGTAATTAGTAAATTGTAAATAGTAGATCCTGTAAATATGACGCAATCACGTGACACTGGAAAGCGAGGCCTCTCAAATAGGCTGTTTGGCAAAAGGAATTCCAAATGAATTGTAATAATAGAATTGCCTACTTTCGTCAGAACTAGTATACTGAAATATTGCCAGCAATAAGAATAAATGAATGACGACTCTGGTGACGTGATAACGGTAATTCATATATTAACACACAGTTGGTTCACACAGACCTTAATTTCCGAAATCTTCAAATACCAAGGACATGTAGCCAATGCCGTGTGAAAAGACCTAAAGATGTGAACCGAAGTAAAAGTGTCAAGGAAGTGATAGTTTATAAAAAAAAAAAAAAAAAAAAAAAATCCAGGTCACTTTCGTATGAAATATGTACGCCAATTGTACAGGTCATTCATGTAAAGTATGTATAAAATTCAAATGACTATTTATATATGTGTGTATTCCATGTAAGTGTGTTTCACATGAAATACGTAAAATTCGAAGAGCTATTTATGTATGTGTATATGTGTATTCAAAATATGTCATTCAAAAGGGTAATCTGTTATTTATATATGTGTGTATTCCATGTAAGTATGTTTCACATGAAATACGTAAAAATTCGAAGGGCTATTTATGTATGTGTATATGTGTATTCAAAATATGTCATTCAAAAGGGTAATCTGTTATTTATATATGTGTGTATTCCACGTGAGTATATGTCACATGAAAGATGTAAAATTCGAAGGGCTATTTATGTATGTGTATATGTGTATTCAAAAGATGTCATTCAAAAGGGTAACCTGTATAATATGTTCAGTATGTAAAATATGTAAAAAAAGGGAATACTCAAGTATCGAACCATATACCCATTGCGCCGTCGTATGATAAAAAAAAAAAAAAAAAAAAAAAAAAAAAAAAAAAAAAAAAAAAAAAAAAAAAACACTGACTCGCCGACAACCCGGAAAATGTAAAAAGAGAAAAGAAAGAAAATTTTAAAGTTCAGTGGGAGACGAGCTCTGAACAAATCAATTCCTACCGATGGTGGTAACTGATTTCTTCATAGCGGGGCATTTGTAGCGGGATAAATCAAATCAATTGCTAAAGCAAATTCTTAAACAAAATATTCGCCAACCGATCATTCCGTGTGGCAGGTAGAGGCGTGTATCCGCTAGAATTTGCTCCAACTCAGGGTAAAACCATCATTAAGGTGACGACGCAGACAATGCTAAACAAAAGGCGAAAAATCCTTTTGTGCCTTTTGTTAGGCTAATAGGGACGCCATGTGCAGTGAGGCGGAATCCCCTTCTGGAACTCCCGCCACAACCAGGCATGCCTATAGGTGGAAATTCGGAAGCCGCGCGTACAATATGAATTTCCACCAATCACTGCAAACTGCGTGGACAGAAGGTAAGGGTATAGTCAGGGGAAATGGGAAAGTTATAAAACCGGCGAACACGCATTTTAAAACCCCAGTCATCCCGACATCCCGACCCCAGACCTGTGATACGCCCAGTCATACAATACACCCCGAGCCCAGTCCTGTGATACACCCAGTCAGTCATACAATACACCCCGAGCCCAGTCCTGTAATACACCCCGCGAGTCCTACAACACACACCGAGAGCCCTACAACACACTCCGACATTATTACAACACCCCTGCAACATTAGATCAGCGCCGTCCAGTACCGCGAGGAAAAGTCAGTGACGAAGTCGATAACAAAGGGTATATGGTAGGAAGAGTAGCATTTACTGTGGACTGGAATAAAAAAGGTTTCACAATAATAACTGTGGTTATTATTTCTTCAACACCCACGAGATAAGATCTCAGCCGAGGCAATCTGTGTGAGACCTTTAGGACGACCAGCCGCAAGGGTGGGGCTATTTTCTTCAAAATCTTTGTGTCGCATCCTTGAAAGACATTAAACTTAAATACCAAGTTTGGCTTTTAACCGACTTTTCATTTTTGAGTTATGCTGTCCACAGACTGACACACACAGACACGCACACACGGACTTTTTCTAAAAATGCTTTTTTTTGGATTCAGGGGGCCTCAAAACATATATTTCCGGTGAAATCTCGACATCGAATTTTTGGGTGGAATACAATACTTTCCCTACTTACCAGTAGAGAAAGTAAAAAATGAATGTTAGTTCAAGGGTAAACGGGGATCCAGCCCGCGACCTCCCGAATGCGAGTCCCGGTGGTGCAGCGATAACATGGGAGCTGAAAGCAATGAAGTTTTTGGGCGTAACTATCCCTAGCATGGCTTCCTTCGGTGGTTCCATGTCGTAAATTTATGGCGCAGAAAATAACCTCAAGCCTGAGAAAGAGGCTCTGAGCAAAACTAAGCTATCTTCCACCCAATATACAATATGACGCTGACAGTTATAAGAGCCAAAGAGCGACCATAAACAAATACAAAACAAGAAAGGAACGGATAAAAGCAATTAATGAAAGTAAACTAAATTGATAGAAATACAAACGAAGATATTAGGCACAAATGCAGAGTAAATTATTGTAAAATAGAAGAGAATGGAATTATCGTATTTCAAGGAGGACATGTAACAGAATTGCAAGGATATCCAGATATTGACACGATAGACTTACGCGTCTACACCAAATTGTCACGTAGGCACCACCGTGACATTGTAACGGCGCTTACTCCAAGCTCAAGAGTGAACGCTGGCTATCTCCACCAGATTTTAACGTTAAAAATAGACGCTGGGCGTCATCAGAAATAGTGACTTACCGTGATTGGAAGGAGCGTCCAGGAGGGTTAGCTCAGGGTACTAGTTTCTAAGGGAGGCTGGAAATGCGAAAGATTAATCCTAGAAGTCGATTCTGATATAAGGAAGGTTTAATTTATGAAAATCCTGCCTCTGGCGCGGGACACCCGGGTTCGATCCTCGATACCACCATGGGATTTTTCCCCGCTCGTAGGTTTGGTCTGGGGTGCACTCAGCCTCGTTAGGTCCCTGAGCGGCCAACCGAGTAGCTACTTGATTGAAAAGTAGCAGTCCCTGGTCGATAAGACCACATAACCAGCCGGGAGGGACCAGGGCACTGACCATGTGCCACCTCCAGTACTGCACCACACTCGTGACGCCTGTGGTGGGTGTAGGTGGGCAATGCAGCGGTCGGGTGGTAGGTCTTGGCCCGGATGAACTGTTGTACCATGGAAGACAAAATGTAAATAAAATTGTTTTAAATTATACTGAGAAGCAAAGAAAATAGTGGTTAGTGTTAGCTGGTTTCGTTATCTTAGCGGAGAGTCCTGGCGATCCAAGTACTAGTTTGAAAGGGTACTCCAAAGAGCAAAGTGTTGCAAATTCGTTCTAGTACGCGGAATTCACTACTCGCTTACAAAGTAGCTTAGCCAAGCATTTGTCAGCACGCGTCAGCTAAGCTGACTGCACGTATATGACTGGAGCATTACTTAAACGTCTGTTCCTGCAACATGAACTTGCAGGAAATAACTTGTACGTATGCGAATAGGACATCGCATGTCGGGCCTTTAAGAAATTATGTCCAGAGTATCTGAATTCTAAAAATGCATATCTAACATAACTTACAAAAATATGATATTGTGAAGGGTAGAGAAGCCTAAGAAGACCAGGTAAAACTGCAGCTCTTCTTATTCTTATTCTAGCAGCAGGTTCTCAACGTAAGAATAGGTAGAAAAAGTTGAAAATGCTAACATGACATATGTGGTTGCCATCATGCAATTTGCATTAAAGCACTGAAGCAATACGCGTTTCAACTACATTAGGATATGAAATGTGATAAAGTTTTCCATATCTGGCACTGTTGATTTCCTCTCCAATCTTTTCATAAGTACGTTCAGCTGCCGTCTGCTAAAGTGGTAAACTATGCATCTTTCTCTCAGAGTATGCATCGGTTACGTGACTGTAGAAAACACCAATTTAGTTGGTCGATAAGTTGAGTGGAGGTTAATAATGAACTATTTGAAGTAAGTTATTCCTTGGGGATGGAGATTTAAACTGTTAATGAATATTATCATTGGAAAGTCTAACTCTCGGAGGCCGACGTTTGACACATCAATAACTTTGTTTAAAACAACTGCTTACGTAATAGTAACAACGAGAAGCGCAAGTTTTGTGGTTCGCTAAAATACTAATCGGAGAATTCTTTTCCGGTGACCGCTCGTGCGCGATCTTTGGACGCTAAGATCTGCGAATAATCGATCACAGTAAAACGTTTCTGTAAAATACGCATTTCAGAAGTGCACGCTCTTTTATCTTCATGACTACCAAAGTTTCTACATTATGTTGTCAAATTCTTATTCGCAAATGAAACACAATTTTTCCGCTCTGGATTGCTCCTTTTGCCTTTCTAATTTTCAGAACTTTGTGTACGTGCACGTTTGTAAGCAATTCTGATGTCTGGACGTATTACCTTCCAGGGAGGGGAAACTTGAGCTAACAAATATCTTGCTGACTGCTTTCATAGGAATGTCTTAATTGTCTTAGCTACACTGACTTTCCTTATCACAGAACATAGCTAACACCATTCTCCCGGACAAAATTGGAACTTGCGCTTCTTACATTATACATTGCTTTTAACGCATAGAAATTATTTATTGCAATTATTTATCCTTACCGTTTCTTCATACGATTATTCACCTTAGCAGACCATAATTCCGGTATTAGTTATTCAACGCTCGAATAATCCAGTAAGTAAATGACCATGTCTCACGAGTGCATTTGAGGCAGAAGTTATGACAAATACTACAGGGGGAGTTCGGTACCTTGGCCATGTGGCCTTTTGTACATGTTCCCTTTTGTACATGTAGCAGATTGAAGCTCCTTGGTAGCGTCTAGTACCGGTAGCCTCCGCCGTCGGAGGTTGGCACATCCACTCTGGGAGGCTCGAAAGTCGGGGGGCGCATCAAAGAGGGACGGAGGTTTATAAAAATCATCCTTTTTCCCTGGCATGCAACACCCGAGACTCTCAACGCGGGTGAATCTGAAGGAATCTAGCGGATGAACGGTGAAGTGAAACGAGAAATGGGGATGGGGGATATTTGGAGGATATAATAAACATTCCCAGCATTTGCTTAGGGACCCGGGAAACCCCCGAAAAAGACGGATCGGCAAGATGGACTACGGGAATATGAAGTAGAAACTCTACTATAGTTGAGTATATTCGTTGCTGCTTCTCGAATGAGCTGTTAGATAGACTAAATTCTAAATTATAATTACAGTAAGTAATATCCAGATAGTCCTAGAACTGATCCAGAAACATACATAGCCCTCGTGAGAATTATGGATTCATTTTCATTCTTTCTGCCCAACATATATTCTTACGGCTGGATTAACTTTTCTCGTTAGGTGCTTGCAACTCCATGAAATTATTCTACCTCACACAGTCTACTTAAATTATTCAGTACGAAATCAACTGTCAGGGCCATTTAAGTTTACAAACTTTTCTTTAGAATAATATAGCATTATCCCTTGTAAAGCTGAAAGGAATGGAATTTTAAATTTACGCCAAACAAATTTCGCGTTTCTCTCTTGTCAGAGAAAGCTGCTATTAGAGAAAATGAGTTTAGAACGGCTGGTGGAAGTTTGTATTGGTGCTAACGCCAAATATTTCGTTAGTATTTTCTCCTTCCGGAGAAATATACAAACTTGCTTTTTTATGTGAAATATATAAAATTTAAGTTTCCAACGTGTTTCTTCTTGTTGGGACAGGAGAAGGAATGAGATGAAAGTTATTTCTTTACGTTTCAGCTGGCTTTGCGATCAGAAAGGAGGGTGAAGGGATATCCTACGTCACTGGGTGTGATCATAAGTCAAGTTATGGGCAAATTTCCTCTTGGCTCGTTGCTTTTTAAACCTTGGTGCTAAATTACGGCTCCCCTTTTCTTCCTCTCAGGCTTGTTTGTTTTCCATCCAGCAAAGTGTTTACCCATGCATTTCGCCTCTTGACTTTCACCCCGACGCAAATGCTTATGCCGTTATTCTATAGACAAATAACACACACAGGAATGTAGGTATTCATGGCGAAAACAAAGGTTTTACATGCAGTGTAAAAGTTATGTAATTCATTTTACATAATTTATTCTAATTAGCAGGTTGAACCAAAATACGTTAGGATATTTCCATTAATAGTGCACCAATATTAAATGTATTCCTTCTTCTTGCTAACAAGGTTTAGGCCTTTCTGACCTTTTCCTAGGTTAAGTTAATTGATCGCTCTATCATTTCTGTTGTTGTCCAGTGTTTCTCCGTCTGGATGGTTTGTAAAATAAAGCTTACCGTGGATATCTCAGAAGAAAGATCCCTAGAACATGATCTTTCCTCTGTTTCTGGTATCGTTGAATCTCGTCAGTTATATTATCTCCTATGAGTTGTGCTCTTGTGTCATTATTTGTCATTCTATCTGATCTTATTACTCCTAACAGTGATCTTGAGAATCTCATTTGGGCTGCTTCTAATCTAGATTTTTCTCTACATCGTAGTACCCAAGTTTTACAAGAATGCTTCAGTGCTGGTTTTGACACAATATTGAACAGCCTTTTACCGAAATGTCTTTTTATACATCCATTTAATTTGTTATAGGTTTGTATGTTTATCACAATATCTGCTTTGGTGTTCCAAATCGTTATTTTAGAGCCTAAATATTTAAATGTTGGTACTTATTCAATAGTATCTTCCTCGAATTTTTTCTTCTTTTTTGTTCTCTTGCTATTATTTTCATTGAAGTTGTTTTCTTTCCAGAAATGTTCACGTTATGTTTTTGCCTGCTTCATTTACATATTTGACTGCTTTCTGTAATTCTCTTTCATTCTCCGCTAGCAATACCTGGTTATCTGCAAATATAGTGTCTACGAGTGTCTCGTATGTTCATATTGCTCAAGAGTATAATGTATTCATTTTATCATTTAATTAAAGTTATATTAATAGCTTAAAAATCGGTGAAGGTTAAGTAATTTTCAAGGGTTTAGATATGTTACAGTTGTATTCAGGTTGCTTATGTTGGAGCTTACTGAACTCTAATGCCTTTGTTGCAGTTCATGCTGATCCGGCAGAGGCTTTTTGGATTTTCTCTTCGTCTGAGTGCATGAATCTAAAGGTAAGTCTCCAATAATGACGTACTTGCTGGTGTGCATTTTCTTCTGGGGATCTGCAAACCCTTACCTTTACTTGGGTCTGCTCGTTGCATTTTGTTGTATGTTTAATATGAAAAATATCTGAGCTTTTTTAGGTATGCGGAGCCACAAACCGTGATTAGGAAATATTTGAGTTTTTGCTGGGTAACCTTTCATGCGTGCTATTTGTTGTTTCATTCTTTATATCATTATTTGACGTTTATACATAACCAGGCGAACTGAAGTCAATAATTAACAGCGACTGGATTGTTAAACTAGACGTGTGTACCAAGAAGTTATACCGAGTAAAAGCTAAAATGAAGCTGACAACATTGCCCACTGTCGGACGCACTATTCTTACTAAATACATGATTAACATGCCAAACTAAGCGCGGGAATGTGTCCTTCATACAGATGTCGCTAGCGCGGAAATTGTTTTGTCCGAATTTACCTCATATGTCTGAATTTACCCCAGTTGACGGTACGTAATAAATTGTTACGGTTTTGTTGTAACTTCAATGTAAATATTTTTAGAGACAACCGTGTTATTTTGCAGGGGATAAATATGGAAAGACGGGTGGATACAACTCGTAGCCGAAGAGGAGGCAATGTACCTAAGACAGGGCTGGCAAGATAAGCACTGGAAGTGTGAAATGCTGTACCCCTTCTATCACTGTATCCCTGGCATGCATTTTCAGGACAATAACGTCTCATATCAGCAGGCGCGGGCAGTGTTTTATAACTGATTATACACCAATTTACTATTATTTCGCTATATAAATAAACAAGATGAGAAGCGATCGTAGCGCTCGACCACCAGGGTCAATACGCTCATCACTTTGCCAAATAGTACAAATGCACTAGAATGCTTTATATTCTGCTTATCTTCACTTACAGCGCAGATCTGATCGCTTTGATGTTTAGATTTACTCTGTTAAACGTATACTGAATAATAACAATAATGATGGTGGTGATGATGATGATGACGACGAGGACACGACGAGGACGACGACATTCATAAGAAACGAATTACGTGAATTTGGAATCCGTTGTCGTTGGCTTGAGAACTGCCTACTTTACCACTGAGTAACGCTTCTACACGGGAAAGCAAGTACGAGAACACGCATATGTGTAATCTAATATCCTATACGAGGAAGCATTTTGGTTAATTAGTATACAGAATAAACTGGGTCACTTTAGTGCATGCTTGTATGTAGCAACAAATGAGATTTGACCCAACATATCACAGAAGGAAGATAAAACGTTTGGTTTCGTGATATACACAGGTTTATTCCGCATACTGTCCTACATTTACATTTTTTCCCTTCCGAATAAGAGGGAAAAAATCAGCGAAAATATATTCTTATTTTTTCGTAACAAAACCTTCTAGAGCCCCTATCATGCACGAAATCTCCAACCCAGGGCAATTTGCACCCTAGTGTTAGTCGGGCAAAAGAAAATTACATCGATAACATGGGGATAACACGCAAGTCAGAACATTCCACTACCAGTGTGTAATTCTTGGCGGTTTCACACCCAGGACCACCACTAGCGCACCTTTTCTTACGATAAATGTAATGATTGCTCTAGTTAACTTGTAAGCACCAGTTATCGTCCTTACTAATGATTGAAAAGATAGCGTTAAGTATGTGCAAAGGACCTGATGGTGAAGGATTGTAAGGTGACAAAATTGCTCTCGCAGTGATAAAGAAAATATATGCTATGGAGATATTTTCTGGAGAATTAGAACAATTATTCTTTGTAAAAATATCTCGTTACATTTACATGACTTTCTCTACCTATACTGAGCGGGATGGCTCAGGCGGTTTCGTCTGTGGCCCGCATTTGGGAGGTCGCGTATTCGATCCCAGCCGCCGGCCTACCTGACCCAAGGCTTCTTTTAGTTGCCAGGCTAGGTTTATTACGTCCTCCGAATTTCCTGTCCCTCCGTTTTGCCTCACTTCTCATTTCCTTTCACCTTTCTTCCGCCGTTTGCGTAGTATGTGTCGTAGGTGTAGACCCCGGTGCTGTGTGGCAGAGAATGCGCTCTGTAAACCCTCGTCCTTCCGCGGGAGATCACCGACCACCGAACTTGCCTCTGCGGGATGTCGAAGACCCGAGTGGGCGGGACGCCGCCTGGGATTTTCAATCTGGAAATGCTAGGGACCCTGTCCTCTGCTCTGCCTTGACTCCTTGGGTCGGACGCCCTCTGTGTCCTCTTGCCTCTCCGTTGTCTGGTAGATTTCCCGCAAGGATCGGAGGTACAAGACATCTTGAAGGTCGGTGTGCCCAATCCCCTCCGTGACGTCATATCCTGTCCTATCCTCTACCATTCTTCAACAAACTATTCTTACAAAAGCTTACCCTTCTATCTACTTCATGTTAAACGATATAAATATTTGAAATCAAAAACAATTTTATTCTATTGCATATTTCCGTCTAGGTACAATGGGAATATAGGAACATAATTAGCTTAAGCGACATTCAAATATTTTAAGAACGGTCACTACGTCCGTTCTGTATATATGGCCAAGAGAAGTGAATCAAGACTCCACATTTAGAAAATAATAAATATTTTAAAGTGCAAACATATAAGAGGGAGTATCTCTGAAATGGCTCACTCCACAAAAAAGGAAGTATTTGAAATAAACTGTATGAGTTAATAAGATACACCTCTTTGTAGTACGATTTTGTCTATATCTTACACTTTAGCAGAGGACATTCCCAGAAAATTCAAGATGTACATTTCATAATGAAAATACCTTAAACATTTTAATATCTAAAGTAAAGTAAAGTCTTTGTTTCTTAAAGTGCGTATAAAATTCATGAATGAATTAAAAAACAATGGAAACTTAAAAACAATTACGCAACTCAATTGTAGAAACAGTGATTGACAGTAACTATTAACTGCATGCCTTTAATCAAGACTCTGATGTGTTCTTTCACATGGCTTTCTCTACTCTTGTACTAATCATTCTTACAAACTCTTATTCCTAATTATATTCTTCGTGTTAGTTAAGATAAACATGTGTACAAATTATCTTATTGCTTATTTCCTTGTAGGTGGAAGAGGAATATTAGAATACAGTAGGCTTTGTGCGATAGTCAAATCTTTTAAAGCTTTGAGTTTCCGTTCTCTTAGCACACTTAACATATAAAAAAGTGAACAACGATGTTCCATTTCACAAAAGTTTTAAGGTTTCCGAAACTCACACACATAACATGGAATATCTCCAAAATGATTCGCCCTACAAGAAAATTTATTTAGACATAAAATGTGTATTTTAGCAAGATCTACATTTCTGTGTTCTATGATTTGGTCTATCTCTAACAGTTTACCAGTTATGCAAAAGTCGTCCGGAGTAAATACGACTACAGGGGCTATAGCCATATAATTCAAGATATACATTTCATTTGTCATAAAAATATCTCAAACACATGACGATTTTAATCAAAATCGTTAGAGCCATTTTCTAGAAAATAAAAGTTTTCAAAAAAATGTTCCATGACACACAGCCACACACACGGACCTTTTTCTAAAAATGCTTTTTTTTTTTTTTTTTTTTTATTTTTTATTTATTCAGTGGGTCTCAAAACACATATTTATCTCGACATCGAATTTTTGGGTGGAATACCCTTCTGCTGAGGCTGGGCCAGGGTGATCTTGGCAAAACCACTGCCTTTCTGCTGTAGCTGGGCCAAGGTGATCTTGGCAAAACCACTGCCTTTCTGCTGTAGCTGGGCCAAGGTGATCTTGGCAAAACCACTGCCTTTCTGCTGTAGCTGGGCCAAGGTGATCTTGGCAAAACCACTGCCTTTCTGCTGTAGCTGGGCCAAGGTGATCTTGGCAAAACCACTGCCTTTCTGCTGTAGCTGGGCCAAGGTGATCTTGGCAAAACCACTGCCTTTCTGCTGTAGCTGGGCCAAGGTGATCTTGGCAAAACCACTGCCTTTCTGCTGTAGCTGGGCCAAGGTGATCTTGGCAAAACCACTGCCTTTCTGCTGTAGCTGGGCCAAGGTGATCTTGGCAAAACCACTGCCTTTCTGCTGTAGCTGGGCCAAGGTGATCTTGGCAAAACCACTGCCTTTCTGCTGTAGCTGGGCCAAGGTGATCTTGGCAAAACCACTGCCTTTCTGCTGTAGCTGGGCCAAGGTGATCTTGGCAAAACCACTGCCTTTCTGCTGTAGCTGGGCCAAGGTGATCTTGGCAAAACCACTGCCTTTCTGCTGTAGCTGGGCCAAGGTGATCTTCGCAAAACCACTGCCTTTCTGCTGAAGCTGGGCCAGGGTGATCTTGGCAAAACCACTGCCTTTCTGCTGAAGCTGGGCCAGGGTGATCTTGGCAAAACCACTGCCTTTCTGCTGTAGCTGGGCTAGGGTGATCTTGGCAAAACCACTGCCTTTCTGCTGTAGCTGGGCCAAGGTGATCTTGGCAAAACCACTGCCTTTCTGCTGAAGCTGGGCCAGGGTGATCTTGGCAAAACCACTGCCTTTCTGCTGAAGCTGGGCCAGGGTGATCTTGGCAAAACCACTGCCTTTCTGCTGTAGCTGGGCTAGGGTGATCTTGGCAAAACCACTGCCTTTCTGCTGTAGCTGGGCCAAGGTGATCTTGGCAAAACCACTGCCTTTCTGCTGTAGCTGGGCTAGGGTGATCTTGGCAAAACCACTGCCTTTCTGCTGAAGCTGGGCCAGAGTGATCTTGGCAAAACCACTGCCTTTCTGCTGAAGCTGGGCCAAGGTGATCTTGGCAAAACCACTGCCCTTCTGCTGAAGCTGGGCCAGGGTGATCTTGGCAAAACCACTGCCTTTCTGCTGTAGCTGGGCTAGGGTGATCTTGGCAAAACCAGTACTTACCAGTAGAGAAACTAATATACTGAATATAACAAGTGTTTAATCTTTTTTTAAACTAAGAGATCAAATTTGTTGATTTGCATTATATATTTTGCAACGCTGCGTGGAGTTGAGACAAATAACTTGTCCTACGTTATTATTCACGTTCTCCGGAGCGAGTGATACTACAACTGTCTGGGCCGAAGGTAGGCCATGGCCATCTCCAAATATTTTCTGTGGTTTCCCTCACTTGCCAAGGTAAATACCGGATTAGATATTTAATATCAGGACCCAAAGCTCCACCTTAAGTCTAAAACAATAGTATAAATAGCAAATAGATGGTAATAGTGAATGTTATGCCATCTATCCACAAATAATGTAAGCAGATAGACTGGATGACACCCTAATGCCATCGGCCGTCACAGTCCCTCTTTGACGAAGCAAGATGGTATGGTGTAGGAATGAGACTTAGAAGGCACACTGTCCGCCATACACTGTTCTATGAATATCTTCTAACAGACCCGTCGCGATGTTTAACTGACGCAAAGAAATAGAAAGGGAGAGAAGAGGGGAACAGAGACACTAGTAGCTGAAATCAGAATTTAAACAAAACAACAATGTTGAATTGAGGAGAAATTGGGTGCTTATGAAAGAAAGCGAAGGTAGCAAAAAGTATAGACAAGCCCTTTTCACTTTCTCTACTGGTACATAAGTAGGGGAAGTATTGTATTCCACCCAAAAATTCGATGTCGAGATTTCACCGGAAATATGTTTTGAGGCCCCCTGAATCCAAAAAAAAAGCATTTCTAGAAAAAGGTCCGTGTGTGTTTGTCAGTCTGTGGAGAGCATAACTCAAAAACGAAAATTCGGTTAAAAACCAAAGTTGGTATTTAAGTTTAATGTCTTTCAAGGATGCGACACGAAGATTTTGAAGAAAATAGTCCCACCCTAAACTACCCTTTACCTGGAAAATTTTTCGAAAATTTTGATTTTCTTGAAAATGGCTCTAACGAATTTTGACTAAAATGTCATATGTTTGAGATATTTTGATGAAAAATGAAACGTATATCTTGAATTTTCTGGCTATAGCCCCTGTAATCGTATTTATTCTGGACGACTTTTGCATAACTGGTAAATCGTTAGAGATAGACCAAATCGTACTATACAAAAAATGTAGATCTTGCTAAAATACACTATGTCTGAATGAATTTTCTAGTAGGGTGAACCATTTCGGAGATATTCCTTGTTATGTGTGAGAGTTTCGGAAAACTTGAACTTTCGTGAAATGGATCATCGTTGTTCATTTTTTTACATGTTAAGTGTGCAAAGACAACAGAATCTCAAAGCTTTAAAAGATTTGACTATCGCACAAAGCCTGTTGTATTCTAATATTCCCCTTGCACCTACACGGAAATAAGCAATAAGATAAGTTGTACAAATGTTTATCTTAACTAACACGAAGAAGATATAGGAATAAGAGTTTGTAAAAATGGTTAGTACAAGAGTAGAGAAGGTCATGTGAGTGCAACACATCAGATTTTTCTGTAATATAATAAAACACCTTAATCGATTCATGATTGAGCTTTGTAGTATCTATGGGCATAGATTATTAAAAGTGGCATTTAAAATATTAAAATCCTTCCAATTTATATCCCCAGTAACGAAAGTTAAATAAGTAGAGTAACATTCGATATGAAATTAAGAGAAAAAATGTAATGTGTTGCACTCATATGACTATCTCAACTCTTGTACTAACCATTCTTACAAACTCTTATTCCTGTATCTTCTTCGTGTTAAGATAAACATTTGTACAAATTATCGTATTGCTTATTTCCTTGTAGGTACAAGGGGAATATTAGTATACAGTAGGCTTTGAGCGATAGTCAAATCTTTTAAAGCTTTGAGATTCCATTCTCTGTGCACACTTAACATGCAAAACAAATGAACAGCGATGTTCCATTTCACGAAAGTTTTAAGCTTTCCGAAACTCACACACATAACAAGGAATATATCCGAAATGGTTCACCCTACAAGAAAATTTATTTAGACATAAATTGTGTATTTTAGCAAGATCTACAGTTTATTGTATAGTATAATTTGATCTATCTCTAATGGTTTACCGATTATGTAAAAGTCGTCCAGAGTAAATACGACTACAGAGGCTATAGCCAGAAAATTCAAGATATACATTTCATTTGTCATCAAAATATTTCATACATATGACATTTTAATCAAAATCGTTAGCCATTTTCAAGAAAATCAACATTTTCGAAAAATCTTCCATGTGAAGGGTAGTTTAGGGTGGGGTTATTTTCTTCAAAATCTTCGTGTCGCATCCTTGAAAGACATTAAACTTAAATACCAACTTTGGTTTCTAACGAACTCTTCGTGTTTGAGTCATGCTGTCCACAGGTTGACAGACACTGAGACTGACAGTTTTTCTAAAAATACTTTTTTTTTTTTTTTGATTCAGGGGGTCCTAAAACACATTTCCGATAAAATTTTGACATCGAATTTTTGGGTGGAATATAATACTTCCCCTACTTAACAGTAGAGAAAGTAAAAAGTTGGCAGAATTTAATAAAATTACAGAAGGTGGGCATATAATACCACCCTTCGTAACGCTGGGTTTCAGGCAGTATTTATTAAAATATATGTACATAGACCCTTAACATACTGTTTATAAATTCAATGACAATGAAGACTTCATAGATCATTACAAAATTTCAGTATATACGGTTTATTTGTCATGTAGTTCTCCTAAACATGTAATACTTTAATCTATGTAACTTTTCCAGAAAATAAAGTCTCGAATTTTTTTTTGTATTTAAGATTGTTTGAAACGATGGGAATTTCGTGGCAACATAGGCTTTACTTCTTTGAAGGTATATCGGGCTTAAAGCTTCCTGTTGGGGATTAAGGGGTGTGTTTTTTCAGTGAAATACTAATATTAAATATTTGAATGAATTACAAACCGTTCTATGTTTACTCTTTGGCCAAAGTCCTGGCTATTCCAACTATTGAAGATAGCAACGAAATCCTGTGCTAATCGACATATACTTTACATCCAAGTAACCAATTTCGAAATAATATCTAGTGAATATCCTAGCGTTTCTCCAGAGATAGCACCCCAGAGATAGCTGACGGATTAAGATCTCCAAGCCTTGCACAGCGACCGGGCTATGAAATATATAACACAGTCCTCTGGGACAGACTCTTTCCGGTTGCTTCTCTGTCTCTCTCTCTCTGGCCCACCCAGAGAAGAGGTAAATTATTACAGCTACACCTGCGCTACAGAACAGATTTCTCCGGAAAGCAACTCTCCAGCATGGTGTCTATTAATTACGTGGAAAGGCCTTGACGCCACGGCAGAAGTTCCAGACGTAATGTGCACAACTTGATAAAATAATACAGCTACATCAGAGGTTCGTGGTCATAGCGCATAAATTACACGAAAAGGAGCTTTATTCGAGTATACCACTAGCATTTTAGGAAATAATTTATTTTAAATTATCTCGAAGGCTACAGAAAAATATAGCTATAACGTGATAACCGAAGAAAGGAGATTGTGTTGAAATAGTACTCTTATCAAATTACTCAAATACTTTAAGAAATATATTTGAGTATTGAAAGTTAATGAAGTCTTAGAAAATATAATTGTAGTAGAATGCCATATTTCTGACTAAAGCAACCACATACAAGTTAAGAAAGAAATTGTTATATTTATGGGCATGGGCAGTTCAAACATCTGCAGCATATTAAGCTCTTTGATGCCGGATCTCTCTGCTATGTTAGTAAATAATGGCAGAAACTGCTGAATACTTCGCGCTAGGAAGTAGTTATCCAGAAATTATGTAAAGTGATGTGTGTAGGAACAGAGAAGGGACACAGTGACCCACTGCGACCCCGACATGGGCTATCACCACCCAGGGCGAAGGGATGAGGCAAAGTGAAACCGGAGGCTTGTCGGAGAGTGAAGTCCAGAGACGCACTGTAATAGTTACAAATAATGACACTTGGCGTACGGTCGAAGTGTTTCCTCTACCCAGGGAGAGAGCGACGAAGTGACTCTTGCGGCCTGGCAATTTCTAGGAGGCACCAGAGAAGGAGGGTTTCCAGAACTCAAGCATCGTGCCATCTGTCCGTATTCACTGGAACGTACCGCGTAACTAACCAAACCTGAAAAATGACAGGGAGGGGAATGAGAAAGGAAGGGAAAGGAATCCGTGGAGAAGAGAATGCACCTCAGCACTCGCCTGGTTTCAAGGCGAAACCACTCAAAAACCCAAGTCAGAGTGGTAGGTCGATGGGGATCAAACATGTGACCTCCGAACGCGAGGCGCACACGTTTTCGCGACGCCAGCTGTCTTGATAATTATGCAGAAATAACTAAAACTTTCCGAGGAACTCGACCCTTAGGAGAATATAATAAAAGCTTGATTCAAAAAATTTAAATGTTTTTGAAAAGACAGATCTATGGCTATGAAGGCAGAAGGGAGGGCGCAAAATACTTGCGTCTTTAATACCTGCTTTAACAGTCGATTCAAATCAAAATTCCACAATTCTTATGTATTACCATGAGAGCAATCATGGTGAAAAATGGCTTCATCTGTATTTACATTTACATATGTTGTAAAGATGTATAACTTTGCTTCACCTTAAATTCAGTATAAATTGTGCGAAAGCATGGTTAACGTCTGAGAAAAAACATATCACCTTATCCCCCATTCCATAAGTGCTCTGCGAAAAGTAGGAGGTGCTAGTAGAGTTCGCATTTAGTGTTTGTTCAATGGAGTTCCTCTTTTAACAATGTAGCGCACCTGTTATACAGACAGATGCACTTCAACTTCACGAGAATTAGATGATAGTGATTGCTTGCGTGCGTTAACCAGACTTTGCACAGAGCTGAAATAATGTGGAGGGCTTAACTGATATTCCCGTTACTCAAGAAATCGAAGACACTTTGGACAGCACCTATCCGAGCAAGGGGATAACTACTCTTAGAAAGTAATCTCAAAAATTAGATTGTAGTGCTTACGATTTCGTTAAATAAAATATGTGGTAGTCCAAATACAGAATTAACAAAAATTCTGAGTTTTTCTAGACAGAAGACAGTAAAATTGTGAAGAGAAGCCCAAAGCCTCCACTAAAACCAACAATTAAAAATAAAATGTTTGTAAAGATCGCTAATTTTACTTTGGATATCATTCGCCAGGAAATTTACAAACTGTTTTAAAAGGAATCGCTCCTCCATTATAAGAATTACCTGTTCATTTACAGGTGGAAATAAATTTTGTATGCAGAAGATCCAAGCTGGGAATGGCAACCCGCTTGATTTAAATACCGGACGCTAGATAAGAGCACAGTCATCATTGGTTCACCGCGAATAGTTTCATGATTCAAGGAATCTCAACGTGACGCTTTTTATATCCAAGTGTGAGCCAAACTATTCCAGAAAGTGTCACTACATGTTAGAGGCCTATACAGGCCACCATTCTTCGGACCGGCCTGGCCCGGCTCGGCCCGATTGTGTAATTTTATTACTACTACTTCTACTGCTACTGCCACTACTGCGGTGGCGGTGGCGGTGGCGGTGGTTATATTGTTATTTGAAACGTTATAATAATAATAATAATAATAATAATAATAATAATAATAATAATAATAATAATAATGATGATGATGATGATGATGATGATGATGATAATAATTAAATACAATTCCTAGTAAAGAAATGGTGCGATATTGTGCTATTCTCGGGAATTCGCCATTGGCAATTAAAACATACAATACATGGTTTTGTGTTTCTTAATTTTCAAGCCCGGGCCCGACCCCGAGTCCGAGTGTGACAAACAAGCTCGAGAACTTGGCCCGAGACCGTGCAAACCTCTACTATATATAGAGATATACACGTGCACGCGCGAGAGAGAAGTCAAAGCGTGGCCAGCTGGCACCAGAATGTGCTCCATTTAGAATCGTCAAGGACCTCGACCTTGCTAACGCACATCGTCGCACATATCTGATCGCCCTACGGGTCTGCATCTCTTACCTCCCTCTCAGGAGTCAGGTAAAAAGCAAAAAGAGCTGCTTTGCCTATTACCAGTGTGATCTGCTCTTCGATATTTTAATAGCGTTTCAAGGAAGAGTTTCCAATTTAGCAAATGCTTTTTGCCAGATTACATCTGTAAACTAACGTCCTTATTACCAAAGGCTTATTATTCGATATTTAATTACTCAAGGCTATGGGGCCCAAATTACCAAATTGTCGACGGGCCCTTAAACATCACTCACTTACTTTAAGGGCATAAACCAGATAAGCCATAGGGTAGTACAGCGAAACAAGTTAGATTCATTTCTAAAAAGAAGGGGATTTGCATTGATTTCTTCACTCTGCACTATTGCTGTTTTTTTTCTTTTTTCTTTTCTTTTTCTATTTCTGGTTCACCTTCTTAAACTGATGTAGGCAACTGCATAAACAACACCACACGCAGCACGCCGTGCATATTGACAGGGATTTTCGTCCGGGAGTGTGCAAAATAAAACAAAAAGCCACGTTTGTTGTAGAGAAGCAATTCAACAGGCGTCTAACTGTTGCTGTGTTGGTCTTGGTATGTGCACTGTTAATTAACATGAATGCCGACACTAAACTGCCTATTGTAACTGACCGAGTGCATACCTTCATAATAGAAACACACGTGGGCAATTCCGAAATGTGTCAATGGGATATGTAATGTGCTATAAAGTCCATCATAGCTGTTAGCTGCCGCGAGGAATATAACAATATAGTGCCTTGCCTTTGCCATTAGACACCTGGGTAAATGCAGTTAAGTACACAAAGAAAGCCCATTGCAGGATCAACAGCCAGCTACTTTTAAAAACAATGCTTCTTAGTCTTGAGAATATAAACTGACTACACAGTAACATTTTGTTTCATTGAAGGCTTCCAGGCAATAACATTGAGGGGCAAACATCACCCAATTTCTGTGCCTACCTTCATATACTAATTGCATATGAAAGAAGTAAAATAAGAAAATGAATATCGCTATTGTGCTTCTTTACCTGTTTATTTTTCTCCTATATAGGATTTACAAGCCAGTACCTAGGGCCAAACGCCTGTCGGGGAGCAGAGGAACCTATGAACCGGATAGAGTGAAGACCTGGAAACGGGTGGTCAGCCAAGCACTAGGTATGATAGTGAGGAAGAGGATGATATAAAATGCAGGCGTAATCGACGATTGGAAAGGTGAAGATGGAACAATTGGTGGAATGAGTGGCGAGAGAAACTGGAGAATGTGAAGAAAACCCGCCCAGACGCTGCTTCGTCCATCGTGATTACCACATGCGGGTCCCTGGGATCGAACCCGGACCACCTAGGTGGTAGGCGAACGGTCTAACAGCTCGGCCACGGCATCGCTCTGTTCCAGGATTTGTAACCTTGTATAGCAAATGATCTGCATTGCTGCCATTATGTTCTGCCAATCTCTTCAGTGTGAATCGTGGAGAAAATGTTGTCTTTCGGCTGGAATATCATTAATTCCAGCCGAATTAATGACACAGCTCTTCATGGCTGTCTTGAATTAAATATCCATGTTCTTCAGATATTTCTAAATAAAGTAATGAATCACACATGGGTAAATCTGGGGACAGAGGATGCCAAGCAATGCACACTTACTTGATGACAAATATTCTATGTAGCGGAGTGCGATATGGCACCATCAGACTGAGATTACCTTGGTTCTTGAGACGTAAATCTTGTGAGTTGTGTTGTCCAGTCCATGATTTAGTTTGCAATACATGCCGCTCTTCCTCTAAAAATTATTAAAACGGTTTTTATATCTCTTCATAGGCATCCAGACAAAATGAACTGGTCACCCATTCAAAGCGACCGTCGAAAGTCTAAACTTTTGCAGTCAACTGTGCTTATGGTAAAGGATGGGGAAAGCCCACGTAAAGTAACCGGCATTATGGTAGGTATACATGATGAGAGAGTTACATTTGACTGCAATTCCATGAGTTTTGTTTATTCCAAACAGAACTGCAGTAACAATGAAAATTATTTTCATGGTATAAATAGCTAAACGTAAGTGTTTTTGTTTTATTTTTAAAGGTTAAAATAACAACAAACAAAAAATTATTTTTTTTTATTTTACTTAAAAAGAGAAATAGTGATCCCAGATACGCAAATATGAACTACTGAAACGAATTTGCTAAATCTTGCTTTTTATGAAGTACCTTTTTCCTTTATGTGCTATTAATAACAGCAGAATTACCTAGCAAATTTGCACATTTGATTACTTGTATCTTTGTAAGTATCCTGTTTTTAAATTATGATATATTCAAAACATTTTCCACAAAGATATGTGCCACGTACCTATAAACTTCCTAACAATTTATTCAAAATTTAAAAAAAAGTGTAATATGAAGTCTTATTTGTTACCAACGTAGGTATCAGAATTTTTCCACTTACTTGATTAGTCATTTGTTCGCGTAGCGTGTTTCTGTACACAAGGGTTGGAGTTTATCCTACTTATGTGGGTGAGAGAAGATCATTATCCATGTGATTGATGGTGAACGTGATGTTATTGCTAATGGATATTGCTATGGGAACGCTAATGCCACATTAAACCTACTTAATCCATAAGCTTACTTGTATTCAGCTGGGAATAACTGTTCTGGGCTTAAGTAAGGAAACAATATTTCACCAGAAATCTACCCTAGGACCTTATTTACATGACAACCATTAAGCGAGGGCTTGAATTTGTTAATGCTTTTGGAGCCATCCCGCGAAGTCCTTGGCTTATCTCGATTATCCTATGTTAAAAATATTTGATATTCCCTGGATAGAGCTGCACAAAATCGTTTCTATTAAAAGAATCTGAATCCTCACTATATCAAATCTTATCTATGTATTTTACATTTCTCTGTATACTTATATGTTTAACCGAGGCAAATGTTTAGAAATCTGATATGTTGCACTCACGTGACTTTCTCTATTCCTGTGACATTTCTACAAACTCTTATTCCTATATTTTCTTCATGTTAGTCGAGATAAACATTAGAAGAAATCACCTTATTGCTCATTTTCTTTTAGTTGGAAGGGGAATATGAGATCTTGAGATCATGGTCAAGATATCAAAAGGTGAATAACGACCTTTCACTTGATAAAAGCCATAAGATTTGCAAAACTCACACATGTAACAAAGAATATTCCGAAATGGTTCACTCACAAAAACTGCATTTGGACATAAATTATGTGCATCAATAAGATCTACATTTTTGTATAGTAAGTTTTGGTCTATCTCTTACAGTTTACCAGTCATCCAAAAGTCATCAAGGGTAAACAGCACTACATAGGCTGCAGCCAGAAAATTCAAAACATACATTTCATATCTTTTAACATATGACATTTTAATAAAAATCATTAGCCATTTTTCAGAAAATCGAAATTTTTGAAAAATTTTCCATGGAAAGGGTAGTTTAGGGTGGAGAAATTTTATTAAAAACGTTCTGTCGTATTCTTGAAACACATTAAACTTAAATACCAATTTTGGTTTTTGAACAACTTTTGGTTACTGATTTATGCTGTTCAGAGGCAAACACACACACACACACACACACACACACACACACACACACACACACACACACACACACACACGCGCGCGCGCGCGGATGTTTTTAAAACAATGTTTCTTTTTATTCTGGGGGACTCAAAGCATATTTCCGGTGAAATCCCAACGAAATTCTAGCCCGAACTCCATACTTCCCCCACTTACAATACATAGTAGAGAAAGTAAAAAGATTGTGTGTATTACAAACACAAGACATTTTCTATACTTTCCACTGCAAATTATCCTGAGAAAACCATGTCCCTCTATATACTTTTATGTCTAACCAGGAGAAAAGTTTAAAAATACAGTGTCGTTACGCGCTTTGTTATAGATTGAGACGGTACTTGCGGAAATAGGTAAATGTGTTAGTTGATGTGTTGTAATATGACTTTAGCAGTCAGTCATCAACCCTGAAGTAAGCTACTGCAACGTTCCTCTGTAGTAGAGCTAAAAAGCTGTTTTTGAATTGTTAGCTTTGTTAATGAACATTAATTTCCCTAAATATGTATTAAACTTTCTTATATTATCTATACTTACAGTATTTTGATATGGTAGTTAAGTATGAAATAGAGTTTATTTTTTCTCATGCTTGCTTTTCCAATATATATTATTTGTCTACTTTCTCTTATTTAACCGCCATGGTAGTTGAATACTAAAACACAATGGAACTTAGCATATTAAATAAAGAAAATTACTTCTATTAAACTCCTTTAATTTTGGTAACTCTTGAGACTAGATTTCTTTAAGTAATTTACGAAAATAACTTGTAGTCGTTAAATGTATATAATTATATTCTTTAAAATAATAATTGTACTTTATACCATTTTAACTGCTGATGGTAAACTATTATGCACACCAGCTTTATTTAGTTGTATAATTTTTCTATATACTTTTCAGTTCTTATATGTACATTATTGCCACTTTTGAATATTGATTAAGTTTAATTATGTGTGCATTAAATTAATTCAGCACAAGAGTAGCTTAAAATACTTTTTCGCAATACTTCATGTAAGTTAATCATTGTTAGTGTATATTTGGTAGTGTCAGCTAAATTTACAATTAATTTATCAATTCCCATGACAACAAGACTAAAATGGTCATTAATACAGTGCCAGTAAAAATTACGTAATACCTATATGGATAAGTACGCTTTGCCCATATAATTTAGGTGTATCTGTTCATTTGTTCACATTGAGAACTCCTTTTTTCTTAATCTCCAATAAAATATGGAAAAGCAACTCAGAGTTATAATTGCTTTTTATGGTCTTTTTAAGTGTTGCCCTGCGGGCTTCTTATTCCCGAAATACACTTTTGACCTGATAAGTATCACTTACTGTTCTTAGTACGCAATCATTTATTCGGTTACTAGAAGAAATGAAGAAAATGTACATATACTAACAACAGAAAACAAGAAATATATGTCTATTTATATCCACCACACACTTCCTCCTAAATGACTAACTAATTTCGCCCTGCTCGAATCCGTTACAGTTGACATCTGCTGTGCTGACTAGCTGACTATCTTTGACGCTTGACTGAGTTTGTCGGTGTATGGTTTGGTTGAAACATTCATTTATTTTGCTAGATTTGTTTGTTGGTAGACAGTCTGCTAAGATGAAGGCGGGTTTAAGCCTATCAATGCTGGTTATTGAGATTTTGTAGGTGTCAATATCTCACTTTTCTACTGTTACCAGATGCTGTTACCATATGTTTGCTGTAAGGGTATCCCCCAGGCATCGCGTCGAATTAAGGCAAATTTTCTGATCGTTAGCACTGGTTAAATAACAGCTTTTTCAAGAGATTGCCACAAGAGGAATCTGCGATTGGCATTTCAGCGTCGGTCTGGGTGGCTGAGTTGGTTAGACGCTGGCCTACTGTTCCCAAGGTCGCGGGTTCAAACCCGGCCCAGACCGATGGTTTTTAAGTGTGCTTAAAAATGACAGCTCCATGTCAGTAGATTTACTGGCAAGTAAAAGAACTCCTGCGGGACAAAATTCCGGCACACCGGCGACGCTGATATGATCCTGGCAATTGACAGCGTCGTTAAACAAGAAAAATAATTAATGGCATTTCAGCTCTTCACGCACCTTACCTTGTCATTGTTATTTCGTAAACAGTTTAAACCCTAGAGTTTCTCGTGTTAAGATTCAGAAGGAGTTTAGTTCTATATCCTCAAATGTCAGCAACTGGCATCAAATTAACCTTCATTAATCGGTCTTCTCATATCCTCCCACATACCTAGTCTAAGAAAAAGATCCGATAGTTCGTAATTGTGGCAACAATCCGTAGATTCAAAGGTGTCGCACACGGAAGTAGGCATCGTAACTAAGTAGTTTTTATTTAATTTGAAATTTTCAAACCATTTCTTGACTAATATAGAGGAGAAGGTGGTATTATGGGACGGGGTTGTGAAATGGGACAGGCCAGTTGTGGAAACACTAATGGCGCTATCTATCGGAAACGGCGCTAAACTACTGAGGAGGGTGTACTAAAGTAGCATGCAACGCAGCGAATGGGTTGGCAGAGGGCCGTGCTTGTCAGAAGTAGTTGTTGTAAATCTAGTGTGTAAAAGTTTTTGCTTATTTTCTGCAATAATCAGACAAGTTAGAACATATTGTTTTGTGGTTATAGTTTATACATAAACATGTCCTTAAATGTGTAATACTTTGAAGAGTGCCAGAGGTACTTTCATCCCTCCAATGCTAATCTTTCCCCGAATAAATTGGAGCGATCGACTTATGAAGCTGTTGGAGCTGAAGCTGTTGGAGCTTGTTACCCTTCTGGTTGGATACAATCCCATCTATTCACAGATGGTTTGAGCATTTTGTGGCCAAGACTGCACCATCTGCTAACTCCCCAGTTCTGCTGATCCTCTATGGGCATTTCTGTCACACGAGAAAGTTGGATTTAATTCAAACAGCGAGAGAAAATCATGTGACAATTGTGAGTTTGCCACCTCACTCAAGTCACAAGACACAGCCTTTGGACAGAGCCTTCATGTCTCCCTTGAAGTCCTACTACAGTGAGGAGATTCGCATGAGACTGCGCCAAACACAAGGTGATGTGTCAGCTTACGACATTGCAGACTTGTTAGGCAGGGCATACCTCAAAACGCAAACAAGGGAAATAGCTGTTAATAGCTTCTGAGTAATAGGCATCTATCTTCTGAATAGAAATGTGTTTACAGAAGCAGATTTCATGAAGGCCAACAATGTGGAAGAACAGGAAAGTGCAGTCAGCGACCTTGACACTGAATAAATCATTTTGCCTACTCCACCAAGGGCTAAACACACTCGACCAAACCACAGATATTTCGCCCGTGCCTGTACTTAAAAAGAAGAGAAGCAACAGAGGACGAAAAGCTCCAGCAGCAGTGATTACAAGCTCCTCATATAAGATTGCACTTGAAGCTTCACAGGAGAGAACTAAACAGAAGGAATGTTCTCAGAAACAAGCTCAAGATGCGGCAAGGAATGCTTCTACACATGACGTGCAACCATCTACAAGTGGATTCAGAAGTGAGGGAAACCCAACCAAAAGTGGAAAAAACAAGAGCAGTAATGCAAAAGGAAGAATAAAATAGATTCAGACAAGAACCATCTGATTCTGATGACACTTATGCGTCCGTATCTTCGGGAGAAACAGTTTTGTCTCCTCAGGCTGAGAAATCAACTCTAGGAGAAAATGATGCTGTGTGCCTGTTCTGTGAAGGAACATTTATGGACTCTAGGCCCGGTGAACTTTGGATAAAGGGTGTTGTATGTAATAGAAGGGCTCATATGGATTGTAGTGCTTGCGAGAGTAATAGATTTGTATGTGAATTTTGCTCTTGATTCAGTCAGTTTTGTTTTTAAAGACAATCACCTCGATAAACACAGATGCTCCTTATTTAACATCATGCTGGGACTAATATTTTATATCTCTTAGGATGGGGAAAAATCATATTGCACTACTCTTAGCATTTGCGTGTTAGTTTCTTTAAATTTAATAACACTAGATTTATTTGCCCTTTCAATGGTGTTTTGATTCTTTTTCTCCTTTGTACCATATTACCACCTTAATTTTGAAAATTTTGAAATTAGGACACTAATAACAAACAAAGATGAATATGAAAGTTTGCAGTGAACTTTAGTTTATTTGCAGCGGCTAATAACAGAGGTTGACCCTGAAGATGCTGGACGCAGTTTTCAGCGAAACGTCGGAGGAAGGTAATCCAACTCGACCACGGCCCACAAGCCCGGAAAATCTACTTAACATAGAGACACTCGTGTTTCTGCACTGAAGAAGTACAGTAACTACAAAGCAAAATATCACACTTCCAGTGATGTCAGCAATATATGTTACTCTTTCAATCTCTGTAACTGTTTACACTTAATTTGCTTGTATTTATTCTATTCCCACCATTTGTCCCTCATCTTTCTTCGTCTGAATTGCATCACTTTCATTATATCTCGTTAACCACACAAACGTTGCAGTCAACTGCACTCTGTATTCTTTCTGAAATATAGCACAGGGAAGCAGAGCTGTTTGTTATCACAACATAAACTATTTGCTGACCAGTTTATTGAGGGTTCGCTAGCTTAGTGGATTTGCACTGAATGTCATTCGTCAGGAACGAACGAACGAGCAGCCTATAACTGAAAATGCGAAAATTATACTAATACGTACACAATATTAACTTGAAAGAGATTATTTTTCAAATGAAAGTGTAAAAAGTAAAAAGAAAAATGAAGACGTGTTTATAGAATGTGCAACAAAAGTTTAGCAGCCGCATGGAAGAAAACGCGAAAAAAATATTTTTGAGAGAGCGTAACATTTTTTCCCCGAAGGGGTTGGTAAACGTTTTAACTGTTTCACAATTGGCCAAGTATTATCAACACATTTATAATATATAGATGAAAGTAAAAGAATAATGGAAGTTCCCTATTTTCAATATGGATAACTTCTTTTTTGAGATACCCATATGAAAATTTCATTCGTAGCTCTAGCACAAACTAGCAGAAAAATAAGGGCATAGTGTACACAAACTGTTAAGGTCCTTCCCAGTGTGCGACATGCCATTTCCAATATCTATCTTTGATGAATCTGCTGCCGGATACTGCAATGCTGAACCATGAAATCTTTCTCTCAGAGTGGGTGTGAATATACGATGACACATGGATCGGAGACTACTTATAAATTCAGCTGCATGTCGACTTGTGTAAATTGCGCTGCCACACGACGTTGAACTTAAAAATGTTCTGTTCTCCTAATGCGCTGTCATTTTTCAACGGCTGTACACAGCGGAAGGGTCTGCTGATACGCATGTATATGCGACGGCTGCGCACTACCGGTTACGTCATTCATTGTCTATGCCCAACTAACCTGCACTGGGTGTGATTGCACAGGGCTCCGTGCTCTAGTTATACCGAAGTTCAAGGAATTTGGCTAATGCATTTTTATTTACTGACAGAATTCTACTCATGCTTCTTACATTATGCATTTATTTTACTTAGTTATTTTCCTATAATCTCCTTATACATGAGTAGTCCTACCAATCAGCAATTCCAGCATCAAAATGCTATTGATTGTTCTAGAGCAGATATTTCTCGAGCATTTTAGTAATGCATTTGGGGTCTAATAGTATACATACAGAAAAATACTTAAGTAGGTACACATAACGCCAAAGAAAATCTTACAGCGCCTCGCGTCTACGTTACATTTGTCGCTATGCGAAACCTTGATCATTTCAATTGTTGCTTAAGGCCACGGTGCAACGGTGTGCCACCTTTCACTAAATACCATTAATCAATAACAAAACAAAAGATACAAAATGGCGTAGAAGCGAAGCACATGTTTATCCTTTCGACCGCATTGGCTAAAACAGTAAGCGGCGGTGAGTGCATTAATTTTGCAATGCCGACCATTCACCATGATTGGTAATCACACATTCTAGCTTAATGTAGTTACGCCTCTGAATGGCTTAAAATCTAAGAGGAAACCTTGATGATAGACAAAGATTAGCGAAATGTATAATGTGTATGTGTACGAATGTTTGGGGTTGCAAATTAAAGCTTGAACGGTATTCTTTAAATACGTGGCAGGGCAGAACTGTATATGAAAAAAGTAAACAGATAGTATTCTCACTGTGATAACCATCTTTGTTGTTGCATACAAGCAAAGATAAACAAAAAATTTGATAAAAATGAATGATATTTAAATAAATAATAAATAAATGTGTAAGTAACGAAGGAGTGAAGTAACGAAGTAACACACACACACGCACGCACGCACGCACGCACGCGCGCACACACACACACACACACACACACACACACCAGGTGAGTCAGCTGCCCCTTATTCTCGAGTTTTATGCAATCCGCATTTTATAGCCCAACATGAAAACATCGACCCCATTACCAGTTTCTACCCGCGTATTTAACATGGATGTTAAATACTCGATGAAATTAGTACTAATATAGATGTTATTACATCGCTTTTTAATATATTCGTAATTAGACAGCTGACGTTTGCACTTCTGCAAATGTTCACTGGAACCAGCAAATACTACATCTTAAACGGAATGTTTAGCTCGCACGTTATTAGGTAGCTCAGTTGGAACGGGCGCAAGACTCCGAAGTTATCTGTCTGCTTTGAAGGTGGTTCGAATCACCTGCATGTAGTAATTTTTTGTTTTGTTTATGTATTTATTTTTATTACCGTGCAATCCTCACAATTTACAAACTATTATTCTGAAGACTGTTGTATTCATTTTTATTGTTTTATTTATGTTTTATGACATTGTTTGATGTTTCTTTATTGGTGAACTACAATTATGTAATTGTTTAAACACACCTATAGGTGGGTGCAATTGAAATAAGGATCATTCATACACATTTGAACACAGAAAGCAAGGGAATTACATTGTGAGAGTTTAACATGGAAGTTAAACTCAATTTTACACACAATGAATTATTGTGCTATTAAAAATGCAGACAACCAAAAACGATTTAAATTATAATGTCCTAAACCCTCAGGGACTTCATAATTAGATTATTGTGAATTCGGTTTCCAAGTTTTGATGAACATAGAAAAAAAAAAAATATTTACAATGCTGAGACTCGAACCTGTGCCATTGAGGGTTAAGCGCAGAGGACCCGTCACAATCCTATTCAGCTATTTCGAGACTCCCTGAAAGCACGTACCACGTCCAATAGTAGGACTTGTATGCCTGGCGCTATGCCATTGCCACCTCGCAGGTTTGCGTGCTTGATTTAGGCTTTTAAGACACTTTAAATCATTTACTGGGCGCTTTAATAGTATTTACTTAAATGGCAAAAGCTGTTATGCATATTAATTGAGATGCACGAGGCATAGTTAACGCAAAAATGCAAATAAACTGTTATTTAATAATATGTCCGGTTTGACTGTACGGGTCCATGATGGATGAGGCGTATCTAAATTTTTCTTAATTTTTGGCAGCCAATCCCTGCTCTAAGTACAAGAATCCACCATTTTCTTTTTAGCTGACGTTGCTAGTGTACTCATATGATAGATCCATTTTTTCCCAGGCGTTTACTGAATTACGTTGCTATGTATACCCTAATAAAAAGTTTGTAAAATCGGCTGGAAACCGGAATTCCCTCTCAGTAAACGAGTCGTATATTTTTGAGTTGTACTTTAGCGAGGAGTACGTTCTGTCCCTTAAAGCACTGTTGCTCTCAATTTTGCGCATTCCTCTCTTTAAGAACGTCAAGCAATACATTTTAGTAAGCGCAAAACTGGACTAAGGTGCACATGCCGTTAGATGGGTAGCCTACCTTCCAAAAAATAAGGCGCGGCTGACTCACCTGATATATATAGCATATTCTCGCCCTAACTCAAAATATAATTGGTTAATTTACTTTCACTAACCTATTGGAGATCATAGGAATGCAACAGGAATATAGACAAAAATATAACAATTTTATTGCCATAATACGTATTTTCATATTCATGTAAACCATCTCTAGATAGATTTATTTCTAGTTTATAAATATGATTAATCAATCATAGAGATATTTATTTTTACAGATTACATACATTATACATCACTATATACAAACATATTTTGTTTGCTGTTTCCACTTGGTTTCAATTACTAATTTTAAGCAAGTCTTCCTCGCCAGCATGCATATATAACAAGTTTTTGTGCGCGTACCTATGTGTGTGTAGGTGTGCGTGTGTACGATTGTAAATATGTATCACTGGATCGTTTTCAAGAAAACCAAAGGTATCAACTCGTTTCTTTCCCCCCTTATTGCCGTGTTATCAAGCTACGACGCTCTGCGATAGGTGAAGAAGACGCCTCCAAAGACCCCAGGAAACGGCTCAAACTCTGCCTAAGCTTTCTTGGTGTTCTTTGCACAATAAGTTGTAATGACAGAACAAAATGTTGAGGTACATATGCGCTATGGGTTCATTCATTAGCATTACTGGTTTATGACTCACGGCTTGGATTATAATGGTTGTGCATTAAAATGTTTATTTTTGAATCATGTTTTACTATGTGTCAGCTCTGCTTTTCCTGAGTTGCTTTAACTTGTATTAAACATGTACAATTTATTTAATGCAATTTTATTTCACTATTAAACGTATGCAATTATACGTTTATGCGTTTTCACAGATGCTGCCAGTTATCAGTGGTATGTTTTACCTCAAAAACTAAGTTTCAAATGTGTAAGCGCTACAGAACGAGAGAAATCCGTAAAAATGCTAAATTTGTGATTTCAGAATTTTAAAATGTACCGCCATTTCGCAGCAAAATTTTAAAAGAAGACGCTTCTCTGTACGTTCTCTAACATTTGCACCTCATTCGTCCTCTAGCAATATTCACTTGTAAGGTTTAAGGATTAAGGAAAGGTGCTCCATTCGGGCAAACTGCTGCTATTGATGACTTACCTGCATGTTTCAAGGCCCTATCTTACGCACGGTCGTACCAAAAGCTTTTGACGTTGAGAGTAATACTAGATCGAAACTCACTGAGCATTATATCAAAATGCAATCCAGGTTGATGTTATATAGTTCTCTGCTCGAAGAGAAAACTCGCAGAACTCGCAAAGTTTGTGTCTTATGGAGGGGCAAGGAAGAGGGGTAAGGAGTTTCCTTAACCAATTTGTAGGGGAGTTGAGGAGTTCATTGCAGTGTGGGTTAAGATACACCAGCTCAGCCACAGAAGGGAAGGGAAGCGGGACGTTCTGTCGGGGCATATTCAGATATTCTGTTCACATGTTCACAGCCTACTGCGAATATTTGTCTTGTAACATCAGACATTCATTTACCGAAACTAGTCCCTGTAAATTTGATACACTTGGTTTCATCACATTATTACTCATCTGTCTCAACACACTCCCCAGAGGCGCCCTATCCGTTCGTTATTAACAGGATGTCAAAGGTGCTTGGTAATTTGCAGCATACATTAAAGCGGAAAATATAGATCCAGTAAATGATTATGTAGACTTCCACGGTCTTTGTCGATGACTTCTTTCTTGTTTCCGGTATGGGCCGCGTCTTGTCCTTTTTAAGAAATAAGTTGAACATAGTTTTGCGGCGAGACATCGGCATAGCTTTCAATTTCTCAAATAAGGTAACAAGACGTGGCTAATACAGGAAACAAGAAAGAAGCATAGTTTTAGTAGTTGCTGAAGTCACCTGGCTACAGCAAGCACCGGCAGGTATACTACTTAAGAGCGATTGGCAGTAGAGACCAGTCGTCACAGCAGTCGGTAGCAGTGGGGGCTCAACATTGGGCACAGCAATACATGTATATCCGTTCATGATGAAAATCTTAATGCAGCACTTAGAACAGACTGTTCCAAATGCACGAGTTTGAGTATGTGTACACGGAAGTACACACCAGCGCTGCCTGTAGAGGAAATGGCGACGAAGGATGATAGCCAATACGTCTCTGCGCGAAGGTCATAGCAATCCCAATCATTTCCCGTTACGGTCCCCGCCAGTACCCGCCACGCCCTGACGGCAGGTTACCCCAGAGCAAAGCTGTGCTGCATGTTGCACGGCGTAATAATTTCTACGTTGTTTATTTTGTTTATATTAAACATAATTTCCATACCGTAATTATTAAAGGCACATACCATGCTTGGGTCATTTGGATAAATCTTCAAGTTTATAACCTCCTTTATCTTATGCAGTAATATTCTTCTGGTACCTTTTGATTAACATACTAAATTGTTTCTCTTTCACAATAACTAAAGCGGTAAAGTTCCATTGCTGTTTAGCCTTACAAATATTTTAGAACTACTTGATCAACGTAAAAGCTTTGGTATTAATCTCAATATTATGTTCAAACTTTGAAACACCAAGCACAATAGCTTATACTAAGTAAACCAATAAGAAACTAAACCCTTAAAAATCTGATATGTTGCACTCACATGACTTTCTCTACTCCTGTACTAACCATTCTTACAAACTCTTATTCCTTATTCCTATATCTATCCTCTTCGTGTTAGATGAGATAAACATTTGCAAAAATTATCTTACTGTTTATTTCCTTATAGGTGCAAGGCTTTGAGCAATATTCAAATCTTTTAAAGCTTTGAAATTTCGTTTTCTTTGTATGGTTAACATGTAAAACAATGAATAACGATGTTCCATTTGACAGAAGTAAAAGTTCTCCAAAACTTATACAAATAACCTGGAATATCTCCGAAATGGTTTACCCTCAAAAAATTTATTCAGATATGAATTGTGTGTTTTTGCAAGATATCTTACGGTTTACCAATTGTGCAAAAGTCATCCAGAGTAAACAGGACTTCATGGGCTATAACCATAAAATTCAAGATATACTCGTACATTTCATTTGTAGTAAAATTATCTCAAACATATGTCATTTTAATAAAAATCGTTAGAGCCATTTTCAAGAAAATCAACGTTTTGGAAAAATATCTATGTAAAGGATAGTTTAGGGTGGAGCAATTTTCTTCAAAAACTTCGTATTGCACCCTTAAGGAACATTTAACTTAAATAACAACTTTGATTTTTAACCCACTTTTCGTTTTTGAGTTATGCTGTCCGCGCACATACACACACTCACACACACACAACCTTAGTCTTTCCCTGTCTTTCCGAGAAGTCGCTTCTAAGCAGAAGAGTGCCTACAGGTGGTTTTCTACCCTGTTTCCGGGATCCCTCCATGTTATGTATCTTTACCTTTAGCAATCATTTACAATCGAAGAAGACGTGTGTTTAATTGGCATGATTTGCTCTATTCACTCTTGTTACAAAAGCTTATTCTATTAGATGTTAATCTAGGGAAATCTTCAATTCACATTTACACATTTCGTTGTCAGACAATATAGGTAAAATTATTGAGAAGGAAGTACGAAATAGGATGCAAGGGGTTCCTTCAATTTAACAAATTCTTTCATAATTTACAAACTAATTATAGCAAAAATGTTTTGTTAGCTTATCTTCATGATAATGCCAATAAATATCTTCTTAATTGTGAGCAAATTACTCTATGATCAAACTGTGCCTCAGTGTCAAGAATAAATATACTGTTTCTAGTAAATAGTATAAACTATCAGCATTCTTTAAGCGGGTGTGTCAAAGGTAGAAACCATTATTTTATATCCTGACCGCCCAATACCCACCTACCTATGTATTACAAATCCAACAACATTGAATAAAAACATCTGTCAAATAGGAAACAGACCGAAAAGAGATGATGAAGAAGGGGATATAAAATGTAAGTGAAATGAATAGAAAGAAAGGCCATGGTGGAGCAATTGGACTGAATGTTGGGGGAAACCGAAGAACCCTGAGAATCATCCACAGACGGTGCTTCGAGAATCAGAAATGGTAGATAGTGTCGCCTGGAATCGAACAAGAGACGGTTTGGTGGGAACCGAGTGGTTGAACCATTCAGCCACGGAGCCACCGCATTTCAAAGTATGAGATTAAAATTTTACAATATCATTTAATTTGTTTTAGTTGACAGAGAGAGAGAGAGAGAGAGAGAGAGAGAGAGAGAGAAAGAGAGGGAGAGAGCGATAGGAGAGGAATGAGTGTGTGATTTCCCTACCATCACAGTGGAAAATCGCCCGTAATTTAAGGAATTAAAGTTTAATGTTTACTTTAAGGATTCTTTTGCTATTTAATTTGTAGGTATACATACTAAAATGTTGAACTGAATTTAGATGTGCTAGAGAAGAATCATTTGGTTCTAAAATAAGACTTTATTTTTGGAACGCAAATCGGAGGTACTATTTGAAGCGATAATTCTAACGGTAGCAAAATAACGAATTAAATATTAATAATGAAATATCAACTATTAAAGAGGAAAGATTTTAATGAAATCTTATAATATTTGTCCCAGGAAAACAAAATAGCGTTGGAAAGTCCTGAAAGAATCATCTAAATGTTGTGACTTTCGTGAACACAGAAAAATAAATAACACTTAAAACCGCACCAAGATTCATGAAAGATTTCGCAAGGAAATGTAGGGAAAACGGGTCATTAGAACTATTGTGTACACAAACGCGGGGGTGAGCAAGTCACGTTAATTCTTAGCGTTCTGACGGTAGATTCCCTGATTTTCAACAGAGAATGGCGCGTCCCCTATGTCCAAAAGTCTGTGTTAATGTTTTTAAAAGGTTCAAAAACAGCAAACACCTAAATGTTATCCCTGGTAAAAGAAATTCTGCCAATCGAAACCAAGTCAAACTTGGTGCAGTGCATACTAGTTACGAAGATTCTTAGTGGGTTATATACCGAATAAGCTTTTGAAACATGTCCAGTCACAGCCGCCGCAGAGACAACATGGCAGGAAGAAAGAAGAAGAGAGCCACCGCAGCAGTCCAAGAAGCCTCCGAAGAACCTTCTGGGGAAACTGAAAACGCCAGCGCCGTCCCTGCCTCACAGCCAGCCTCCTCGCCAACTCCATCTCCACCTACGCCGCCTGACCAAGGTATCTCAGCCTGCGACACCACGCCGACATCAACCACCCACCGCACACAGTCGACACAGCCAGAGGTTGAATACCGAACGTCCACAGAGAGTCATCCTAACCTCACGAGGCTGCACAGTTACAGCGCAGTTGTGCGCGGAGTACATCGGCAGCTTCCGGACTCTCTTCTCCTCAGCGCAGCCCGACGTCGCTGGCCTTCTCTCATGAAAGCGACGCGCATCATCACAGCCAGAGGACCGTCGCCGCTGGTGCGCCTGGAGTTCTGGGATGAGGCAGATTACCGCGCTGCTTTGACGGACGGGCTTCCTGCCCTTGGGCAGGTGCTCCCAGTTGAGGCTAGCCGTGGTGTACGCCCTATTCCCTGCCGACGCTGTTGCCAGTACGGTCACACCGCCGACGCCTGCGCCGACGCCCCACGCTGCCACTACTGTGGCGCTGGCACCTTCACCACATCCTGCACCAGCCATGACCTGACACGTCGCCCCGTGTATTGTGCCACGTGCAACTGCACTGGCCACTTCACGGGCCAGGCGGCGTGCCCCAGGAACCCACGCCGTCCGCCGCCTGCAGTTCACAAGTTGCCTACGCAACAACCACTCTCCGCCTCGCAGACCATCACCGTCACCCACCAACATGTCAACACCAACCGCCAAACCGCCGACCAACACGACGCTGCAGACAACCAACTTCACACCGCTGTACTCCACAACACCGCCGCACTACAGAAAATACAAGACACACTCCAGACTATCACCGACAGGGTTGCAGCATGGGAGACAGCCCTGACTCGTGCTCTCGAGGACGTTAAGGATGCCACCCATAATCTGCAAACAACGCTACCTGCCACAGTTCATCAAGACAACAATAGCCTCCGAGACCACTTCAACAAGCAGCTGGAGAAAGTGGTCACTTACATCAACGACTCACGCATACACAAGGTCCATAAGACATTAGAAGAAATTCTACAAGGACACACATCATCACTACAGACTTCACTTGCCCAGATTTTGCAGTTACTGACACTCCCCAGACCTCCAGTCGGTCCTCCAATCGGTCCTTCAGTACGACCCAACTTCCCCCCAAACCGCAGGTCAGTGTCAGGGCACCGCCATGACATTTGACCTGCCTAAGCCAACGACCCAACTTTAACTTTACCCACAATCATCCGGTTTGCTTCGGCGGTACCGGACTAACACCACCACTGTACAAATAAACAGTCACCCCAGAAGTAAAATTAGTTAAGTAGTTAAAAAAAAAAAAAAAAAAAAAAAAAACGGTCTCACTTGTATTAAGAACGTTGTGTTGTTGACTCGCTGCCCAAAGCTTAGATAGTACCAAGTTAAATAAGTGGTGCGCGTAAGAGAATGATCGTTTAAAATAACAATTTGTTACAAGTGTTACACAAGAAACCGAGTGACTGAAGAATTGTGGCAGAAAAATTAAGAGTATTGTTCATTAATGCAGGTAAGTAACTTCTGTCTGGAGTCCTGAATCACGTGGACCTTAAAGGTGCAGGAAATTAAGTGTAACGGTAATTTCTCAGAAAAAAAATATCTTGCAGGGAATTGTGTGTGTGTAAACTGATGAAACTGGAAAAACAAGTATTTGTAGTAAAATCTAAACACCTTCATCCTGCCTTTCACACCGTACCTTGTCTACAGCTAGCCACGAGGATCGACTATGAGACGCGTTTAAAGCAATCCGGGTCTGACAACGAACAAGGAGGGAGGTCGCATTGATGCCGGACGTAACGACGAGAACATCATGCCCCCATACTTCAACAAGAAGAAGAGGCAAGGTTTTCGCTTCATATTCTAGTATTTGTTTTATTAATGGAGGGTAATGATCAATTTAAAATTTCTTTCTTGCTGACTAAATATTTTAGTTAAAATTGATTTTTAGTTGAAGATGATTTAGCTATATATTGCGCTTTAATTATGATTTGCTAACGCATTGTTTTCCGGTAAGGGCCTTTCCCTGTTGTCAGTGTTCTTGCACCTCTCATTCTGTGTAACCTAGTTATCAGTAGTGGCACGTTGATGATGCACTGCTGTGTTTCTTACAAGCGCACAGATTATAATATAAACTTCTCTGTGACCCTTGTTTTCCAGAGCCACTAAGCGAATGATAGAAAAGATAATTACATCCCGGAATTTCTCACCCCTCCATTTCATTTCACTTTCATTTCAATCCAGTATTTTAGGACCACAAGTGTAGACAATGGTCGAGTTAGGGTAGACAAACGAGGGATTTGCGCACTATGACTGACGGATTGGTGACCTTGTGGTTACCGGGCCTGTCGGGGTGTGACCGCTGTCGAAACCCATGCTACTTGTGGCTGCTTGGCGAACCGTGGTGTCCACATGAATCTTCAGCGCACATCAGGGACCCTCACGTTGGCTCCCTCCCTACTCTATTTCATTCCTTCGTTCCATATAATATCCAGGTTGGCATCAGCTCATAATCTCCTCTGTTCCTCTATTCTGCCTCTACCTCTGTTGCTGAAAGTTTCAAAATAATCACGTTTGAATATAAATAACAAGACAAATTGTTTTTAAAATATTGTCTGCTTTTATTTCCTCTGTATCTGTATTCTCGCTAGTGTTCGTGACACTTTCAGTGGTGTTGGTAACAGAAGCAAACCTTTGCAGTCAGACGCGAGGGAAGTTTTCTGCAATGTATATAAATTTGTTGAAGAATTTGAAGCTTTAAAGCTTGGAAAGTCTACTACACCCGTCTGTAATATAATAAAAAGAATTGCTGTAGCAACTGGTGCATCTGCTTGCACAATTCATAGAATCATAAACGAAAGAAGATAGTGGAACAATATTGCGAACTTCTGCTAAGAAGCGATCTGTCAGAACGATCCAGAAAACAGTTTTAGATTCGTTTACAGCTGCAGTCATAAGGAGAGCGTCATATACTCTATATAAGAAGTCTTTCATACGCACTTTAAATTTTAAGATTTCTTTAATGAAATCATATCTATTTCAATGAAGTAGTTGCGCTTTGCGCCAAATGCTAAAGATTAACTGCCTACTACCTAAATTATGTTGCTACTTGTACCCGACATTCTCTAATAGGTAAACCTTGAGGCAAGCGACTCAAATAGCCACGCTCATTAAAACGAGATGTAATGAACTGCCTATCCATTCAAAGCTGAACATGCAAATTCGAGTCCCAGCGACCGCGGTCACAGGAACCTGGGGTAAAAGATGGGGAGGGTCCATGTAGAATAAACGGTGGTGCTGCATGTATAGGTGATGACAGAGTTTCATTTGACTCTGGCTGCATTGATTTCACTTCCCTTTCAAAAGAAAAAATATGCTAAGTATTAATCGTAAAAATATCTTTATATAATTTAAATAGGTATATATATATATTTCACAAACAAAAATTGTGACATCTGCCTGACATTGCAGGTGACCATAAAGATCCAGAATACAGAGATATATGACAAAGTCAATTTTAAGAAGAAGAAGAAAAAAAATGATTAGAATTAATATTCAAAATATCTAAAACATTAAAAGATTATAACAAGAGGATAACAGTTAACACATTGAATACAAGTGATTATTTAAAATATATAAAGAGTCTTTTAGGACATGTAAACATATATTTACAATTTCGGACCATTGCACACCCAGTGCTTTGAGGCAGGTACTTGTGAATTTAAAACATGTTCCGCGGGCACCAAAGAGTAGTCCTTTTACCTCCCATGCATTTACAGGTACATTATATCTCTCACTAAGGTGAGGAATGCATATGTTTTATTGGTAATTGATCGTATAATATCCAAATAACCTAATGGACTATTAACATTTTAAAAGCTGAATACTACCTGAAAGTCACACTGGGCAATAGAAGATTAACATTTAATTATCGGCCTGATAATAAAGCCTGGGCATATTTAATGAAAATATCACGCTTGGTATTTAATATATTTAATTTGCGTATCGGAATTGAATTCAAACCAACAAGGGATAGGGTGTCCCATGGCTGGTACGCAACATGAATGATAATGAGCTTCTAACAACTTTAAATAAATAAAAAAAAAAGCACTAATGGGAAATCAAAGGTTTGTATTGTACTTAGAGAAGGATAAAAATTCCTCCAAATAACGGTGTGTTTCCTGGAATTGTATGTGTTCTTCTCTTCCTGCTGACTGATGAATGTGATTAACATGATATAGGAGAGCAGGAACCTCGCGTTATCGTAAGTACACGAACAGGCCAAAAGTGTTAACCACAATACTATAAATGACCAATAGTTGGTCATTCTTGTTCTGCATTCAGAGCTACTGTCAGGAACCATAAATCTTGATGTTGTGATCCATATAAGACGACATAAATCGGATTTAGAGATGAGGATTTCATATGCCAAAAAGCAACACAAACCCATGACTACGACAAAACAAATTGTTTTCATTAACATTTAAGTGTAACTGGCAAGTCACTAAAGATAAATTAAAGAGAAATGCTAAGACTTAATTAAAATAAAAACTTCTAAGATTTTTCAGGGCACTGTTTCAAAATCTTAAGAAACGTAAATCATTGACCACCATTCCCTGTGCACATCATTCTTGATGCTGTCTCCTGAATCTCGGTCTTCGAGGAATCTGCTACCCGCTGCTGCAGTAGTGAACTGTATGGTTTTATCTCAGGGTGCATGGTGTGCATGGGTACGTATGAGGAGAGACAACTGCTAAATTAAATGGATAACAATAAATGACCTATTTGAAGCGAGTTGCCGATTGTTTCATGCTTAAGAATTATATATCTGTATCTTAGCTGGAAAAACTAACTGTAGAAGTATTGTATCTGCTAACGTCTGACGTATTCATACTTTGTGATTTAAAATAGCTGTTTTCTTCCAATTAGTAACAACAGGGGACATAAGTTGCCGTGAATCGTTAGAAAGCTAAGCGGAAAGTTCCTTGCGTAACCGTCCAGTCTCTACAACTCGAGTGCGGTCTATAGGCGCCACGAACTGCTGACAATCGATCACAGTAAAGTACTTCTGTACAATACGAAAGAAAAGATACAAATTTTAGACCTTCACCCTCTTTTATAACCTTAACTTACGCTAACATTATGGCTCCCCATCAAAGATACGTTGCCAAATTAGAACCATCGTGTATGAAACATGATTTTATTACTCTGCAACTAGCTAAATTCTAAGAATTCATTTTACGTTTCTAGTTTTCAGAACTAGGCTATGTGCATTTCTGTATGTTCTGCGATAGCTGAAGATTTCAGGACCACTTTGAGCTAATGGTTTTCTTGTTGGCGTGATTGCTGATTGTTGAGACTCTAATTGCCTTAGCTACGCTGAGTTACAACTTATTTTCCTCTCCCTCAACTCTTAAATTTTCTAATAAAGTTTTCTCATGCTTATTACAGACTTGACACGGATATTATTTATTGCAGTTACATATTTAACTCCTTATCACTTGTTTGTACTTACCTTTACAGCCTTTTCACTTTTCAACGTTTGCCATGCAGTTCCGTACCAATTCTCTAATATATTCTATCATTCAACTGTCCTTCTTCCAATCATCTTTTCTTCATGACTTTATCTATACCATCCTTCCAAGTAAGACGGTACCTTCCTCGTTTGTTCCAAGCAGAAGTCGACCAGCTAACAACTTTCTTTGGTAACCTTTCTTGCGTCATTCTCTAAATGTGCTTATACCATTTGAGATTTTTCTTTTTAGTCTGTAAACAGCGCTTTCTTCTGAATCCATTTTTGCCCTTATATAGGCATTCCTTATATGCTCCATTCTTGATTCTCTCAAGCCATCCATTTCTGTCGCTGACAATTTTCTCCTTGGTCTTTCACTCACAGTCCAACTTTCACTTCCGTTTAAAATTTTGTCTTTATAGCATAATTTATTCTGTTTCTCTTTCGCTTGTACCTGACTAGCATGTAATATACACAAAGCATTTGAATTGTTCGACTCCTTTTATTATTTGATGATTTATTTCCAGATTGACTGTCTCTTGCTCCTCCAACTACCATATACTCATCATTTATTTATAAAAGTATTAACCTTATCCCTCAGTATTTCGCTATTTTGAATAATTATCATGTTGCTCCTTACTTCCACAGACTGTTCTTATAAACGCTGATTCTTCAATCTAATTCAATTGGACATTTTAAAGAATTGTTTTATGACATATTTTCTTGCAGCTGCAGAAAAAAATTCAGTAAAATGCAAGGGTAACATGATTATTTACCGAGAGCTTCGTAGTTTCCCCTTATTTATCTTCAACGACAGCGGTTGGCTAGACATAGTTATAACCAATGACATGAAAAGAAAGCATTGATTATTTCTGTCGGCTCAGATCGTTATTCAATTGTTGTTTGATTCACAGCATATTGTATACATCAGAAGCTACACGTGGCCGGATTATTGGTCTATGGCAAGCTGGTAACACACCTCAACATATTTCATAAGTTGTGCAAATTCACAGAAATGCAATTAAACTTTAATGCCACTTAAGAAAGGTTGTGTATTGTACACTCGTATTACAAGAAAACCTTTCATTAGAAAGCAAAAACCGTATTATAATATATTGTAATAGACAAAAGTGTTTAAAGTTATTTCGATATGAATTTCAATTTCGGTATAAATATAGAGAAGGATTATACATTGGCTTTCTTACGAGGCCAGATGTATCTTACCCTCCCCTCTCCACCACCTTTGCTTGTCCTCATCACAGTGCCACGCCTCTTGCCCCGCATTGCAAAAGTCATTGGTCACTACTTATACCTCACCGTTTGCTAGACCCTCGTAAGAAGATAAACTCAGAAGTGGTCCAAAGAGTGTATATTATTGAACTCGTTTTGTGTACTGAAACCGAAAGCATAATGTGAATATAATTAATAATAGAAAGAAGGAAAAGGAGATTCTAATCGACAGTTAAGGGGAGAACGTTGTAATAAAGCTGAATATATTAGTCTCAAGAATGGAAACCTAGGCAGATTAGATGAGTGGTAAGATTACAATTGTTGTGTGAGCAAAGCCCGAAGAGTTCCGCTGGCTGATTCTTATCTTGCCATGACATGCTCAAAAGTTGACCAATAGAAATCGCTTCCTTCGTGTCGCCCACACAAAAATACGGAAGTATTTATTGTTTATAAGTCAAGAATCAATGACGCGGCTGTGCCATTGCCCACCGGTTAGTCCTATCATCAAGGTTCGATCCCAGGGATCCGAATGTGGTTTTCACGATGCACAAAGCGGCGTCACAGCGCGTTTTCTCGGGGTTCTCCGGTTGCCCCCGCCACATATCGCCATCAGGTGCAAAACCAGCTCTCTCTATTCATCCATTTCAACTGCATTTCATGTCATTCTTCATTCTCACATCTGGTGCTGGCTGACCACCCGCTTCCAGGTCTTCACGCTGTCCGATCTGCTTCCCCATAGGCATCTCACCCCGGGCTCGGGCTTGTAAGTGCTACATAAGGGGAGGATAATCAGATAAAGAAGAAGAATGAATGACACGGTAAAGAGGACGGTACAGTAATTTTGAAACATCGGTATTAGCTACCTGCTGCTCACTATCTCAAATTTCGGTTAAGAAACTGAAGCCGAATCTTCTTAAGCCACAAAAAAAGTTATCACTGAAGCCCACTTTTATTACACATCTCTCTAAAGCAGTCACCATTCTGGTGAATTTAGGAGAAGGTAATGGTCGTTTACTTAGTTCCTGAAAATTAAAACCTTCGTATATCTTATGAATAAAGCCACAATTTTTAGTAACGCATCGTGTGTAGGAGTGTCAGGTATGCTATAAGTGTGAGAGGCCAGTCGTCAGCACTGAACGAAACACCCCATACACACGTTAAGGTGACAAAGGCTTTACGTATCAGTATATTTTATCCTGGATATCCTTTCGTTTGTGATGTTCTGATTCTGCTCCCCCGCCCCTCCTGGTATCGTTACTGGTGTCATATTGGAGCACATGGTAACCACAAGCTCTGTTTCCGTGTAGATCGTCCCCTCTCCTTTTTGTTTTACGCTGCACAAATCTCAGCGTGACAAGGTAAACGCTACGCCTTGCTATGTAGGCAACTTCACCGTCTTGTGTGCGAGGCGTACAGTACAAGCCTCAGGAAAGCGCAGGAGTTGCGCAGGTATTGTGGTAAGTCTCACATTACTTGTGTCACCTTAGAGCATGTTCAAGTCATAACCTCTCTTTTTCCCAGTTGAGGGTGTTCTCCCCCCCCCCCCCCCTCCTTTCATTTTTTACCACTCCACAAATATCAAGAGCAAAAACCAGGGTTAAGCTAGAAAATAAAATCTCGCAAATATGCACACATCATAATTAACATTTGTGCAAAGTATGATACGTCTACCCCGCCAACCCCAACGTGCACTCCTCCGTCGCCTTGCCTGCGGATGGAGGACGCAGTGGCGGGGCGGATGGGTGTAACCTCTGCATTGAGGAGACGCCGTAGAGTTTATTATGATACGTTTATGCAAATTGTTGCCAGTAGACACTTTTATAAGATATACTATTAATGAGGGTTCCAAAACGGAAATTGTATCATTAGTAATGAATTGAAGCCAACATATCTCCTATATGAAGAGTTGGTTTTTAAATTAACTTTTTCATATATAGATGCACAAATTTCATATCATATCTGCACTTGCTTAAAAAATGGCAATTCTGGATGATGATAATAATATTACTCACGGATATGCTGTTAAGACAAGGAATCAGCCTCAGGAACAGTTAGGAAAAGCTCTCACTAGATTCTCTGGAACATCCTATGTAAGGACCCTATTCAATTACAAACAAGTGGATGGACGAACGACCCCTGAATGGAGACGGGAGCAGATAAAGGGCTATTGGTCAAAATCCTAGTTATAGCTGTGGCTAGAACCGTCTGCAGCAACTGAATAAATTTAATGTACAAACCCATACAGGAACAGACCGGAGATGTGGTCAACTGCATTATCGAAGTCCAATGACAACATTTTGCTATTATCAGTGGCTGCTGTATTCCTTACATAACCACGAATTACACTGCCGACATACAAAATATTGACTTTAGTTCTGTCACTGCTGATCTAGACTTTAATTTTATTCACATTAGATTTCAACCGTCGGTCGCTTCATGGAATACATGAAATATCGTAAAAGTGTAATAGGACAATAATGTCTATCTTACCGTATCTGAGATTTTCGCAATAATAGCATTACGTCACCTGTGAAAGTATTTGGTATCTAAGCCTCGTTCATTATGTGGTTAGCTCTCTTTAAAAGTCTCAAAACTGGATATTCCATTCCACAGGTAAATCATTTCTCCAGGAGACTTGTTTTCGGAAGACAAATCTAGGGTAGCAGTAAGTTCTGCAGCACTCAGTAAGCGAGTAGGGATCACAGGTACCACTCAGCTGTCTCCTCCACGTTATCAATTACTGCAGCAGTACATCAGAATAACATCCTGAGTAACGGTCTTCGAGAAAATAATAATAAAAAAAAAATACAAAAATAAAAATAAAAATCTGCATACTGGACCCCGGCACCTAATTTCTTAAACCGGGGTCAATATTCAGATCTTTATTATTTTATTACAAATATAAAACAAATATACACTTTACAAAATTTACAGATTAACAAAATAAAATAAAAATAAAATAATTTAAAACACAACATTTTAACATCCTAAAACCACACCTCTTCTAACTAAAATTAAGAGAAAGAAAAAAAAAACCCAATAAATTACCAGAATAAAATCTAAAAATTTGCATCTCATCCCTAATCATACCTATTCAAAACTTTTATAAATTTAATAAAAAATCTATAAAAATTTTAAAAAATCACCTCTTTAAACACAAACTCTTATAAATTATAAAATAACTTATAAGAACCTTAACTTTCAAAATCAAAATTTATAAAAAAGCAAAAAATTTTAAATAAAATATTACTGGTATCCAGTAATAAAATAAATAGCTGGTAACCAGTTACTACTAAATCTACAAATATAAAAAATCCATAACAAAACAAAATATGAGCGCCGGAATCCGGCGGCCATCTTGGTACTGGTACCCAGCACCAAAACTCCTTTACTCCACACTACAATTCAATTACACTCATGCATAATTATATAATAAACGATAATCAAAATAACTATTGAACATAAAAAAAATTACACAATTAAAAATATACACATAAACATCATACAACACAAACATTACAACATTCAAAATCTTCAGAACCTCAATTAAATAACTCAAAAATACAAATTATCTTCAGACCTCCAAAATAAACAACAAATCCTTCAAATTTCTTAATCTCAGACCTCCAAAATAAACAACAAATCCTTCAAATTTCTTAATCTACTAAAGCTTTAAAACATTTGAGTTTATTTAAAAAAAATAAAATATTGCATTAAATTTAAATCAAATATTAAAATTTCAAATTCAGATTTATATAATAAATATTACAAAAAATTTTTGATCCTTAAATTTAGAAAGCATTTGAAACTATTTAAACTCTACACTACAGCACAGATACACTCGTACATAATTATATAAAATGCGAGACATAATAATCAAAATGACAATTAAATATAAACAAAATTGCACATATTTAAGATAATACACTAAAACATCATCTAACATACAAATACAACATTTAAACATTTTCAAAACCTCATTTTCATAAAAATTTCAAACATTTCTTTATTGTCGGTATTTATATCTTATTGGCCATCTTGTGTTTCAGATAAACCACTATCAATGTTATTTCGGTGCTGTTGATTTTGTATCCTCTCGGATCGTCTTATTAATGGGTCCTGATGTTGAATATTTATTTGCCTTGGCAGAGTTTTGGTCTCGATGGCAGATTTGCTGATGGTATTAGCCATTGTCTCTAGGTGGTGGAGTAAATCCTTATCCCTTACGATGTTGCAGATTTGGTGTCCTTGTAATGGTGTCCGATGTTCTTCTGTCAGGTGTGCATATTTTGGACATTCAAAGAAAACATGTTCAGGAGTGTCTTGGATGTTGCATATATCACATATATCGGTTAATTTTTTATTAATCTTTAGCCAGTAGGTTCCATACGGGCCGTGCCCGGTTAGGAAATGTATTGTACCTTTTGTATAATTAAAGCTTTTATACTTCTTTTGTAATCTTTCTCTAATGTTACCGAAAATTGAGTAAGTTCTCCTGCCTTCTTCTATTAAATCCCACTCTTCTTGCCAGATTTGTAATAGTTTATTTTTGACGTCTCGTTTCTTGTAATAAAAACCATCCATTATTTCAAAAACTTTTCCTTGATCTCCTTTTTTCATCCAAAAGCATGCACCCCTGTATCGTAGGGTAAGGTCAATAGGCCAAATTCCCAGGATAACTAGCAAAGCCATGGTTGGTGTTGTGTTCACTGCTCCTGTAAATCGGAGTAGGATCTTCCTCCGTGATCTTCTCAGTAAGGTCTTGACTGTGGTAAGCTTGGCTCTGTGCGCCCACGTTGATGCTGCATAGGTCACTATGGCTCCAAATATGCTCGTATGGTAGGTGGTTATGGTGTTCAAGGGAATTTTGAAATCAAATTGTGCTAAACGGGAAAGTTTCAGCATTACTTTTTCTGCTTTAACCCGCACATAATCAGTATGAAATTTGAAATTTAGTCTTTCGTCCAGAAATATGCCCAGATATTTTGCTTGTATTGAACGTTTAATACGGTTATTTTCAAATTTAATAATGGGGTCTCGCTTAAATGAGCCTTTAAGTATCATATATGTAGATTTTGCTGATGAAATCTTCATCTTAGCAACCTGGCACCAATTGGATAGCTCTTTTAACAATTTGTTGGCCTTTTCTTCCAAAATATTCCTAGTTCTTCCCTCTACCAAAAAGACTACATCATCTGCATATGCCACTACCCTAAGACAGATATTTATACGAGTAATTTGTTCTAATAATGTTTCCAAAATTATGTCCCAAAAAGTGGGCCCGAGAATCGAACCCTGGGGGCATCCCTTGGTGATGTCTTTTGAAATGATTTGGTTCACACCAACAAGTTGTACTTTTCTATTTCTACAGTAATCTTCTAAAATGTTATACAAAGTTCTGGGATAATTTAAATTTCTAAGCCTAGTGAAAAAATGGGGCCACCAAACGTTATCAAAAGCAGCCGAAATATCCACGAAAATAGCCATAACGTATTTTGATTTGGAATTTAGGGTGGCAGTGATAAGGGTATTAATTGCGTCTTCGGTGGATCTCCCTTTCCTGAAACCGTACTGATCATCATTAAGCCCAATAAGTGTCCGATATTCCAAAATACGCTTATTTATTAAAGCTTCAAAAATTTTTCCAATAGTATTCAAAAGACAGATGGGTCTGTAAGATTTACAGTCCATCGGATCTTTATCAGCACTTTTCTTCAAAACAGTTAATTTTGCAACTTTCCAATTGTTGGGAAATTTTCCTTGCCACAAACAATTATTATATAAATTACAAAGTATTGGGATTAATGATTCTGCAGTATTTATAAGAATTTCGTTCTTGATGTTATCGGGTCCTGCTGCTTTTTTCTTTTTTAGTCCTCTAATTATCTGTCGTATTTCCGATTTGTCAAAAGGATATATAACGTTAGAATTCGGATACGGCACTTCCAAATTTCTTCTAATTTGTGTGTTTTCATCAGTGTCTGTCTCCTGGCTGTCGTCGGGTAGTAGTTTTTGTAACAGTTCCTGTGTAGTTTCGGTCCAGTTTTGGGTTAAAGTCCCATCATCCCTTCTAATGGTATTTAAAATTTCCGGTTTCCTGATTTTTTCCATAGTGATTTTATAAGGTGCTCCCCATATATTATGCATAGAATTGGTTTCAACAAAACTTTTCCATGATCTACTTCTTGTTTCAAATAATTCTTTCTTAAATTTTTCTTTGGCTTTCCTATAGATTTCTAAATTTCTATTTCTCTCTTCTATTACAATAGTCTTCTGATAAATTCTCCGACATTTTCGAGCTTTTCTCCGTAAATTTTGTAATGTATCGGTCCAAACATCATCTTTAAATTTTTTGAGTCTCCTTTTAGGAATATATTTAAGCATAGTGGATTTTAAAATGTGTTCTAATTTAGTCGCTTCGTGATTAGCTTCAGCTCCTATATGTCCTAGTTGTCTGTTCTGTAGTGTCCTATTGAAGTCTTTCCAATTTGCAGCATTAGAATTAAAACTTGGAACTGTATAACTTCTATCCCATCTTGAAATTTTAATAATATAGTTGAATAGGATCAAATTGTGGTCACTGGAGGTGTAATCCTGTCCAACTTTCCAGTTTTGGATTTTGGGTATAATTCTACTATTTCCTAAAGTGATGTCAATATTGGACATTGCTCCTGCACGATTTTGGAAAGTAGGAGGATTATTAGGTTTATTAAAAATATATAAATTAAGTTCCGAAATGAGATCTTCCAGTTTCTCACCCCTGTCATCTTTTATACCGCTATGCCACCAATGGGATTTGGCTTTAGCGTCTAGAGTATTAATAGTTTCATAATCCCGATATTTGATATGTATTTGTTTAATTAAATCCAAATATTGGTCAATTTCTTGGCTATACTGGCAGTAATGATTAGATAGGATAAAATTCCCCTTTTCCATATTGATCTGAACACAGTTATTGTGTGTATCGTTAAAATTAGTTATTTTGGTCACTTGTAAATTTGGATTCACAATTATAATGGCCGCCATTGGATTTTCGCCAGTGCAGATTACTCTTGCCATAGTTGGAGTTATCGTGAGTTTGTTTTTAAAGGTATACGGCTCTTGAAGGCATAAAATGTCCATATCTAGTTCGTCAATTAATTTCCTAAGTTCAGTCATCACCATTTTCGAGCGCTGCGCATTTATTTGACCAATTTTGATCGTCTGGGTCTTCTCTGTCTGAAAATGATTCGTGTCCGTCTTGTCTGACTTGCGTAACGTAACCTCTGTTTGCGAAAAAGCGCTCCTTTGATGTTATGTCTGGAATTATTGCAGTCACCTCGCGTAAGTATTTATATCCCCTAGTGGGCCTAATGGATTTTCTTGTTTTGCTTGTCTTTTTAGTGGAAGTTGCCTTCATAATTTGTACTTTATTTTTATCCTGTTTAACAAGTTCTTTTGTCACTGTAGCAATAATATTATCATTCTTATGTTTCGATTGTATTTTACTATACTTTTGTGGATTATGTTTATTTTTCTTGTATGATTCTTTTGTTAGATGGGCTTTGTGTGAGAAAGTATCTTCCGATTTGTGGCTTGATTCGGCCGGAAAAATAGGGGAAATGGTTGTTTTTGGTGTATATATTTTGGGGTAGTCTAGTGAGTCGTGTCTGGTGACTACGTAGCAATATGGCCATTTTTGCGTTCCATCAAAAGCTAATCTGCCGTAGCATAAGACAAAATGCCTATATACTTCATCTAGATCTAAGTTTTCATTGCGTCTACTATATACCTTTTCAACAAGCTCAAGAAGCTCTTTTGGATCTGTTGTTATATTTAGAGTTTTTAATTCCATACGGTCAATAGCATCTGGTACTGGAAAGATAATTTTGTCCCCGTTTTGATGTAGTTTTCTAATAATATGTCTTAATGCTGCCATTAAATTATTTCGTTCTTCGAGGCGACTCAGCTGTAGGGTCTGGTCAAAGTCATTGTACAGCAAAGCCGCATTACTGCTGACTTGCATCTCTGTTTCCGCGTGGACAGGAGTAACGACCCGACATTCACAGCTGGCCAAATCGCTTGCTTTCGGTTCTAAAACCGGGTTATCTTCCTTCGCTTGCTTAAAATTCATCATACGATACTTCCAAAGTTTTATTAAGAAATTTTGATTTACCTTATCTCCATGTTCCTGAGTATCCTCTTCATCACTCGTGCCAGTAATTGCCTCATAATTTACATTTATTTTAGTCTTTTTTGTATTTTTATTTTCTTCCGGAACGGTCCTCGAGAGTGAAACTTTTACATCGGTTACATCTGTCCGGCTATTAATGTGTTGTGACGTTGGCCGCATCCCTCATAGACGCTCAACGTCAAGCCTCCTCACACCACTGCCTCTAGTACACATAGTCCGACAACAATGGAGCGACTAGAACAAAGACGACTAAGGGCGCAGCGGAATAAAGCGTTTCTGGACTGTTCGCGAAACCTTCGATGTCGGCTTATTTGTGAGAAGCCCCAGAAAAGGCGAATTTCGACAAAAAAAGTCCATGCTACGTCATTCTTGGCTATATAATGATTGTGATGTTGAGAGCAGTCAATCGTTAAGTGTTGAACGAGACAGCTATCAGCAATTAGTTTTAAGAGTGCGTATACTGTTAGTGTTAAGAGAGTCTGAGTATTGTCAGAGACAGTTGTAGACATTTAATGGTCGCTTGGGAGTTGTTCATTACATGAAGTAGTTTTAGTGAGTGTGATATTTGAAGCCAGCTGTTTGTGAGACAGAGTAGAACGAGAAGTGGAACGTGTGTCAAGGTTACAATCCCACAGAACAAATACGACTTGGAAGGTCCGATGATTTGTAATTTGTGTTAACGACAAAAAGGGAACTGTGCTTTGTGATTCAATTTTAAGAGAAATAAAGTGACAGAAAAAGTAATTGAATTTGTCATTTGTCACAATATTTGCAGTTACCGCGCTGTTGCCTCCAGTAAGTGAAATGACGATCCTTTTTTGTGGAAAACACATTTGTTTATTAAGTTGATGCTAGAAAATATAGGTGGTATTGAGAGTATAGTGTAGTGTCTCATGAGACAGGTCTCATATTTCTTTCCTTTGAGTTTTGTTCACACTACTACTCAGATCATACTCTAAGGTAAACAGACGCACGCGCACACACAGTATATATACAGTACTTTTCAAATGGTGGTTGGTTGCAAATGTCATTCAAGTGAAATTTAAAGTAAAGTCTCTCTCGGAAATCTTTATACCGCTTGTTGCCCGGAGCACTTTGATGTTGTTTTGCATTATCCTGTGATTTTGTTACTGATACCTCTGGTCACATGAACAGGACCATAAACTTCTGGGAGAAACCAATATTACAGAAGTTTCAGCTATAGGAAACCAAAGTTATTATCAGCCTTGAAGAGCTAGCTACAGATCTGTGGTGATTACAGGTGCCAGATGTGAAATTTTTCACACCAAAAGGTAGCTTTAAATTTGGAAAGCAACAGTTGAAGAAAAACGGATTTCGTGGAATCATTATGTGCAATTTTATAAATATCTACATTTTAAGCACAGAAAGTTCCAAAATACGTTCAAATTTTGATTAAACCACGATTTCCAAATAATATTTTATCAATTGTACACTTAAATGGAGATATTCGGCCGTTTAGCCACAGTTTAGAAGCGTACATCATTTTGTAACCCTTGACGCTAAAATTGCACATTATTTGTACGACACGTTCACTCTCCTAAAGGATATATTTTTCAGAGAAAGGGACGCTAATAAAGTAGGATTATTGTTCTGATAAATGTACAAAAGCTTCAAAATAAACAATACTTTTCCACTGTGATGGAAATGTTTTATAAAATATAATAATGAAGAAATATTTTCGTGACTGCTCCTAGTGATTATTAAAATGCTCTTGTATAGTTAATCCACGTTATGACGTCATATTCCAGAGAAGGAAATGCAAGACCTCGAGATGTGAAATTTTATTTAATAATTCTTAAGATGTGAGTTGACCTTAAATATATTAATTCTGAAGAAAGAAATTGGTGCAATTAGCACCAAACTGCTTTATTTTAATGTAATCATTGCTTCAGCCTTAGGCAGAAGCTATTTATTATTTTACTTCAGAATGTTGCTCCTTACTTCCAGCTAGGAGTATGCAGTATCAAAGTTAGCTCTTGATAGAGAATCCAATCAATCTCCGGCGTCCTTGGAGAGTAATCGAGGAAGAATTTGACTGAGAAGTTTAAGCTCTTTGCCTAGCATCAATTAAGCGTCTCGTTACTATAGGTGTATGATTCCTCGTCTATATGCTCATAACTGAACGTGATTAACACTGAGGTAATGGGGTTTGGAGTGGGGTGGTTGGCACAAATACATACCACAGTACAGTCAAAGCTAGCAGCACGTCTGACTTAACCTAACTTGCACATTTCCAGTGTAATATCGTCGTAGTGAAGAAAACTGCAAGAACTGAAATTGGGGAGGTGGCAGAAAGAGAGACGGACAGAAAGAGACAAAGAGAGCGAGAGAGAGAGAGAGAGAGAGAGAGAGAGAGAGAGAGAGAGAGAGAGAGAGAGAGAGAGAGAACGGGGGAGAGCAACAGAGGGAAATGGGTAAAATAAGAGATGTACTATGAACTATTTACATTCTTTACGAGTTTCGTGGAATCATGTTCAAAGCTTGCAAACATATAACAGTAAGCTAATTGCACTACAACGCTGTTAAGGGACCTCTATTATTCACACAGTTCCAAGGAGAATAATATTCTTTTAGAACGTTCTGAAGTAAAATAATAAATAACTTCTGCCTAAGGCTGAAGCAATGATTACATTAAAATAAAGCAGTTTGGTGCTAATTGCACCAATTTCTTTCTTCAGAATTAATATATTTAAGGTCAACTCACATCTTAAGAATTATTAAATAAAATTTCACATCTCGAGGTCTTGCATTTCCTTCTCTGGAATATGACGTCATAACGTGGATTAACTATACAAGAGCATTTTAATAATCACTAGGAGCAGTCACGAAAATATTTCTTCATTATTATATTTTATAAAACATTTCCATCACAGTGGAAAAGTATTGTTTATTTTGAAGCTTTTGTACATTTATCAGAACAATAATCCTACTTTATTAGCGTCCCTTTCTCTGAAAAATATATCCTTTAGGAGAGTGAACGTGTCGTACAAATAATGTGCAATTTTAGCGTCAAGGGTTACAAAATGATGTACGCTTCTAAACTGTGGCTAAACGGCCGAATATCTCCATTTAAGTGTACAATTGATAAAATATTATTTGGAAATCGTGGTTTAATCAAAATTTGAACGTATTTTGGAACTTTCTGTGCTTAAAATGTAGATATTTATAAAATTGCACATAATGATTCCACGAAATCCGTTTTTCTTCAACTGTTGCTTTCCAAATTTAAAGCTACCTTTTGGTGTGAAAAATTTCACATCTGGCACCTGTAATCACCACAGATCTGTAGCTAGCTCTTCAAGGCTGATAATAACTTTGGTTTCCTATAGCTGAAACTTCTGTAATATTGGTTTCTCCCAGAAGTTTATGGTCCTGTTCATGTGACCAGAGGTATCAGTAACAAAATCACAGGATAATGCAAAACAACATCAAAGTGCTCCGGGCAACAAGCGGTATAAAGATTTCCGAGAGAGACTTTACTTTAAATTTCACTTGAATGACATTTGCAACCAACCACCATTTGAAAAGTACTGTATATATACTGTGTGTGCGCGTGCGTCTGTTTACCTTAGAGTATGATCTGAGTAGTAGTGTGAACAAAACTCAAAGGAAAGAAATATGAGACCTGTCTCATGAGACACTACACTATACTCTCAATACCACCTATATTTTCTAGCATCAACTTAATAAACAAATGTGTTTTCCACAAAAAAGGATCGTCATTTCACTTACTGGAGGCAACAGCGCGGTAACTGCAAATATTGTGACAAATGACAAATTCAATTACTTTTTCTGTCACTTTATTTCTCTTAAAATTGAATCACAAAGCACAGTTCCCTTTTTGTCGTTAACACAAATTACAAATCATCGGACCTTCCAAGTCGTATTTGTTCTGTGGGATTGTAACCTTGACACACGTTCCACTTCTCGTTCTACTCTGTCTCACAAACAGCTGGCTTCAAATATCACACTCACTAAAACTACTTCATGTAATGAACAACTCCCAAGCGACCATTAAATGTCTACAACTGTCTCTGACAATACTCAGACTCTCTTAACACAAACAGTATACGCACTCTTAAAACTAATTGCTGATAGCTGTCTCGTTCAACACTTAACGATTGACTGCTCTCAACATCACAATCATTATATAGCCAAGAATGACGTAGCATGGACTTTTTTTGTCGAAATTCGCCTTTTCTGGGGCTTCTCACAAATAAGCCGACATCGAAGGTTTCGCGAACAGTCCAGAAACGCTTTATTCCGCTGCGCCCTTAGTCGTCTTTGTTCTAGTCGCTCCATTGTTGTCGGACTATGTGTACTAGAGGCAGTGGTGTGAGGAGGCTTGACGTTGAGCGTCTATGAGGGATGCGGCCAACGTCACAACACATTAATAGCCGGACAGATGTAACCGATGTAAAAGTTTCACTCTCGAAGACCGTTACTCAGGATGTTATTCTGAAGTACTGCTGCAGTAATTGATAACGTGGAGGAGACAGCTGAGTGGTACCTGTGATCCCTACTCGCTTACTGAGTGCTGCAGAACTTACTGCTCCCCTAGATTTGTCTTCCGAAAACAAGTCTCCTGGAGAAATGATTTACCTGTGGAATGGTATATCCAGTTTTGAGACTTTTAAAGAGAGCTAACCACATAATGAACGAGGCTTAGATACCAAATACTTTCACAGGTGACGTAATGCTATTATTGCGAAAATCTCAGATACGGTAAGATAGACATTATTGTCCTATTGCACTTTTACGATATTTCATGTATTCCATGAAGCGACCGACGGTTGAAATCTAATATGAATAAAATTAAAGTCTAGATCAGCAGTGACAGAACTAAAGTCAATATTTTGTATGTCGGCAGTGTAATTCGTGGTTATGTAAGGAATACAGCAGCCACTGATAATAGCAAAATGTTGTCATTGGACTTCGATAATGCAGTTGACCACATCTCCGGTCTGTTCCTGTATGGGTTTGTACATTAAATTTATTCAGTTGCTGCAGACGGTTCTAGCCACAGCTATAACTAGGATTTTGACCAATAGCCCTTTATCTGCTCCCGTCTCCATTCAGGGGTCGTTCGTCCATCCACTTGTTTGTAATTGAATAGGGTCCTTACATAGGATGTTCCAGAGAATCTAATGAGAGCTTTTCCTAACTGTTCCTGAGGCTGTTTCCTTGTCTTAACATCATATCCGTGAGTAATATTATTATCATCATCCAGAATTGCCATTTTTTAAGCAAGTGCAGATATGATATGAAATTTGTGCATCTATATATGAAAAAGTTAATTTAAAAACCAACTCTTCATATAGGAGATATGTTGGCTTCAATTCATTACTAATGATACAATTTCCGTTTTGGAACCCTCATTAATAGTATATCTTATAAAAGTGTCTAGTGGCAACAATTTGCATAAACGTATCATAATAAACCCTACGGCGTCTCCTCAATGCAGAGGTTACACCCATCCGCCCCGCCACTGCGTCCTCCATCCGCAGGCAAGGCGACGGAGGAGTGCACGTTGGGGTTGGCGGGGTAGACGATCATACTTTGCACAAATGTTAATTATGATGTGTGCATATTTGCGAGATTATTTTATTTTCTAGCTTAACCCTGGTTTTTGCTCTTGATATTTGTGGAGTGGTAAAAAATGAAAGGAGGGGGGGGGGGGGGGAAGAACACCCTCAACTGGAAAAACAGAGGTTATGACTTGAACATGCTCTAAGGTGACACAAGTAATGTCAGACTTACCACAATGCCTGCGCAACTCCTGCGCTTTCCTGAGGCTTGTACTGTACGCCTCGCACACAAGACGGTGAAGTTGCCTACATAGCAAGGGGTAGCGTTTACCTTGTCACTCTGAGATTTGTGCAGCGTAAAACAAAAAGGAGAGGGGACGATCTACACGGAAACAGAGCTTGTGGTTACCATGTGCTCCAATATGACACCAGTAACGATACCAGGAGGGGTGGGGGAGCAGAATTAGAACATCACAAACGAAAGGATATCCAGGATAAAATATATTGATACGTAAAGCCTTTGTCACCTTAACGTGTGTATGGGGTGTTTCGTTCAGTGCTGACGACTGGCCTCTCACACTTATAGCATACCTGACACTCCTACACACGATGCGTTACTAAAAATTGTGGCTTTATTCATAAGATATACGAAGGTTTTAATTTTCAGGAACTAAGTAAACGACCATTACCTTCTCCTAAATTCACCAGAATGGTGACTGCTTTAGAGAGATGTGTAATAAAAGTGGGCTTCAGTGATAACTTTTTTGTGGCTTAAGAAGATCCGGCTTCAGTTTCTTAACCGAAATTTGAGATAGTGAGCAGCACGTAGCTAATACCGATGTTTCAAAATTACTGTACCGTCCTCTTTACCGTGTCATTCATTCTTCTTCTTTATCTGATCACCCTCCCCTTATGTAGCACTTACAAGCCTGAGCCCGGGGTGAGATGCCTATGGGGAAGCAGATCGGACAGCGTGAAGACCTAGAAGCGGGTGGTCAGCCAGCACCAGATGTGAGAATGAAGAATGACATGAAATGCAGTTGAAATGGATGAATAGAGAGAGCTGGTTTTGCACCTGATGGCGATATGTGGCGGGGGCAACCGGAGAACCCCGAGAAAACGCGCTGTGACGCCGCTTTGTGCATCGTGAAAACCACATTCGGATCCCTGGGATCGAACCTTGATGATAGGACTAACCGGTGGGCAATGGCACAGCCGCGTCATTGATTCTTGACTTATAAACAATAAATACTTCCGTATTTTTGTGTGGGCGACACGAAGGAAGCGATTTCTATTGGTCAACTTTTGAGCATGTCATGGCAAGATAAGAATCAGCCAGCGGAACTCTTCGGGCTTTGCTCACACAACAATTGTAATCTTATCACTCACCTAATCTGCCTAGGTTTTCATTCTTGAGACTTTAATATATTCAGCTTTATTACAACGTTCTCCCCTTAACTGTCGATTAGAATCTCCTTTTCCTTCTTTCTATTATTAATTATATTCACATTATGCTTTCGGTTTCAGTACACAAAACGAGTTCAATAATATACACTCTTTGGACCACTTCTGAGTTTATCTTCTTACGAGGGTCTAGCAAAAGGTGAGGTATAAGTACTGACCAATGACTTTTGCAATACGGGGCAAGAGGCGTGGCACTGTGATGAGGACAAGCAAAGGTGGTGGAGAGGGGAGGGTAAGATACATCTGGCCTCGTAACAAAGCCAATGTATAATCCTTCTCTATATTTATACCGAAATTGAAATTCATATCGAAATAACTTTAAACACTTTTGTCTATTACAAAATATTATAATACGGTTTTTGCTTTCTAATGAAAGGTTTTCTTGTAATACGAGTGTACAATACACAACCTTTCTTAAGTGGCATTAAAGTTTAATTGCATTTCTGTGAATTTGCACAACTTATGAAATATATTGAGGTGTGTTACCAGCTTGCCATAGACCAATAATCCGGCCACGTGTAGCTTCTGATGTATACAATATGCTGTGAATCAAACAACAATTGAGTAACGATCTGAGCCGACAGAAATAATCAATGCTTTCTTTTCATGTCATTGGTTATAACTATGTCTAGCCAACCGCTTTCGTTGAAGATAAATAAGGGGAAACTACGAAGCTCTCGGTAAATAATCATGTTACCCTTGTATTTTACTGAATTTTTTTCTGCAGCTGCAAGAAAATGTCATAAAACAATTCTTTAAAATGTCCAATTGAATTAGATTGAAGAATCAGCGTTTATAAGAACAGTCTGTACATGAGTGGAGAAAGGTATGTGAGTGCAACAAATCAGATTCTTTCGTATTTCTCCTTTTAGATATCTTACTGTTCAACTCCCAAAGTAATAACTCTGCAGGCATAAAGAGGGTTATGAAGCCCATTTACTCGTCAAGCCGCCCTTGTCTGCCATGTCCTACTCACACTCACATTTTAAACACATTAATTATGAGCCCTGCCATGCTGCGCCTTCATCTCCATGATATCCAAAACACAATTTGTTACTCTCTCTGTCTTTTTCACCGCTCCGATAATCATCCATCTTTTTCGGGTCGCTTCAAGGCGCTTTTAAGCCCCTGAATAGCAAATAAAGCTACGCTCCGAGTGAAAGTGCATTCTGTTTTGTTATAAACGAGCCCTACGCATCTGTTTACTCATTCTCTTGTCTTCTCACTCATTTCTCGGCATTGCCGCTTGTTTCTGCCTTCCAAACTCTCATCGTTCAATTTTCCTGGTGGCAATCTTGTTTGAAATGTTGGTATGCGTGATAAAGATATCAGACATTACTCCGATGTTAAATCACAAAATTAACCAAGGGAATATTTTATTTTATTTTGTCAGCCTGGGTAATCATTTACATTAACCAGTGAGCATAAAATTACTTTATGAATTGTCAAGTTAAGATGCAACCGTACGAAATGGCTCCGCGGAGAGTCTGAGACTCGCATTCGGGAGGTTCCGAGTTCGATTCCTATCAACTGCGCTCTGTGGTCTTAGGTTTCCAGATTTTTCATGGTCGAGTGGCCAAAACTGGAATGTTTTTTCATATACCACGATTTCCTTCTCATACTTCATTGGTAAATAATTACAAATTTTTGTTTGTTAATGACGCTATCAATTCCCAAAATCACATCAGCGTCGCCAGTATTACGGAATTTCGTCCCGCATTTTCACTTTCTCTACTGATAAGTAGAAGAAAGCATTGTATTCCACCCAAAAATTCGATGTCGGGATTTCACCGGAAATATGTTTCCAAAAAAAAGCATTTTTAGAAAAAGGTTCGTGTGTGTGTGTGTGTGTGTGTGTGTGTGTGTGTGTGTGTGTGTGTGTGTGTGTGTGTGTGTGTCAGTCAGTCTGTGGACAGCATAACTCAAAAACAAAAAGTCGCTTAGAAACCAAGCACTTACAACTATTACATTACCATTACACTTACTCCATTACAGTATGAATGAATGAATAATTTATTTATGCTCACAAATATATCGCCACCTCTTGGACGTGCTTATATCTATAACTACCCCTTATATTTAACATTTTGTTTTGTATATAATGGGGAAGTTTGTTACAGTGACTAATTATCCTTTTCTATTTTCCCAGTTTCCTCACAGTTCTTTTAACCGTTTCAACTTCATTTTTCCTAAATACTTTCCTGTTTTCTCAATACATTTGTCTGATTTTGAATTAAAATTTTTCTAACTTTCAAGTCTAATGTGAGGTACGTCATTCCATTTTTAGGGTACTAGATTCTCTCTTCATTTATCCGTACCATTACAATCCAAAAATAGTGCCAATTATCATAATTAATCTACCGAATTTTGTGCCTCTCTCTACCCCCTTTTTATCCCTATCATGCCACTTGGATTCATTTTCCCCATGCTAGTCATGCATACTCCAATTCTGGCTGCTTTATTGCTTACTTCGATGCATTTTTCTATCCCCCATTCCATTTTTAAGAATCTAAAATCTATTAATGACTTCGCTTTTGCCTGGTGCCCAGGCCATGTGGGTATTCCCGGTAACGAGGCGGCGGATGCAGCTGCTAGGTTTGCATGTCGCCTGCTGAAGTATTCCAACCGTACACTCCCTTATATAGATGTGTAGAAGAACTTCCGTTGCCATCATATGCTGTCCGGCAGGAGTCTCGGGAAGCGTTAGCTGGCACTCGGTACAACTCTGGCAAACATCTCGCAGGGATTCCAGGCGGGAAGAAGTGCTTTTAATCCGCCTGAGGATAGGCCACATTCGAACCACGCATGGACACCTTTTGCGCGGTGATCCAGCGGCTGTCTGTGCGACGTGCAATGTTCCCTCTCCTTCGCACATCTCCTTATTGATTGTCCGCGGTACGCTTGTGAGCGACAGTCCCTTGGCCTGGGTCTTACACTGTGCTCCGTGTTAGGGGACAACCCACTAGCGGTACATACAGTACTGCGGTTTGTTGCCAATATCGATTTTGGTAAGCAAGTTTAAGGTTACTTTTATCTTGGCGCATATAGATTTTTACGATATTTTTACTTCTGTTTTTATGTTGTTTTTTACCTTTTAAAGGTTTTATCCGCTTACGTTTTTAGCAATTTACGCTTTTAGTTTGTAACTTTTAACTGTTTTAGCTCTCGTTTTTAACATGTTTTAGTTACTTAACTTTCACTTTTTAAATTTTTAGGGGTGAGGTTTAACGTTTGCTTGTTACATTTTTGAACTTCGGGCTCTAATGAGCTAGTTGTCGACGGACCCTTAAACAACACTCACTCTATTAATGACCTTTTGTCTTTAAAGCTACTCAGAATTTCTTGCTTATTCTTGCATATTCTTAATCTTTGTTCTTTCTCTCCTCAAACCCTCTCTTTTATTGTTTCCTTCTACCCTTGTTTCACCCATACCTATTTCCTCCAAGATTATCCTATCTTGTGCATCCAAGTTTCTTTTTTCCCCATTTTCTCCTGTACAACCATGCACTGTTATAATAAATAATTTTCCTCCAATTAATTTATTCTAAGCCAGTATTTAAGTGTTCTCTCTACTATTATAGTATATTATGCAACGAGAGGAAAATGGCAGCAATTAAGTAACAATGGCAGCAATTTAAAAAGTAGACTTTCAAAAACCAGAAGACCAATTTAATTTATTAGAATGTTATTTACAATAGTAACAGTAATTATGAAATAAACAGTAGCTTTATTTCATATAGGGAATCAATCATTTTGCTTTCAGCTTCGCTCGAATGTGCGCAGACGGCTGAGTATTGATTGCTAGATACGTAGCTTTTGATTGGTGGGTTAGCACTGTCGTCATGAACTGGTGCATCTTTGATTGGTGTATTTGCGGATTACATAGTTCTAATTTTTGACAATGAGGATGGACTTATCAACTTAAAATCATTTGTAAAATCTGAAAATAGTGTCATGGTTCACGATAAGATAATACGCTCATATTTAGGGATAAGGATTTAAGACCACAAAAATCGCACATAGCAGCTGTTTATAGAAGAATACGAGGTTCTCTTCATTCAAATTGAATGAATTATTACACTTACGTTAAGGTAAAATCATGGAATCCATATGAAAAATGAACTAAACCTTAGCAAAGAAAGCTTAGCCTTCTTGGCATTGTTTCACCATTTTAGAAGTGTAAACAGACCATTCTTGTGTTGCTCTTAATTGAAGCACATAGTATGTAACATTAAACTTAACTCTTGATTCAGCTTCCTGAAATCCACAGGGAACAATTGTGGGCATAGTCTAACCTACTACGCTTAATCAACGGAGGCTCGACATGCTGTGTTAACCACAGACTCACACCTGTCCATGATAACCACAATGCAGGGAGATAGGGGATGCATGAGAGGTGTGATACATTTTGGTCCTCATGGGCTGTTGCGCCATGAATTTCTTATACTACATCGATAATTGAAGTAATTGAACACAGATACATTAAGTTCAGTTTGTAATTTTTGTATGGGAAAAAAAACTTGGAAACCTCAGATTTGCAGATGATATATTGTAGAACGGGCTTATTTCGGCAATTTTTTAACCGTTCTTACCAAACTGGCACAGGATTTCAAAACAGTAATAGGACCTCAGTGCACAAGAGAAGTATGCGATTGTGTGAAGTGAAAGCAAATTATATGACAACTAACTTAGGTAGAAATAGTAACACAATGGACAGGAAAAGTGAATGTTAGAGTGAAATGAAATATAGAAAGAAGAGTGCTAATGTGAAATGAAGTAGTTACAGGAGACAAAACAAGAAACGCACAGAGTGAAGTGAATTAAATTATAAGACAAAGAGCTTAAGCTATATCAGGCGAATGAGTAAGAAAACTCGCATTAGTTACTTCAGAACCTGAGGATAATGTGTGAAGACGTTAGAAGAGGAGCGACTAGCTCATCCTGAGAGTATCTTTGAGATAATCCCTGCCATGGTAAGAAACCCTTGCCCTAAAGGGATTTAACTGGTTCGTTTATTATGTAATTTTGCTACCAGCCACGTGCAGTAAAACTTATAATAGTATGTTTACTGTGAAGTGAACTGTTAAATTCATCCAGAGTCAGAGAGCGTCACAAATTGTGACCTGTTTACTTCCGAAAACTACTTGTTTGCCGTGATTCTCAATGACCGAAGGTAAAGACAAGTTGGGTTATTCATAGACACAGCCGGATGTTTACTGAAACTAGTTATAAGGGTTCAGGTTTGTCAACTTGGGAGAAGTTTTACTCAACCTTTTGCTAACAAATCGTCTTTAACTACGAAGTACAACATGCGACATCCATTCCTTAAGATATGAAGTAAATGCTTTAAAACTCGATGGAAAGGCTCCACCATAATGCGTCAGGATCCTATTCAGGAAGTCTGTGGTTCTATTCCCGTCGTGCCAACCACTTTGATCACAGGATTTCCATCTGATCGGTAGAAGAATGTTGGGCTGGTTCCTCTTCCCCCAAAACTTTTCTGTCCCCACATTTCCTTTATTCTGTTTCATATTAATCTGTTTCAGGGTTTTAGGAACAGATGACGGCTATTTGTGCGTTTTGGTGGGACATTGGAGTTTGTGTTATAATGGGATGGTTCTCCTTCCTGGAACCCTGGACACCGAGTGTGATGAACGAAAATTCATGTCACGACAAGAATTGTGTCATTCTGGAATGCTTAGTGACCCCGTGTTCTTACTAAAGCGCATTTTCATCAGGATCTAGTCACCTTCGGATCTGGTGGCCTTCAGCCCTTCCTCCGAGGGTTTAAGTAACTCAAAAAGGGACTAAAATGGCCAACACACGGTGCTGAATTCCAGTGACTGAGGCTCTCTTGATCTTACTAATGCTAATCCTAAATCCTTCAGAAGCACGGAATGTGAACCAGAGATGTTTTGAAATCACTTCGTCCGCATAGTACTCTATTACACCAGAGCACATTGTAAACACCACTAGCACTGCTCTTTGTTCAAAGTTATGCTAAAAAAATGAAGGGTACCCATGGGTGAAATTTCTAAATGTTACGGTTTTTATTCCAGTGTTTTCAAAATTTTGTTGCACATTACTCTTTCTCAATTGCAAACGTGTTTTAAATTAATCTCAAAATATTACAAGAAATTAATGCGATAAGTTGACTAGTTGTTTCCTGATATTTTGTTGCAAAAAGAAAAGTAAAACGAACCTATGCAAATACCTTTGTAAATATAATAATTCCAGTTTTATTTGCTGTTTCGTACACTAAAGCTACGAAGTGAATTATTGTGACTCGAAAAACATGTCAAAGTATTAAAAGAACAGTAAGTTTATTTAATTTATTCAAGTAAGTATCTCACTTTAATAAATAACCTTCAGAAAACAAAAGTGTATTGCCTATTCAATTATCTTGTGGAAGATCTGTACCATAAAGGGTACCATAAAGGGGAATCAAAATACCAGCTAGTTGAATAACACTGTCCCATTCTCGGAAGCCTTACAAAAGGAAATTTTATTTTGAATCACTGAAATGCATTTACCATGAATATATGCTCATAGTTTAAAACAGACATATCTCACATATTTATTTTTAATTAGCGTTGTAACGCTTCTGCTTTATGCAAAGAATTAATATCCTGATTTTGGACGAAAGACCAAATTCGATTCCAGGAATATTTGTGGTGGACGAAGCGGCATCTGGACGGGGATTCTCCGGGTTCTACGGTTTGATTCCAGCAACTTCTCCATCATCTTTCCATTCATCGATTTCGCCTCATTTCATAACATCCTCTTCCTCACTCTCATACCTGGTGCTTTGCTGACCACCCGCTTCCAGGTCTTCACTATGCCCTGTTCACAGATGCCTGTGCTCCCCGACAAGCATCTGACCCTAGGCACTGGGGGTGTAAGTCCCCCACAAGGGGAGAGTAATCAGAAGAAGATGGTATACCATTCATACTGTAATTTAAAATCGGTTATGATAGAAAAGAGCTTATATCTAGTCTGAAACAGACAGGTTAAATACATCTAGCAACAGAATCGATATTTTGAAGTGTTGGTGGCTGTAATTCATTTTGTGTGTTTTAATTTCAAATTAGATGGTTTAAACATCGGCTTAAAACAATATATGCTTTTTTACTTTCCATTACCAATATTGTTACAATCAGAAAGCGATGTCAGCCTTCTGTTAGTTTATTCAATCACATAATACAAGACAAAGCAATGAACACTACCCACAGATTGATATATTGCTCGATTTATTGATTTCCATTACCATAGTCGGTTTACACCGAGACTAAAATTAAATTTGTTCTCTTGCAATGAGTGATCCAATAAAGGTCGCACCGCAAACCGACAACTCCACTATGGACTGTAAATCAGATGCCTGTTGACCTGTGCTGGCCCCTGCCTGTGCATTGATGTACGTAGCCCTGTCATACAGTCTTAGTTTATAGAAGAACATGCATTGTGTCAAATTTGCAAAATACAGAAACGGGTGACTCGAAGTCGGTTGTTGCTAACAATGTCTCCTCGCCACACTGTCGACATGGAATGGATAGCAAAGAGGAATATATAGCGATCAAGGTCGTTGGCATGCTGTATCCAATAAAAGTAACTGAAATATATATTTTTGAACAATAATTAAACAATACAAGGAGATGATAATCTGCTATCAGCCGCCATAGATATCTTCTAGAGAATATGAAGGGATTTCGATCTGGGAACCGAAACCATATTACGGAGAATGGATATTCCTGAGGAACTCTGTCATTCAAATAAATTGCATTTAGAAGAAGCCCTGGACAGCGTATGATAGCGGCAGTGGCGGCTGATGTATAAGAGCTCAAGAACACGTGAACTAAGATACTCTTTTATTTACTCTTTCTATTAATTTTATTAACTTATTGATGAAATAGGTTCTGTGAGAGCCAAAATTGATACCGGCTGGAAGGAAAGTCATCACATTAATTTAAACCAGTAGATCTCAGTATTTGGAACACGTTTTGTATCTTACGTTTTCGTCTCTGACCATTTCCTACGGAGATATTTTAGTTTTCTCCAAAACAATCTGGCACCACTGCAGATTGTGTGGGTGTCACTTTCCCTAGCTCAGTACATAAACACAGTAATGGTGCTTCTTGAGAACACAAACAAATACCCTGCCTTGTCCTTCTGTGTTTACTGCGCGAGCGTAGGCCAATCACAAGCGTTAGCTCCAAAACATTAAAGCGAAAGCGCCAGACCTGTTCACATCCACAGATCAGCTCAATTCCCTGACCAACCTCAAGGCAACGCTGTCGACTTACTGCACGTGTGAAAAAACTGCTTGGAGTATTTCTTCACGTCTTTTAAGTGGTTAATTATTTCGAAACCCTGTGTGATGTCGCATAATTACTACCGAAGCTATGTCAGAAATAAGTTACTCTACGCATCTTACAAGTAACAAACTGTTATCTCCTTACATCCTTGTGGAATTACGCATCCAAGTTGGATAAAAAATCATGGATTTTGTTTAAATCAGCTGATGAAAAAACAAAATGCCATTAGACTTTTTTGTCTGTAATGCTTCGATGAAGCACATATTAGAAGGAATGTAATGACTTCCCTTCGATCCTGTATAAGTATTAACTATTCATGCTATATTGCTTGTAAGTTAATATCCAATGTTTACATTGTAAATTTCAAAACAATTTAATTTTGATTTATTATCCTGCTAAATCGCCTATTACATCTCCTGCTATATTGTTAATTTAACTGTGTTGAAAGAGTTAGAATTACATGTATATAAGTTGCAATAACTTGTTAGGTGCCTATGAATAAACGCTGACAAAAATTTACTTGTAACTAGTTATATTCATCAAAATTACTTTTCTTTGTTTTTTTTAAATATTAATTTGTACGAGGTATGTCTAAAAAGTATCCAACCTATGACCGGGAAAACTAGATTATTTGCCTGATGGAATTGCGACCTTAATCCCCTTCAAAGTAGTCTTCTTGCATGTTCACACAGCCTACTGCTCCTTCCACTTCTGAAAACAATTCTGGAAATCTTCTTTTGTGATGGCATTCAGTTCCACCACCGCACTCCTATTATCTCTTCTCTGCTCTCAAAACGAGATCATTTCAATGGCGTCTTCAGTTTCGTAAACAACTAGAGCAGGGAAGTTGGCGAATGACCACAATTTCATGTTTCGCCAAAAAAAAGTCTGGATCAGTTGCCATGAATGTGCTGGTGCTTGGTCACAAATTTTGCAGCCACTCTACTCATGTTCAAATCATCACACAAAATTGTATTTGCGGAATCTTTATTGATCCCAACGTCTTTGGTAATCCCTCGTGCGTCGATCTCCCAACAGCAGCAGCATTTCGAGCGGTTTGTGACCTCCCAGGATGCTCATCACTCTCCACCGAAGTGCGGCCATTTTTGAATCGGTTGAACCACTCTTTACTTTGTGTTATCACCAAAGTATCATGTCCAAACGCCCGCTGAATTTTACAAATTATTTAATTTTGAGAATCACCTCAAATCATTCTGTCATCTTACGAAGAAAACTAAATGCGACGAACACTTATAACAGCACCTCACTTGGCAACCTGCAACCAGCGTGTGACACACGAATGTGGTGAGAAAATTCAAGCATGCGCATTAAGGTTCCTCCTGCCACCGTGCACAATGGTGCTCCCATAGCAGGGGAGCTATGCGCGGCAAACATTAACGTCGGATATCTTTTAGACAGGCCTCTTATGCCATATTTATTGCTGTTCACATTTAGCTTGCGCACGAAATACTCAAGTTCACCTTCACTACATACCGTTAGGATCTAAAAGAGTATTTAGTAGAATCCCGAAAAAACGCGGTTCTTGGGAGACACACTTTGGCACCGTGGTATATCGAAATGTGAGCTAAGAGGTGACAAAGGTCGATCCCACGGAGGTGCTAGGAAACATTCATGCAATAAAAAATTACGGTACAATGTAAAGTATGTAGTACATCGTAAACTGCACCACTTAAATTCAATCACACATTATGCTAGGTGTGTATTCCAGTCCTCTAACTGTAATCCATGGTGAGATTCAACGATTAGCTCTTGTTCTTTTTTTCGGAAGAATTAGCATAACCGATGCAAACTAGGCTGGGTACTGATGTCATGGTTATCTTTGGGTTAGGTTTAAAGTTAAGTTGGCTTAAGACTGCTCTGTTGGCAGCCTTGAATAATTGAACTTTGTTGATTGCTTAGCAATTTTTTTCCGCTTTGGCAATTGTTTTCAACCCACTAGGATATGGTAACCTAACCATATAACCTAATTAAATTGTTAATGCAGTTCTAAATGATATTGTTAACAATCAGTGAATTAGGCACACTATATCAGAAATGAGCTCCGCTAGCTGGGGAAAAATGGCACATCATTCGTTTCTGTGGCAGATTGTTACGGCTTGTTAAAAGGTTGTGTTTATAGCGTCTAACGTTTGTTTGTGTGGAATATTACTGTCACATTCTTGCGAATGCTGTGTTGAAGTTCGTCGCATTCTTAAACTTTGAGTGACAAAAGCGACTGTGAGTTAAACCCTGGTTTTTAGTGCTGTTTTAAAGTTGTTTGGAATGTTCAAATTATACAAGAAACATTTAAGCAACTCAAATCTTCAGCCAAACTCCTTCTTTCGTTGGTATTTTTAAATGTGAACAGGCTGTATTGACCTAGAGCAAATTGAGCATAATATGACAGCGATGCGCTTGCACTGAAAGGACCAGCAGGTTGTATCTGATTATGCAGGTCAGCAGCCAACGTCAATCCGCTACAAACGCGTCAAAACTGCAACAATGAAGGTTGATCAATAAAGCATGAGGCAGCAAGCAGCTATACGACCGCAACCCATTCTGCCCATTCAACAGCAAACAACGCTTCATCAAACATAAAAGAAAGCAACTCAAGAGCAAATCATAGACTTCAAAGACTAGCGCTGTAGACACCGCACGCAATATGAGAGTAGTACTCGCAGTAAATAAACGGTTTATACGAACCAGGAGTGGCCAAACAATAGCCCACGGGCCAGAAACTGATTCACTAAGGCTTGAGAATAGCAGTATCACTTGCCCGGTTTTGTCAATCACTGCATCCTGTTGCATACTTTCCTGGTGTTGTTAAAATATGAAATGTATTCATTGGTTTCCTCTTAAGAAACTAGCATGTGTGGGTTACAGCATCTACATTCCAAAATATGGTTTAGGGAAATATATTATTTATTTGGTAATCAAAGCCTAGTAATGTGCTGTAGGAAATAGTAGAGAAATAGTTTAGAATGTCAGTTATAGACCAGAACTGAAAGGTAAGTATTTGAATCAGTGTGTAAAGATATGATAGGAATATGTTTTTACAAATGTTCCATCAGTGTTACACATGAAACACAAAAAGCTATATTTGGTTGTTCAGGCAATAGTTGTATCCAATTTGATGTAGTTAGAGGTTTTGTACGCTGACGATTTTGGGCATATATTTCTTGTTTTATATTGTAGAAATATGAAGCAAATACATGATTTATTGAAAAAATTGATAATTCTGAACAACTTTTACTTCAAAGTTTTGTGAAGTAAAAGTTTTTTTTTTTTTCTCTCTCTCTCTCTCTCTCCCGACCTTCTTATAGCGAAATGTATTCGAATTTGATTCAAAGGCTCTCCACGGTAATCTGCAAACTCTGAGTGCATTGATTCTTCGTCTATCGCTCCATTTTAGCTGTATATTTTACTAAGGATGCCTTACATCTCGGTATATCACAAATGGGGCTAATAATAGGCCCTTTGCTGGTCACTGTGGTCTAATAACACGGTTTCACTTAACGAGTATCTTTAAGGAAACCCCAATGTGCAAGTTACCTGATTTGCAAAGTGGTGCCAGACTAAGATATGTGGAAGTGTATGGCTCAACAGGAAGTCTTCCAAGAAGGTTAGTTGCCTAGTAGCTAATCGTCTATAATCCCTGCTAAAGCCACTGGTCCGTTTAATTATACACATTAAAGAGGGAGAATAATACAATAGATGTCAAGCTTTCAGTGGATCTCAAAATACCTACTCCATTTTCATGATAATCCAATCGAAACGAATCTTGTCATACGAAAAGATAAATACCTACTGTATATTCTCAAACTTGTTCCATTAGATAAGGTACTTGTCAGATTCTAGAATATGAATATTTCATTCGAAAATAGCTGAAAATATGATAAAATTACTTGATACAAAATTTTCTTTCTAATGCACATCTTTTAATGCTTTGGTAACCTCTTATACTTCCGAAGTACGACAGAAGAGGACTTGATGGGCTATTCGACAAAATCCAAGATATATATTTTATTTTGTATGTCAATATCTCAAATGCAGAATATTTTAATAAAATTCATTGAAGAAACTTTTTGTTTTCAATAAGCGATTGTTTGTGGTGGAGTTATTTGAAAAATATTTTCACAGCATCCTTAACCGTTGCCTTGCCAAAGTTTCAAATTTACAAACCGACTTTTTATTTTTGAATTATCCTGCTTTGAGTAAGGCACAAGCGAATGTAAGTTAACAATGCTGTTCTAATATTCCTTCATTTTTTTTTTTTTTGATTCAATGTGTTTTTCTGTTGATACCTTCACATATGTTTTCTGCTGAAGTGTGTAAGTAGTAGAGGAAGAAATAAATAAGTTAGTAAATAAATAAACAAATCAAGACAGAGGGAGGAAAAGAGGGGACCGGAGAGATTGAGAGGGGAGAGGAGAGGATGGGAGAGGGAGACTAGGGGAGAATGCGTGGAGGCAGAGGTGGGCGTGTGGAGGTTGAGAGGCAAGGACAGTGAGAGCTAGGGGGAGAGGGAGGGAGGGAAAAACAAGAAAAAAGAGAAAATAGGGAAAAACACATGGGTACATATAGAACACCTAAGAAACTACATATTTATAATACTTAGAGTAATTAAACCAACGCTTTCAAAATAATCACTGCACAAGTTATATAGGCATCTGAATTCGTGCATCATCTGTGCGTTAGAGTTGAGGCAAGAGCTGTTTTGATGCAGTATAGTTTTTCATCGTGTGACCCAATACCGCAAATTACGACGGTTGTTTCCCCCATTACTAAGTACAGCATCAAAATTAACGGTTTACTTCAGGTCGCTTCACTTGTGGATGTTGAAAACGATCTATTAACGGATAATGATTAACTATCGTATTAAGAACAAATCACTATTAAAGAATTCTGGATTGGTCTTAAATATAAAGCGACTAGATATGCCAACTATTTTCAGATATACGAGATATGAACATTTTTTAGATAAACCCTCATAAGGGTTTGTGGCAATAAACTCTCGAAGAACTAAGTCAATGTTTAATTTCCGTGTTGTCTTTTGCCATGATATTCGCTGTAAACCTTTGCACTAAATCAGTGTCATTACGTTGTTGGTTTCATTACCGTTAAGTTACTTATGTGTAGAAGATTAGTCACGTGGTTTTAGCCCTTACAGTAACTCGGAGTAGGCTGTGGAAACCTGTAATGTTTGCTCTGGGTAGGAACAATCTCATAGAGTTAATCAGTGATGTAATCCATCCAAGTTCCGGGTAATGAAAAGAAGCCTCTGTACAAAAGAGGAAAGAGTCGCCAGCACACTCGTGGTTGAAGCCCTTGTGGTACATTGGCCTAAGTAATCTGGTACCTGTATGCAAAGCAGAAATGCGCACATTCAGAGAGTTGGTGCGCTGAAGGCACAAAATACTGAACAACAATCAGAAAGGATGAAGTTCTTCTGGAGACTCGATTACCTAGGCGTTGGCCCATAGGGCCTAAGATCGCAGGTTCAAACCCTGCCCAGACCAATCAATTTTAAATGTGCTTAAAAGTGGCAACTCCATATCGGTAAATTTTTCAGCATGTAGGAACTTGTAGGGGTGATTCCGGTAATAATTGACAGTGTCGTTAACAAGCGAAATATTTTATTTACGAAAAATGACTATTCTGTTCTAATACTTTGGTTATAGAACACATGATCATAAGTAGAGGGCGAATTTACATGCACTAAAAACCATAAATGTATGCATGCAACTATGCAGCAAAAAGTTTAAAATATGATCTTAAAATTAAAAAAAAAATATGCACAAAAATGTATTTTCTTCTAAAAGTAAAATACACCATTTCCTTACATTTTGTTTTTTATAAAGCAACAACTGTAATATTTTAAATTTATTTTGCTCCTAATTGAAGTTAATTATACTTCATGTTATCATTTTTATTAATCTAATTAATATGAAATATAAGTGAATAATCATTTAACGATCGATCACGCATCAAGTTTTGTTACAATAAGTAACCAAATATTTCCCCAAATGTTCTGATAGAAAGCGATTCCTTCTATCACTTAAGGTGTGTTTGAAGAAAATGATCTCTCCACTTCACGTGAGGTCACAGGGGAGTGGGCAAAGAGGCTGTGTCACTCATAGAATGTTACTCACCTTGTAACACACTGTTCACACCCGAAAAAACTTTAGTTCTGGATTCCTGTCTTCGACCTTTTTAATTTTCTCACGAAGTGTCTTTCCACTTTCTGGGGCGATGATGGCTTCATATATCTGCAGGCCAGAAGATAGTGTCACTCATCTTTCTTCCGGATGTCTGATTGTTCACTAAGATAGGTTTTAATAAAAGCTGATTTAGCTTGTAAGCTTTTCTCATTGCATGCATTCATTGCAACTGCAATACTTGCTGCTTCAGTCACATCCAAAGCTTCCAGCACCTTTTTCACGTCTTCTAGGTGGTCACAATAGCACCATGCTGCTTCTATCCAGGAAGACGAGTATCCGGCACCATTTGAGAAAATAATTTCACTCTTGATGCAGCTTTCGCGAAAACTTTTTTCACAGAAGAAATTAAGGCATTCAGTTCTGGAAATTTTGTTATGATCTCTTTTGCCAATCTATGAAGACCGTGGACCTGTCAGATGTACTGCGTTCAGATAAAATATTTTTGAAGCTTTAGCTGCCTTAATCATACACGTTGCCGCATCTGTAAGTGTCAACAAAAGTTTTCATCTTGCTGAACAAGTCTTACTACACGTAATGCTTCACGAACAACACGCTCAATGGTGGAGTGATTTGTTTCCTCTGGAGGCAATAAGGTTCCTGGTTCATATTCCACAAGCTTTACCAAGGTAACATTGGCAATGTATCTTGCACACAAATCGCTTGTTTCGTCTACAGGTAGCTATATGTTTGAATCAACAATGTCAGCTCTGATCTCTTGGAGCACCTAATATAAAATAAAATGTGCAAAATTAAATATATTTTAAACATTACAATAAAATTGCTAAACATCTTAGTTAAATTATACATCATTACAAGGGGATTTATTTTTTCGTTAACTAAAATAGCTTATTTTGGTGCTTCCATTCCTGTGGATATATAGTAAAATGAAAAATATACTTTTAGCTCTATATAAGAGAGAATAGCGAGTCAAACTTTACATCAGTAATTTTTACAAATAACCACGTAATCCTAAATTATTTTAAAAAGAAAATATCTGTAAATCCGTAATACCAGTTCCTGCTTATTAAGTTTGTATATTATTTTCTCAAGATAATGGTGTTAAATAAAAATTACATACGTGAACGAAATAACAAATAAAAGTGTTGAATGAGGCTACTTGCTTTGTTACTCAGCACTCGTTAACTAGTTTTAATTAATTATTTATTGCGTGAGATTTTCGGCTTTAGATATAATTTTTCAAAGTGCAAGAGTTCGCTCAATAAATCAGATTTTGCGATATATCGCAGGATAAAAGTTCTTAAAATTTGTATTTTAAACATACACGGTGTTAGTGTTTACTAAGAGAAATATTGGAAAAAATCTCGTGCATATCGCTCTAATAAAAAATACGGCTCTTAGGTAATATTCAAGTTTATTCGTTTTCATAATTTAATTAATTAAACGAGCTTACCTCTTCGTAAAGAGGGCTAATGTAATTTCTCCTTAGTGTAGACCCGTCAGGAACATCTCTTTCGTATTATTTATCTAAGAATCCTCGTAGTTCTGAATTGTTTAATTTTTTTAAAGGAAAGTTTGCCGACAGCAAATCTTTGCACAGGTCTGTTGAAAAAACATCATTTTCACTGTTCCTTGCAGAAACTGCTGATGTTAAAGTTGTCTGAATTTTTGACGTGGTTTTCCCAGTAGCATTTTTCTTGTGAGCTGCTGTTTGTAAGTTTTGCGTCATCTGGAACATTTTGTCGAAGGGAACCTGTAAGTAAAAATGAATAATTAGTGAAATGTAATTCACCTAATTTTATTGTATATGAAAATACATTCATTGCACAATTATACTTATTTAACAGTGTGATAAACTGATAAACAGACTTGGCCCAGAACAATTGAGGAGCGCTTTTCAAAGCTCGATAAATGCAAAATATTACGAAATTGAGTTATATAAACTATGGGCATAACTTTCACTTCTGCATCGTTCTGTGAAATCAGATTTTGCTAAATTCGATTCTTGTCCTGTGTGGAAGGTAGGGAATATTAGCAGCTTTTTCAAAACTCGATAGATGCACTTGCTCAGTTAAAGCAAAGGTCGATCGATGCAATGTTATGATTTTATGGTCCAGAGTGTAACAACCTGAATCCCATGAAACGCATTTTGGCTTTGACTGCCATCTCAATGTTGCGATTCTTGGAATTCTCAGTCGTTTCTGCAAGCTTTGTACACTGCTGCATCGTTGACAATAACTGCAAACTCAGGTTCTGCGCTTGGATTTCACATTCATTTCTGCAAGCTTCTTTTTTTTGTTGTGTTTTTGTTCCATTTATATCCCGCCTTTATCTGCAGAGGTCATATCGGCGGTCTTGCCTATTGGCAATGGTGTTACTCGTTTAACAGTGGGTTTTCCAGTCTTTGGGGGCTTCTATACGTTGAATTCACACACACACACACACACACACACACACACACACACACACACACACACACACACACACATTCACACTTTCATTCATATTTCCAGACTCAGGGAAGGATGAGGAATAATCTTGGCTGGAGAAAAGTTCCTGCGCCCTGCCGGGAATCGAACCCGGGACCCCTTGCACTACAGGCAGGTGCTTCTGCAAGCTTTCTTATACTTACATGACATTTTTATTTTTAGTTGAGACACTGCACTGTACTATACACAATTGACAGGAGCTCAGATTGTGAAACTGTACCGGTCGTAGAATGCGCTGGAGGTAGGAATTGCAAAACCAAGGAAAGGAAATCAGAATGCAAGTCAAGAAAAGCTCATACTCCAGCAATTAAATGTTCACATGATGTCGAATCCACTCCAGGAAATCCTAAAAGTAAAGGGCATAAGTACTGTGATCCAGCCGATTTGACTTATAATGATGTAAGTGGATTTCACCAACACATTTCCATGCTCAAGAAAATATATCAAGGTAGGTTCCTTATGAAATATGAGTATTACATCTCCTAATCGCAGATTGGTGAAGAAAGAGCTGCAAATAGAGAGCAGACTGTTAGCATTAAATACAGTGTGAGAAGTAATGAAGGCCCGGTATTGTCAGTATGCGCTGCAAGCTTCCAAGGAGTCTCAGGGGTGTTAAAAGATAAATTCTCTCTCCTGGCTAGAAAATTTCGCTTATCTGGAAATGTGCCAAAGGAAACCAGAGGAGGTGACAGAACAGGAATATTTCAGAAGGACATTACTGCTGCTATAAACCAAGACATTAAGAAGTACAGATGTAGAGAAAGTCACTATGGTAGAGCAAAATCAATTAGAGGATATTTACCCCCAGAACTTAATATCAGAAAAATGTGGACGAACTTTTGCAACGAAAGAAGATTAAGAAATCTACCAGTCTGCCCATTATTTTACAACTTCTTCAATCTTTCACTCCGTACACCACACACTGACACATGCTCAACCTGCAAAATGGAACTGATGAAGATTAAAACAAAGGCAGATGTGAAAAAGAGAAACGAACTAAGAACCACGTACAGACTGCACAGGCAGTAATAAAGGTGAAAGCTTTCTTATTCATATTTTTTGAAATTTTTTTGTGTGTATTCAATGTGTTTGTTATATAAATAAAACAAAATATATTGTTATTGTGAATGTAGCAGTACTTAGTTTCTAACTTTATACCTAATAAAACAATCCTTATAAACATTAATATGTTGGTTGTATAGTACATTATATATTATAAAAGGGTGAAAATAAATAAACAATAATAAATACATAAATAAAAAGCAATAAAAACAATGACAAAAATAAAAAACTTCATGTGTTAATTTCTCGCTCACGCAGAAATGTTAATCAGCATCTATCGGTTTTTGGAAAAAAACTGCATTTTCAAACCTCAAATTTGCACCTGTTAAACTAGCTATTTGTTTCTTTTCAAATTCAATGAGACAGTTTCAGGAAGGAGAATTGAATGATTAATATAGTTGTTGTGCTAGCCAATTAGTATTGGCAATAAATAGACAAAAACCGTTTGTCTCGGAAACGCATTTTGTGCATCTATCGAGTTTTGAAAAAAAAAAAAAAAAAAAAAAAACGCTCCTCAATTAAGAAGTTTAAAGCTGTTGGTCATTTCATAACAATGTTCATGTACACACTCTCTCCAACATTTAGCCTTCGAGTTCAAGCACAAAATTACATGCTTTAGAATTATTCAGCACAACACATGTCGCTATGTACGACATTACTCTCATAATTGAACCAGAACAGACGTTACGTCTCATGTATATTTCATGAATGGCATGCATTTCAAGAGAGTAGCATTACTGAGCGCTGATTTTTAGTGGTTTTGTTACCACATAACACAAAAACCCCTCATAAAAATGACAATCGTAGCTTCATTTGCATTCCCAACTATGTGGAACTTAAAACGCAATGCTCTCGTTATCTGTTTGCTTAACCTTTAATATTAAAATTTTGAAGTGTATAGCACACCCAAACTATATTTTTGTGCTCACATGTTTGTATTTATTATTTTATTTTCATTTTCCTTTCACTTCCATGTTTAGCTTCATTTAGCTCAAATATATCAGGTGGCCCATGCAAGCCCTATCTGTTGTTTTACGTTTCCGCATACGTTAGTGCAAGAAGGGTTGCCTCGTCACTGCTGCTCAAAGGGGAAGTGCACGTAAAGGTGAACATTCACTGAGTTGTGCTGCTACCTGAGTGAGTTTTCCTCCTGATAAGGTCGCGTGGCCCTCTGTTTGTAGTTTGAGTCAGGCCTTACTGTCAAACGATAACAACTGCAATGTACTCCAGCGAAGACTACGCAGATGTGATAATGGTCTATGAGGAGACGCATTCGATGGTCAGCGAGATCACCTGATTTAACACCCTTGGAGTTTTTTCTTATGCGGATATGTCAAAGCAAGGGTTTACAAAACGGAGTCGGAAAATCAGATGTGTTAAAAGAACGAATACGTCATATTTGCGCTTCCGTATCTTCAGAAATGTTTAGAGGTGCTAATACTGAGAAGGCTTACATCAACGCATCCAAGAATGCGGACATGCATTTGAACATTTGTGTTGTGTGTGGTGTACGGAATGAAAGATTGAAGAAGTAGTAAAATATGTTTTTATATTTTGACAATGAGCAGACTGGTAGATTTCTTAATCTTCTTTCGTTGCAAAAGTTGGTCCACATTTTTCTGATATTAAGTTCTGGAGGTAAATATCCGCTCCTCTCCACTCTTCCATAGTGGTTTTCTCTAAATCTGTGCTTCTTAATATCTTGCTTTATAGCAGCAGTAATGCCCTTCTGTAATATTCCTGTTCCAGACTCACGGAAGGAGTCTGGAAGTATGAATGAAAGTGTGAATTCAAGGTAAAAAACCCCCCAAAGACCGAAAATAAACTGTTAAAGAGTAACACCATTGCCAGTAGGCTAGACCACCGATATGACCTCTCCAGTTAAAGACGGGATATAAATGAAAAAAAAAAATAAATAAATAAATAAATAAATAAAAAATAAATAAACTAAAAAATAAGCTTGCAGAAATGAATGTGAAATCCAAGCGCACAACCTGAGTTCGCAGTTGTCAGCAGTGTACAAAGCTTGCAGAAATGATTGAGAATTCCAAGAATCGTATCAGTGAGATGGCAGTCAATGCCAACGTGCGTTTCATAGAAATCAGGTTACTACACTCTGGATCATAAAATTGCATCTATCAACCTTTGCTTTAACTGAGCAACTGCATCTATCGAATTTTGCTAAACCTGATTTCACAGAACGATGCAGAAGGTGAAAATTATGCCGATACTTTATATAGCTCAATTTCGTAAAATTTTGCATCTATCTAGTTTTGAAAAAAAAAAAAAAAAAAAAAAAAAAAAAAAAAAAAAAAAAAAAAAAAACGCTCCTCAATTACGGGTGCATAGATATTTATAAAATATGCATAGGAGCTTCAGCTTCGTGCTTATATATTTCTCATGATAGGAAATAAGGAGGGACTAAGGGGCAAATATTACGGAAAAGAATTTGGGATGTGTGCATTCACAATTTTATTAACTACTCTTACAGAACTTTATTCTTAGGTTTTATTAGGTATTCTTTGTTAGGTACAATGTGTAACGTGTTTTATAAATGGATTTCATAGCACTGTTGGTCGAGGCACACGTTGAGGTCATATTTGAAGTGTGCATTATAAATTATTTTATAAAATGTATTAATATTTTACTTCCCCTTCTAATTTGAAATTGGCCCACGTTGTGTTGCAATTTATATCGCATTTGATGTTTGAATACCTCGGTCTTGCTACAGTCGTCAAGCTCTAAGACCCCTTCCTATTTGATCTTCAAAGAGTCGCGATGACGGATAAAATTAAGCTTATTAATAATTCATATTTTTAAATTATATTTTAATGTTCGATTTTCTCATAACACTATTCACAAGTTAGATGGCCATTTAAGTAGATGATTGCGTGTAATACTTTTGATAAAAACGTTCAATCTCATAAAAATCCTTGCTGTTTATGAAACATCTGAAGCACAACCTCTCAATGCTTCTGTTTTACAATTCATTATGAGTGCTTAGAAAAGAAGCAAATGGGAACAGGGGAACACAGTAAGTGTAAGCGATAGTCAAAATTTTTGAGGGTTGGTTACTATGTGGTGGCACTGAAATTCCATTCTCTTTGCATAACCAGGAATAAAAGTAACGACAACCGTCCATTTGGGAGAGGAAAAAAAACTGTTTGAAAACACAAACCATTAACAATGAATATATCAGGAATTGTTGACTCAAAAAAGTAGGCATAAAGAGTGTGTTTAAACGAGATCTGCGTTTTCTGTATAGTAAGGTTTTGTCTACCTGTTACGGTTTACTAGTTATGCAGAAGTCAGTCAGAATGAAGAAAAATTCAGAGGCTATTGTCAGAAAATTCAAAATACACATTTCATTTCTGATAAAGATATATTAAATAGTGCTATTTCAATCATCGTTAGAACCGTTTTTGAGAAAATCAACTTTTTTCAAATATTTCCATGTAAAGGATAGTTCGGAGTGAGGGAATTTTGTTAAAAAGTGTTCGGGGTGCTTTTTTGAAAGCGTTGAACCTAAATACTGTGGTATTTAACTACTGGTTTTGAGTTATATTATTGAGAGGTAGACGTGCCTACACGCACAAACAAGTATTTTTCTAGAAATGCTTTTTTGTATTCAAGTAGTCTCAAAGCTCGTTATTTCCCCTGAAATATGGGCATCGAAGTTTTAGATGGAATGCAGTACTTCCTCCTATTACTTCCAGTACGTAGTATAAAAAGTAGAAAATGACGTTTTATTTTTTAAATATTTACTATTTATTATTTAATGAATTTGACATGTACTTTGTCTTTCAGACTTATTTCTTATTCATTTCTATGTTCCTCGTTTTTTCCATTTTAATTTTGAACTATTGTCAGCTGTACTTTACACATAGAGGCAGCCTATGTATATAGAAAGCCTTGTTTCAATAAATAATTAGTAAGTAGGAGTTAAGTCTTTTTCTCTGTAGCGGTGCAGATACAGAGTCCTTAAAGAATCCATTTAAATATAAGTACTGTGCTTACAATAATAGAAGGTATATTGACTAAAGAGGACATCGCAAATTACGAGTCGAGAAACATTTTATTCTTCAGTAAGTTTTTGGAATTCAGTCTCCCCTTAAAAAGTCAGTGCCTTTCCTGTAGCAACCAAGGAATATGTATGATAGAAGTTGTGCGTTTGTTTTAAAATTTAACAAAATCTAGACTTCAGCTCGAAGCGTGAAGTTTTAGTTACCAATGCTAAGCCTCTCTGGAGAGAGAATTGTCCATCAAACGGATATTGGACTGTTTTGAATGGAAATACGAACACGCTTCGCTCTTCAACAAAACCTTTGAGCTACTATACACGCAGGTGAGTGCGTCCATAAAACGGAAGTTTTATTTCCGTATGTTTCTATCCAATGGTGATCGGCAGAGAAAACATGCTCTTGCTGATTTTCAGTTCGGTATACGGGCAAAGTATACATTGCAAACAAACTGGAAAAAATGCATGGAGATTTAAGCCTAAATTTAATCACACAAGGGAAGTACTACAAAAGTCTCCATGCCGAAGTCTATACTGAAATTCTTATTAGAGCAGCCGCGTGAAATAAAAGGGCCTTCAGTTTTCAAGTTACAAAACTGTGTCGTATTTATTTGATTACTTTCTCTATGTCCAGAAAGTAATCTCTAGAAAATAAAACAATGTAAAAATCCACAAATCAAAATTTACACTTGTACAAAGTATGATACATTTGTGCAACGTTTGTCTAGTAGAAAGCTCTATAAATTATACTATATATGAGGGTTGGTTATAAATAATGATTTATAATCATCATTTGCGTTATTGTATATATTAAAATGCTGTTTTAAATTGATAGGTTCTCACATTTGTTGTGAATGTTAACACTACAGTTTACCTGACGATGACACCAAACCGTTCGTTTTCAAGCTCGCATACAAACTAGACATTTTCTCCGGAATGCTGCATTTTACATCACTTATATAACACTTTCCACCTTTCAACTATTGTTTATTTGGCATACCTATTTTAGCACCAAGTTTTGTTTGTCTCGTATGTCTATTTTTAATTTCACTGGGATTAGAACATGGTTCCCTTTTCTTGATACAATTTTTCCGCCACGTCATATGCGCAGTGTACATTTGTTCCACGCGGTCTGGAAACAAACTCCACTAGCTGGGACTATTGCATAAGTTTGTTACTGTGTCAGATACTTACGGATTGTTGAAAAGTTGTATTTATAGCCTCTATCGTTTGTTTATGTGGTAGAATGTTGTCGCACTTTTGCGCATGTTGTTTTAAAGTTCGTCGTATTCTTCGACCTCGAATAGCAAAAAGTGATAAAAGGTACTCTAACTTAATCCTTGTCTATGACTACCTGCGAAAGGGTAATTAGCACCATTACCTGCTGCATAGCTTTGGGGCCTATGCCACTTACGATCCCTTACAGGGAGGGATGAGTCGAGACAGAAGGTGGTCTAATCAGACAACAGGCTCCCTTTCCAGTTTGAAGCTCTCCGGCGTCGTCTACTACAACCGAATTTCCTCACCCCTCGCGTGCTTGTAGATCCCAATAGGGTAGCCCGGGATTGGGAGAGCGTCCCTCCGAAGGACGGAGGTTTGCAGAGAGCATTCTTTTTCCCAGTCATGCAACGCTAAGGCTCCCGCTGACACTTGCAACCCTGAAGTGACCAAACAGATGAAGGTGAAGTGGTATGAGAAGGGAGATGTAAGGAACTTTCCTAGAATTGGCTTAGCAACCCGGAGAAAGCCCCAAAGACCCATAGGTTAGGAAGGTCGGCCACGACAATCAAACCCACGACCTCTAAAGTACAGGCCACAGATGTTATCGCCTGAAACACTTGTTTAACACTTTACTCACTTCTCTATAATATATTCTCCCAAACGCTTATTTTTCTAATTATTAATCAATCTAGTCACCAGCAACCCGGAGATTCCTCCAAAAAGACGAGACACTCTCAGGTAGGAAGCGGGCACCAGAAGTCCCACCAAGCATCAGAGAGAAATCTTTCCATAGTGCAAATGCACCGTCCTACCACAATATACCAACTGCCATCGCCTGCTCTTACAATCTTGAAACCGTTGAGGTGAATTTGCCTATCACCCCGGGGAAACCACGAGAAAATGCTAGTCGGAGAGGCACATTTTTTGTTTCAACTGAGATATGTGGACCTCATGGAATATTCTCCTTGTTATTACAGCCTATAAGGCAATACATGCATTAAACAAACCACCCAATTTAAAAACAGGGTCATATCTGTTCCGTATTTTAGCCCTTAAAATGTTTACTGGAGAGCGAGTCAGCTCTACATTGATCTACAAAAGGAGTCTGCGAGTAATTTACTATAAGAACTCCAAAGTTGGATAATCTTCATCACAATGAGAGGCCAGGCGCGGCGCACAAAAATCACGGTCGGGGCTATGCTACTTCACACCACGTACGAGGCAAGCGAGCAAAAGACGCTCAAGGTTAGCCTGCCCCACTTGACTTTTTGTAAATATGTGACTAATGGGCGGTGCCGGTATCAAAGGCGCTCACGGTGAAGCTCCTCAAAACCACCCACGCCAGCAAATACGTGACAACAATCAGAGAGGCATAACCAAAAGGGGTTTTCTCCAAATGATTCGAGAAGTGGCCGGTTTCTTTCAAGAAGTTCGCGATTGGTCCTATTAAGTCATTCTCTCTATATAAAGAGACAAGCTAACGATTTAGTTACATACAAGCCAGCCAGTTGTGAGTGAGCCAGCGAAGCAGCAGGTTGCTGATCTTCGTCTTTCTTCGGTAGAAGCAGTAACCGGCAGGACCACTCTTTGGCAGGCTACGATACGGTGTGCGTCGTAGCAGAGACCAGTACAGCACGACAGCACACAAAGCAGCGAGCAGTGTACCTTCAAGAAGCTTGGAAAGCAAGCTGAAGATACACCACTCTACATCACTCTTCGGCAGGCCACAGTACGGCGCACGTCGTAGCAGAGACCAGCACGGCACGACAGCAGACAAAGCAGCGAGCGGCGTACCTTCAAGAAGCTTGGAAAGCAAGCTGAATGTACACCACCATACAGCCCACGCTCTCTCCCAACAACCCCACCAACCCCTTTCTCCCTCCCCCTCTTTCCCTGTGGTGAGGTTTTTATGTAACCCACTGAGCTTGCTCAGTGTAGCCAAAGAACGCGAGTTCTGTAGTCCGTAGGGACTACACTTAGGCATTCAGGTACACAAAACCGTGCTTTTCAGCAGCCACCTCCCCCCTACCAGCGTCTATCCGGCCAAAGAATGACGAAAAGTCAGTCTGCGGCCAAACCCGTAACCCGCAACCAATCGCCCCAACGACACCACCCGAAAGATCTCCATCACCACAATCTTCCACTAGCGGGACAAACACCAAGATCACACCACCAACGACTAACCAAAAACAAACACATAAACCAACATCACTATCATCACCAAGAACCCAAAGAAAAACCCGTACCAGGCAAAGAACACATTCAGTCAGCTCTAGCTACAGCTCGTGCACTACTGACCCCAACGACTCCGACACAAGCATTAAGTCAACATCGCAACTAGGTCCAAGAATAGGCGACATAACAAACCCCATGAACATACAGGCAACTCTTCCGACAACCCCAACGCCCCATGGGTACTTTACCCTATACATAGCAAACTGCGCCCAAGAAAAACAGAATACCTGGTTCGTGCGAGGCCTCATGGCAAAAGCACAAATTGACCATAACACGCTCTTCAGAGCACAACGACTTCACAAAAACACCTATGCCTTAACCTTCCGTAACCAGCAACAAGCGGTAACTTTCTTACCAGCTATCGCAGTCAATAACTTTGGAAACTATGCACATTATACAAACACACTACCACAGACAACAACACACCCACAACACACTGAAACACAACCCAGACCCAGACAAACACTCACAGCAGTTCTAAGAGGCTTGCCATATGACATTCCCGACGATGACATCTTACAAAGTATAAAAGAAACCTACCCCGAAGTGATTAGTCTCACGAATTATCACCAAGAATAGACAGACTCCCTTAGTCAGGATATTCAGCATATGTGTTGCCACCATAAACACGATCCTGAAAGAGGGAGCTATAATTGAAAGACAGATATTCAAAGCAGAACCGTCCAAACACACTGAACGACACATTCCCTGCAGGACATGCCAACAATACGGCCACCACCACGAGCAGTGCGCTAATCAGCCCACTTGCTTCCACTGCACGATGCACACAGCCAATCCGACACGACATCCCTTACTGTGCTACGTGTACACAGACTGGTCACTACACCGGACAGGTTAGATGCCCACTGTACCCACGTTCACCACCCTTACCCGAACATACCGCCAAGACACATGTATTTCCCCAGAATATACCATCACCACCCAAACCACAACACGTGACAGACTGGCCGGAGATAAATTACCCCCAGATACCTACGACAAAGAAGGACATGACCACCCAGGAAACTGTGGGGACCTTCAAACATGTTATCACACAGTCCGAGCAGCAGCTCAAGTCAACACTCTACAACTCTACAAGCTCACTACAACAGCAACTGACCCACATACAGGAAAACATCACCAGCTACGTCAAGGAACTAGCAAGCACCACCATAACCCAAATACTAACCACCCTCATCCCACTCATATATGACGTCATCCCACCGGCACATAGGGCCAGGTTCCTACACATCTCACAGACGGCACACAAAACCTTGAAAAAGGCCGTCAATACGACCCGTGTAGGAAATCAACTGGCAATCTTTGTGCATGATATCACTAAATGAAATCATTCATAACATCACACAATCACTCTCTGAATCACAATGGCACACACAACACAGACACACACCACAAACTTAAACTATTACACATTAATATTAATGGTATCCAGACAAAACGACAAGAATTACAAGACCTAATGACATATCACAACATAGACATTGTAACGATTAACGAAACAAAATCTTTTCGGAGAGACCAACAACAATACGCTGGGGGCGGGGTCATGATCTTGGCCAAAGCTGAGCTTAACCCCATCCTCTTGGCCACGCCCCCGGCATTCCAAAACCATCAACTCCTGCTAGTACAAATCAGAATACGAGGTAAAAAGACAGTTATCGCAACGTTGTACGTACCGCCAAAAGACCCCTTCCTGACGACACTACTTAAATACCTTAACGACAACTACCCAGACTTAATACTAGCAGGAGATAACGCATACAGTACGCACTTACTAGACGAAAACACAAACGCACACGGACGTGAACTGACAAAACTACTCGACCAGACCGACCTCAGAGTAGTGTTGACACCAGGACTGACCAGGATAGGCACGGGAACGCAAAACCCTAGCTCACCTGACAAAATACTGACATCAAAACGCACTTTCAAACAAATAGAACACATTGGTACAGATGCACCCCCAAATACCGACCACCTACCAATAATATTGACAGTAAGAACCCACCCCTGGTACACGCAGACAAACAGAACAATAATAATAAACGACTACAAGAATGCAGACTGGAACACGTACAAACAGACAGCTGAACGACTGACAGACAATGTCAACCTCACACCACCCAACACGTGCCATGACATAGACATATACGCAACAACACTTATCGACATAATGACGCAAGCCCGAGAAGCATCTGAACCAGTAAGAACAATAAATATAAACCCCTACAGTAAACCTCTAACAAGACATATTTTTCAGATAATCAAAAATAAAGCAAAAGCACACAGACAATACATGAAGACACACGCCCCAGAAGACAAACGTATAATCAATAAACTATAGCAGGACGTAAAAGACGCCATAGCCACGTTCAACGCAGACAGATGGAACACACTACTGGACAAAATGACCGAGACAAACCAACGAGACTTAGCCAAGTTCTGGCGACTAATTAAAAGCACTAGACAAAAGTCGTATCCACAGTATCCCATTAAATAAAACGGACAAACGATACATGACATTGTTCAAAAATTACAAATTTTCCGAGAACACTACGAAAACATTTTCCAAACACCTGACGACCCGACATTCCACAAGATGCATTTCAAAAACGTAAATAGATATATACAACAGCACCCAAACCTGTACACACCACAAATGGACATCATAGAACTTGACGAAAACGACGAAACAGACCGACCAATAACAGCACAAGACATAAAAATGGTACTCAAAAAAACTCGAAACACGGCGCCAGATCCAGACAACATCACTTATGAAATGTTAAGACAACTTCCTGACAACACGATAAACATACTCGTAACCACGTATATCGACACAGATACCACCCGACTGACTGGAAACGCGCCCACATACTTTTATTCGAAAAACCTGGCAAAAATAAAACTGACTACAAAAACTATAGATCCATTTCACTGATCTCCACATTATCGAAAACCTTCGAAAAGATAGTAGTACACAGACTGACGAACATATGCATGGAAAGACGACTGATACCTACGACACAAGCTGGCTACCGATCCGACATAACCATACAAGACCAGATAGTACGTGTGCTGTCTAACCTACAAGACTCTTACAATCGAGGACTTGTTACCATTGCAACTTTCCTCAACGTACAATCCGCTCTCGACAAATGCTGTACTAAAGGACTACTATACAAACTGACAGACTTAAAAATTGCACCTAGGATTGTACGTTGGATAGCCAGCTTCCTGACAGAACAGGACACATACGTATAAATAACACACTTTCCGATACCATTAATAATAAAGCAGGCACACCACAGCGGAGCGCTATCTCTGGCCTCCTCTACGTACTATATACATCAGGCACGCCACAACCTACACAGAAACACATACACCCTGGGTGATGGTCATTAAGGGGTTATCCTACCTATGGGAGGCGCCCTTGACCTTGGACCATTCCGGGATTAGATCCCTTACTGGGTAATGATGGTAGAATTTAAAGAAAACGGTGGTTACATGGTGGAGTATAAGTTATGGATGAAGAATTAAAAGATGGTATGAAAGTGTATTGTGTTGGGATGATGATTTTTTTTTTTTTTTGATGGATATGGTATACTGTTGATTATGGGGATGGTGATTTGTCAGAGTCAGTTATTGGTAAGTACCAGTCTCGGTCGCTTGTATGTCTCGCCGGGGTCTATGTCGTACTCCCCGAGACCTCTTATTAGTTCGTTAAAACTGCCTGGTAGTCTGGCGTAGAAGGTGTTGGCAAGGCTCTTGATGTAGTCTATGAGCGTTGGGAGTTTGAGGTCTTTATGTATAGTCTCGTTGGGGATGTACCAGTCAGCGGCTACTGAAGCTCTTAGGTAGCGGTTCTGCAGTACCTGTAGTGGGTAGAGATTGGTCCTCGCTGCAGCACCCCAGACTTGACAAGCGTAGGTTAGAGCTGGCCTTACAACTTGCTTGTACACTAGGATTTTATTCCTTAGTGACATCACGGATTTTTTATTGTAAAACGGGTACAATAATCCTAAACGTCTGTTGATCTTGCAGACTAGGCTCATGATATGTGGCTTCCATGTTAGCTTCACATCCAATTTGACGCCTAAGTAAGTGGCTTCCGTCGACCAGGGAATGTCAACTCCTGACAGACGTATGTTGTTCACATCCTGTAGATGACGTCTCGTAAAAGTGATGGCCGTGGATTTGGCGGCATTGATGTTAAGTTGCCACGTGGCAAACCATACAGTTAGCATGTCGGCATAGGGTTGCAATCTTTGCACTGCAATATCGTGATGTGATGAGTCTGAGGTTATTGCAGTGTCGTCAGCAAAGAGGTATAGGTTGCAGCCCCTATGAGTAGGAAGGGTGTTGATGAATGTCAGAAACAGTAGAGGCCCCAGAACACTGCCTTGGGGTACCCCTGCGTTGATTCCATATGGTTGTGAGTGTATGCTGTCCTTGGTTACAACAAACGTCCGGTTACTGAGAAAATTGCTTATCATGTGTACCAGATATGACGGGGTGTCGTAGTGTATAAGTCGATGTAGTAGACCTTGATGCCAGACGGTATCGAAGGCACGTGATATGTCCAAGAAGAGGGCTGCAACATAGTGCCGATGGTTAAATCCACGTATAACATCATCCACGATACGTAGGAGTTGGTGTGTGGTAGAGTGCTGTCGACGGAAGCCAAATTGTTCTGGTCGAAGGATGTTATGGTTGTCCAGGATATTTTGAAGACGTTTTTGGAGCACCTTTTCGAACAGTTTACTGATGGCCGGTAGTAGACTTATAGGTCTATGGTTTCCTGGATGTGCAGCATTCTTTCCCGGCTTAGGCAGTGTGATAATGTGGGCATGTTTCCATGCGGCTGGGAAATGTGCGAGTCGCAGAAGACTGTTGAAAAGGTGCACAAGTATAGCAGTCCAGTTTGGTGGTAGAGATTTGAAAGCGTCGAAGGGTTCGTCAAGGTATTCGCGAACTTTTTCTTCGACGTCGTTAGTCAGCTAATCATCGAGACTTTGCGCAGGATGGAATGTCGAGGCAAGATGTTCTGCCATTAACTCAACTTTTTCTCTCATAGACTGGGCAACTCTATTGCCGTCTGAGAGTGGAGGATCGGAAGAGGGAACTCGCAATATAGCCTTAGACATTCTCCAGAGAGAAGAGTCCTCTGTATCGAGAGTGCCCAGGCGTCGTTCCCACTCTTCATTACTATGGTCTTGATCTATGGGACTGCGTGTTTCTTGATATTTGAGCCGTGCCTTGTTTTTTGTGGCGATGAGCTGACGTATGGCTTGCTTAAGTGGCTTCATATCCTGGAAGAAGCGACGTCGAGGAGGAGTGGCTTGAGACATAGCTGCAGTCATGGTGCTGGTTATTTTGGATGCGAGTTGGTCTGCATCTTCAGTATTGAGGCATGGCTGGATTTCAGGCTGTTGTTCTGCCATTAGAGCTTTGTATTTATCCCAGTCGGTTTTTCGCGGATTTATGCTGTTTGGACGGGCTTTGGGTGTTGGCCGTGCCTTGAAAAACAAAAGCGCCGGGTAATGGTCCGACGAAAGCTCAGGGATGGAGAAGATTTGTGGATGGCACCGAATGTTTTGCACAATGGCGATGTCCAGCCAATCAGGTGGTCGACGGTCTCCGTAGGTGATGGTTGGAGATGCTGGAGCAAGTGCAACAAGGTTACGTTGCTCTAGGTACCTTTCCAGGACCATACCTCTGTGGTTGCGGATGGTGGAATTCCAGCACGGGCTTTTGGCGTTAAGGTCTCCCATGGCTATGGTGGCCGAGCCATGTGTGAATACAGCATCTAGGTCTTGTGTGCTGATTCTTCTGCCTGGTGGTATATATAAAGAAGATACATTAAATGGACCTCTGTCAGTAGCCAATTGGACGCCAGTTCCTTCCAAGCCTTGAGTGGTGATTAGCTGGAGGCGATGGTGTTGTATGTTGCGGCTAATGTAAATGGCCGTGCCCCCAAAACCGTCATCTCGGTCGCTTCTGTGACAGATCATTCCTGGAATAGTGGCTTTCTGGTTTCCAGACAGATGGGTCTCCTGGACCAGTAGAATGTTTATTTTATTAACTGCAAGAAAGTTCCTCACTTCTTGCAGTTTCCCACGGATGCCGTTGGCATTCCAGGAACAGATCCTGATCCCGAGGAGGTTGGTAAGCTGATTACTCCTGTCCGCCATATTTACTCATAAACGTAAACACGGTGTATACCAGGACAGTTTGCGAGGCAATTGTAGCAGGTCTATGTGCAAGGGCTTCAGCCAACACTGATGCGAAGTCCGCCTGTAGATGGAGAGGAATTTTTTCCATTAAGCTCAAGAATTGTGCGTCAGGCACTAAAGGAGATGCAGATGGTGGTGCTGGCTGTGGATATGCCAGTAAACGTTTCTGGGCTGTTTGCCGAGGCGGTAGTGGGACATATTGCCCAGCTGGAGTTCTTGCGTGTACGTTGGGAGCACCTTTAGGGGCGGTAATGATGGTGGTTGGTGCAGTTGGTAGCTGTTGTGGAGCAGTTGTTGAAACAGCAGGTACAACTGCAGGCGAAACCAGAGGTATTTCTGGTTGTGTAGAATTAATATTACTTGATTCTGATTGAGTCATGGACGTCTTAAGTGCTGCAGCATAATCCGTGTGTTGCACGGGCTCAATTGGGCCCAGTCCAGGAAACCGGGCGCCACGGAATGCCTCCTTTGGCAGACCTAGTGGATTTCCACTTTCAGGTGCAGCGTCATAACGCGTACGCTGACCGTTTTTATTGAGGTGCATCTCAATACGCGCTTCTTGCCACACCGGGCATTTTGCGTATCTCCACGAGTGCTCACCTCCACAGTTGTAGCACTTTTGTTTAGTGCCTTGAATTTCAGGCAGTTGGCAATCCTGACGTTTATGTCCTTGCTCACCACAAAAGGAGCACACAGGTTTTAGGTGACATCCAGCTGCACTATGCTGGAACTGCTGGCAGTTGGTGCATTGCAGTGGTTTTGCAGGAGGACGATATGCTTCTACGCGGATGAGCGCATTAAACATACGCGTTTCTTTATAAATGTTGTTGGAGTGGGCCTCCTTCTTCAGGGCCACTCTGAAGTGTGGTAATAATCGTGGAGGCTGACTACGATTTGAACGTAGTTGGCCCACTCGTTCCACAGCGTAGTTTAAGGCTTTCAGGTGTTCAGCCACTTCTGCCTCAGTGATGTACATTGGCAGATCTTTCAATGTGACGTACATCAATTTTTCTTCTGGCAGCAAGGTGGATAAGTACTGCACAGAAGCTTCATTTAGTACCTTTCTTATGGTACGGTGGTCTTCCGGACTGCTAGGTACAAACGCCACAGTACCACTCATGTTTCTTACGTTGAATTGCACGTTCGGGTGTGAAGTACCCAGAAATTTCGTTAAATCCCGGCCTTGCTTGGGATCACGCAGAAATATGGGAGTGGTCTTGTTGGATTTTGGGACTGTGGCGTTGTTCTGTGTGATTGCAGTGGCGCCATCAGATGTGTCCATGTTAGTGTCATTAGCTGTAGAAGTTGCTACAGGTGCAGTTTCAGCGTTGCTATTTGAAGCTAGTGGCTGAAACCTGTTTGTAATTGCAGTGGTGGTTTGTTTAGAGGAGGGCCCAACATTCCTCTTTCTTTTAGAGCTGGCAGTTTGCCACTCTTGGCCTTGTGTGGTGTTAGACCTTACATAGTCGGCCATGTAAGAATCTATGGCCTCAACACGCAGTTTGTGTGCGGCCATCGTTTTGTATAGTGTGGCGAGATCAGCTCGCGACACACTATCGTCATTTAGATTCTGCAGGAGATGTTGGTCTGCCTGTTTGATGTCTAAGGCTCTTGCCTTTTTCTCATTAACGAGAGTGGCATACACGTCGGTAGATATTGGAGACGGTGGGCTTATAATTAGTGGCTGGTCCATAAATAGTTGCAGATTTCCTCCCTGTAAATAATAGGTGGAAGGAGTAGGATGTGGTGTTTCTGCATGCATCGGTGTAGGATGAGGTGCTTGAGGTGTAGATTGAGTCGACATTTTTATTTCTTGATGTGTCAAAACTATGTCTGTCAAGTCAAGTATGTTTAGTATAAGCGAGCGCTGGGTGGCTCAGATAACAGAGGGCCCGGACCGTTAGGCGCCTTATCAGTCAAAAGACTGATGGCTAGGACCTTGTTACCTTACCCGCTTGGTGAAGTTGTTAGGTAAGTTAGTGCTTTAAAAGCACAAAATTGGTCTCGAAGAACTGCCAAATATCGACGAAATTCTTCAACCAATCCGCTGCTCCAATATAACAGCCAATCCCTTGGCTGCGTAGTCTTCCACAAAGAAGATAATGCTGTCTCAGTTTGAGTCCAGTTCGTCCGTGAACTTCATAGTGAACGGACTTGTTTGGCTTTTGCTCGTCGAGCGCTATACGCAACGTTCTATGCTATTGCATCAGCCGCCGAGACAGCATTATTATGTACGTCACATTGAAAGATCTGCCAATGTACATCACTGAGGCAGAAGTGGCTGAACACCTGAAAGCCTTAAACTACGCTGTGGAACGAGTGGGCCAACTACGTTCAAATCGTAGTCAGCCTCCACGATTATTACCACACTTCAGAGTGGCCCTGAAGAAGGAGGCCCACTCCAACAACATCTATAAAGAAACGCGTATGTTTAATGCGCTCATCCGCGTAGAGGCATATCGTCCTCCTGCAAAACCACTGCAATGCACCAACTGCCAGCAGTTCCAGCATAGTGCAGCTGGATGTCACCTAAAACCTGTGTGCTCCTTTTGTGGTGAGCAAGGACATAAACGTCAAGATTGCCAACTGCCTGGAATTCAAGGCACTAAACAAAAGTGCTACAACTGTGGAGGTGAGCACTCGTGCAGATATGCAACATGCCCGGTGTGGCAAGAAGCGCGTATTGAGATGCACCTCAATAAAAACGGTCAACGTACGCGTTATGACGCTGCACCTAAAAGTGGAAATCCACTAGGTCTGCCAAAGGAGGCATTCCGTGGCGCCCGGTTTCCTGGACTGGGCCCAATTGAGCCCGTGCAACACACGGATTATGCTGCAGCACTTAAGACGTCCATGTCTCAATCTCAAACAAGTAGTACTAATTCTACACAGCCAGAAATACCTCTGGTTTCGCCTGCAGTTGTACCTGCTGTTTCAACAACTGCTCCACAACAGCTACCAACTGCACCAACCACCATCAGGACCGCCCCTAAAGGTGCTCCCAACGTACAAGCAAGAACTCCTGCTGGGCAATATGTCCCACTACCGCCTCGGCAAACAGCCCAGAAACGTTTACTGGCATATCCACAGCCAGCACCACCATCTGCATCTCCTTTAGTGCCTGACGCTCAATTCTTGAGCTTAATGGAAAAAATTCCACTCCATCTACAGGCGGACTTCGCATCAGTGTTGGCTGAAGCCCTTGCACAGAGACCTGCTACAATTGCCTCGCAAACTGTCCTGGTATACACCGTGTTTACGTTTATGAGTAAATGTGGCGGACAGGAGTAATCAGCTTACCAACCTCCTCGGGATCAGGATCTGTTCCTGGAATGCCAACGGCATCCGTGGGAAACTGCAAGAAGTGAGGAACTTTCTTGCAGTTAATAAAATAAACATTCTACTGGTCCAGGAGACCCATCTGTCTGGAAACCAGAAAGCCACTATTCCAGGAATGATCTGTCACAGAAGCGACCGAGATGACGGTTTTGGGGGCACGGCCATTTACATTAGCCGCATCATACAACACCATCGCCTCCAGCTAATCACCACTCAAGGCTTGGAAGGAACTGGCGTCCAATTGGCTACTGACAGAGGTCCATTTAATCTATATTCTTTATATATACCACCTGGCAGAAGAATCAGCACACAAGACCTGGATGCTGTATTCACACATGGCTCTGCCACCATAGCCATGGGAGACCTTAACGCCAAAAGCCCGTGCTGGAATTCCACCATCCGCAACCACAGAGGTATGGTCCTGGAAAGGTACCTAGAGCAACGTAACCTTGTTGCACTTGCTCCAGCATCTCCAACCATTACCTACGGAGACCGTCGACCACCTGATTGGCTGGACATCGCCATTGTGCAAAACATTCGGTGCCATCCACAAATCTTCTCCATCCCTGAGCTTTCGTTGGACCATTACCCGGTGCTTTTGTTTTTCAAGGCACGGCCAACACCCAAAGCCCGTTCAAACAGCATAAATCCGCGAAAAACCGACTGGGATAAATACAAAGCTCTAATGGCAGAACAACAGCCTGAAATCCAGCCATGCCTCAATACTGAAGATGCAGACCAACTCGCATCCAAAATATCCAGCACCATGACTGCAGCTATGTCTCAAGCCACTCCTCCTCGACGTCGCTTCTTCCAGGATATGAAGCCACTTCCGCAAACTATACGTCAGCTCATCGCCACAAAAAACAAGGCACGGCGCAAATATCAACAAACACGCAGTCCCATAGATAAGAGAGAGTGGAATCGTCTCCAGAACATCGTCAAACTGGAGCTCCAAGACCACAGTAATGAAGGGTGGCAACGACGCCTGGGCACTCTCGATACAGAGGATTCTTCTCTCTGGAGAATGTCTAAGGCTATATTGCGAGTTCCCTCTTCCGATCCTCCACTCTCAGACGGCAATAGAGTTGCCCAGTCTATGAGAGAAAAAGTTGAGTTAATGGCAGAACATCTTGCCTCGACATTCCATCCTGCGCAAAGTCTCGATGATGAGCTGACTAACGACGTCGAAGAAAAAGTTCGCGAATATCTTGACGAACCCTTCGACGCTGAAGAAGTGTGCCTGACTACGATAGAGGAAGTTAACAGAATAGTGGCCTCTGTCCGTCCATATAAAGCGGCAGGCAATGACAACCTGCCATATGCCGCTTTTAAATCTCTACCACCAAACTGGACTGCTATACTTGTGCACCTTTTCAACAGTCTTCTACGACTCGCACATTTCCCGGCCGCATGGAAACATGCCCACATTATCACACTGCCTAAGCCGGGAAAGAATGCTGCACATCCAGGAAACCATAGACCTATAAGTCTACTACCGGTCATCAGTAAACTGTTCGAAAAGGTGCTCCAAAACGTCTTCAAAATATCCTGGACAACCAAAACATCCTTCGACCAGAACAATTTGGCTTCCGTCGACAGCACTCTACCACACACCAAGTCCTACGTATCGTGGATGATGTTATACGTGGATTTAACCATCGGCACTATGTTGCAGCCCTCTTCTTGGACATATCACGGGCCTTCGATACCGTCTGGCATCAAGGTCTACTACATCGACTTATACACTACGACACCCCGTCATATCTGGTACACATGATAAGCAATTTTCTCAGTAACCGGACGTTTGTTGTCACCAAGAACAGCATATACTCACAACCATATGGAATCAACGCAGGGGTACCCCAAGGCAGTGTTCTGGGGCCTCTACTATTTCTGACATTCATCAACACCCTTCCTACTCATAGGGGCTGCAACCTATACCTCTTTGCTGACGACACTGCAATCACCTCAGACTCATCACATCACGATATTGCAGTGCAAAGATTGCAACGCTATGCCCACATGCTAACTGTATGGTTTGCCACGTGGCGACTTAACATCAATGCCGCCAAATCCACGGCCATCACTGTTACGAGACGTCATCTACAGGATGTGAACAACATACGTCTGTCAGGAGTTGACATTCCCTGGTCGACGGAAGCCACTTACTTAGGCGTCAAATTGGACGTGAAACTAACATGGAAACCACATATCATGAGCCTAGTCTGCAAGATCAACAGACGTTTAGGATTATTGTACCCCTTGTACAATAAAAAATCCGTGATGTCACTAAGGAATAAAATCCTAGTGTACAAGCAAGTTGTAAGGCCAGCTCTAACCTACGCTTGTCAAGTCTGGGGTGCTGCAGCGAGGACCAATCTCTACCCACTACAGGTACTGCAGAACCGCTACCTAAGAGCTTCAGTAGCCGCTGACTGGTACATCCCCAACGAGACTATACATAAAGACCTCAAACTCCCAACGCTCATAGACTACATCAAGAGCCTTGCCAACACCTTCTACGCCAGACTACCAGGCAGTTTTAACGAACTAATAAGAGGTCTCGGGGAGTACGACATAGACCCCGGCGAGACATACAAGCGACCGAGACTGGTACTTACCAATAACTGACTCTGACAAATCACCATCCCCATAATCAACAGTATACCATATCCATCAAAAAAAAAAAAAAATCATCATCCCAACACAATACACTTTCATACCATCTTTTAATTCTTCATCCATAACTTATACTCCACCATGTAACCACCGTTTTCTTTAAATTCTACCATCATTAACCAGTAAGGGATCTAATCCCGGAATGGTCCAAGGTCAAGGGCGCCTCCCATAGGGAGGATAACCCTTTAATGACCATCAAAAAAAAAAAAAATGCTGTCTCGGCGGCTGGGCGGCTGATGCAATAGCATAGAACGTTGCGTATAGCGCTCGACGAGCAAAAGCCAAACACGTCCTTCCACTATGAAGCTTCAGGAACTGAAACACATACACCTAGCCCAATACGCAGTATCATCTGCGCCGCGCCACGCTAATAGGAGCCAAAGGAAAGCTTGAAAAGCAACTACAAACTTTCCTCAAATGGACCCGAAAATGGCGAATCAGCATAAACACCGACAAAACACAAGTCATTGTGATAAGGAAAATCATGAAACATTCATACAAAACAGCCACCCTCACCTTTAACAAACAGCAAATAACATGCAAAAAGACCGTAAAGTACCCGGGTATTCACATACACAACCAACTGAAAATTAAGAGACACTACACGCGACTACTTAACAAGACACGATCCATTCACTCCACACTGACTTACTTAGCACGACTAAACGGACGAGGACTCACGCCACACATACTACGAAAACTTTACAACGCACTAATAAGACCACAACTGACGTATGCAGCTGTAGCCACCATGCCACTGATTACGACAGAAACGATGAACAAAATTAAATCCTTCGAGAGGACGTGCCTCAGAACTGCCCATAAACTTTTACCCTCATTCAAGACAAACACACTATACAACTACACACACACTATACAACTACACACACACAATACCCATAGACACACACATAGCCAAACTCATAATAAAATGCATACATAACGCACACACCAGACAATACAGAAGAATACTAATCAACACCGCACAAAAAATGAAAACAATAACACAAACAGAGAAAGACAAAAACCCTCCTCTCATAACACTAACTGACGTATATGACAAATACCAGCAACAGGAACAAGACAGACTACAAGCACACCTACAACACTTCCAAAACATCTAAACACACAATAAACACAAACACATAAAATAAAAACACACACGTATACGTAACACATAAACACACAGGTACAATAATGAAAAAGTTACCGATGAGCTGTTGCAGTTAGCATATAAACCCAACAAAAAGCCAGCAAAAAAACTTATTTATTCTTGGGCAGAGGACGTGCCACGCAGCTAGGGATGCCTAACACACACCATTCTCATCCAACACAAAACCCACAACACCAACACACATACACGCACACGCCACTGAAATCCGCCACACGACCAATAAAAATCACAAAACTAGGCTGAAGAGGGGCGTCCCTGAACAGTCAGGGCATGTTGAAAAACATGCCCGAATAACATTTTCATTCATTCATTTAGTTACAGGAATGAGTAGGTCAGTGTGCCTGGAATTGCGACACAGCTGTGTAGGTGTTGCAGTGCCGCCGTGAAAAGTACGTCGTATCGAAGTAAGGAAGTTATAACGAGCTTTGAGTGATTGTAACGTTGGAGAGACAACCAAAGTTAACAAAGATAATGAAAGTATTGAGTCAAGCCTACGCAAAGAAAACAATTGGGAGTTGTAATAATACGAAAGATTGGAAACTCTGTCGACATCAGTAGAGGAGGTGTGTTTTTTTGAAAGAATTCAGCAGAAAAATACAGCGATAAAAAAGTTACTGGACAGATTCTGTCATATTTGTCACTTGGTGTCAGAAGTGGGATTAGCCGAATTGTCATTTTATCACAATAATAACCGCCAGTAGCCCAGCTGGTCTAGTGATTATGTAACATTTATACCTAGTTGCACTTTAGTCGAAGCAGGAACTTTCTAAATTTCTCAACGCACGAGGAGTTGTGTGTTACAGATTCCAAAATCGAACAGGAACCTTAATGCAGCTTCCTTCTCGTAATGGATAAGCAGAAAAGTAAAGTAAAAGAAAGGCAAATACAAAAGCGAGTCGAAGCGCGGGAAGAAGCGATACCACAAAAAAAGCGCAACTTCCGCCACAAATTAAGTAAACAGAACGAAGAAACTGACATTTGAATAGGAATACATTAAACCCGGAGTAGTGGCAAGATGTCATCCATCCAAGGAAGAGTAAAAGGAATGGCTTTATTCTATGGCAGAACGCTCGAAGGCGCAACGCAAATGAAGAGCTGGAGAGAGAAGCCGGATTATAAATCCGATTGATTGAAGTTTTGGATCTATCTTCAAGGGAAGCAGCACACAAAGATAATAAAACTAAAGAATTCAAGACTCACAAGAGAGTTTGCATACGTACAGACTATGTAGAAAAGACCCCGAGCGAGGTGGCGCTGCCATGATGTATGTGACAGGTTGTGGGTTCGATTCCAGCGACCGCACTTCTTAACCCAGGGACCTATTTTGGAGTTTCCTCGGGTGCTAGCTGAATGCTACTTACATCCTCCACATTTCTCCATTTCACTTCACTTCACTCTTTGTTTCTCTCTATCTTAATTCTGTTTGGCCTGTTTCAGGGTTGTAAGTGTCGGCGGGAGTTTCGATGTTGTATGCCAGAAAATATGCTCTCTGTAAATCATCGTAATCTGAATCGGGAGCGGTATCCGTGTACAGTGACGTGTGTAAACACAGAGGTGTCGGGAGCTGGTTGTGCAGAAGGCGAATTTAATAAAATGCTCTGTTTAGGAGCATCTCTCGGTTTCTTATCGTCTTATCGTCTTACGAGCCTCGTACGGGGTGAGGCATAACTACTAATCAATGAACAGCTGACAGTTGCAATATGGGGCTAGATGCCTAACAGTGTAATGAGGACACGGGAAGGTGGGGGGGGGGGGGATGATTGATACGCCTGGTCTTTTAATTTTCTTTAGATTTATCTGCAAACTCTTAATACCTTTTAGGGAAAAGGTTGCAATTATTGCTTGAAATAAGCTGTATTTATGGAGTTGAACGATTCTATGTTATAAGAAAAGCTTTAACTATCGCTAAACTCACATAAACGTTCAAAGCTTTACAGTTAACATAATGCAATATTATATTGAAAAACACTTATAAAACGTTCAATCCTTCTATATATTCTGCCTATAGTTATAAAAGAATTAAAATGCACATAGAACTAGCTCTAAATATGATTGTCTATTACATTCTGTTGTAATATAATTTTTTAATTAACCGTCTTCCTTGGGTGACATTAAAATTTAGTTGCACTTATGTGAATTTGCACAGTTTCTGAAATCTGGCACGAGCTTGCCATAGATATTAATCTCCTCACGTGTAGTTTCTAGTGCATAAGGTATGGTATGAAACAAGCAGCAGTTGTAGCTTAATTAGTAACAATTTAGTGAGCCATCAGAAGTAATCAACACTTCCCTTTCTTGTCAACGTGTCATTTGTTTTAACCATGTTCAGTAAGTAGCATGAATACTACCCAACCATTGGAGAGGGGTAAAGAGAGGAGAAGAAGGGGAACCTACGAAGGCCTCATTAAATAATCATGATACCCTAGCATTTACTGAATTCGCTTTCTGTACCAGCTGCCACCGGTGAGGGTCAGTCTGAAAACTGTAGGACCCTGCCTTTTGCTGTCGCGTCTCTTAGATCCGGCTACCCCCTATTCCCTCTTACCTAACTATCCATCCCGGAGAGCATCTGGCAGGGGCATAGGTATAAAAGACGATAATGTACCGGCACCAGGCCAAACCTTGATAATAATGAAACTGTGAAAACTGTGCTGGTAAGTCGCCAAGTAGAAAGTTGCCATATCTCGTGTAGAAGTTATGAACAATGCCAATTACATTGAGATAATAATTACAATATGATTATCCGGAGGTGGAGGAATGCTCAAGCACTGACATAAAGCTATCATCTAAAAACGCCCAACATTTTATGAGATTCATAAGTATGGTGAGGTTCCAGCCAGCCCGAATTGAAACCGAACGTTCTAGATTGAAGCTGGAAATTAGTATACAATGACTAGTGTTCTGTACAGGCCATTGCTCTGTAAAAGGCTAGCCATTAGCCGCACCTAAGGCCATGCAGCCGGGCCGGTATATTCTAACCTCCTGCGGCCTTAAGTTTCTTCGCACCGCGGCTACAATATTGTTCAAGGCGGCTAAGTACTTTGTAGTAATTGTTGACCTCATCTTTTGTGACCTTTTTGAAAAATCCTTACATGGTTTTATGATCCAGAGAAAATTATAAAAAGAAAGAAGAGAGGGAAGTAAGAGATTTGTGTGCGTTCATGACAGTCGTCATTTAATATGTGCTTACAGTGTTTGACATGTTATATATTAATGCTGTAAAATTATTTAGTAAGGTGAGTCATGACAGATAAGTGTAATATACCATATACTGACCTTTAAAAAGACTATAGCATCAACTACAGTGCTTCTAATAGGAATAAGTGCTTTGTTAGTGCTATGCCGATGAAGAGACATTTAAAAGAGAGTGAAACGTAGAGTGAGAAAAGAAGAAAGGCAGAGAGATAAGAAGGTTCGGAGAGATTAAACAAATAATGGGGGAGAGAAAGAGTGAGGGAGAAACGTTGAGAAAGGGAACAACGCTTGCACCGAGCTTCATTGAGGCGCGCGATCGCCCAATGGTGTGAGCTACTTTGACCTTGAGCGTCTGACAGTGGCTGCCGGCCGGTGTCACACTATTAGAACTTATTCTTTGATTTTCCAACAAAAATTGATATTAGTAGTCAGCAGTTGACAACCATGGACGCTGTACGTGACTTATTATTGTCACTTAGAGCTTACAAAATGACTGCCATGTCTTAAACTGCATTACTGTGCACAATAATTGTCTCTCATTTTGCTACCAAGATAACATATATTACCAAAGAGTGCATAGATAACTCTGTAGTCAGTTAATGAAATAATTATGGCAGACACAGAATTTAATGGCAGCTGACACCTGGCAATTAATATTCTTTTCCTGTTGTGCAAGTATATTATGTGTACGCAAATAATATTTATAGCACCAGCTTTACAGCGTGGTTTCATAGTCTGTTTAATTATACAACACCTCAAGGCGGGTCAAGCCTCTGACTGGATATTGCGTTGAGCCACCCGTCATTAAGTTTTCTTTAGCCATAATTCCTATGAAGATTAGTTTTGCCAGAGATAAGCCCTAATTAGATAGATTAGTACGTAAAATCGCTTTTTAATAAAACTTTAAATCGGGATTCCTATTTCGAGATAAATGGGCGACGATGGGTCTTAATAATTGGCATTAAAGAAGCACATTTTGGTATCTTAACAGAAATTCCTGTATTTATACACGTGGTACGTATGCATTTATGTCTGTGGGGGGTGTGGGTGTGGGTGTGGGTATGGGTGCGGGTATGGTTGCGGGTATGGGTGCGAGTGGGGCTGCGGGTGCATGTGCGCGCGCATATATACGTTATATGCCCAGCTCTCATCCATCCACGTTTATTTTTATATTTCTTCTACAAAGGTATCTAATAAAGCTGTTTCTTATACAAACCATTGTAGTCAAGATAAGAAACTGTAGAAGCGGTTTCCTGACACATTCCGTTTTTAATACAAGAATTAAAGTGATAATTGAATGCATTGAAGTGATAATTTATAAGAAATCGCCATATGCTGTTGTTATATGCATGGTAAAATGCATTTAATTGTATATAGTATTGTAATATTCAAACTAAAACCAACCAATATCTTGTAAAGGGTTAGTGAGTAAACTGTGCGACAGGAACTTATTTGTTATTGGCGTAGTAACTTTTTGTCTGTATATTATGGCTTACAACTTACACAAAATTCAATCATAGCCAGGAGAATTTAACTGGATATTTGCAGAAAATTCAGGATGTACATTTTTAGTAATGTAAATATCATAATCATGTGACAAAAGATAACAAAATGGAAAGGATATTTTCGTACGGAGTTTTTGCGTGAATGTTGTACTGCTCTTGAAATAATGTGGAACTTAAGTAGCAAGTGTGTTATTCATCCCACATTTAGTTTTTGTGTTAAGCAGTTTTTAATTTTCGATATTACTCGTAATTGGATATAAATTGAATATCTCAAAACGGTAATTAAAGAGAAATCTCTGTTACGAACTTTTGTATCAAATGTAATAGTTTCTATCTGTGGTATAGGTACATGATGGGTAACGTCAGAATAAGCTGACTCTTCAAGCGTTTGTTTAACTTCCTCTCGGGATCTCTGTACGCCACAGCTTCACTCTGCCATCTTCAGGCATATCAAGTTCTGTGCATCAAATGTGCGCTGATAGCCCATAGATCATAAGCTGATATCTATATAGCGTTCCACTCTTAGAGGACAGTATGGAGTTAAATGGGATATATCTGTCTCTATCTAGCGCATACAAGTTGCCATTAGCCGCGTCCTTTTCTACCCTCACACTGTTGCCAGATTCCTAATAGCATGGTATAAATATTCATTTGTTATAAATTTCAGATTTGAACACATTATCCTATGCAGAATTTTTTTCTCTATCAGGTTATATCCTTTTCAGAGTCATTGTACATTTCTATAGGCCCAAATTTCTTCAGAAAACGTTTTTTTCAATAGAGGTCCGATATTTGCTGTTTCTATACTCATCACGCACTAACTAACAAACTAACTGCTAGAATGCATCTATATTTTTTTCTTAGGTAGAGTAAACCAGCCTATTTTGAATTCTCTATGTTTACCCAGTTAAGTGTTATAATTTTTTAAATTAAATGTTTTCGGAAAATTTTATATGTGTGCACTGCAGTGTGAAACTTCTTTGTTATTGAGTTTTCATCAGGGAACCAGCGAGAACAAATGTTGAGGAAGGTTGGAGAAAGTTTTTAAAATAAACCAAAAGGCAGTAACCTCTTTCTTTTATCCAGTAAGACAAACAAAAGGTACCTATTCATCTATTCAGCGTATTCTCGCGCCAGGCCTGAACAGAAGATAGTATAAGGAGCAGCACTAACATTAGTTCGAAAGAAACCGTGTGTGTAACTGTGAACTGTTATTGCGTTATTTGTTTAATATTTTTGTAAATATTTGTAGTTATGGAGGGGGAAGCTAGGAAGAGGCGATATATTGGTAAATTAAGAAGTAAGGAACGCCAAATAATTATGAATGTGTTAGATTACTTTTGAAGCAAAATGCGTGTAAGGCAGTAAAAGAAACAGCTAAGGCTATCGGGTGTTCAGAAGCAGTAGTGTGTATGATTAAAAAGGAACTAATGAAAAGACTACACAAAACGCTAGGTTAACGCAATATGATTGAATAGTGCAAGGTGGAGTGCGGCGAATTGTTCATTCTTTACAGTTTGCAAATATTCCACCCATGCTGAATATAATTTTGTCACTATTCAACAGTGATGAGACCCTACCAAATTTCTCAAGGGCCACTCTTAGTCGGTTCTTACATGATTTGGGGTTCGAATATGAAAGAAGGGGTAACAAGTGCATATTAATAGAAAGAAACAATACCATCAGATGACGACATAAATATCTAAAAACGTAAAAAGGTTTAGGGACCAGGGGAAATCAATTGTTTATACAGACGAGTCATTTGTAAATTTAGGTCATACAGTGACCAAGGCGTGCAGGGATACCAAAGTTGTATCCGTCAAGCAGCAATTGAAGGACTAAGTGCAGGACTCCGGCCACCTCGAGTCGCTCGCGGAGAAAGATTCGCAACTAGTACATGTTGCAACACGGCGCTCTATTTAACGTGTACTGTCTTCTAAGGGTGGAACGCGCTTTAGATGCAGGTTGCAATGAAGGACAGCTTCTTCGTTTCTTCTCTCATTGTTTCTCTAAATAAAAAAATCTGATGTATTGCACTTACATGACTTTCTCTACTCTTGAACTAGCCATTCTTGCTAACTGTAATTCCTATACATTCTCCGTATTAGTTAAGATCAACATTTGCAGAAATCATATTATTGCTTCCTTTGCTTATTTTCTAGTGCGGGCAAGGGGAATATCAGAATACAGTAGGCTTTGAGCGGTAGTCAAGTCTTTTAAAGCTTTGAGATTCCGTTCTCATGGCCCGATTAACATATAAAAATGAATAACAATGTTATATTTGACAGAAGTGTAAGTTCTCCAAAACTCACATAAATATCTGAAATGCTTCGCTCTACAAAAAATTTATTTAGACAAATTGTGTATTTTATGTATTTTTTGTATAGTAAGATTTGGTCTATCTCTTAGGGTTTACCAGTTACGTAAAAGTCATCCAGAGTAAATACGACTACAGGGGCTATAGCCAGAAAATTCAAGATATACATTTCATTTCTCAAAAAATATCTCAAACATACATTTTAATCAAAATCGTCAGAACCATTTTCAAGAAAATCAAAATTGTTGAAACATTTTCCATGTGAAGGGTAGTTTATGGTGAAGCAATTTTCTTCAAAATATTTGTGTCGCATCCTTGAAATAAATTAAACTTAAATGCCAACTTTGGTTTTTAACCGACTTTTCTTTTTCAAAGCACTGACGATGCCCGTGGGTGCCTTGTAGCAGACGTTTGCGATATGTCCGGCCTAGTCATATTAAACACTGGCGTGCCTACTTACGTATCATCTACCTATGGTACACACTCCGCACTTGACGTTTCTGTTAGCAGCCCGTCACTGGTACCTCTACTCGACTGGTCGGTACTTTCCGACTTATGTGGCAGTGATCATTACCCCATTAGCATTCACCTATCGTGCCACAATTCTGTGCCAACACGCTTTCCTCACTGGATTATTTCCAAGGCTGACTGGGGGAAATTTCGTTCCCTCATTCACCTTACCCACGGTAGTTTTAGCACCATTGACGACATGGTGGAGTATTTTACTTGCTCTATCCTTCGTGTAGCGCATTCCAGCATTCCTCGTGGTTCCACTACACCTTGTCACGTTCCTGTGCCTTGGTGGTCCGAGGAATACCGTTTGGCTATTAAAGCACGCAAGCGTGCATTGCTCATCTTTACATTACATTCTATGCAGGCGAACTTTGTCGCTTTTAAGCGTGCTCGTGCTAGGGCGAGAATTATACTTCGAGACGCAAAACGCAAATCGTGGGAAAAGTATGTATCTTCTCTTTCCCGTCGAAGTTCGGCGCAAAAGGTGTGGACTGCTGTTCGGCGAATGTACGGCAAGTGTCGCCGGACGATCATCCCCGGCCTTGCCGTACAGGGCTCCCGTTACACCAGCGAGCAGGACATCGCCGACGCCCTTGCCGAGTGTTTCGCTTGTACTAGCCAAACCCAAAGTTACGACAGAGCGTTTTTAGCTATCAAGGAATCTGCGGAGCAGATAGACCTTAGTTTTAACAGTGTCCAAAGTGAACAGTACAATGCACCATTTACAGAAGCGGAGCTGGCACATTCTTTGTCCCTAGCAAAGAATTCTTCTCCCGGTCCTGATGACTTCCACCGCCAAATGCTGCTTCATCTTCCACCTGCGGCTCTTTCCTTCATGTTGAGCATGTATAACCGCATCTGGCATCAGCAGGTTTTTCCGTCTTGCTGGCGAGAGGGTATTGTCATTCCTAACCCTCGACCAGGAAAACACCGCACACTTCCTTCTTGCTACCACCCTATTTGCCTGACGAGTGTCGTCTGCAAGACCTTGGAACGATGATTAACACTCGCTTAGTGTGGTGGCTAGAGACGAATAACCTGCTGAGCAATGTTCAGTGCGGTTTTCGTCGCCATCGTTCCAGTGTCGACAATCTGACGTGCATGGAGGCGTACATACAGAATGCGTTTCTCCTGAAGCAGCATGTCGTGGTTGTATTCTTTGATCTGGAGAAGGCCTACGATACTAGTTGGCGCTATGGCATTCTCCGTGGTCTACACGGTTATGGTTTGCGCGGTCAGTTAGCCGTTTCTCTTTTTAACTTTTTACTCATTCGCCGTTTTCGTGTCCGTATAGGCAACACGCTGTCTCAAGAGAAGATCCAGGAGAATGGTGTACCCCAGGGATCGATCATAGTTACACTTTTCGTAGTTGCCATTAATGGCATCACTAGTGTTGCTCGTAGCGATATCCCGATGTCGCTGTATGTTGACCACTTTGCGATCTACTATCGCTCTTATAGTTTGGAGCACATCGAGCGTCAACTGCAGCTAACCATAACCTCCATCGCTGAGTGGGCATTACGCACCGGCTTTCGGCTGTCCCCTACGAAAACACAGTGTCTTCACTTTCACCGACTGCGAGGAGTACACCCTCCTCCTGATCTTCATTTGCGTGACACACGTCTTCCTTTTGTTCCGCACCTTAAGTTCTTGGGCCTACACCTCGACAGCAAACTCGCATGGGAGCACCATATCCGCCATCTTCGTGCTTCCTGCGATCGTTTGCTTCGGATACTCAGGATCTTATCTGGGGCATCTTGGGGCGGCGATTGCACCGTCATGTTGAGTAGACTACGGCTGTTTTATTTATAGCGCGGCGTCTGCGTTTAAACTCCGGCTTTTAGGAGTCCAGGAGTCCAGGAGTGAGTACTAGTCGTCTGGGTTAACCCAGGCGGATGGTAAGGTGGCCACGGTACCTATCCGTTTAAATACGGATTTACCCGTGTGGTGGTATAGGTTGGTATATGTAGCAGGCTTTTTGTCTTTGTAATGTCTGATGGTGCAGGGTGGGTTCCTGTATTGTCACTGGCGGCGGGATCTGTCGGATCTTGGATGTCTAGCCATCCAAGCGACCATTTCCCTACTGATTACTTCGTCAGCCATGGCCGGCGAGCAATGCAGTGCCAGTGACAGGAAACCGAGGGGAATAGGTGATAGGTGTGGAGGATGATGAAGGCAAAGCGGTACCTACAAGCCAAGGGCGTCCTTGGGTAGACGGCAGCTCTGTCTCCGCCTAGGGAGGCGATGGTCATATTGCCCCAGGCTGTTCACCAGCTGGTTTGGGTGAGGTATGAGTTTGTCATACATTGTGCGAGTCCTGTCCCGCACTACGTCCACAATGTATGGGATGCCGGAATGAGTGTGAAGGATGTGTGATGGAAACCCACGGTCGGTAACGTAGATCATCCTAAGCGCCCTGTTCTGCACGGCCTGCAGCCTGCGGATGGTGGATCGAGCCACCGTACCCCAGACCTCGCACCCGTACAGGATCAGGGGCGGGACGATCGCACGGTACAAGCGTAGTTTCAGGTATGTGGGCATGGTTGATTGGAGTATGGGATATAGCGATATAGCTGTCTCAGGGCGCCATGTCCCTGACCGACCTTTGTTCTGACATGTGGAGTGAAGGTTAGACCACGGTCAAGTAGTACCCCCAGGTATTTGGCAGAGTTAACCCAAGGGATTCTTCTCCGCCGCATTGCCAGGGATACACCCGGCCGCCAGTTTCGAACTTTGCCCAGTAGTAGAGCGTGGCTCTTCTGCGGGCTAATGGCCATTCTCCACTGTTCACTCCACCTGGCGATAGCGTCGAGCTGTCGCTGTAGTGGAGGGAAACAGTACCGAACATTTTTGTTCTGTGCCAGTATGAGGACATCGTCAGCATACTGGCACGTAACAGTATGCGGTTCCACGGGTAGGTCAGACATGTAGGCAGCAAAGAGCAACGGCGATAGCACGCTACCCTCCGGAACTCCAGCCGCTATGGGTCTGACCGAGGACAACTTCCCCTCCACCCGCACCCGAAAAGAGCGATCCCGAAGGAAGCTACCAATCAGGGTGAGGTAGGGGGGAGGGATTTCAGCCTCTCTGAGTTTGTACAGTAACCCCTGGTGCCATGTGGTTGCAAAGGCTTTTTCTACATCCAGAAGCACCGCGACTGTTTTGAAGTTTTCCTGGAAACCCAGGGCAACCTTCTCAATCAGCCGCAGCAGCTGTAGTGTAGTGGAATGTCCATGGCGGAAACCGAACTGATGATCCGGGATAAGTTGCCTTTCCTCGAAGAGAGGAGTGAGGCGGGATAGGAATAATCGTTCAAAGATTTTTGAAACGATGGGTAATAGGCTTATGGAACGGTAATTGCAAGGGAAAACCGGGTCCTTGCCGGGCTTCAAAATGCAGACCACCCTCGCCTCCTTCCAACAAGTAGGAAAGTGACGAAGCTGCAGACATGCATTATAAATCCTCGTCAGGTGGACTACGGCCTTTCGGGGAAGGTGCTGGAGCATGGGCGCCGTGACGCCATCATGCCCAGTGGATTTGCCAGGTTTTAATCTTCTGATTTCAGAAGCCACCTGTCTTGGGGTGACTAAGGGGATTTGGATCTCTGCGCGTGGCGGCGGAGGTGCCTCATAGAGGTAATCTACCGTCGCCTCCACGAGTTCAGTAAAGTCTTCGTCCTGGACATCTTCCCGGGGTTCGAATTGGGACTCTAGATGGTCTGCGAAAGCCGTGGCTTTCTCTTGGGGCTCAAAAGAGAGTCTCCCGCGAGTGCCATGTAGAGGATGCTGATGTGCGTTTTTGTCCTTTCTAAGGGACCTAATTATCCGCCATGGTTGTTTCTCGGTGAGGTCTACGTTTGCCATCGTGTTTTCCCAGGCTGTTTTGCGGTGTAAACGCAGCAGGCGTCGTGACAGGGACTTGAACCGCTGGTAGACGGCCTGTATCCTGGGGTGGCGGAAACGCTGCCAGAGCCTTCAGACAGTTGCTTTGGCTTTGAGCAACTGTCTGAGTTCGATGGGAATGGTGCGAGGGTTAGGTATGTCGGATGGAATGCGGTGCGTGTGGGCACGCACTACATCCCGGATGTGTTGGGAGAATGCCGTGGCTGCCGCCTCCAGTGTATCGATAGAATCGACACGCGGACGCGGGTCCACAGACTGGTTGAGTTCATGGATGGCTGCATCCCAGTCGACCTCGTATGTCCAGTCTGGAGTGACCAGAGCTGGCAGGTCAATGTTGGAATCCACCAAGACAGGGTCATGGTCGGAGTCCAATTCATTGACCGCTGAGAGGTCTAGATGAAAAGGGATGTTTTTGGTGACCATGATATCGAGCACATCTGGCCTCCCTCGGGCCGGATGGAACGTAGGTCCTCTCGGTCCATGCGCAAGAATGCTTGGGTTACCGCTGATCAGGCGGTAGAGCCCTCGCCCCTTGGCATTGGTAACGCGGCTATGCCAATGTGCATGCTTAGCGTTGAGGTCGCCGGGGATGCAAACCGCAGGATGCAGGTTCAGGAGGGTGTTAATATCAGCTTCGTAGAAGCGGTTATCAGGAGGGTCGTATGCCACTACCAACACCGTGTCTACCCCGCCAATGGCAAGCCTAATGGCACAGGCCTCCACGTGTTGTAGTGGTGGGATAGGGAAGGATGTGTGAGTGATGTGGTTTTTGATGAAAATGGCTGTACCGCCCCCCGGTCGGCCGACCCGATCAGACCGATGGGTGACGTAACTCGGCAGCGAGAAGTTGGTTGCAGTATCCAAGTGGGTTTCGCAGACCATCAGAATGTCAATTCCATACGACTGCACAAACTCAACGAGGCTTGGGTAATGGCCCCTTATGCCATTTGCGTTCCAGAACGCAGCCCTGAATGGTCTCCGGACAAGTCTGGAGGCCATTACTTGGCTGAGTTAGGGAACAGCTGGGCCAGGGTTTGGACCAGTAGGGCATGCTTCTGCATGGGGCTCAGGTTAGGGCTTTCGTATTGCAGCTTGAATTTACGAAGTGCAGGCAAGATTCGGTTAATTATGTTGTTGAGCCACAGGGTTAGGTCCTGAAATTCCTCCAGGTCCGCCTGCGAGAGCGTTCCCCCTAATGCAGGGGGGTCATGGGTACAGTGGGGACCACAGGTGCCACCTGTGGGCCGGCTGTAACAGCAGTATCCCTTGGTGCCAGAGCTGCCTCAGTGGACTGCTCTGCCGGCGCCTTGGGAGGCTGTTGAGGAGCTGTGCTTGCTCTCTCCGCGGCTTGACGCTTGCTCTTGTGTTTCCTTCGCCGCTTAGGTTTAGGAGGAGCATTGGCCACAACAGACTCCTCTGTATGGCCTGGAGGTGGTGCCGAGACTTCAGTCGTGGCAGGGGCAGGTACTATTGCCTGGGCCAGTGTCTTTTCTGCCCTATTAAGGGCGTGAGAGAAGGAAACGCCGGGGCGGACCTCTGCCGCTTCCGCACGTCCCTTGCGACGGCTATCTATAATTTTCAGACGCGTCGCACATCCTTTGTAGACACTGCAGTGCGCGCCTTTGCAGTTGACAGATTCCCTGTCCGTATCGGGCTTAGGGCAGTCCTGCACTCTGTGGGTTCCACCACATCGCAGACATGCAAGCGGGCGCTCACATGCCATGCTGGAATGGTGAAATCCCAGGCAATTGCGACACTGCACGGGACCCTCCTTGCCGTAAAAGCGTTCCACCTTTACGGCAGTGTAGATTAGGTGACGCACAGTGTCAATAGGCTGAACTTGTTGGTCGCGCACTTTATCCACCACGACCAGAAACAGTGGCATGGGCACCTTTTCAGGTCCACTGTCGGAGACGATAGTCTTCTTCAACTGGGCCACTGTTGCTGTAATGTCATGTTCTTCGAGGAGTGCCAGCCCGACTTCCTCGGTAGAGCAGTCGGAGGCAAGGCCTCTGATTATTCGCCTTTCCACGTAAGGACGTGTGGGCGAATAACTGTAAAACGGGATTTTTTAATTCCCGAAGTACAGCCTTGGCTGCCTCAAAATCCTCAAGTGAGGAGGTCTTGATGTTAACTTTCCGTGGCCTCCTTATTGCCTCAAAGCGTCTTTTCAGGCGCGAAGCTAGGAGCCGCATGGTTTTTGTATGCTCCTTGAAAGCATCCGCTACTATTGGCGGTATTTTCTCCCCCCCCCCTTTGGTTGGGGGTTGGGTAGTATCCTGTGGTTCTTGCTGCTGAGAGCCCGTGGAGTTACGCCTGCTCCGGCGTCCCTTCACCTCAGTGAAGCCCTCGGTGTCAGTTTCCATATCTGCCTCTGAGTCGGAGGGAGAGAAAGGATGATAGGAAACCAGTGGTGGTGACTCACTATCTATGACCTGTCGCGGGGCAGAACACTTGCGCTTTTTACGCGCAGGTGGTACCGCCTCGGGGACAGAGATGCATGACGATGATGTAGTTGGTCCGTCGGTCAGCACGGTTGCCCTCCGGCTGCTTGCAGAGGACCGGACCCCCTCCTTAGAGGAGGAGGCGCCTGGGCAAGCCATTACGGCTTGAGGTGTTGGACCAGGTGTCCTCACCTTTGGCTGCAGCCTTGCAAGCCCGTAGTCACGTGGTCCGTCAGTCAGTTTGTCTGAGTCGGGAATGGTGATGAAAGGAAGGGGTATAGTTACCTGGCTCCGCTATGTACCAGCACGCACCCCTCCGGGAGCAGGATCGATGTCGAAGAAGCGCAAGTGATGATTGGTGCGACACGCTACCGTTTGCTGTCAAACGTCTTGCAGCGTGCCGCGAAACTGTGCTTTCACCTGACTAGGTGCGTAGTTTTTTTTTTTTGCTCCACCACCACGTCGCCGCGGTCGTTCTCCCGCTTATTCCCCTAAAGAGAGGATCCAAGCACTCCAAGCACTCCAAGCTCCCAATGGTCCCGCAAAATCGAGGTGTAGACGCTACGAGCTCCAATCATGGAATGGGTGGCGACGAGCTCCGGCTTTTAGAGCCAAGAGCCAAGAGCCAAGAGCCAAATCAGGTCGCTCGGGTTTACCCGAGCGGGATATATGCCCACGGTATTTATCCATTTAGTATGGATTTACCCGTGAGGTATGAAAGATGTAGTCATTGTACAAGCTATTTTTGTCAGTGTCAGCCAATGGTGATGATTGGTTACTCTCTCTTGCTATAGACTAGGGATATGAGTGCCAGTTAGAATGTCTACCCATCCTGGGGCACCCATGCCCCTCTGCTCACTTAGCAAAGGTCAGCTTGTCTAACCAGCAAGTCAAGCAGTGTCAAATTAGCGAGAAACCGAATGCATTGGAATGTTTGGTGAAATGAGGAAGCAGCGAAGCTAATTAGCCCAAGACATCCTTGAGTAAACGATAGCTTTTGCGCCTCCTGGGAAGAAGGTGATCATATTGTCCCAGGGTATTAACCAGCTGGTTAGGGTGTGGCGTAAGTTTCGCATACATAGAGCGGGCTCTATCTCGCACAACATCCACAATATATGGAATGCCAGAATGAGTATGGAGAATATGGGAAGAAAATCTACGGTCAGTATCGTAGATCATCCTAAGGGCCCTGTTCTGCACGACTTGCAGTCTGCGGATGGTGGTTTGAGCCACGAATCCCCATGCCTCGCATCCATACAGGATCAGGGGAGGGATGATCGCACGATAAATGCGTAATTTCAGTCGTGTAGGCATAGTAGACCTAAAGATGGGATAGAACTTTCCCAGAGCTCCGTGACCTTGGGCAGCTTTAGCTGTGACATGTTTGGTGAAGGTAAGTCCTCGGTCTAGTTGTACACCAAGGTACTTGGCTGTGTTGACCCAAGGGATTCTCCTCTGACCAAGTGTCAGGTCCCTTTCTGGTCTCCAGGAATGAATTTTGCCTAACACAAAAGCAGAGCTTTTCTGTGGACTGATTCCCATTCTCCACTTTTCACTCCAACTCTCAATGGCATCTAGGTGTCTTTGCAATGGGGGAAGGCAGTAACGTAGATTTTTGTTACGGGCCAGTATGAGGACGTCATCGGCATACTGGCACGTAACAATGCTGGGTTCAACGGGGAAGTCAGACATGTATGCGGCAAAGAGCACTGGCGATAGAACACTACCTTCCGGTACTCCGGCCACTATTGGTCTGATAGTTGATAACCTGCCCTGCACTCGCACCCTGAAAGTGCGGTCACGAAGGAAACTGGCTATGAGGGTCAGGTAGGGGGAGGGGAGATTTGCATCTCTAAGTTTGTACAGTAGGCCCTGGTGCCATGTTGTTGCAAAGGCCTTATCCACATCCAGAAGCACTGCGACAGTTTTGAAGTTTTCCTGGAAACCCAGGGCAGCCCTCTCAACAAGACGCAGGAGCTGTAAGGTAGTGGAATGACCTTGACGGAACCCGAACTGATGATCCGGAATGAGCCTTCTTTCCTCAAATAGAGGAGTTAGACGGGACAGTAGAAGTTTTTCAAAAATTTTCGAAATTATTGGGAGTAGACTAATAGAACGGTAACTTGATGGAAACTTGGGATCCTTGCCTGGTTTCAATATGCAAATCATCCTCGCTTCCTTCCAAGCAGTAGGGAAGTGTCGGAGATACAGGCAAGCATTGTAAATTCTCGTCAAGTGGATAATGGCTTTGCGAGGCAGGTGTTGTAACATATGTGTCGTAACACCATCATATCCAGGGGATTTGTTCGGTTTGAGACACCTAATTTGCGAGGAAACGTGCCTTGGTGTGACAATTGGTATGCGAGTCGCCTCGTGAGGTGGTGGAGGATCCTCATAGAGGTAATCCACCGTTGCCTCAACTAGTTCTGAGAAGTCCTCGTCTTCTATGTCCTCTCGGGGCTCAAATTGGGACTCTAAATAGTCCGCGAAGTCAGTGGCTTTCTCTTGCGGTTCGAAAGATAATCTCCCGCGAGTGCCATGTATAGGATGCTGATATAGCGTTTTGTCCCTTCTCAGGGATTTAATTATCCGCCAGGGCTTCTTTTCAGAGAGGTTTACGTTCCTCATGGTGTTTTCCCAGGCCTCTTTGCGATGTGCACGTAAGAGGCGTCTAGCCAGGGTCTTAAATCGCAGATAAATTGCCTGCAATCTGGGATGGCGGAAACGCTGCCAAAGCTTCCGAACTGTTGACTTAGCTCTCAGCAACAGTCGGAGTTCGTTTGGGATGGTTGTGGGGTTAGGAGTATTGCAAGGAATGCGGTAAGTATGCCCTCGTATCACATTTGATATTTGTCGGGAGAATGCATTTGCCGCTAATTCTAACGACTCGATAGAATTTATGTGCGGTCTGGGATCCACTGATTGGTTCAGTTCAAGGACGGCTGCATCCCAGTCTACCTCATACGACCAATCAGGAGTTACCAATGCTGACATGTTAACATTGGTGTCGATTAACACAGGATCGTGGTCAGAATCCAGTTCATTGACTGTCGTCAGGTCTATGTGGAATCTAAAGTTTTTAGTGACCATAATATCCAGCACGTCCGGTCTCCCTCGGGCAGGATGAAAAGTGGGCTCTCTCGGTCCATGAGCTATGAGGCTTGGGTTACCGCTTATAAGGCGGAATAGTCCTCGCCCCTTCGCATTGGTGGCACGACTATGCCAGTTGGCATGTTTTGCATTTAGGTCACCTGCAATGCAGACCACAGGGTGGAGGTTTAATAAAGCCGTGTAATCTGCTTCATAGAAGCGGTGATCAGGGGGGTCATATGCCACTATCAGCAATGTATCTAGACCACCTAAAGATAGCCTAATAGCACAGGCTTCTACATGCTGAAGTGGTGGAAGAGGGAAAGGCTTATATGTAGTATGGTTCTTAACAAAGATGGCTGTACCTCCCCCTTGTCGGCCAACCCTATCAGACCGATGGGTGACGTAATTAGGGAGGGAGAAGTTGTTGGCAGCATCCAAATGAGTTTCACAGACCATCAGAATGTCGATTCCGAAATACTGTACAAAATTAGAAATATTAGGGTAATGACTCCGTAGTCCGTTTGCGTTCCAAATCGCAGCTCTAAATGGTCTCCGGACATGTCTTCCAGCCATTATTGAGCGGAGTTGGGGTAGAGCTGTTCCAGTGTCTGAAGCAAGATGGAATGCTTCTGCATGGGGGTCAGGTTGGGGTTGTTCAGCTGCATCTTACAGTTTCTAAGAGCAGGTAACGCCTTGTTTATTAAATCCCCAAACCATGAGGATAAAGAGCTAAATTCCTCCAGGTCTCTTTGCGAAATAGTCGCAAGTGTGGAGGAGGATGTTGCCGTGTTAGGCATTGGTGGGATAGGGGTAGGGGGTATATTCCTAACCTTGGAAATAGGCTCTGCCTCTACAGGTGCGTCTGTAGTTATTACAGGAGCTTGTGGCTCCGAAGTTACATTTGGGGCAGAAGATTTGCTCTGCCTAGGTTTTCTATTCCTCCTCTTCCTGCGTGGTTTTGGTGCAGGGGGTTTAGGCACTATTGCCTTTTCTATGGCTTTTAGACACAGTACATCACACTGGTATCCGTCTCGCTACTGGGGCTTTCCGCACCAATAGAATCGATTGTGTGTATGCTGATTCTGGCGAACCTCCACTGTCTGTTCGACGCTCTTTGTTACTTTGTTCTTACGTGGCAAGGCTGGCCGCCCATCCAGGTCACCCTTCGTTTCCACCCGTGTTGCGTCCAGACCTCGCGCATCGTTATATGCGAAATACAACTATCTCCCGTCCAAGTGGTATCCGGTTTCGAGAGCTGCTTGCTGCACACGCCCTTCGACTGCCAGCCGTAGAGCGGCATTCACATGACCGATGTTCTCCCTGGCAACTCCAGCGCGCACGCTTTGACCTGGAGCTGTCGGGTTGTTCTAAGATAGCTACCCCTCATTCCGTGTTTCACAATTATTCACGGAACTACTGGACCGATATCGGACTTCCTGTCCGGTATTTACCGATGGCTTCCAGATGGGTAGTGTGACGGGTTGCGCCTTTATATACAACGGTGACGCTCATACGTACCGCTTAACACACGCCGGTTCAGTATTTACCGCCAAGTTGTTTGCCATATTTTATTGCCCACTTTTTATCTCCAGTTCAGGTCCTGGAAATTTTAACGTCTGTTCCGATTCTTTTAGCGCTCTCCAGGCCCTGCAACAGTTTATCGGCACCTTGGCATTGGTTGTTAAAATCCAGACGTTGATCTCTCAGCTAGTGTCTCGCGGATACCAGTTTGTTTTTACGTGGATCCCAGGCCATGTGGGTATTCCGGGCAACGAGGTGGCGAGGGCGGCTGCAAAGTCTGCATGTCGCCTTCCGGAGTATTCCACCCGTACGCTCCCTTGTATAGACGTGCCGAAATATTTCCGTCGCCATCTATTTGCTCTCTGGCAGGAATCTTGGGAAGCGTTATCTGGCACTCAGTTATGGACAATCAAGGACACGGTACAACCCTGGCATACCAGCTGCAGGGATTCCAGGCGGGAAGAAGTGGTTTTAACCCGCCTGAGGATAGGCCATACCCGAGCCACGCATGGACACCTTTTGCGTGGTGATGCGGAGCCTGTCTGTACGACGTGTAATATTCCAATCTCCGTCGCACATGTCCTTCTTGATTGTCCCCGATACGCTCCTGAGCGCCAGTCCGTTGGCCTGGGCCTTATACTTTGGTCAGTTTTAGGCAACGACCCAGTATCTGTAAATAGTGCTGCGATTTTGTTCCACAATTGATTTTATGAAGCAAGTGGAAGGTTATTTTATTTAAGAGATTTTAGCCTTTTAGATTGCCTTATTTTTGGGGTTTTTTTTAACGTTTTAGCGTTTTTTACTTTGTAGCAATTTTAAATGGAACGTTTAGCTGCTTTTATCTATTTTAACTTTAGAGTTTTAGTTTTTTTATGGGTGATATTTTAACACTTTACCGTCCGTAATTTTACTTTTGGACTCGGGGCCCTAATACCCAAGTTGTCGACGGCCCCTTAAACCCGACACTCTTTCATTCACTCGTTTTCAGTTATGCTGTCCATAGACTGACAGACACACCGGACCTTTTTCTAAAACTGCTTTTTTTGGATTGTCTTTCATTGAAGAAGTCGAAAGCGTTATAACATCAACTCATATATCTGGTATGAAAATCGTGTTATATAATTTGAAGAAAGAATTATGTCATTGCTTCTCAGTGCAAGAGAAATCGGATAGCACTGGGCAAAGATGGATCTTAAATCCGTTTTTAAATGCAGCTATAAATGAGGCAAATTTAGCAACTAAGCTTAAAGAGAATCTGCTGGAATTATCTGTCGATGGGATGTTACACTTGGAATTCAAGTCTGAAAATCTGGATACCTTTTGCTTAAAAAGTAATACAGAGTACCTACCCGGAATTAACAACTGAGGCTTTGAAATGTTTGATTCCATTTTCTACCTCGTACTTTTGCGAGTTGGCATTTCATCAATGGCCCAAATAAGAAGTGAACTAAGAAATCGCTTAAATTTAGAAAATTATTTAATGCTTAATGTTGCAAAAACGGATCCACGCTGGGAGAAATTGATTGAACAAACTCAAGCACAACCTTAACATTAAAATGACCGAGTACTCGAAGATTTTATGTTTTGTTAATGTGTTTGTATAAATAACATAGTATCATTTTAACTTTTTCTTAATATATCTACCTTTTTAAAATTTTTTAGTCTTACTGAGTTCTCTCGACCTCTCGCGACCCTCGTACAGAGGCTTCGGGAACCCCAGGGGGTCAAGACCCACAGGTTGAAAATCACTACTTTAGGCAATTTCAAAGTAAACAATTAAAAATGTGATAAAAATTAAAAAATTAGGTAAGAGTGAACATATAGTACCAAATCCAAGTCTTCAAAACAAATCTTATGATTTTCTTTGCTTCTCAGAGTGGATCATGTATAGCACTAAACATCACAGCCAGATTTATTGGAGCAATAATTGTTGCTTGTTGGCTTCTTTTTCTTGTAATGGACAGAAATCATTGTACGTAAATGGATATATCTTCAAGAAAACATTTTGCTCCTGTGGCAGTCCATTTGTGCCACTGAGATGACTGAGATTTCATGACTTCGTGCATGTTTTTATGGCGAATAAAGGACTAAATGATGAAAGTACACAAAACATCATGTACTTCAGTTGGAAACAGGACACAGAGAGTGCCCAACTTGGGATACGTCAGCCAAGGAAAAGCAATAGGTACAGGTTTTGGTGCAACAATTGCTAAAGTGCAACCATTCTGCTTTGACTTCTCATGAGGCTGCTATCACTTTCAGTGCTATTTGAGTCTAGTTGCTTAATCTTCTGTCTCCCTCAACGAAAATTAATAACTACTGTTAAACTTCCCTAAAAATTATGGACGCCGATAAGCTATTGTACTCCATTGAGTCTAAATTGTCAACAATTTAAAAAATGATGATAGCCATGAAGGATGGCCATGAAGTTTAATATGGCCGAAATCCAGGAGAATTTCCGTTAACCCGAGAAGCTCTAATTAATAATCATTGCCGTGAAAGCCTACAATCTGACAAAAAATCTGATCTGTTGCACTCGCATGCGTTTCTCTACTCTTGTACTAACCATTCTTGCAGTACCTTATTCCTCTATTTTCTTCATGTTAGTCCAGATAAACACTTGCAGGAGTTATTGCAGATTACAGTAGACTTTGAGCTGTATTCAAATGTTTTAAAACTCCGTCCTCTTTGCACTGCCAAAAGCTAAAAAGGTAATTTTCTCAAAGAGACCGTCGTTGTTCAAGTATTGCAAAACTCACACAAGTAACACGGAATGACTCCAACATGATTTACTCCACAATAAAGCGCATATAAAACAACTTGTGCGTCGTGACGAGGTCTACATTTTGTATAATTAGACTTTGTCTATTTCTTACAGTTTACCAACTATGCAAAAATCGTCAAGAATATACAGGACTACGTGGGCTATAGGCAGAAAATTCAAACTATAAATATAATTTTGCATAAAAATATCTTAAACTCGTGGCACTTTAATCAAAAACGTTAGATTCACTTTTGAGAAAATAAAAATTTTCGAAAAATTTTCCATATGAGGTATAGTTTAGGGTGGGGGAATTTTCTTGTAGTAGAGAGAGTAAAAATACCAGAAAAACATAATTTTTACAGTAAACTGACATTTGTAGTGTGTATTAGACTATAATGTAATATATATATTTTATTCACATACTTGGCGCAAAAGGGGTATACAGCACTGGTGCTATAGACACTATACTTTTTACGTAACAAAAGGCGTAACTTGAGATCGAGAACTTCATATAAATTTTATTTGTTTCCATTTTGCACAAAAATTATATTTTGTGTATAGAAATATATGACCACCTGCGGAGCACAGTTGTAGTGTGCCTGCCTCTGGTGCGGCAGACCCGAGTTCGATTTTCGATACCGGCATGGGATTTTTCCTCCGCTGGGAGGTCTGGCACGGGGTGCACACAGCCTCGGTAGGTCCCTGAGGAGCTATCCTGGTAGAAAGGTAGAGTCCCTAAAAGATCAAGTAGTCGCCTTACCGTCGGGGGAATTGGCGTGCTGACCCTCGCTATACCCAACCTGCAGTCCTCCGTGGCCTTGGCTGCGGTTAGAGGACGCAGCGGCCGGGCGAATGAGGGTATAGATTATAATATCATAACATTTTAAAGCATTTTATTTTTTTGTGTCCATAATATAACTCATTTTTATAAAAAAAGGCTCAAAGGCTTCAAACTGCACTCAAAGTTTACAGCTAGAGTTTTATTTCAATCTCTTTGTTAGTTTTTGAGAAAAGTGCAGCTGAAATATGAAAATCAATGTTGCTGGAAATCGAGATAAACTATCATTTTTTCACCTAAACATCCGTGTTTCGATTCTTCCTCGTGTAAGCATTCCACGTAGTTTTTGTGTTTTCTTTGTTCTGGCCTTGTTTCTGGCTAACTGTGTTGCCTAACTGGATAACAATGTCAATCCCACTTACCTTCCACATCGAGATTTATGGCCCTGCGGTCAAAGACACGATAGGAGTGACTAACCTGACCATGCTGGCCCTAGATCTTAAACAGTGAAAATTGGGAAACTTGGCCACATACTTAATGGAAATGTGTGTGTTTAGATATAAAATATCTCTGTAAATATTGTTTGTACGTTTTTTATATATCTGTGTGGTTTAAGCGCCCGTCGACTACTAGGTCATTTGGGCCCGGAGACAGATAGATTCAAGGTAGCAACCGTGAACATGTACGATCTTCAGAAGCTTACACAACACTATGTATGTAATAAATGCTACTTCTGCTGCTTCTGTTACTACTAGTACTATATTTGTACGACTACTGGTACGGCTACTGGTACGGCTACTGGTACGGCCACTGGTACGGCCACTGGTACGGCCACTGGTACGGCCACTGGTACGGCCACTGGTACGGCCACTGTTACGACTACCGTTACGACTACCGTTACGACTACCGTTACGACTACTGGTACGACTACTGGTACGGCTACTGGTACGGCTACTGCTACGACTACTGGTACGACTACTGGTACGGCTACTGTTACGACTACTGGTACGGCTACCGGTACGACTACCGGTACGACTATGGTACGACTACTGGTACGGCTACTGTTACGACTACTGGTACGGCTACTGTTACGACTACTGTTACGACTATGGTACGACTACTGGTACGACGACTGTTACGACGACTGTTACGACGACTGGTACGACTACTGGTACGGCTACTGTTACGACTATGGTACGACGACTGGTACGACGACTGGTACGACGACTGGTACGACGACTGTTACGACGACTGTTACGACGACTGGTACGTCGACTGGTACGACTACCGGTACGGCTACCGGTACGACTACCGGTACGAGTACTGTCACGACTACTTGCACTACTCGTCGTATCACTAAAACTAGTACCACTAGTCCTACTATCACTAGTGTTAGTACTACTACACCTAACTATCAAACCAAGGATCGCAGTGTCGAATCGCTATACCATGTATATTATGTATTCAAGAGGAACTGTGGTAAAGGAAACAAAGGGCCCATCACGTTTTCTGATGGCTAAACAGTTTAAAAATCTCAACTTCTGAACGGATGTCATTAGAAACTTCAAGGTTAAAAATGTAATACCATAACAACAAAACAAAATTTAGTAATGATTGAACTTCAACAGTCCAAGACAGCACAAATTAGGCTATAATGAATTTTTAAACCATTCCCTACAAATTGAGTATGGAAATCTTGGTGTACTTATTTATTGTTGAATGGTTGTAGTTTTTAACAAACCTTTAATATTCTGTGCAGGTGACTTTAATTATTTGTGACAAACAAAATAAACATTTCAAAACAGTTTAATCAAACAAAACTGATGCGTAGGTAAGTACTGCGCACGGGGGCTTCGCCACTCCAGTTATATGGCCTACTGTACTGTCGTTCCGATAGGGAGGGTTGAGGTGAGGGGAAACTGAGAGCGGCCGATCCTGGAACTGCGACTGGGCACAGGTCTGGGTCCCTAACAGGTTCCAGATTGAAGTTCCTCGCAGGTGCCTACTACAGTATCAGTACATACAGAATAGCGTTTGGACACGTGCTTCAAAGTTAAACAGCTGGTTCGGTTGTCGTAGTAGCAACAGCAAGAAAATATATTTGAACGAGCAATCACAGCCACCCGCGCGGACGATATGCTAAATCAGATATATCCAGTAGTTTAATAACTCCAAATGGAAAGTGGTTACCTGCAGCTATATTCAATGACTATGCCACAATATTCAGTGTATTCCTTTAGTATTCTCTTGATGCATTTCTTAATTAGCTATAATATATTGATAATTTAATTCACAGATGTTAACTAGTAGCACAAACATTATTATATTTTTAAAATACTTCAGTTCTGGAAGCTAAATTTATTCCTGCCAATTTTACCATGCACCTACTTGTCATTTTTGTTTTTTCACAAAAATAGCTTCGTAAATCTAAATATTACTTTATCTGCGCACATCAATGTTACATTTACTTGTGTTAAAATTCTATTACTTTAGTAATTTATTCCTTAAACTAATATAAGTTATTTCACGTGGTTTCCAAATGTAAATGCTTCTGAGATTAATATGTAGTAATTGTTATAGAGAAGTTGCAGAGTTTTAAAAACCGAACATTTGCTGTAAAAATTGGGTAATTCGTATACTGGAATTATTTTGTCGCTCATACGACGCCTGCGACCAGCTAAAATTCGTTTAGAACAAGGTTATATATCTTTCCCTGGCAAATGTGCATGTGCTACAAATATAACCTTATCCAACACGTCAGGATGGCCGAGCGGTCTAAGGCGCTGCGTTCAGGTCGCAGTCCACTCTGTGGGCGTGGGTTCGAATCCCACTCCTGACAATATTATTTTTTTCCCAAATTAAACTATGCTTGAAGTACTATAAATTCATAATAAATTCTAATTCACTCAAGCCAGAATGCGCTGCGTTCAACCTGCAATCCAGTCTGTGGTCATGAGATTGACTTCAGTGCAAGCGTTGAGAATTTCTTAATTTATTTTAAAAATTAGAATAGAAGGCCGTAAATTAGTTAAGAAAGTTTAGTACACACACTAAAGGATGATCAAACAGTCTAAGGTGCGGCTTTATGGTTACAGCAAAGCTTCAAATCCCATTCTTCACAAACGAAAGTTTTAATTTTTTTAGTAAGACATTGGCGCAGGCGGTGGTCTGTAGCCCGCAGGTGGTGGGTTCGATCCCCGTGGCCGCGTACTCCGACATGGATTTTTCCGTGGTTTCCCCAAGCCACTTAGGCGAATGTTGGTGTGCATTATTTCATACCACGGTTTCCTTTCCACCATTTCCTTATCATCTTTCAGGTATGCTTTCAGGCGTGTAGTGTTGGCAGTGCCAGGTAGATGGTGCGGATGATTGGTACTGCTGTTCTCGGCGCTAGGTGGTGTTCGGCGGTCCTTGTCCTCCGGGGAGGGGAGACGCTCAGTGCGACACCGGAACCGCGGTGTGCTGGCTACTTGGTGGGGCCTGGAAGATATCTTAGCACTTGTTAGGGACTTCCGCGCTTCTCTGTGGCCTGTCTAGCTGTGACCTTGTGTGGCACCTTCAGCTCTCTCATTTTATCCCTGCCTCCTGGGGGTGGTAACCACAATAGATATGTATAGGGCGAGGTGTGCCCTTTATGCCTGTACCCTTTACGTTTACCCATATGGAAGACCCTATTAGCAGGTGCACTTTCTATTGGAGGAGAAGAACCAATAGGATTACGTGTGGAACGGGACAACGAGGCCAATCGGAGTAGGCAATAACTAATTAGTTGGATAGTTTTGCAGTCGCCCATTGAAGAAACCGAACATAGTTTTCCAGTGAAACATCAGTATAATTTTTAATTTCTAAAATAAGCCAACAAGATGCGGCCTATACTGGAGACAAATATATAATATTATTCTAAGTTGTTTTCAAATGTAAGTGCTTCTAATTATTATCTAAGAATTTTTAAAGAGAAATTGCAGAGTTTTAAAAACCGAACACCAACTGTGAAAATTGGGCGATTGGTATACTATCGAATTATTCGGTCACCCGCACGACCCCTGCGACCACCTAAAGTTCATTTAAAGCAAGGTTCTCGTTCCCTGGCAAAAATACAAGTCCTTTAAATGTAGGCTTTCCCGACGTATGTCAGGATGGCCGAGCGGTCTAAGGCGCTGCGTTCAGGTCGCAGTCCACTCTGTGGGCGTGGGTTCGAATCCCACTCCTGACAATATCATTTTTGTCCAAATAAAACCATGCTTTGAAGTACTATAACTTCATAAGAACTTCTAATTCACTAATGTAAAGATGGTCGAGCCATCTAATGTGTATTATTCAAGCTGCAATGCACTCTGCGGTCATAAGATCGACTCCACCACAAGTAATAACCATTTCCTGATTTCAGGATGTAAAACCATAAATTAGTAAAAAAAAAAGGATAGTACCCACTTCAGGAAGCTTATCACTGTAAGTGGTTTCATTAAAGTTGCGGTTCACACTGTGAGCAGAAGTTCGATCCCACTCTTGACAATCGAATTTCTTAATTTTTTCAAAATCAAAAACATACTTAAAATGTTCTAAATTTGTAAGGAATGTTGATGCAACAAATTCAAACAGGGTGAGAGGCCTACTACAGTAAGGCAGTATTGCATTCAGCCCAAAAATTCGAGACCGACATTTCAGTGGAATATATCTACATATTATAAGATACTCTGGAAAAAGTGTGTGAGCGTCTCTTTGTGTCTGTCTCTGTGTGTGTCTTTCTATCTGTCTGTCTCTATGTGTGTCTTTCTGGCTGGCTGTCTGTCTCTCTGTGTGTCTCTGTGTGTTTCTTTCTGGCTATCTGTCTCTCTGTGTGTCTTTCTGTCTGTCTATCTGTCTGTCTCTGTGTGTGTCTTTATGTCTGGCTGTCTATCTCTATGTGTGCCTTTCTGTCTGTCTCTGTGAGTGCCTTTCTGTCTCTCTCTCTCTCTCTCTCTCTCTCTCTCTCTCTCTTGTCGGGTCGGTCTGGGTGGCTCAGTTGGTTAGACGCTGGCCTACGGATCCCAAGGCCGCGGGTTCAAACCCGGCCCAGGCCGATGGTTTTTAAGTGTGCTTAAAAACGACAGCTCCATGTCAGTAGATTTACTGGCATGTAAAAGAACTCCTGCGGGACAAAATTCCGGCACACCGGCGACGCTGATGTGATCCTGGTAATTGACAGCGTCGTTAAACAAGAAAATAATAATAATCTCTCTCTCTGTGTGTGTGTGTGTGTGTGTGTGTGTGTGTGTGTGTGTGTGTGTGTGTGTGTGTGTGTGTGTGTGTGTGTGTCTGTCTGTCTGTCTGTCTCTGTGTGTGTCTGTCCGTGTAACTGTTCATCCGCTTCTCTATAAAAACATTCCGATGTGAAGAAAATCCACCCACCCCTTACATGGAAATTTTTAGAAAGTTTTAATTTGTTCAAACATAGCTCTAACTATTGTGATTCAATTACAGTAAGCTTAATATATTTTTATAACAGCTGGAATTTATTTCTCAACTTTTCCGGGTATGGTCTCAACACTTTTTCGTTCTGAGTGAAATATTTTTTTAAATGTTAAACCGTGAGGTAAACGAGTATTACATGTTTCATTAAAGCATACAGTTCATGTGAAATAATTATTTTTTGGACTTAACCCTTTCCGAGAAAGCCACTTGAATTTTCGAATACTTGTACTTTTCTCAAACGGGAAGTCGTTACTCGTTTTTTCCCTCCTGGTAATGCAAATAGGAGTATGTTTTAAGACATATCACTTCAACCAGGTCTTAAAAGATTTGACTATTTTTTGAGGCCACTGTATTCCCCAATTCCTATTAAATCTACAAGTATATGTGTTATAACATCATTTCTACGAATGTCCATCTCGATTAACATAAAGTAAAATAATAAGCATTTGTAAAAGTGACTTATACTGCGACAGAAAGCTCTAGTCGTGCAGTTTGGGCTTTCCGCCATGTAAAACAAAATTTCTCGTCAGTCTCAGAGAAACAATATATATTAAATTCTATAAGAATGGATAAAGATGGTAAACGAAGAAATTCAGCTAAGACAAAGACAGCACTAAATGTCTTCTGTTTGCGGATGACAAAGTTTTAATTTTTGACAAGGAATATAGGCTACAGAAAGCAGTATATCAACTGAATCAACCTGTAGAAAACTTGATTAAACACATCTCAGACCAAAAGAAAATTAATGGCATCCAGGTAAGATATCCAGTAAGGAGCAAAATAGTTTTACGAGAGGAAATATTGCAACAAGGACTTCCAATACCTCGATGAATTACCGAAATCAATATAAACAAAAGAATACAAAAACTTCAGAGTCCATGAAATAAACCTTTGTAAGGTAAGAAGAGAAACGCAATTACATTTTTATACAATTTTGGCAGCGCAAATGATGAATTGTGGGAGTGAAGCATGAAATGTTAAGAAAAAAGGTAAAAGTGAAATACAATGAGGTTTCTAAGGTCAGTTTTAAGATCCGTTGTGCCTATATGAGAGAGAAACTTCTTAGAAATGAGGCAATTAGAGAAGAGGTGACAATATAACCGCTATTACTAGAAATAGAAAAATAGAAACTAGAAATAAATCTCCACCACATGCCAGAAGACATGTGACCTGGCATTACCAATTTTTCCTTAGAAATTAAATTTTAAATTTCAAATTTAAATCGCGCCTAAATTCATTCGAATTAAGATGAAAAGGCATTACGGCAATGTTCATAAAATGCATAGCGACAGTTGGGGAAATACGAGAAGCATTTATGTCCATTTGTTAAGAAGTTAGATGGCTTTCTAAGTGTTGGCACAAATTGCTTTTTTTCTTTTTTTTTTTTTTTTTTTTTTTTTTTTTTTTTTTTTTTTTGGCGAAACGGTTCCTAATGACTAATTATATTCGACATATTTGTTACACTCATCATGTCGACCCCTGGTTAACGTATGGCCGAAGCAGCACCTTCCACCCTGCATATAATAGGATGTTGAGAACCAGAACTGTTAAGAATGGTCCATGAATAAAGCTCAATTGCATCAGTGGAATATGCTAACCTGAAAATGCCAAGCTGAACAGTTATGCTGTTCACAGACATAACGCGCGCGCGCGCGCGCACACACACACACACACACACACACACACACACACACACACACACACACACACACACACACACACACACACACACACACACAAGCACAGACCTTGCCCTAAAATGATTTTTTTATTCATGGAATCACAAAACATACATTTCCGCTGAAATATTGGTATCAACTTTAGGGTGAAATACAACAATTGGTCTATTTGCTGCAAATACGTAGCAGACAAAGAAAAAAATATTACAGGCAGTCCTGAGGGAAAAAATGACACACTGAACCATAGCAGTTAAAATGAGCGTCCATAAAAAGTTTGTCTCCTCTCATTTACTCACTTTCGTCTCCGTCATTCTGTCTTACCTGCCTTCCTCCCCTTCCTACTCCCTACTTTTCCCCCACCACGATCCCCACTCTCTTTCTCTCCATGAATCATACATTTAAATGTCATGTTTTGTTTTCTGGGATTATATCAAATTTAAAGCCTAACTAATTATTTATGGGTTTGTAGTGCTCAGATTTGAATCTGCTTCTTACACGGTTAGGACGTCGAAGGGTATGGGAAGTAACGGCTTCGCTTGTTTACTGCGATCATGCTAACAATTCTATAATATAATGATTATTTATGCTTAAATTCTGTATCAAAGTTTATCAAAAATATTCAAAACTCAATAACAAGCGAGAGTCATTTTTGATTTCGTTCCCTAAACTTAGTCATTTAAAGGTGATCTGAAATCATAAACTAAGGCAAGTATTGGTGGTTTAGTGTTTTAGGTCAAAAACTATTTCAAACATAGTAATATTTTAATCTAAGTGATTTATAATAAATATAGTTCACCAATTTATTCCATTATTTAAATATTTTTGAATTATACCATATGGAATAAATTTAAAAAACCCAGATGTGTTGCACTCACATGACTTTCTCCACTCTTGTACTAACCATCTTACAAACTCTTATTCTATACCATCTTCGCGTTAGATAAGACAAATTATATTATTCCTTATTTCCTTGTAGGTGCAAGGGTAATATTGGAATACAGTAGGCTTTGTGCGATAGTCAAATCTTTTAAAGCTTTGAGATTCCGTTCTCTTTGAACACTTAACATATAAAAAATGAACAACGACGATCCATTTCACGAAAGTTTTAACTTTTCCGAAACTCACACAACTAACAAGGAATATCTCCGAATTTATTTCAACATAAATTGTGTGTTTTAGCGAGACCTACATTTTTTGTCGAACAAGATTTTGCCTATCTCTTACGGTTTACGAGTTACTCAAAAGTCATCCAGAGTAAACAGCACTACATAGGATATAGCCAGGAAACTCAAAATATACAGTTGATTTGTCATAAAAATATCTTAAACATACGGTATTTTAATCAAAATCGTTAGAGCCATTTTCAAGAAAATCAAAATTTTCAAAAACTTTTCCATGTAAAGGGTAGTTTAGGTTGGAGCTATTTTGTTCAAAATATTTTTGTCGCACCCTTGAAAGACATTAAACTTAAATACCAACTTTGGTTTTTAACCAACTTTTCGTTTTTGAGTTATGCTGTCCATAGACTGACAGACTGACAGACTGACTGACACACTGACACACACACGGACTTTTTTCTAAAAATGCTTTTTTTGGATTCAGGGGGCCTCAAAACATGTATTTCCGGTGAAATCTCGACTTTGAATTTTTGGGTGGAATATAACACTTTCCCTACTTACCAGTAGAAAAAGTAAAAAAGCCTTGCACTATTATGCTAAAGTGGTACCCTGGCATAAAGATCGACAGCAATAAATTCGTTGATTACTGAGCTAAATAGTTTAAAGTTAAAGAATTTAGTATCTCTGAGAGAGAGAGAGAGAGAGAGAGAGAGAGAGAGAGAGAGAGAGAGAGAGAAAGAGAGTGGGGAGGGAGGGAGGGGGAGGCTGGGAGGGGGGAGGCTCTATATTCACGGCAAGCCCAAGGAAAACTTCGCTATGAGCTATTTAAAAGAAAGGTTTGCGTTTCCTTTTACTTTACCTACCACGTACATTAGGTAGAGGAAATATTGCAGTCCCTGCTAAGAATTAACCGAAATACATTTTGAAATCCCCTGAATCCGAAAAATGAAAAAGATACTCGCATTTTATATGGAAACGTTTTTATTAAAATGTATTTGTACCTTTTAAGTTGCATAAAAAATAGAATGTGTAATTTGAATTTTCTGCAATAGCCTGTCATGTTACCTGCTTGTTGTGAAGAGTCCTGTATCTGGCAACCTATAGTTAAAACGTATTGCACAGAAATTCTCTTTGAAGTTTTCAATAATTCTTTTTGTATAACATATGGCTACTACCAACACATTTCTCGCGATGTCAAGGATAGCGTATAGAGTTTGAAGGTGTATATATAGAACATTTTATAAAATATTTCATTGAGCTTATTTGCATACTCTTACAACGAAATGTGCACTGAAACTAAATATAACGCTATTTTAGTTGAATGAAATATAGATATAGAAGTGTAAGATTTTGCAAGTAGTTTTTACAGCCTAAAATAATAAAATGAAGCTATTTATGGCCCCTTGTTGCATTTTGTATGTTCATTATTATTTTCTTTCGTGGCGTAATAATTATGTTTGTATGTTAAGAGGTCACTTGTTACTTTCTCTACTGGTAAGTAGGGGAAGTATTGTATTCCACCCGAAAATTCAAAGTCGAGATTTCAAGGAAATACATGTTTTGAGGCCCCATGAATCCAAAAAAAGCATTTTTAGAAAAAGGTCCGTGTGTGCGTCTGTGTGTCTGTGTGTCTGTCAGTCTGTCAGCCTATCAGTCTGTGATTTTGGATTTGGTTTAAGGGCGCTCAACTTCTAGGTCATCAGCGCCCTTAACAGACTCATGGCAATAGCCAGATATAAATTTCACTCAAAAAATAAAAATACTAGCAACAAGAAAAGTTTACAAAGGTAAAAATCAGTGGCAATAGCCAGATATGAAACAAGGTGATAAATATGTCCAAAAGCAGAACAAGATAATTAAAAAATTTAAATCCTCAAATTTATATTGCATTCCGCTAAAAAATTAAAAACTCTATCAACCGCTGTTTTGTCGTCCGCTAGGACCTCTGCAAGTCTGGCAGGCAGCTGCAGAGAATCCCGGAGGTGCGCTAGAGAGCAACACTCCAGCAGCACGTGGCGAACCGACAAAACGTTGTCACACAGCGGACATAGAGGCGCAGGGTCCCTTTTAAATAGGTAACCGTGCGAGAAATTGCAGTGCCCTATTCTTAATCGAGCCAAACTAACCTCCTCGCGACGAGATGTGCGAGAGGAAGTTACCCAGTTTATCGGAAGGTCTTTCACTTCTCTAAGCTTATTACCGCGGAGAGCTGACCACTCGTCGTGCCAGGACGACAGCACCGCTCTCCGCGCTTCAAGCCTCAAGTCTTCCGAAGTAACGCGTGAGATGGTAATATAGGTTCTGTAGTTCCCGTCTTTGCTGCTAAATCTGCCATTTCATTCCCAGGCAAACCTACGTGACCAGGAATCCATACACACACCACGTCCACACCAGAAGCGTGTAAAACATGGAGGGCATCCTGGATACGTTGTACAATAGGGTGGGGATTGTACAACTGACAAAGGCTCTGCAGTGCACTAAGGGAATCACTCAAAATCAGGCAGTCACCTAATTTACGACGGCGAACATACAAAACGGCTCGATAAATTGCATAAAGCTCTGCAGTAAAAATGGAAGTGCTATTTGGAAAACCGAATGTATATGGTTCGGTTCCATAAACATAAGCACATCCAACACCGTTCGCGTTCTTTGATCCATCGGTGTAAATATATTGACGGTCAGAGTAGCCTGACAAAAATTCTAAGAAACACGTGCGGATACTTGAAATAGGCATCGTGGACTTCTGGTGTATGGTCATCCCAAGATCTACATGGGGCGTACCGGATAGCCAATGGGGTAAAGTCTCTCGCCCTTGGCGAACATCACAGGCAGTTCCACTCCAAGCTTCACTAGGAGCTCTTGGAAACGGAACCCCGCAGGCTTTAGACTAAGGGAGCTATTTCTATATCCTTAGCGTGTTGGTGAAAAAAGAAGCGAACGTTGGGTGCTTAGGCATACATCTAAGCGCACAACCATAATTTGCCAAGAGAATCTCACGCCGATATTGCAGAGGAGGTTCTGCGGACTCGGCGTAAAGGCTCACCACTGGGCTTGTTGGAAAAGCTCCTGTTGCAATGCGGATGCCCCTATTATGGACCACGTCTAATCTTCTCAGCACAGATGGTCGTGCTGACGAATAAACAATACACCCATAGTCTAGCTTGGATCGGACTAATGCGCGATATATTCGCAACAAAATTGTCCGATCCGCTCCCCACGATTTGCCATTCAGTACTCGCATAATATTTAGGGAACGGTCACATCTCGCTCTTAGCTGTGCAATGTGCGACGACCAACTAAGCTTCCTGTCCAAGATCAAACCCAGGAAGCGCGTCTCTTCTGCGAAGGGAAGTGAATCTGGACCAAATCGGAGCGAAGGTGGTAATCGTCTCCTACAGCGCCAGAAATTAACGCAGATTGACTTCTCAGTTGAGAAACGGAAGCCGTTTTTCATGCTCCATTCTCTAAGGTTGTCCAAACATTGCTGCAGGCGCCGTTGTAAGAACGCCGTGCGCTGAGAAGTGCAATAGACAGCGAAGTCGTCTACGAATAGGCATGACGAAACTCCAGGTGGAACGCATTTCCAGATGGAGTTAATTGCTATAGCAAAGAGCGTGACACTTAGCACCGAACCCTGAGGTACTCCCTCCTCCTGAACAAAAGAATTAGAAAAACCGAGCCGACCCTTACTCGGAAAAAGCGGTCCTTCATAAACTCCTGAATGAAAAGTGGTAGGCGTCCACGTATGTTCCAGGCATACAGGGAACGTAGAATCCCTGCTCGCCAGCACGTATCATAAGCCTTCTCAAGATCGAAAAATATGCCAACGGTTTGACATTTCTTCATAAAGCCGTCCATTATCTGTGTCGATATTGACACAAGATGGTCAACAGTTGAACGGCGTCGTCGAAAACCACACTGGCTGTTAGTCAGTAGGTTACGACTTTCTAACCACCATACCAATCGTCCATTGATCATGCGTTCCATCACCTTGCAAACGCAACTAGTGAGGGAAATAGGACGATAGCTGGAGGGAAGATGACGGTCCTTTCCAGCCTTCAAGATGGGAATAACGGTGGCCTCCCGCCAATTTTCTGGGAGTATACTGTCAACCCAAACACGATTATAGACCTCGAGCAGGAATGCCTTACCTTCAGGAGAGAGCCGTTGTAACATTTGTACATGCATACCGTCCGGTCCTGGTGCTGAACATCGCGAAGATTTCAGGGAATGCTCCAGCTCCGCCATGGTGAAAAGGCGATTGTAATCTTCTACGTTTCTAGAACGAAACGAGAAGCCTTGAGATTCCACCTGAGTTTTAATTGGAAGGAACTCAGGGGAGTAGTTTTCCGAGCTAGACACTTGTGCGAAAGCACTGCCAAAGGTATTGGCCACTTCAAATGAATTAACAACAGCTCCTGTGGCTGTTTTTAGTCCCGCTATTGGTATTTGGGTCGTTTTAGCTGCAACACGCCTTAATCTATCCCACACAACCGAGGAAGGTGTGTGTCGGTTAAATGAAGCTACAAATGTGCTCCATGATGACTTTTTGCTATCCTTAATGACTTGTCTGGACCTGGCGCGCATTTTCTTGTATTCGATTAGGTTTTCCAAAGTAGGGTGACGTTGGAAAACCCTAAGTGCACGCCTTCGAGCACGAATGGCATTCCGACATTCTTCCGTCCACCAGGGGACGGGAAATCGACGGGGGTGTGTAGTCGACCGCGGAATCGATTGTTCAGCAGCAGAGAGAATCGTCTCCGTGAGATGCTGCGCCAAATTATTCACTGAGTCGTGATCGTTGTAGGTAAAGACAGCCAACTGGTTGTAAAGGTTCCAGTTGGCATGGTCCAAACGCCATCTGGGCATACGTGTGGAATATGTATGTTGCGTCAAGAGACTAATAAGACATGGGAAGTGGTCACTAGAGTGTAAATCAGAGATGACATTCCATTGTAAGGAGACTGCCAACTGAGGTGAACAAACTGCAAGATCAAGGTGTGAGAAGGTGCTGTGAGAGTCCGAAATGAATGTAGGCTCTCCAGTGTTGAGGAGAGCTAGGTTGTGACTGTCCAAGAAATCGGAAATGAGTTTACCTCTCGCACAAGCGCGATTTGAACCCCAAAGTGGGTGGTGCGCATTGAAGTCTCCCACCAACAGAAACGGTGTTGGCAACTGGGAAACTAGATCTTCTAAATCAATGTGCGAGAAGTCATGGGACGGAGGCAAATAAACATTACAGATGGTGAAATGTATGTTTGGCAGTTTAATCCATACAGCAACTGATTGTATACCAGAGTGCAAAGGTAGAGTTTGCATATATACGTCATCTCTGACAAGTATCATAGCGCCGCCATGTGCTGGTACACCCTCTTCTGGTGTAACATCACAGCGTACTGGGGTGTATCGCCTTAGATAGAAAGCGTCTCGAGGACGCAGCTTAGTCTCTTGCAAACATGCGACCAGAGGTTCGTTTTCTTTGAGCAAGAGCTCAAGTTCTGGCCTTTGAGCTCGAATGCCACGTACGTTCCATTGTAGGATAGTCATATTGCATTGTGTATGGGATAGGTAATTCCAAGGTAACTCTTCATTACTTTGGAGTAGGCGGTTGTCGAACTAACTTAGCCCTTTTTTTTCTCTGGGCTAGCATTCTTGTCTGGCGCTTTTTCGCGCCTCTTTTTTACTGGGGGTCTGCCAGTGTGGGCAGATTCCAACTCCATGTCCTCTGCCGAGGACGTCCGTGTTCCGATACTGAATTTTGGTTCGAGAGACTCGAACCGATTGGACACGTCTGTAGCCATCCCAAAGGATTCCTCCGAAGAGGATCTCCTGGGAGATGTCTTTGGGCTTTTCTTTCCCTTTGGTGCCTTGGGAGATATCTTATTTTCTTTGAGGAAATCAGATCTTTGATACTGGGTCTTAAACTTCATCGGTGACACATCGTATACAATCGGTCTACTTTTAGAGCTCGGCTTCTTTGTTGGCGACCTTCCTGGTCTGCTGGATTGAACTGCGGTGCTTGTAGATGCTCTGGCGGACTTAGGTGATGTCTGAGGCTTTGGAGGTGACCTAGCTACGAGAATCTTATCTGAAATTGTTACCCCGCATTCATCGCTAGTTTGAGTTGTGATTTCCCGACACGGTACTGGTTTAGCTACAACCGAGCTATAGGTACCGGAATTCGGGATAGTGGGCTGTCGCAAACGTAAGAGCTTTCGGGCTTCTGAGAAGGACACCTTCTCTCTAACCCGGATCTCCTGGATAGCTCTTTCCTCCACATAACGGGGACATTCTCGGGAGTTTGGTGGATGTTCTCCCCTGCAGTTAATACAACTGGGAGGTGATGTACAGTCATCGTCATGGGCGATGCCTCCACAGTTCACGCAGGTAGCTCTACCACTGCATGTGTCACTTGTATGACCAAAGCGCTGGCATTTGTAACATCTAATCGGGTTCGGAATATATGGTCTTACTTCAATGGCCTCGTACCCAGCCTTTATCCTTTGTGGGAGATCTACCCGATTAAAGGTAAGGAAAAGGGTACGGGTAGGCAGATATTCGCCTCCATCTTTTCTCTGAACCCGGTATACTGCTGTTACACCTTGATCTTCGAGGTTCTCCTGAATCTCCTCATTGGACATGCCGTCCAATGCCCGGGTGTTCACAACTCCACGGGAGGAGTTCAAAGTCCTATGCAGTTCTACGCGTACCGGATAGCTAGCTAACATATTCGCCTTAAGTAAAGTAGCCGCCTGGGATGCTGAATTAGCTTCAACCAGGAGCGTGCCGTTGCGAGATCTTGTGCAGTTCTTCACTGGGCCAGCTATTTTATCAAGACCCTTTTGGATAACAAATGGGTTCACCGATGTAAATTTCCTTCCTTCCTCAGTTCTAGTAAATATTAAGTAGCGAGGACCACTCAACTCTGCTACTTCCTTTCCAATCGTTTTCTGGTTTTTTGTATTTTGTTTGGGATGTCCCATGGCGATGATATCCTCCACCATTGCAAATGTCTCCGATGGCATGCTCACATCCTGGGCGCCACCCCGGCTTAGGTGAGAGTCCTGGCCTGGACCTTGCTCACCCTAGGGTCTCACCTCCCAATGAATAGACAGAGGGACCCAATCGCCTTCAGGAGTGCATCAGCTCATGCAATGGCCCCTCCCCGGGACTGACCTTTATCAGCGGATACGCACACAGATCCTACATGATAACCAAGGGCTGGGACTTACGCGATTACCCAGTCACCCCTTGCGTCACCCCATCCTCCGACGACCCGCGCGTAGGTTATCCATCAGACTGTGTACAGGGAGGTATCAGGTGGGAGGTCAAACACAAAAGTGGACCAAAGTTGATTGGGCGTTTGGCATGTGCCCTCTCACCTCTTGGAGGAACCCAATCGAGATTATAGCTCGGGGCCCCGGGTACGCCAAACCCGTACCTACCGTAGTAGGAGCCCCTGGGGGAGTTCGATTTCGGAGTCCTCTTCTCCTAGATGAGTTGTCGACCAAGACTACCGAGCCTCATCTACCCGTTTGGAATGTTCTTAGCTTCCCCTCACCTCTTGCCTACCAGTAGTCAAAATGACACTTAGTAGGCCGTCTGGTTCAGGTACTGAGCCCCTCCGCCACGACAAGGCGACACTCCTTCGGAGGGGTGTCAGTCTGTGGACAGCATAGCTCAAAAACGAAAAGTCGGTTAAAAACCAAAGTTGGTATTTAACTTTAATGTCATTCAAGGATGTGACACGAAGATTTTGAAGAAAATTTCCCCACCCTAAACTACCCTTTACATGGAAAATTTTTCGAAAATTTTGATTTTCTTGAAAATGGCTCTAACGATTTTGATTAAAATGTCATATGTTTGAGATATTTTTATGACAAATGAAATGTATATCTTGAATTTTCTGGCTATAGCCCCTGTAGTCGTATTTACTCTGGACAACTTTTGCATAACTGGTAAACCGTTAGAGATAGACCAAATTATACTATACAAAAATGTAGATCTTGCTAAAATACACAATTTATGTCTCAATAAATTTTCTTGTAGAGTGAACCATTTCGAAGATATACCTTGTTATGTGTGTGAGTTTCGGAAAACTTGGCACTTTCATGAAATGGGTCATCGTTGTTCATTTTTTTATAGGTTACGTGTACAAAGAGAACGGAATTTCAAAGCTTTAAAAGATTTGACTATCGCACAAAGCCTACTGTATTCCAATATTCCCCTTGCACCTACAAGGAAATAAGCAATAAGATAATTTGTACAAATGTTTATATTAACTAACACGAAGAAGATATAGGAATAAGAGTTTGTAAGAATGGTTAGTACAAGAGTAGAGAAAGTCATGTGAGTGCAACACATCAGATTTTTTTTATCTGTATTTCTAAGGCAGGATCTCAGTTCCTTACCTTTTTGCTGCTTGTTGTTAGCGGTTCTAAGTAATTCGATATTTGCATGAAAACTCTTATCTGCGGGCATTACGGACGGAAAATCTAGGTACTATGACCTTGTATATTATTGACCTCTTACCTTGTTTATTCTTATGTGCACTGATTTATAGTGCTCACGAATCATAAATGCACTGGATATATTAAAACTTACTCTTTTCGTGCACATTTTAGATACACTATATTCTTTTCGCATCTTTTGACATCACTGTTACTTTTCCGTAACATGAGACTATCACCCTTCCGAAGTCTCTATATTTTACATTCACTTATGAGGACTTAAGAAGCAAAACATCCTCAAAAGTATATGTATTGGTTACAGAAAGGCATAGGGATGTAATACCACAGACCTCTGTGAACTGCAAGGTTTGTGAATAAATAATTTTCTTCTTAATTATTCGTGTTCACTAGGTGTGGTATTTGTATTACTGGAACGTTATTCATTTTTGTTGGTTTCAAATTACTGTCATTATGAGGAAGAAAGTTGGCGTCAGAAGAGGAAACATTTGGACGGAGGTGTAATAGCAAAATCACATTGACAACGAAGTATTCTAATAATATGACAATTCGACGAATCTCACTTTTGACATCAGTGTGACAAAATAACAAAGTTTAGTCTTTTTACTCTCCATCAATGTATTTTCTTTCTAAACTTTTGCACAAAAACTCAGTTCTCTTCTTCTGACTTAAGGCAGTCTAGTCTTTCGTGATATTACATATCACAGCTGTTTTGTTCTGGTAGTCTTGACTCACTCTTTCACTGTCTCTCAGAGACTAACTCCGACGATACACTCAACACTCGTTAAACCTTCTTCATCGCGACGTATCCTTCACAGCTGTCTCGCAATCGCTGGCATACTGATCGACGCATGTCTATAACCGGAACTGCTCTAACTCGCTGCCTCGTCTCCTTACATAGCGGGGAGTTTTTTTTTATTTACATGACTTTTTAACCTGTTTTTTTCCTCCCTAGGCTGTATTTACCTTTATTGAGTATTTTAAGTAGTTTACATATTTGTTGTTTTTTACAAGATTGTACACAATAATACCGTATTAATTCCACTGGTTTAGTTTTGGTTATACAATTAGTCAGAGGCTATTAGAACTGATACTTCTTATGGGGGACTCTATTGCTATATGTTCATAGTCTACATCTTATATATTTAAAGGAGCAATTCGTGTGAGTGTGTGTGTCTCTGTCTGTCTGTCTGTCTGTCTGTCTGTCTGTCTGTCCGTCTGTCCGACTATATTCCGCGGAACTTGGAAACAGCTCTAACGATTTTTCAATCAAATTTTGTATTCAGATAGGGTCTTCCTTATTAAGTTTATCTACTGTGTCATTTCTGAAAAAATGCGATTTTACGCTTAAGTCACACTTACTCTAAACCTTATTTTGGCCATAATTTCTCTGTTAGTGGACCAATTTCAACGAACTAGCCAGGGGATATTAAAGGTCTCGTCAACAGCTTCAAGAAAATTTAAAGACAGTTGACTTAGCTATATATCTAGCGCAACAATCACAATTAGTCGAAACCTTATTTTGGCCATAATTTCTCTGTTAATGGGCCAATTTCAGTAAACAACCCAGGATAATAAAGGTCTCGTCACTGAAACGGCTCCAACAATGAATGAAAATTTAGTTAACATTTTGCTTTTCAAGTTTATCTAAATAAGCATCTTCTCCCTCCCCCCCCCCCCCCCCAAAAAAAAAAGAGAAGAAAAGCCGAGCGAAGCTCGATCGTCCAGGTACTAGGGCATAATACAGAGCATTGTTCAAGGTACTATTAACAGGTTGTCACATCCAGTGTTGTCTAAAATCAGTTGGTCGTCCAGTGTTATCTATGCAGTCTTCTATAGTTGCTGAAGGTTGTTAGTGAAGTTGCATTACTTAGTCGGTCAAGTCAGGCCCACATATTTGTGTCTGATTAGTTTGCTGATTTTCAACATAGGATTGAGTCGTTGTTCTAAATTGTTGTGTAAGCGCTTGAGATGTCCCACAAGAGCCATGGCCTGTGAGGTAGTGAATGAAGCGTCTGGATGGTTCTAGTATTTCATGTCTTATGGTTTTTCTACTAAGTTTGGGAGTATGCTGTATATTCTTCGTCCAGTTGTGCTGGCGTCCCAGTCTCCCTAACACAGCGATTGTAGCACTTCTATTATTTCCACCTCCTCCCTTAGCGATCCCTCAGCCAGCTGGCACAACTGGCGTCTTGCTTTAGCAACCAGTATATTGATTGCCCTGTGCCTTCTGACCACTATGTCAAGCGGCAGGCGATCTAGGATCATCAGCAACGTATCTGTAGGTGTAATCGAGAATGCACTATCATGTGTATGAGAAACTTTCTTTGTATTTTCCTGAGTTCTCTTTGAGCATTGCCTAGGTAAGCTCGATGGCCCCATACGCTAGCAGCATAGTCAACTATTGGATCCAAGATCGTATTGTGTTACATCTTTACCGCCTTGTATGGGATTGTTCCATGATTGCGTGCAAGTCTGGTAACCTCGTGCGTGATTCCTGTTGCTTTGAATATACAGTCGGAGATTTGTTCCCTGAAGAAAGACCTTCGCGAAGTGTGATGCCAAGGTACCTGATCTTCTTGCATCTGTTAATCCTTTGAAGTCTTCAGTATATATGACTGTCAACAATCGAAACAAAGGGGGTTTCGAGAACCTTCGCGAGACTTCTAGCTGAGTCATTTCGAATATGTGTGTGTGTAACTCCAGAAATGTCCGTGTGACGTTATCCCCAATATATAAGGAGGCCAGAGTAGAGCGGGGCAGTAAGTTTTTGGAGTTTACTGTTACAGACATGAGTGGGTCAGAGTGTCAGTGAGTGCGAGATAGCTGTGTGTCGTACGTCGCGTGCGTCGTCACAAGATTCTAGTGGGCGTCGAGTGATTGCATCGTAGTAGTGAGCGTATGAAGAACAGAGAAATTGAAGTAAGACGCTGAAAGGACTAAGCCAGGTTACAGAAGTAAAAATTGTGAGTTGTGATAGTACAAAAAACTGTATACTGTGTTAACTACGAGAAAGAAACTGTGTATTTGTAATACAATTTTAGAAGAGAATAAACTGACGGAAAAGTAACTGGATTGGATTTTGTCATATTGTTAAACTATTGACAATATCAGACTTTTCGTCGGCGTAACTTCCTGCGAGTGCAGTAAAGGAACTTTAGTGTTAAAAAGCAAGTGTTTTAGCAATAAAACATAATTATCTCAATTTTGCAAACATACATATCTTATAGTCGGTCTTGGTGGTACAGTTGGTTGGATTCTGGTCTACTAATCGAAAGGCCACGGGTGTCAAACCGGCCCAGACCGATGGTTTTTAAGCCGCTTAAAATGACAGCCCAATGTGAATAGATTTACTGGCATGTAAAAGAATTCCTACATGACAAATTTTGGTACATCGGTGGCACTGATGTAATCCTGACAATTGACAGCGTCATTGACAAACAAAATAATATTTAGTTTACATAGTTTGTAAGTAAACCGTATTAGCTACGTAACTGGAATGCTTTTTTGAACCATAAAGTCACTAATATAGCTAAGAGGTTAACATATTGAAATGAATAGGGAGTTAGTTTTAAAATGGGACATAATTTTAACTTGAGCATAAATTTATTAACCACGTCATATAAGTTAAAATAGTGCTCTGCAATATTTTAACAGTGTATTATTGAACGAGAGCAATCAAAATGGAGTATATTTTACGAAACGAATCGTAGCAAGTACCTTGTAATCAAGCTTCATACGACAATTTGTACTCAAGCTTCATACGACAATTTGTGCTCAACCGTAAATCAACACGTGTTAAATGTTTGTAATATTCTACGCTGCATGTTATTGTTACTAGTGTACGACATTTTAATCATGTATTTGTTATTTAATTGTGCATACGAGATCCAATAGTTGCGCCTTCAACTGCGAAATTATTGATTTTATTATGTAGGCCTTGACACAATGTCACAGAAAGTAGACTTTCAAAAATGGGAGCACAAATTGAATTAGTTAGAATGTTATTTATGATACCACACAAATTCAGTAGTTATTTTACATATAAGAATGGGTAGTTTCGCTTTCAACTGAGTGGGAATATGCGCAGATGGCAAAGTACTAATAGATACATGTGGATCCTTTGGTGGATAGCAGTGCAATTATAAACAGATGCACCTTTGTTGGTAGATAACATATTTATGAAGAGCTAAATTAAAGTGGCGTGTAAACGCTACATTATGGCATGGTGGAGCATAAAATTAGTTATGATTTTCTAAGTGGCTCACCCATCCCTTCCTTCAAACAAGCAATTATTTTATGAAACTGTTTTAATTGAAGCTAGCAATACAAACGGCGGGTTACTTTGCTCATCTTCTGTAATCTTTTAAATTCTGTTTTTAATTTTTCGATTAAAGGCATGCAGTTAAGAGTAATTGTAAATCACTGTGCATAATTCTTTCAAAGTTTTCATTTTTGGTCTCTTTAAGAAACAATGAAACGTCGAGGTAACCATAGAATACCCCCCCTACCGATATATTGTGATTCATGTAAAAAGTAAAAATGAAATAGTTGAACAATATCAAATATTACCTTTATAAAGATGACAAGATATAATGCCCCATTTTAAAACAAACTTATTTAAAAATTGCTCTGGAATTCTGTTACCGTGGTGGTCACAAAGTGGTAAAGTTCTGTTTAATAAGGGTTGGCATTGCTACGGTTAAACTATGATTTTGTAAACGTTTCTTCAAATAGAAGGTTATGTCGTGAAAGTGTAATCAATTAATATTCTGCACCTGAGAAAAGTATTCATTAAATTAAGAAAGAAGCAACGTATTTCCTAAAAAAAGTTCTAAATTTTTGTTTGTCTTTGTCATATTACTGAGAAGGACTAATGCGCTGTAGACAGAAGGAAGAAAAGGTTTATAGGTTGCTTTTCGAACACCAATAAAAGGCAAGGCAAGGTGGAAAAAAGGAATGGAAGGAAGCTAAATCCAATGTAGTTGCCATTGACCAGTATTAGGGTGGAAAATGAAGCCAAATTGACAGGCTGTCGACTTCGCTCCGATCTCTACAAATCCTTTTCTTTCCAATCGCTGAGGCAAACTCCTGTGAGCATGTCCAGCGCGGACGACAGAAGTCAAACCCATGCTGGTACAAAGTTTCCCCCACCAAGATAAAGTAGTTTACAATAGATGGTTATTGATTCACTCAGTAAAACACCCCTCACTCCACATCGTTCCTTCTGAATGTGAAGGTTAAGCAGTCAGCCGGTTTCTCTTTCGTCTCTCCCTTTCTGTCGCGTGGAGTAATCCGGCGCAATCTACACCCTCTTCCCCTACACACACATATTCCGGTCCGCTGAGTTGCACAGACAGAGGTACTGCGTTTGGAACGACACATGGGATCTTCTAAAGATTCACTAAGCTCTCCTGGCAAAATACTTCCATCCCATTTTGGTGGCTTAACGTTAGATCCACTCTTTTCCACAGAAAGACCACAGCATGTGTGAATCGCGACTTCAACAGTAGGAATCCCCTTGTACTTGGCCACCCGTTAGACTAATACCTAGGTTCAACATTAACGTGAAAATTGTTAAGTGTGGCAAGCGCATGGGTCTCCATAAAAGGTGGGTAATTTAATTTCCCTGCACTCGGATGTGTGCAGGTGAGCAGTTGGTTTTTACTCATCTACTGGCCTGATAAATTTCACCCTCAGCAATTACACTTGCGGCGAAAGTTCAAAACGGGCGACATGGGAAATTCTTTTTCTTTTCGCAACGGCTTCTTTCCTCCATTAGCAGAACAAGTATAATTTATTCGGTTACTATTAACAGCGATAAAATTAAGGCGGCTTTTTATTTTATCGAGAGATTAGACACTTAGATTTAAATATATCTGATGTACTAAATTCGCACGACTTTTTTCTGGGAACTATTTACTTTCTACAAATTACTATTGACATTTTTTTGCTATACTTCTATACTACATTTTTTTATACTTCAGGGTAACAGACATAAACATTTCCAAAATCAGCTTCATTGCACATTTCATTGAAAACACAAGGAGTACACAGAGAATCTGACTGTCGAGATTTAAAATCTGAGACATCATATCGAGGCCTAGAAATTATATGTACTTTCCATGACATCGCGAGAAGCAACTGAATAGCGACTACTTTAAAAATAAAAAAGTATCGGAAATTTAAATCAATGAAATATGCACCATTTAAGGAACTGGATGTCAACTTACGTACACAAATTTACGAAATAATTTCAAAAATATTTAAATATAAAGCTTTTAACAGCTAGAAGAGAGATATTGTAGGATTAATATTACTTTCTCTACTACGCATAGCAAGTAGCGGATGTATTGTGTTCCAACAAAAATATCGATGTAGAAATTTCACCGGAAATACGTTTTGAAGCACCCTGAATAAAACAATTTTTAGAAAAAGGTCATTGTGTGTGTGTATGTTTGTGCGCGTGCGTGTGTGTGTATGTGAACAGCATCACTCAAAGCCGAAAACTCGGTTAAAAACTAGAGCTGGTATTGAAGTTTAATGTCTTTCAGGGATGCGACACGAAGATTTTGAAGAAAATTCCTCCACCCTAAAATATTCTTTGAATGGAAAGTTTTTTCGAAAATTTTCGTTTTCTCCAAAATGGCTCATACATATGACATTTTAATAAAAAATGTTAAAGATATTTTTATGACAAATAAAGTATATATTTTGAATTTTGTGGCTATAGCCTATGTAGTCCTGTTTACTCTTGATGACTTTTAAATAACACGCACACCGTAAGAGATAGACCAAATCTTACTATACGAATGTCTTGTTAAAATATATAATTTATGTCCAAATATTTTTTGTAGACTAAACCATACCTTGCTATTTGTGTGAGCTTCCCAATACTTATAGTTTTCTATATCTTAGCTGTGCAAAGAATTTCAAGCCGTCATATAGTGACCAGCTTTAAAAGATGGAATGTAGGGCATGACTAGGAATTTGATTTTCTCAATAGTGCTATAAAAAGTAGTAATGATACATAACTACTTGATGACAGATATACATACTTCTTCGATTTTTTTGAAGATACGTACTAGTTTGTGAAAATATTAGTAAAAATCTCTTTATATTCAGGAATAATTAATTAGGTTTTATTGAAACTTATATATTGCGATGGTTTCTAAATGGTGCTATTTACGTTGCCAAAATATTTATTAACCTTACTTTTATGAAATAGTAGACGTAACTGGCATTGACAGGCAACAAAATAGGGGACTAGTTCTTGACCCTACAATCCGGTTTGAAAAGATTGCAGACCAAATTAACGAGATTGATAAGATAAACAAATATATTTTAATCTTGCATTCCCTATTTGCCTATTTGTAGCCTCTCTATTACACAGAGGAACTATTACATTACACCTAATATCTGATAGTGATATGCTACCATACATTTTTCAATACCCACTGAATCAAAAAAGGAAACCGGTTTTAGAAAAACGTCCTCGCGTGCATAGTAGTGTGTCTCCGTGTGTGTCTGTGGAAAACTTAATTAAAGGTAAAAAATCTGATGTCTTGTACTCGCATGACTTTCTCTACTCTTGTACTGAGCGTTCTTATTCTATCTTCTTCGTGTTAGACGAGATAAACATTTGCAGAAATTATTTTATTGCTCATTTCCATGTAGATGTAAAGGGGATATGGGAATACAGTAGTCTTTGAGCGATAGTGAAATCTTTTTAAGCTTTCAAATTCCGTTCTCTATGCACGGTTAACATGTAAGAAATGAACAGCGATCTTCCATTTGACAGAAGTATAAGTTCTCCAAAACTTAAACAATTAACAGGAATATCTCCGAAATAGTTCACTCTACAAAAATTTATTTACACATAAATTGTGTATTTTAGCAAAATGTACATTTTTTGTATTTTAAGATTCGGTGAATCTCTTACGGTTTACCAGTTATGCAAAAGTAATCCATAGTAAATAGGAGTTCACGGTCTATAGCCAGAAGATTGAAGATATACATTTTATTTGCCATAAAAGTATATTAGATGTATGGCATTTTAATCAAAATCGTTAGAGCCATTTTCAAGAAAATCAACATTTTCGAAAAATTCTCCATGTAAAGCGTAGTTTAGGGTGGAGGAATTTTCTTCAAAATTGTGTCGCATCCTAGAAAGACATTAAACTTAAATACCAACTTTGGTTTTTAACAGAGTTTTCCTTTTTGAGTTATGCTGTCCACAGACTGACAGACACACATACGGACCTTTTTCTAAATATGTTCTTTTTATTCAGAGGTATCAAAACATACATTTCCGGTGACATTTCGACATCGAACTTTTGGGTGGAATACTATACTTACTCTACTTTACTAAAGATAGTAGAGAATGTAAAAACTACACTAAATATCAAATTTGTTACTTAGCTATATATTGGGGGCTGTTCCAACACTACATATTCATACAGAAGTAGGTTTACTCGAGGAGGAGCTCTTAAGCCAGAGCTGGGGAATCGCAACCTGATCAAGACGTTGCACTGATAACTGTGTATTAGCAGGTGAAAAGCAAAATGGTCGTTGAAGGTATCCCGGGAGTCACCCACGCTTGTCGCTTGTCGCTTGTCCCAAGTCAAGAAAATACTAACGGGAAATGCATTGGCGGGCCTGCCCACATTACAGCATTGTAGGGAACTCAGTTATCCACGGATCCTAATCAAGCCGCAAGGTTGCGCCGTGGTTTATAGGCAACTACTTCACCGCGCTTGCAATGCGGGCTATACACTTAATAGCAGCAAGGCGCTGCTGAGGTCCGTGTAAATATATTTTTCACCTGGTAAGTCTTTCACAATCACGAAAATTGCAAGGGTGTACTAAGACTAAAGAGTTGATTACCATAGCCATTGATCTTCCTATGTTTGTCCTATACATAGCTGGTATAAAAAAACAAACAAGAGCCATTTATTGACGATATATGTAGTTGGTTAAACGGAGTCCGGACTGAAACTACTTATACATTTTAAGTCTCCACTAGACTTATGCTATATGAACATGACAACTCCTGGTGATTTAACGGTGAAAATGCGAGTCTGTTGGAAAATATAACGTCATGACGGCAAATTACCATGATAGCTCAGTGTTTAGAGAACCGGACGGACGTCGAAGGATCCATGGTTCAAATCTACCTTTTCAATAATTTTCACAGCTCGCCTATTGGCTGGTTTCGCCTTCGCATATTCTCGCAAGCAAATTTCTCACAATTACTGGACGGCAAGAAATACGAGGTACAGGCATTTAGTAACTGCCATCTCCATGCGCACTATGATGTATATCTGTGCCATATGTTGCCTAAGTGTGATTGAGGTATTGCGAATCTCTGGAGTCCAGGCACACGCTGCAGCAGAATACAGATTATACTCTTGGGAAGAAGGTAAAGGGATTTCTAAGGACAATAAAGTACTAAGGTGTGTAAATAGTGGAGGAAAATGGTATGTAATGTGCTGAGAAATTCCGTTCTTACTTCTCAGGTTACTTTTACCTCTCATAGGAAGAGGATGCACTGCATTTCATTAAAATATTTGATATATGCGTTTATATTTGATATGTCTAAGATAGATGTTGAGTATATTCCTAGGACGCTACATTAAAGTTCGTAAAGGTCCCTCACTCCTTATTTGCTTTTGCTACCTCAAGAATGTCCAGCAGTTTGTCTAAAACACATGTTTGATATATTAGTATCAAATGTGAGTTTGATTTTTAGTTGTATGTTTGCCTGATTACGAGAAGTATTATTCCAATATCCATTAAATGTTATAAAAATCGTAATAAACCAATAATTTTTGTCTCTTGCTAGATTTTTGTGATTAAAATTTGCAGTGATTTGTTTATTTAATTAATTATATAAAGACATGAGATAAATAAAATCTCCTAAGTTTCCGGTGAATATTCTGTGGTCGTCTTCATTCTGAATGCATTTTGTATATCTGCTAAACCATAAGCGAGAGACCAAATCGTTCTACACAAAAGTGTAGACAAAATTCAACTAAGCTGTTTATATCAAATAACTTTAGAGCGTTATCTGTTTTCGAAATCAGCCTTACAGCTTTAAAAACATTTGTGGGTCATCTATATTATATATCTATATCTATATTTTTCGCGTTTCAGTTCATTATAACAAAAAGTGGGTGTACATGTGCGAACAATTGTATTTTGCTTCCAGTAATCTCCATTTTGCCAAGACCTTGTTGCTTAACTTTAGATTGTCTAATAAAACATTTATTTTGAGTGATGTAACGTACATAGGAGAAGTCTCTCTTGTTAAGAATACTGTAAGATTTAATGAACTATATGAAGCTACATTTTTAGCAAAATTCATGTGAATGTGACAAAATTGATGGAATTACTGTGCATTTTCAAATGATTAGAGAGCTCAATGGATACGTTTTAAACCTATCATTATCAAGGGGAGTATTTTATGCCCAGACAGTTTCTAAAATTCCCTGTTAATTTTTTGATTAAAAGCAAGCAGTTATACTTCATCAATCACTGCTTCTGCTATTGAATTGCGTAGCTGTTTCAAAGTTTTCATTGTTGGTCTTTTCGAGAAACAATAAAATGTGAAGGTGGTCATAAAGTACTGCCCCACCGGTATTATGTGATTCATGTAAAACGTGAAGAAGGAATAGCTAACCAGTGTTAAACATTATCTTTGTAAACATGACAAGATGTAACACCCAATTGTAAAATACATTTACTTTAAGAATTGCTCAATCATTTTGTTACTAGCGGTGGCCACAAAGTACCACCCCCGTTGGTAGTATAAGTTCTGGCATTATCCCTAGGCATTACTAGGGATAAATATAAATAACCGGTATTCTGATCCTTGCGAGCTCATTACACTTCAATAAACAAATCGGATTTATTTTGTATTAAAAGAATGTGGCAAATTTCAGTAAGTATAAAAAACTCGTATTCTGGTCCGTACATGCTCATTGTTCTTCAATAAACAAATCGGGGACCTTTATATTAAAGGAACGTAGCAAACTTCAATAAACATTTTAATGATGTTATAATTTTTTGATCTGTACTACACAAAGTAATTATCGTAATTTATTGCTCTTAGAAAATATCGGGTGTATCATCTTATTGAACTTTTATCCACTATTGCTTATTTCCCTATACTTTACTTCACACTACCTGAGAAAACTATTTGCAGAAAAAGTTGCATTGAACATTTTGTTGTAAGTGTTTTTGTAATGTTTAACGCCCGCCTTTAATACATACGGCACCGCAGGCGGTGACACTGATGATACACGAAATGGAGATACAGCACCGGTGGAATGAGATGGCGAGGGAAACCGGAGGAAACCCGCCTCAGCGCCGCTTCGTCCACCACGAATCCCACATGTGGTTGCCTGGGATCGAATCTGGGCCGCTTTGGTGAGAAGGCGCGGCTTCGTTGTAAGTAGAAGAGAATCGATAGTCAAAAGTTTGGAAACGAGTCTTTTATGCTGAATTAAAATTGCATATTCCTCAATTAAAAGTGTGACTCCCACAACTTATAATATTTATGTAAGGTTGAGACTATGTATTGGCTCTTTAGTTCCTTGAATATGATCGTTGTATGTTCTCTCGTGGCATAATAATGTGGTATGTTTGCTTGTGGTGAGATCCTTCTTTTTTATTCTTAGGTAGAATATCTATTTCTTAGCTTGTTGCTGCTTGTTGTTTCCGATTCTAACTCAGTCGGTATTTGCATGAAAACTATTGTCTGGAGGCGCTGACAATGGAATAGCTACTATTATATTATATACAATATTTATACACCATTGACTTATTCTAATTTGGAAGGCTTATAGCGCTCTTGAAATAGAGATAAACGGTATAAATCGAGATTTACTTTTCTCACGCAGATTTCTGTTATATTCCTTTCACACTTTTTAGAAACGTTATTATTTTTGTAACATAAGGAGATCGTCTTCCCAAATAATTACATTTTCTAATGAGAGCTTACGAAGGCCTATTCATAAATTAAAGTATGTCTGAAATGTTTAATCGAGAAAATTGGCAGAATAACCTGAAACTCTGCTTCTCTACTTTTGAATAATTTACAACACATCAGAGTATTCTTTTGCTTTTCGCTCTCCACGAAGGGAACAGAGGAAGGATGACACATGTTCCTCCCGCTACTTTTAGCATCTCAGGTATGTCAGTCTAAATTTAAAGCGAACTGTATATCCGTGTCCATAAATAATGCGACAAGATAAACAAAGCATGGTAAAGCACCTGGGACAGCCTGAACATAGCTTTCGCATGTTCAATGACGGACACATCATTTGTTGAGATTAGCATGGCTTCGCTGCCTTCACTAGTAAGTCATAAAGGTGTTATTAATATGCCAGAGGCGAATAAATCAACAGAATGTATGATACTACTTCAGCACTTTCGTCTAAGCATCACCAAATAAATGAATTAATAAATGAATGAATGGACAAATAAGTGAATAAATGAATAAATAAATTGATGAATAAATACATAAATAAATATTTCCAAGGACCAATTTCGTCATAGATCCGAGCAATTTCGTGTGACATGTCTGACAGGTGTGCATGTCGCTTGTGATACTGTGACCCAATGACACAGTATCATTTTGTTTACTTGAGAAAGTAATTTAAAATAGCTTAATGTAATTGAAACCAAACGCGCCCACTTTTAGTTCAGTGGCTTCTGTAAAACACACTGTGATAAAGCACACTTTTTAATCACTTTCCGGTCTTTTAAATTAGAATTATGTCACAGCAAACACAGATGCTTGCAGAGGTTTAATTAGTCCCGTAATAAACGTTGAAAGACGGACTATTTTTAAAAAAAGCCCTCCATGCAAGACGCTTGCCTTATACAAACACTAGACCGCAGTTCTGTAAAATGTGTGGATACAGGATATTCAACTTCAAACAAGCTATGCAAATTGAAAAATGAAAAAAAGACTTTCAGAACTTCCATTCCTGCGTTTACCAACTTCCTCTGCTGTTCATTCAACTTTTAAATTCTTAAGAGCAGAAAAACGGGACACTTGTAATAATCATGTTTGTTATGTTTTCCAGCCAATTAGTTCTCATTTTAAATGCAGGTGTTTTGATTCCGCTGATGGCTTTCAAGCGGCCTTTATTCATGCAATTCATTAGCACGGGTTTATGCTTGGTATTTTTAATTGTGCTTTTGATAATAGAAGTATAAATTCCATTTATACCCATTATTATGTAGGTTGAAACTGTAGTGGTATTTTTTTGTTCCGAGTAGGTCACAACAGTTTTAATTTGAAGCTTTCCTTTGGAAATGCTTTTTTCAATCACGGTTTTAATATCAGTAGATCATTCCATTTAATTGAGGGTTTATTTGACGAGAAACGCAATGAGCTTAATTTGCAGCCCAGCACAACAGAGAGAACATAATTAAAATGTATGTACAACAATGCGTGAAAAAAAATTTCATTCATTCAGAAAAACCCGTATAGATCTAACAGTTATTTGAATTTCCATCTGTCGGTTACTGGTACAAAGTTTAGTGCATACAACGGCCAGAAATTTAATATTGATTGGTTTTTAAATTTGAGCAGAAAAGCTATTATTGGAAAACATTGAATTTGTGTTAGGAACTGTAGCTAAATAAGTTTGTATTGCTAACAAGATATGAAGTATACAGCAAGGTTGAATCAGACATGAAAAATTGAACGTTACGACCAGAACTCGGACAGATCTCCGTTTATATTCTATTGCTAATTAAGCTATTGGAATAGAGTGGCATTATTAAAGAAAGCTTCAATATTCAACATAAGTACAAGCAAGGATTTGCATGGACTAAAGTTGTTATGAATGTGAAAGAATTAGACATGTTTAAGTTAAAAGAAAAGATGCAAGGAAACGGAGAAAAATGGAAAGGTCATTTTCAAAGAATAGATAACTGTCGCATTCCATTACAATCTTACAAATATAAATCCTCTGGCTACAGACATACAGGAAGACCAGCAAAAAGATGGGAAGAAATATGAGACCGGAACAGAAGAACTCTTCTAAACCAGGAAGAGTTGTTGTTGATGATGACGATGATTTAAAATGTTTGGGATACGGCGTGAATTCGGTAAAATTTCCATTTCAGATTTCCATTTTTACTTTCTCTACTGGTAAGTAGAGGAAGTATTGTATTCCACCCAAAAATTCTATGTTGAGGTTTCACAGGAAATATTTGTTTTGAGACCCCTGAATCCAAAAACAGCACTTTTAGAAAAAGGTGTGTGTGTGTGTGTGTGTGTGTGTGTGTGTGTGTGTGTGTGTGTGTGTGTGTGTGTGTGTGTGTGTGTGTGTGTTTGTTTGTGTGTGTCGGTCTGGACAACATAGCTCAAAAACGAAACGGATAAAAACCAAAGTTGGTATTTGAGTTTAATTTCTTCCAAGGATGCGACACTAAGATTTTGAAGAAAATAGCCCCACCCTTAACTACGCTTTACATGGAAAATTTTTCGAAAAATGTGATTTTCTTGAAAATGACTAACGTTTTTGATTACAATGACCTGTTTAAGATGCTTTAATGATAAATGAAATGTATATTTTGAATTTTCTGGCTATAGTCTATGTAGTTCTGCTTACTCTGGATGACTTTTGAATAACTCGTAAGAGTTAGACATAAGAGAGACAAAATCTTGCTGTACAATAATGTAGATCTCGCTAAAACACACAATTTAGGTACAAATACAATTTTTTTAGAGTGAACAATTTCGGATATACTCCTTGTTATTTCTGTCAGTTACAGCAAACGAATTTTCATGAAATACAACATCGTTGTTCATTTTTTTATGCGTTAAGCGTGTAAAGAATACGGGATTTGACTATTGTTCAAAGCCCCATATTCGTATTCCCCTTGCTCCTACAAGGAAATAAGCAAAGGAAGTAAGCAATAAGATAATTTCTGCAAATGTTTATCTCAACTAACACAAGATATGGGAATAAGGGTTTGTAAGAATGGTTAGTACAAGTGTAGAAAAGTCATGTGAGTGTAACACATCAGATTTTTATTATATGGACTAAACCGAGCGAGATGGCCTCACGACGTGCGAGGCTGGCATTCATTCGGGACTCATGACTGAACTTCTGACGCATGTGTTTTTTCGGGATTTCCCTGGTCACTTGGTGAATGCTGGGAAGGTTACTTACATCTTCCGAACTTCCTGTTCTTCCATTAATTCAGTAATTATTTTAATTCATCTTTCATCCCGTTGGTTCTTTAGGGATTGCAAGTGTCAGCAAAGGGGTTAGGTGCAGCTTGAACGGGATGATATGCGCTTTGTAAGGGCTCTCTTGGTCCCTTGTTGTCGGAGAAGACCTCAAGAGTCGTCAAACTTGGTAAATCTTAGATATTCCTGCGAATGTGTGTGCCACTGGTCTCTGTGTGGCCACCCGGTTTTTCCTCTCATCTCATCCTTCCTCCCGAGGGTGTCCCCATGAGTGCACAGTATAATAAGCGCAGCTTCAGTGCAGAAACCTCTCCGTGTATCTGTTATACTTCAGTAAAACAAAGTTATTGAGGGAACAAGCATGGCAACATAAATTTAGAAAGGGAAATAACAATAAAAGGAGAGAAAATTACAAAACTTGTAGCGACTCATTTGACCAAAGTTAGAGAGAAATGTATATGAACGGATAAGGAAATAGATTTTCCTGTAAGAAACTCGTAGAGCAGCAATAGTCTACATAAGTATATATAAGAATAAGTCCATATAATCCCTGAAGGATAAGAGCCTCTTGACTGGTAAAGTGGTTGTTCTGACGATTCCACTTAGACATTCCTCCATTACTGTTTCTATTTTAGTTCTTAATGGTTACAATTGGAATAGGAGAATGCAGTAGACTTAAAATTAGTTAAATCTTTTAAGAGTCGGTCGCTTTGTGATGGCATTGTCATTTACATGGCCAGGGCACAAACAAGAAGAGTAATTGTTTCGTATTTGAGAAAATTATTTAGAATTTAAAACCACTAATAAGGAATGTCTCTAAAATGCCTATCTCCCAAATGACCTAGTTATCGACGGGCCAACTCTGCTCACTCATTTACTCACTCAGTCACTCCCTTACTTCACAACAAATTATTCGACATAAATTGTGTGGTGAAATGTGGTGATGGAGAAATTGTGCAATACAATTTTGTGTAACCCTAATGACTTACCAGTAATGAAAAATTCATACTAAATGAAGAGCATTGCAGAGGATGTATCCAAAAATTTGAATATCTACAATTCACTTGTTATGAAAATATGTTAAATTTATTCTATTATAATCAAAATCGCTAGAGCATTTCTGAGAAAATCAAACTTTCTAAGAATGTTGAATGTAAAGTGTAGTTTGGATGTCTGCCTCTATGGTAGGGGGTAGCGTGCTGCCTCACATCCAGGAGGTCCCAAGTTCGAGTCCCAGTTAGGGTAAGTTATCCTGATACGGTCTTTTCGGATGTTTTCCCTTATGCTTAGTTATCCTTAGAAGGCGAATGTCGGGTAACCCCTATGGACGTCGGGCTCATTTCAGCTCTATTTTATCAATTGCAGTCATTCCAGTCTATTACGGTGGAAGACGTTAAAAAGTAGTGGTTGGTAGTGGACTTTCTAGTGAACCTTCCTGTCACATCCAGCTCTGGTATTTAACCGACTTTAAGATTTTGAGTTATGCAGATTACACACACATACACACAGAGCGTGTTCTAAAAATACATTTTTGGATTCTGGGGACCTCAAAACGGGATTTCAGTGAAATATCGATACCGAATTTTTCGGTTTGAATGAAATACCAGTATATCTACTATATACGTGTAGATCAGGTACGCGTTCCCCTCAGTAGACGCGTGCACTGGTCTACCGCATAGCCAACTTATTCGTACGATACTGCCACGGGAGCCGTCAGTTGCCTCCTTCAGTATAACCTGGGTATAGAAGCACATCAGAAGAAGCTGTACAGTAAACATTAGTTAAGCAATCTTAGGAAGCAGGATTAATTATTAGTGTTTTCTCCGGGACAACCAGAATAACCAATGTAGAAGCGCTCAAGAAACACAAAAAATTTAAATAAAGATACTCAAAATGTAGTGAAAAATAGACATACTAAAACAGAAAATCTTGTTAATTCACAATTTTAGCGATTTTACTTTTTCTACTACACAGGAAATTACATCAAGCAGGAAATATTGTGTTCCACCCAAAATATTTAGCACACTCCTCATCCGAAAATGATAATTTTGGAAAAAGGTCTGCGTTGATGTTCCTGTGTGCGTGCATGCGCGCGTCTGCCTACCTGTGAGCAGTATAACTGAAAAACGGAAAGTCAGTAAAATACCACACGTAGTGTTAAAGTCCAACGTATTCTAAAGATGCGCCACGATAACTTGATAAAGTTACTCCTTCCCAAAGACAGAACAAAAAAGAATTATTGATGGAGAAATTATAGAACAAGTCTCAACATTTAAATACCTGGGGTCAACAATATCAATATTGAACACCAGGAATATTAAACCATACAACATATTAAACAGATGCATAAAACGACATTCTGGGAAAAACGTGAAGGAAATAAAGCAAATACTCCAAAATATTATATGTAAACCAGTACTAATTTATTCTTCTAAACGTGAATAGTAAGAACCAGAGATCAGTCAAGATTGGAAGTAGCCGAAATGAGATTCTTGCGATCATTGGTAGGAATTTCTAGATAGGATTAGAAACATTAGACAACATTATGTAAAGAAAACATCAATCAAGAAATACAGAAGTGCCAAGACACTTGAAAGAACATGTTCTGCGTGTGCTCTCTTCAAGATATCAATGGCAATCTTTATTTTATAAACGTTCAGGAAGAACAAACTGTTCTTGGATGGCAGTGGGAGAGGTGGAAAGATCAGCTCATTAAGCTTCGTAACAGGCCTATAGGCCTAAACCTTGTGGCCTATTCCCAAACTATCCTTATCTGAAAAAGCTTATTTACTCAAATGCTCTACCAATTTTTATTAATTTTCTCTATGTATGCATTTCATTAGTCAGTTTTCTGAGAATATCCCTTGAAGTCCTCTTCATTCAGAATATCTTCTACATGATTGGAGTACAATATCTTACTACAGAAGACAGCTATCTTTGAAACATATTATTTACGTCAAACTTTTGAATGAAATTTTTCTCAGATATTCCCTGTTAACAGTTTCAATTTTCCTACACTTATATTTTTTCTAAAATATGAAGCTGTTATTCATTTGCTTCTTCTAGGTCATGCAAGGAGAATGGAATTTCAAAGCCATCGCATAGCACTCAGCTCTTAAAAGATTCGACCATCTCAAAAGCGTAATGCATTGTACTATTCGCATTGTATCTACAAGGAAATAAATGTTATACCACTTCTACAAATGTCTATCTCGATTAAAATGAAGCGGATATAAGAATAATAATTTGTAAGAATAATTTTTTCAGAAGGAATAGAGTGTAAAACATCAGATTATTCTCTTATTTAAAAGTAACACTTCGCATAAAGTTTAAAATTAACACTGAATCTGGTTTTGATATGTCAGAACCAGGCCTGGGCTCTAAATTGTAAACGTATTCTTAAGACAGGTGCAATACTTCCAAGTGACGTTTCTGTTGAAACGTCGGTTAATAGACAAACCACTCGCTGAAGGTCAGCTCCCCTGCAACAACTCAACATTGTCCGCTTGGTCGGTTGAGGAAGTTGCGTAACTTTGTTCACAGGAAGTTTGTTTTGAACAATGTCCACAGTGATGGTCGGAAGTTGCGGACAACGGACGCTCAACAAAATTATATTGCCTGTTCGACCTGCTGTCTAAAATAGCGGAGCATTTTTACTTTCTCTGCTGCATACGTACAGGGCTTTGCATCTCAAAATTAGGTACCAAGATTTCACTGGTAATACTTGTTTTGAGGTCCCTGAATACAAAAAAGTGTTTTTAGGGGGAATACGTGCGTGCGTGTGTGTGTGTGTGTGTGTGTGTGTGTGTGTGTGTGTGTGTGTGTGTGTCTTGAACACCATAGTTGCACAAAGAAAAATGCGATAAAGTCGGTATTTAGGTTCAGTGTCTTTCACAAAAGCAAAGTGAAGGTTGTTAATTTTTTCGAAACATTTGACTATCTTAAAAATGTCTAACAATTGTGATGAGACATATTTACTTCAGATAAAGACTATATGTATTTAAAATGTCCTGGGAATAACTCTTCATTCGAAAGAAACTTTATGCGACTATTATACCATATACTTCTCAGAAGGATAGAGAAAGTTGTACTGCACAAAAAAGTAATGTCCTTAAACTACACAATTATTTAAAATAACAGTTTTAAAAGAATGAATTTTTTCACTAATTAAAGCATTTAGTTTATCCTCTGAAGAACTGTTTATGCTAGAACATTGCACAGTCATTTCTTGATTTATTCATATCAAGTTTGTCAGTTTTAAAGTAAACAGATACAAATTTAAGAGGTTTAAAAAATTTATTCCTGGTGTCCCTTACCTGCTGACGTGGTATATCACATACTGCCGAGGTGCATCGAGGAAGAAGTATGTGAGTATGTGGGAAGCCAATCGCCACTTGTATACAATACTCGAAGATATATGTTCATATGTGAATAATTTGGAAGTGTGCACGCAGAACAGGATGTCATTGCATGCGCGAAAAGGTAAACAGATACAATAGCTCCTTGCTATGCATTTACTACCTATGAAGGCCAGTAGTATGCCTATCAAAGTTACGAAGACTGCATAAATGGAAGTGAGTGTGCAATGGCTTCTGCAAGATTTTGCATCATAGAGATGAAAACATTTTTAGGCTTTATATGTTGGCAGTAGGACCTAAAGATAATGCCTCTTTACCGAGCCCCACATCTGAAATAGCAGAGAGCGAATATCAGTGTATGTAGAGGACCCAGATGCCAATAGTTTTAAGCCTTCCTATGAGTTTTGAACTGAAGGTAGAGAGCGTTTCCATGTTGGAACTATTGCGGGGGACTGGATTCTGATAGTTGCCTCGCGCGATTGGATCACAACTCTCCATCTTCCTTTTTTTGCACTCTATCGGGGGAGAATGGGATTACGTGGCAAATCTCCCTCCACCCCCGCAGTGTCAGGACATCGTGGAGTTTCTTGCGGTCGGTCGCACAAATGCTCCGCCCATTCCACGTTTCAGGAAACTATTCGCGCTGCTGTGCGAGTGTGTGATGCCTTCATTCGTAACCGATGCAAAACGTGTGCAGTAACACTACCAACTGCTTTGGATTTCTCGCAAAACACTGTCACTTCTCTTCTTATCACTTGTAATTGTAGTGAAAACTTGACTCTCTTTCACTGTAAAATAAGAATTACCAGTAATCATTTTCAAAAGCTTTACAAAACAAACACATACATTTTAAGGCAATATATCAGTGAACTTTGGAAAGCAATTTAACAGTTCAAAACTTCTTTACTTTTTCCATTTTATTGTGCTTATAGGTTGTAATTTCATCGTACTCGGCTGCTTTATTGATATCAACAATTTTAAGGCCACAAATAGTCATAGCTCACATTGAAGAAGTCAAAAAAGCACATAATATACATATACAATACTTTCTACTTTTAAACTAATTAACATTAATAAATGACTATACAAACTTTTAGTCAAACTTGTATAAGCTCAAATTACAAATTTGGCTGTGGTACTATAAATTGTAGGGCCCAGTAACCATTGGATGTTACCATTTTAAAATTGAGTAATAATACATAAACATAAATAACTACGGTTTGATATAACTTGTTAAAATTTGCTCACGTTATGTTTTATCTTTTAGGTATCGGAAAAAGTAATCAGAGAAGAGCTGTCGATTTTTGGATTTTCGCCTGTGTATCGATTAAAACATATATAATTAAGATTGGATTATGCACTTTAGATTTTGTGTCCCACACTAGAAGAAATATCACTTCTACAACAGACAATACTGAACAAGTTATTTTAAATAGTCTAAAGTAATAACAGTAGTATTTATAACACAACAATAATATTAGTGAAGTACCATAAATAATTAAAAACACAATAATTTTAGAAAGTATACGTCACCTTCTTTAATGTTTTTAAAGAGAGTACGCAAACATTTCGAAACAAACGCGTAAAAAATTCCGTCATGTGCAGCGTATATATTAAAATTCTAATAAAATAGAGTGGGAGAAAAGAAGGTTTAAAATTGGGTGTGTTGATTAGTACGCCCAAGAATTTCCATTTTCAGTTTCAGTTAATGCTAGAGTGGTACCATGTGAAATTATGGTAACATCAATCTGTGAGACCAACATGACAAAATATTGCATTTTGTGTCTACTTTAGTGAATCTAACAACTTAAAAGTTGATGAATTATTAATACCAATATTTTGATTCCGTTTGCATCATATATTACAATACATTATGCAGAAATTACAAAATTATATGTTAACCTTAGTGACAAAATGGTGCTAACACTAACATCCGTCTGAAAGACTAAAATGACAAAACTTTGCATTGTATGTTCAATTTAGTGAATCCAACAATTTAAAAGCTTGATGAATTATTAATATTAATATTTTGAATTCGTTTACGTCATATGTTGCAAGTAATTATGCAAAAATTTACAAAATAAAATATGTTAGGTACCTTCACAGTAATATCCGCCTGTAAAACGGTAGGGCTTACGTGTGTATACTTACAAAACAATGCAACTGTGGAACTGAAACAGTTTACATCCAGACAATTTAAAGTTCAACTCTCAACTGATGCACAGCTGAAACATTGGATCAAACTAACATTACACATGTGCCCATTATCCGTTCAGAACTTTTGATATCCGTCTCACAAACGGATATTACCATTTAAGGGTTAATTGGTAGTTTAAATGCATCAAGTGGAGGGAAAATAGTATATTTCTGGAAGTATAGGCTGAATGTTATTGCTTTCTCTATTACGTATAGTAAAGTAGAAGTAGTATTGTACCTATTTCACCCAAAAATTGCATGTCGGGATTTCAGCGGAAATATATGTTTTGAGGCACCCTGAATCCAAAAAAAGCACTTTTAGAAAAATGTCCGACCGTCTGTCCGCGCGCGCGTGCGTGTGTGTGTCTGTCAGTGTCAGCCTATGCACAGCATAACTTAAAAACGAAAAGTCGGTTAAAACCCATAGTTGGTGTTTAATGTCTTTTAAGGATGCGACACGGAGATTTTGAAGAACATTCCTTCACCCTAAACTACCCTTTACATGGAAAACGTTCCGAAAATTTTGATTTTCTTGAAAATGCCTCTAACGATTTTCATTAAAATGCCATAAGTTGCAGATATTTTTATGGCAAATGAAATGTGTATCTTAAATTTTCTGAGATGGATAAAATATTATACAAAAATATAGATCTTGCTAAAATACACAATTTATGTCCAAATACGTATTTTTGTTGAGTCAAACATTTCGGAGATATGCCTCGTTATCTTTGCGAGCTTTGTAATACTTTTCTCAAATGGAAGGTCGTTGTCCATTTTTTTTTACATTTTGGCCGTGCAAAGAGAGCCGAGTTTCAAAGCTTTCAAATAGCGGCCAGCATTAAGAGATTTGACTATCGCTGAAATCCTACAGTATTGCCATTTTCCTCTTGCACGGACAAGAAAATTGCCAATTAGATAATTTCTGCAAATACTTATCTCCACTAAAATGAATAAGATAGAGGAATAAGACTTTGTAAGAATAGTTGGTACAGGAGTAGAGAAAGTCATGTGAATGTAAAATATGAAATTTGTGAAGTAGAATCGCAATTAGGTAGTGTACATAGCTTCTAATAACAGCTTTTTACTCTTAAAAAATATTAAATTCATATTACAGTTTAGTGAATTGGGTACTCGTTTTACTAATCTGCCCATCTGTTTGAAACTTGTCAATCCCAGACATGCTGATAAAGTAAGCTGGACAAACATGATTATGAACTCATTCTTTTTCTCTTCCTAGTACAACCGTGAAAACTGGCAACATTTTTATTGAAGGTACTCGGATGTACGAATTCGGATGTTTTTATCTAACATACAGTAACGGAGAGGGAGTTGGGAGGTTCATGCGCTGTTTTCATTTCAAAAGAGAGGTTCTTCTAATCTTTGCTTTCTCAATTCTGATTACATTGTTTTGATACTTCTTCTAAAACAAAAGAGAAACATTTTCAGAAAATTTTTGTAGTACAGTGTGACTGGCATTTACTATGGATTCTAGATGCAGTTTATCATTAAGCTTTTGCCACTGATTGTCAAAAATAATATTTTTACTTTCCATACTACTTACATGCGCATCTATAGTAAGCAAAAATAAATGTACGCCACTCAAAAATTCGATACCGAAATTTCCCCGCAGAAACATGTCATTAGACTTCGTGAATCCAAAAAAGAGAATTTTCAGAAAATATCTGTGTGTGTGTGTGTGTATATGTGTGTGTGCGTGCGTGCGTGTGTGTGTTAGTTACTCTGTGAGCAGCATAATTTAAAAAATCTGATGTGTTGCACTCACATGACTTTCTCTACTCTTGTACATACCAGTGTTACAAACTCTTATTCCTACGAGTGTATCTTCTTGTTAGTAAAGAAAAACATTTGTACAAATTATCTTATTGCTTATTTCCTTGTAGGTGCAAGGGGAATATACAGTAGGCCTTGTGCGATAGTCAAATCTTTTAAACCTTTGAGATTTCGTTCTCTTTGCACACATAACATGTAAAAAATGAACAACGATGCTCCATTTCACGTAAGTTTTAAGTTCTCCGGAACTCACACACATACAAGGAATATCTCCGAAATGGTTCACTCTATAAGAAAATTTATTGAGACATAAACTGTGTATTAGCAAGATGTACATTTTGTGTATAGTGTGATTTGGTGTATCTCTAACGGTTTACCAGTTATGCAAAAGTCGTTCTGAGTAAATACGACTAGAGCGGCTATGGCCAGATAATTCAAGATATACATTTCATTTGTCATAAAAATATCTCAAACGTATGACATTTTAATCAAAATCGTTAGAGCCATTTTCAAGAAAATAAAAATTTTCGAAAAATTTACCATATAAAAGGTAGTTAAGGTGGGACCATTTTCTTCAAAATCTTCGTGTCGCATGTTTGAAGGCCATTAAACTTAAATACCAAGTTTGGTTTTTAAGCAACTGCTCGTTTTTGAGTTATGCTGTCCACAGACTGACACACAGGCACACAGACACATACACACAGACCTTTTTCTAAAAATACTTTTTTTGGATTCAGGGGGTCTTAAAACATATATTTCTGGTGAAATCTCGAACACACACACACACAGACACACACACACACACACGAATCATTGTCTGGAAAATCCTGTGTGGTTTAGTTGAGCTAAAAGGGTGTATTTCCGATGAAAGTTTGATACCAAATTTCTGGAAAGAGAAAGAGAAGGAGCAGTATACAGCATCAACATTGTGTATCATAACGGCACAATTTCACGCACTCCTCTGTAAACACTATAGCACGATGTGCAGCGCTATCGTAACCACCAGAAATAACGAAGCTAACCCGCTTCTACCGCCCTTCTTAGGTACGGAATTAAGACTACTCGTCCCTATAATACTAATAATTATTAGTAAGCAATAATCTCATTTCTTTAAAGGTCCATAATCAAAAGTATCGCCCGTTTCGCACCCAAAGCTTCCTGCTTATCTCTCGTGGCGTTATCTATGGGCAGTGGGAAAACTATATGCAACCGTACACCCCCAGTGGCAGAATGCCTCACTGTGATAATTTACCTATTACGAAATGCGCCCTTACTGCGTGTTTATATGCCAAAGGATTGACAGGAAGCTAACCGGCCTCTTCCGGTCATGATTACCGACAATACTTCTCAGACTGTACTTAATCGTTCTTCATCCAGCCCAAGAATGGGTCCTGACGCCAACAACTCACGTCACAGCACAACTTTGAACAGAATACAAATATTTCGTTGTTGAACTGCATCTATTATACCCTCTTTTTTATTTCAAATAATATGCGGTAAATAGTGACACTATTTTAACAATCGTTGCATTTAGACACAAATTAAATAACCAGCTTCTCGGCATTCCCGCGTAGTTTGTTGGAGAGAAGCAGAGGTTGAGCAAATACAGTATTGTGTTGCGACCAGGATCAGAGCAGTGTAATTTACACCGAAGCTGTAAAGTCCTAAAATGGTGAAAAAAGCGATGTTTATGAATGTGTTCAATACTGAGCCGGATGGCTCAGGCGGTAATATCTGTGGCCCGCATTCAGGAGGTCGCGGGTTCGATCCCTGTGGACGACCTTAATAACCCACGTATTTTCTCGGAGACGTCGCCAGGCGAATATTGGGAAGTATTTCCATATCCTCCGAATTTTCTGTCCCTCCATTTAGTTACATAATAATTTTATTTCACTTTTTATCCCATTGGGTTGGAAGCGTCGGCGAGCGTCACGACAGCAGTCCGGCAGGGGAAACAAATGCCCGCTGGAACTCTGGACTCCCGGATTGGAAGGGGAGCCTACTGGTTTCCGGGCCCCATAGGGTGATACAAGTCCGAGCGGGGGAGGGAAGCCGGTTTCCGAGTTCCACGCCCTTTGAGAATGCGTACCCGAAGGGTTGTGAGAGGAACTGGGCTGTCAGTCTCCACCAGGGTGCTTCTAACTGGGACAATGTAGGGACCCACTCTTTGCTCTGTCGTGGCAACTTCCGGCCACACATTGCCCTCATCCATCCTCCTGGATGGGAGATAGGCACAAAAGATCGCCTTTCGGTAGAAGTGTTAACTCCCCCTCCGCAAGTTGAGTCAACGTGTTCAACTTTTCGTATGAGCTTTACGATATACCCGTCTGTTAAATGCCATTCAATTAACATTGGAAATAACTGGTGTGTCTGTGAATGCTTTCGACCTTGTTATAAACAGGCTGGTCATAAACCGGGAGATGATTCAAGTGAGATAACCACTGGCGCTTTTGTGCTGAGGGTCATAATAATGCCCTAACAAGTACGTCTTTACCGATTAAAGATATTTCATTAACATTTCTTCATCCACTTTTACTTTCTCTACTGGTTTAGTAGAAGTATTGTATTCCACCCAAAAATTCGATGTCGAGATTTCACCAGAAGTGTTTTTGACCCCCCTGAATTCAAAAAGAACATTTTTAGAAAAAGCTCGGCGCGCGCGCGCGCGTGTGTGTGTGTGTGTGTGTGTATCTGTCAGCCTGTGGACAGCATAATTGAAAACGAAAAGTCGGCTTAAAACCAAAATTGGTATTTGACTTTTCTTTCAAGGATGCGACATGAAGATTTTTAAGGAAATAGCCCCACCCTAAAGTACCCTTTACATTTTGATTTTGTTGAAAATGGCTCTAACGATTTTGATTAAAATGTCATATGTTTAAGATATTTGTATGACAAATGAAATGTATATTTTGAATTTTCTGGCTATAGCCTATGTAATCCTGTTTACTCTGGATGACTTGTAAGTCGTAAACCGTAAGAGATAGACAAAATCTTACTCCACGGAAAATGTAGATCTCGCTAAAACACACAATTTATGTCTGAATAAAGTTTTGTAGAGTGAACCATTTCGGAGGTATTCCTTGTTATGTGTGAGAGTTTCGGGAAACTTAAAACTTCCGTGAAATGGAACATCGTTGTTCATTTTCTATAGGTTAAGCGTGCAGAGAGAACGGATCTCAAAGCTTTAAAATATTTGACTATCGCTATTCTAATATCCTCCTTGTACCTACAAGGAAATAAGCAATAAGATAGTTTCTACAAATGTTTATCTCAACTAACACGAAGAAGATATATCAGTAACAGTTTGTAAGAACGGTTAGTACAGGCGTAGAGATTTTTTAGTTAGCACTTTTAGTTTAAGAAATGTATGGTGTATGTATGTATGTAATGTATGTAATGTATGTAATGTATGTAATGTATGTAATGTATGTAATGTATGTAATGTATGTAATGTATGTAATGTATGTAATGTATGTAATGTATGTAATGTATGTAATGTATGTAATGTATGTAATGTATGTAATGTATGTAATGTATGTAATGTATGTAATGTATGTAATGTATGTTATGTATGTTATGTATGTTATGTATGTTATGTATGTTATGTATGTTATGTATGTTATGTATGTTATGTATGTTATGTATGTTATGTATGTTATGTATGTTATGTATGTTATGTATGTTATGTATGTTATGTATGTTATGTATGTTATGTATGTATTTCATAACTCAGTTTTGGTGCAGTGCAAGCTCCACCATGTGCTCATGAAGCGTCAAGTACGGGTTGGTGCAGATGTATTGATGTTGGAAGTTTTATAAGCTCTAGCAGGGTACTGAGAAAAGTAAAGCTCTGTGAGAATGCAGGTGAATTCAAACTTATTGAAAACAATATTCTGTGAGAAGTATTACCATAATCATTTGAGTATGCAGATATCTAAATTGTATACTTGGAGCAACAAATCTAGACGTATGAAAATTTTAGCGACAGCTAGGAAGCGAGTTACTTCTAGTTCAGCAGGTGAACGGTCGACTGCATGATGGACAAGACTGACGCAGTCATTGTCAAATAGCAATACACCGGTTATGCACTACACCACACCTTCATTTCATTCCTTCATATTTTCCTCTTCCTTCAGAAAGTCGAGGATATTTGGAAGTATTTCCCTCCTCTGACTATGTTGTACCATGTCAGTTCATTTTGAAAATGTGGGAACCTTTGGTATAAATATCACAAATTTAAAATCATTATTTAATGTTCTCTTTGAAATTACAAGCATTTGCAGACTTTGGCTGTTACTTGATGCTGGTAAGCAAAGACATTGTATCATTTACTTCTAGTTAAACATTGAACATGGACAGCTGAGTTGACCTACAAATCATATGCGCCCTGTGGTTTTGCATCACGTTTTACAATACCAGCATGCAAAACCTAATTGGAAAGTTGATATGCAGTTTTTGCAGCAATTTAGCATCCTGTAACCTTAAACCTTCTAAATCAAAAGAGAACAAAATATATTAACACAAAACTAAATCAGCAAACATATACGTTCCTACATATAATGGCATAAAGCCATTTTATTTCAGGTTATGTGATTACACGCTGATAAAGTGTTTTCATTAACAATGAATGCATGGTGGCCGACATACTGATGAAGTAACTGAAGCTGAAATTGCATTAACATACAAACACACGTATATTGTTTTTAAATGGCTGCCTTGTAAACAAACGTTAAAAGCCATTTCACTTTATTGGATGTGCATTGCCTGAGGCCATTAGTTCAATGAATATCCTGTGTCGTGGAGTTTTAAAACTACAAAGTTTTGTGTTCCACAAAACATAAAATAAATATAATTGGAATTGTATCCAACATTTATTCTACTGCACAATGACCATTCAAACAAAAGATGAGAAATATATAGCCTTTTTAACTAATACCTATGGTATGTTTAAATCATAATTAGCTCTCAAAATCAAACAACGGGAAACCATTTCATAATAACTGTTTAAATTACCAATTGCTAATTCCAACTCTAGAATTGCATGCAGTAAATAAGCATAGTCAATTATCAACTGTAATAATAGCAAAACAGTAAAATCGTTAGAAAACCTTGCTGAATAGATGAAGCCAACATGCAGAATTTTGTTGTGGTGCAGAAATAATTTACTATGAAGTTCCATTCTACATAGATTATTAAGTGTTTGTTGGGATCAGAAGAAAAGTCAAAAGAACCGAAGAGAAAAGTTGAAAACCTAGCCTCAGAGGATCAAGTTACATAATTCTCATACTCGTAATTGATAACCACGCAGTTAAAAAACCATGTAATTTCCAAGGTTTAAATCAGTGCAAATGCACTAAGTTGTCTGTCATATCAGTGAGCAAGTCTTTTCTTGCTCCCGGCTGTCAGGACGCAAGGAAAATTGTGAGATAAAGGGAAAGGTGACGTTACTGTAAGAGAGGGGCCAGCCGAGTAAGGGGAATTTAAATTGTGTTTACGTATGTGGTTGTAAATTTGTAGTTTTCCTCCTTCTGCACCTCTTGCCTACGAACTCACGAAAGAGTGTTACATCATACAAATGTGAAACGTCACACTTAAATGAGCTGGTTGACCACGTACTGAATAAAACAAAGGAAATTTTATATGTTCCGTGCATGATCAATCAACAATGTTAACAATAACTTATTACAATTGCTATTATCATCGTCATCGTTAATAATAATAGTAATAATAATAGTAATAACAGAAATAATGTTTGAAATATTCACAAGATGCGTGTAAGGAGTTCCGAAAATATTATTTAAAATATTATGCGACTGACCCTGAATTTATTCCGAAAAGGACGTGTTGATTCCCATAAGCTATCAACAGTGACATAACATTTCCTTGCTTGTTTACACTGACTAAGGACTATATACATCAATTAACAATGTAAGTACAGTCAGTACGAGCAAAGTTGCAATTGTAAATCATAAGTGATAAAATTATGTAGGTGTGAGAAACTTACAACAGATGTCTTAAATATATCCATACCGGGTAATGGTTGCTTTTTCATAGAATTTAAATAATTTAATTTTACAAATCCCTCGCATATTTTCCTCGCATACTTGTAACTATCAATACCATCAACGAGATACTTATAGAAACAGGACATAAGATCGTCTATCAACAAAAGTTTACAAGCCCGAAGTAGCGAAGTGCCTTCAGCTCAAAGTTAGCGGAATCTACACGAAAGTTATTTATTATTTATTCATGCCAACAAACAAAAACACAGCAGTAAGTTTGTTGGTATAAATAAATAATAATTACCATCTAAAGATTACTTAAACCCGGGACATAACGTTCTTAGAATAAGTCGCCCTTGGGGTAGGTATTTATCTCTGATGTGAGATTCGTTACGAACTGGTTGGGGAATTTAATGTCATACTGGCAAGTTGGCCATGGTAGCTTAGTAGTTAAAGCAGCCGCTCGATAAGTGGAAGATCTGTGGTTCAGATCCCGGCTGTGGCATTGCATTTTTCAATCCTAATTCCACCTTTTAAACGGATGTTATTGTTTCTCGATCTTTGCTATCAACACGTTTACTATTCGACCGCAGGGGGACACAAGACGGGCCTCCCGTTTATGTGTATCCCTATGTCTTTTTCAGTTTGAAACGAGGCCAGTAGGTATCTTAGTGTTCGTCATCGAACTGGTATCTTGGGCTATACAATTCCTTCTTTTTATGCATTTGAATTTGAACCAAAATACTGTTTTAAAGAATTTTCAACAAGGCAATTCCATTCATGGTAATACATGAGAGCATACGTACTCAAGTTCAGAAAAATGAAAACTTACTCTTTCATTTCAAATTTTAGCCCTTGTACTCTTTCAGTATTTCCCTGTACTGCTGTTACATTCCTTTCAATTTGGTCCAATAATGTCAACTTCTCCGTTGTACATTGAAATAGTGGTTCTATTATTGGATTAGTTACGTTCATTTTTACTTTCTCTACTACGTATATTAAAGTATTATATTGTACCTAAAAGTTTGATGCCGAGATTTCACCGTAAATACATGTTTTGAGACCCCTGAATAAAAAAAAAGCATTTTTAGAAAAAGGTCCATGTTTGTGTCTGTCTGTGTGTCTGTAAGTCTGTGGACAGTATAACTCAAAAAGGAAAAGTCTGTTAAAAACCAAAGCTAATATTTAAGTTTAATGTATTTTAAGGATGCGACACGAAGATTTTGAAGAAAATTACTGCACCCTAAACTACCCTTTACATGGATATTTATTCGAACATTTTTATTTTCTTGATAATGGCTCCAACAATTTTGATTAAAGTTCCATATGTCTGAGATATTTTTATAGTAAATGAAATGCATATCTTGAATTTTCTGGCTATAGCCCATGAAGTCCTATTTACTCTGGCTGATTTTTGCATAACTGGTAAACCGTAAGACATAGACAAAATCTTACTGTAAAAAAATATAAACCTTGCTAAAACACATAATTTATGTCCGAATAAATGTTTTATAGAGTAAACCATTTCGCTGATATTCCCTTTTATTTGTGTGAGTTTTGGAAAATTACTTCTGTCAAATGGAGCATCGATATCATTTTTTCTATGTTAGCCGTGCAAAGAGGACAGATTAGACTATCGCTCAAAGTCTACTGTATTGCCATATTCCCGTTGCATGTGAGCGAAAAGAAGCAGGAAGATACGTTTTGCAAATGTTTATCTCAAATAATACGAAGAATATAGAGGAACAAGAGTTTGTAGGAATGGTTTATACAAGAGTAGAGAAAGTTATGTGAGTGCAGCACATCAAATTTTTACCTTTATACTAATATATTTTTGCAACTATCGCTTTATTAATTTGCTAGTATACCAAAGTTGCGCAAATCCCTGAGTTTAATGCCTCCTGTTTTACGCTACCATCACTATAAAATATGGTATCCAAGTAGGTACTTAACACTTCCTACTTTTTCTAGTGTCTACTTATTACATTTAATACTTAGTTCTTGCATTTGCTCGTCTTCTTTGGATACCTAATTAATTTTACTTTTGTGACCTTTGTGACCTTTGTGACCTCTCTTTTCGCAATAGACATTCATACCATTTCATTACCATATTTTGTAATATCTCAGCAGTCTGCTGTTATACTTACATCGTACACATATATAAGTGTTCTTAAACTAGTCTGTCTCCAGTTCCCAGATTCAGTTCCCGAGGTTCCACGTTTGTGTATTTAGAAATCTTCATCCTACAAGTGAGAAATACAAGAGGGCTTAAGTTCACCATCCATGGTTACTAGTCAAATTAGCCTCTTATATATATGTAATTGTAGTATGATTCTTTAGTCTCTGTGATGCTGTTTCTGCGCTTAGTGCTTCCCTAAATGTTTTCTTTGTATCAAGTCAAGTGTTACGTCCACAGATGCTTTGCATAGGGGTTTATCCTCCTCTACCATTTCTTTTTGAATGTTTTTGCTGTAAATACTTGGTTCTCCATTGTCTTTCCGAATGGCGAAATTAAAATTTCCGCATTAACTATGATTGTATTCCACATCTGCAACGATGAATACATAAAAGTTTAGAGGGCTGTACTCTGAAGCCGACTGGCAGTCACCATCAGACGCTCAAGGTAAAGCTACCTTACACCACTGCTTCTAAACACCTGGTCCGACGACAATGAACAAAGTGTTCCCACTGTTCTAGAAACGCCTTTACGGGAAGTTCGAAAAAGGGTGTAGCTTTTTCAAGAGAATTCACCAGCGTTTCACCTGTACTATAAAAGAGAAAGAGTACGGGCATAAACTTAGCCTGGAGGTGAAGCCGTTTTAATGACTATTAAGTGAATTTATCGACAAAACCAACTGTTTGCTAGACAGAGAGAGTAGAGAAAGACAGTGAAGTGTGTGTGAAGGTTACGATTGAACAAAACTGTTATGAGTTGCAAGATCATGAAGGATTGTAATTTCTGTTAACGATAAACAAAGAGAACTGTGCTTTTTTTATTCAGTTTAGAAGAAATAAAGTGACAGAAAAAGGTAACTAGACTTTTCATTTGTCACAATATGTAATACCTGGTGAACAAACACGCTGCAAAGTAAGCAAACCATGCAGGTTGATTAAATTACCAAGCACTGAATATAGGAAACTCAACTTTAAGCCATACCAGCGTCAATGGATCAAGCATTATCGTATAAAAGTTCTCCATAAAAGGCCGTGGTAAGATATATGCTACCAAATCTGCTGCTTTACCGTTATGGGCATGTGAAAATGATAATGCCCGGGAGTTAACCCATCTGATTGACGCTAAAGTCTCTTGTAAGTCATAAAGTTGGAAACTGTTTAATTGCATTTCAGTTTGCACAGCTTTGACAGTGTAAGTTACTGCAGGGAGATCAGATACTCTACGGAGGGAAAAGCGATGGTAATGGTAAGCCATTTGCCGGAGATATCTGATACACAGGTTAAAATCTGATATAGTTACATCCACATGACGTTACCTAGCATATCTACAAACAATTCTCACAAAACTTTATTCCTTTATCCACTTCAAAACAATCGAGGTAATAATATATATACAAGGGTGGTAGTGATTTTTACTGGGCCGAGGAAAAGTTTGAAAAGACGAGATGCAGTGAGTCTTTTTCATTTTCCGAGGATAGGTAAAAGCGCTTAACATACGTGTATTCCATTTTGGGAGATAATTGGTAATTTAATATGGTGTATGAATGACATGTTAAATACCAACCTTGAAACATAACATTCATCTGTCCATGATGCCTTGATGTTTGAACTTAATTAGAATATGTTAATCGTAGCATCTTTCGTATCTCTCTTTTGATTTTTCGGGTGTGAGAGAAGTATAGTTTATTTTACAATTTTCTTCGACTTCAGAATAAACAGACTCGTTCAACCTAGCAGCCATGTTTACTATAGGTAATTATTGACTTGAGTACGACCTACTCTGTCTCGTGGAATGTGCTGCAAGATTCAGTGACTCTACATAATATGTGCGATCGTCATTACAACAAAAGTTGGATTTATTTCAGTGCTTTATTCTTTTAAAAAATTAAGGTACGCAATATAAATAAGAGGAAAACTATTGATATGGTGAACATCAACAAGTAGGTATGATTATATGTTATATATGCATTAATCAAAATATTGTTAACCTTAAGGGCGTGAAAATACTAGCACACTAGGCCGTGAGTACGTCAAATAGGAGGGTAGATTAAGTTGGCAGATGTGAATACGGGATGATTCATTTACCTGCAATGTGACCATAATCAGAAAAGCCAAGAAATCGTAGTAACTCCCAAAAACAGTATAAATTTCGGAAATGGTTTTATTACAAACTTTATTCTAAGTAAGAAGAATACAACTATGCTCAAATTCTTTGAAAGTAGCTCGCAATGTGAAGTTTAAAAATTTTTTCTCTTGACACAACCACAAAAAATAAATAAATAAATAAGTAAATAAGTACATAAGTAAACAAGTAAACAAACAAGTAAGCAAACAAGTAAACAAACAATTAAACAAGTAAACAAACAAGTAAACAAGTAAACAAGTAAACAATTCAACAAGTAAACAAACAAGCAAACAAGTAAACAAGCACATAAGTAAACAAACAAGTAAACAAGTAAATAAGTACATAAGTACATAAGTAACCAAGTACATAAGTACACAAGTAAACAAGTAAACAAGTACATAAGTACATAAGTAAACAAGTACATAAGTACATAAGTAAACAAGTACATAAGTACACAAGTACATAAGTAAACAAGTACACAAGTACATAAGTAAACAAGTACACAAGTACATAAGTAAACAAGTACACAAGTACATAAGTAAACAAGTAAACAAGTACATAAGTAAACAAGTAAACAAGTACATAAGTAAACAAGTACATAAGTAAACAAGTACATAAGTAAACAAGTACATAAGTAAACAAGTACATAAGTAAACAAGTACATAAGTAAACAAGTACATAAGTAAACAAGTACATAAGTAAACAAGTACATAAGTGCATAAGAGCATAAGAGCATAAGAGCATAAGAGCATAAGAGCATAAGAGCATAAGAGCATAAGAGCATAAGAGCATAAGAACATAAGAACATAAGAACATAAGAACATAAGAACATACATACATACATACATACATACATACATACATACATACATACATACATACATACATACATACATACACACACACACATACGTACATACATACATACATACATACATACATACATACATACATACATACATACATACATACATACATACATACATACATACATACATACATACATACATACATACATACATACATACATACATACATACATACATACATACATACATACATACATACATACATACATACATACATACATACATACATACATACATACATACATACATACATACATACATACATACATACATACATACATACATACATACATACATACATACATACATACATACATACATACATACATACATACATACATACATACATACATACATACATACATACATACATACATACATACATACATACATACATACATACATACATACATACATACATACATACATACATACATACATACATACATACATACATACATACATACATACATACATACATACATACATACATACATACATACATACATACATACATACATACATACATACATACATACATACATACATACATACATACATACATACATACATACATACATACATACATACATACATACATACATACATACATACATACATACATACATACATACATACATACATACATACATACATACATACATACATACATACATACATACATACATACATACATACATACATACATACATACATACATACATACATACATACATACATACATACATACATACATACATACATACATACATACATACATACATACATACATACATACATACATACATACATACATACATACATACATACATACATACATACATACATACATACATACATACATACATACATACATACATACATACATACATACATACATACATACATACATACATACATACATACATACATACATACATACATACATACATACATACATACATACATACATACATAAGTAAATAAAAAATAAAAAGTAGAAAAATCTGACGTGTTGCACTCAAATGACTTTATCTACTCGTGTAATAACCATTCTAACAAACTCTTATTCCTTTATCTTCTTCGTGTTAGTCGAGATCAACATTTGTACAAATTATCTTATTGCTTATTTCCTTATAGGTGCAAGAGAAATATGGGAATTCAGAAAGCTTTGTGCGATAGTCGAATCTTTTAAAGCTTTGAGATTCCGTTCTCTTTACGTAACTAACATATAAAAAATGAATGACGACGTTCCATTTAAGGAAAGCTTAACAAATAACATGGAATATCTCTGAAATGGTTCACTCTAAAAGAAATCATATGGACATAGATTGTTTATTTTAGTGAGATCTATATTTTTGTGTAGTTAGATTTGGTATATCTCTTAGGTTTCACAAGTAATTCAAAAGTCATCGAGAGTAAACAGGACTACATAGGCTATAGCCAGGAAATTCAAATTATAGATTTAATTTATAATCAACATATCTTAAACATATGGCATGTTAGAGCCATTTTTCATAGAATCAAAGTTTTCGAAGCCTTTTCCATGCAAAGGCTGGTTTAGGATGGAGGGATTTTCTTGCAAGTTTTCGTGACGCATGCTTAAAAGATGTTAAATTTAAATACCAACTTTGATTTTAACCGACTTTTCGTTTTTGAGTTATTCTGTCCACAGACTGACAGACAGACAGACAGACAGACAGACACACACACACACACAAACACACACAGAAATGGAATATTTTTCTAAAAATGCATGTTTGGATTCAGAGGGCCTCAAAACATAGTTCCGTTGAAATCTGGACATCGAATTTTTGGGTGAAATACAATATTTCCTCTACTTACTATACGTAGTAGAGAAAGTACCATTTTTTTATTCAGGGGGCCTCAAAACATATATTTCCGTTGAAATCTGGACATCGAATTTTTGGGTGGAATGCAATACTTCGTCTAATTGCTATACGTGGTAGAGAAAGTAAAAATGTGTACTTCCGATGAAGTTTGGGTATAAAACTTTTTGGTGGAATGTAATACCTCTTATAAGTACTAGGTTTGTGGTAGAGAATGTAAACGCTATGGAATATTTAATAATTGAAATCAATAATAAAGAATGTCTCGGAAACGGTTAACACTACAGAAGAATCTGATATAAATTCTGTTATATAATGAAACCAGAGACTCTCTAGTAAGGCTCAGAATGAAGAGGATTCATATGCTACTCTAAGAAAATTTCAGATATACGTACACGGAGGGAGTTGTAAGTCAGCATTGGAAGGAGAGACGTGTCTTGTGGCAGCCCTCAAGGAAAAGGGAACAAGGAACATGGCAGACGGGGAAACAATCGATAATGCGATGAGAGAGTTGAATTGGAGAGATCATTAGTAATAAACACAGGTACAGAAATGGTTGATAGAGAAGAATAGGTTAATAGAAATGTGGAGGAAGTTAAGAACGAGATGATAAACATTAGAAGAGGAGTGGAAGAAATGGAAGATAAGAATTAACGGTACAATGTAGTAATTACGGGAATTGAGGAAAGAACATAAAGGGATGCAAGAAGGGAGATACGAGAACTTTTGGGAAGAAGATTAGGGATGGAAGTAAGATGCTACGAAATTTGTAAAGCTTTTAGATTGGGCAATAGAAGCGGAAGAAGAAATATTTTAGTGAAATTTATTAGTATGTAATTGGTTTTGGATGTAATAAAATGAGCGAAAAAAATTGAGAGGGATGTATATATACATTAATATGGTTTAATTTATAAGTAAAGAGAAATACTGAGAAGGTTAATAGAACAAAGAAGATCGGCACATAAACAAGGAAAAATAGCATACATTAGAAATTTGCAGCTATGGATCAATGGAAATATGATAGAAGGGACATCAGAGTGTAAAAACGATGACGTAGACACAACGAAGACAATGAGCCAGGAAAACAAAATTGACACGAAGAGCTTGGATCAACAGAATACAACACCAACTGAGGAGGTGAACGATCAGGAAATGCGAACTCTTCAAAATGTACTATAAGCCGTACGGAATAAGAAGGCACATGAGGCGGAGCTAGAAGAAGATGTGTGAGAGCAAGTAGCCAATCCTAGAGAGGCGACGTTGCCCAGTTCGGTAACGCGCTGTCTAGCGCAATATTTGCTTTTCACTTTTCTCTTTGAGCTCATCACATTCAGCAACGGCTCATTATTACAAAGAATTCCATTGCAAAGAGCTAGAAATGTTGAAGCAGACTGTCCAAGAAGCAAAATTTTAGGCAGCCTGTAACCCAAGATATGAGTGACTGAAGAAACGCTGCGCTCAGCGATAGCACACGACACTTGCCTTGCATCATGATTGTTTATTTATCGTCTCAAATATCTTTCTTCTCAAGGAGTGAGATGTCTGCAGGAAAGGAAATGGAATTTAGTTTATTCTTATGCGTGTTCCATGTCTTACATAGTGTCTCAGTGTTACCTGTGTCTTATAATTACTGTAACTCGTTTTGTTGCTAAGAAACATGGCGTTAACAAAATATGGTACAAGCGGCTTACAGATAAATCGAAAGGAAAAGTATTGCATTCAGATGCGCGGGCTATTATTTTCAGTGTTTACACATTTTTAAAAGAATTGTCCTCAGAAGTGCGTGCGAACATTGTTTTTAAACAGAGCCGGGTGCTAACAGCTAAATCATGCAATGTAAGTGAACATTCATTGGCGCGCGTAGTGCAACAAGGTAAAATAACCACTTCTGAATCCGGGCGGCCCTTGTTTATATCCCCCGGAAAACACCATAAGACAGAAAAACGGATTTAGAATCTGGACGTCTTTCAGAAAGATGTACTGCTGAATCTGTATAAAGAAGTGGGCTTCAAAACTTGGTGCATATACCGTATTTTATCGCGTAATTCCCCTCCCCCCTTTTTTTCTCGAATAATTTGCTTGAAAACACTGGGGAGGGAATTATGCGAGTGGTGCTTCTAGGAATTCCGAAAGGAAGGGAAACCATGTAGTATTATGTAAAAATTATATAGGTATACAGTAATTTGTGAATGAACTGGATACATACCACGGTTTCATTGGACCTACAATGTATTGTTTCATTGTTTCTTTTCTCTGGCTATTCTACAGTCTCACTTCCGTCACTATCATCACTTTTTTAATTTATATCTGGCTCAGATAACACATCTTCATTTTCACTATTCCACAACATGTCAGAACCATTAATGGCACCAGAAATACCAGTTTTTAAAACTCTTTTTAACAATATGACGACTTGTAAGAAATTGACTTAGAAACAAACGAAGCGCTGCGTCGATTGTTGTCCATTGTCAAGTCATTTGAAGGCCGCTCCAATAAGAACGAACCAGGAGAGGCAATTATGCGATGTTTAATAGGTAAATATTTTTTAGTGATGAAAAGTCATAGGGGTGGCAAATATGCGAGGGGGGGGGGGGGCCTAATGCGATAAAATACGGTATGTTAAGTCATTCCTGGATTACGTGTTTTAAACCAAAAATGTAAGCTATCTTATGGCAAATTCTCTTTGCAATACAACGTTCACAATTTTCAATCAACACTGCATATTGATGTTTCTTACTGAGCTATAAAATAAGCTTGCTAAAAATAGTCTTCACATAGCTGGTTTAAAAAATATTTTGTTCAATTGCAAGTTTCCGCTTTTGCTATATGTAACATAATATAAACTTTGATGAGATGTTAACCTAACATACTTGCCTTATATTAATAACCGCATTGCAAATTCTGCTTGGCAGATATTGGGGAAACTATTTCTGGAGCTTTGCTCTGATAACTTACAAATTGCATCGTAAGGAACATTTTAAATTCTGAAATGTCTAAAATACACAATCGAGAAGGCCACATTGGAATATTACCTACTCGTAAAATGTGGCTTAAAATTGTGCTTAGGCATTTGTTGCTTAGTTATGTAGATTTTCACTTAGAATACCTAATATAGGAACTGATTAACATATGTGCTGAAACTCTGTATAGACACTTAAAAAATTGAGAAAATATGAGTAATACCTATCAGAAAATGCCTCAAATTGCGCAACTACGACATCCGTTTAGATTTATTTAAATCGTCACGTAACTCTCTCATTTTCACTCCGATAACAAAAATATTTACATGAAAACGTTCCTAGAGAATCGGATATAATAAAAAAATTAAAAACTCAACATTGTAATGTTTTATCACTTATTTATTGAAAGATATTAACTCCGTTGAAACGTTAGATTGCACATGAAAATTATCTGCTTAGATGAGGAATTTATATTTGAAGCAAATTACACGATTAGGGCCTACTGTCTCATTTTAAAGAGATTGAAATTGTCATGACAGGTTTTAAATGTGCACCTTGCAATCCTTCACCGTCCTCGCTGCTGTCTACCGGTAACGCTCACGTGCATATCTCACCTCTCTTTCGCATAGCGATATGAGCCGGCAACAGCGCTCCATTGCTGAGTAAGGATTGGAGCTACTCGTGTGCCTTCTTATTTCGTGCTCCCTATAGCAACATGTGGTTGTGTAGTACAGCACGGGTGGGAGAAACGACCTTGAGTGAAGCTCCAGCTGAGATAGGAAGTGATGGGGAGGAGGAGAGGGAATAAGGAAAGGTTGAAAGAAGTGAATTAATAATTGAGTTTATTAGGGTATGGAATAATGAGTGCAAGAGGGCAATTCCAAAGAAAATTAGAAAAAATACGATCGAAAAATATGACAGCAATGGATGTGTGTAAGCGGGAAGGCAAAGAAACGGGTGTTAAGTATGGTTGTGAAAAGGAAGGAGATCAGAAAGGTAGCTACCATGTGTAGAAAGACAAGAACAAGCAAGCAACTGGTACACCTCGCCGTGTGACTAGACCGAGCAAATGGTTTTGAAGCTGGTAGTTAGGAGTTACAGAAGGAGGGAAGATGGGTTAAATCAGTTTAACTCCGCGTTCGTAAAAGTGAAACCAAGAAAGTGTACGTGAAATAGGGTACAGGGGGAGTTAAAAAAAGGGGGGGGGTTTAAAAAAAGGGGGGGGATTAAATAAAAATAAAAACGAATGAGAAAGGCTATAAATAAAGATCAGATAAATGCAATTGTTTAAATAAAGACTAACAATATGTGTGTTTTAAACACGTCCAGTGATAAATGCAATTGTATGTGTTGCAAAAAGCTGTCTAAGATAAAAGGCCTAGGGTCCAATTCAAGGATAGCTCAAAACGTATAAGATTAGAACAAAATAGATATTGAAGCATTTTTATGTCACTTGATTAATTGAGTGCTTCTTATTATTGGTGCCTACGGCTGCTCACACATAAGTCTTAATCTCTGGGATCCGTGGTGATTACAGAGAGCGACATTGTAGTTTTGGTAGAACACTTTATTTGTTTATTAAACGTTTAAGACTTGCTGAGCAATTTTAAATAAATGCTAGAAATATGCGGACTGACGTAACTGTTGGAATAAGTATTAGTCGTGAATACGATAAGTATATCTGGTTGACGAGTATAGTAGTTATGAAAAATGGTATTCGGCTAACTCATTGTAAACTGCCGTATCGAACTTTCCCGGTGTGTTGCTCACATGTGTAGCTCGTTCGTATAAGATGTCTCTCTGACCTACTGTCCGTCAGTAATTATTCTTTCAGCTTCCCAAAACATCTATAATGTCCCTCTCTTCAATTAAGAGAAGACTTTGCGCTGTGGCGAAACCCCTCGGGTTCCCGATTCTTTTTTAAAATACAATAGCAGGTTCCTTTTCTTAATGTGGTAGACTTTCTACCTTGCCAAAACTGATTGTATCGCGTTTACCTTAATGAGCCATCTGTTTGGGTACGCTCGCTAATGACTCCCGGTAATGCATTTCCCGACTGACATCAACTTCACATGTGGTACAATATTCTTAACCCTTTGCTAGCGAAACCTATCCCATAATACATATAATGTTATTCTTGATTATTAATGGATTTCGTAACTTTGATATCTCTTGAATATCATAAGCGCTATAAAACACTGCTACAATATCAATGAAATCATATACACGGAGCATTCCACAGTTATTGGCAACAATGTATGTTTGTGGCTCTATCAGGGGTAAATGACGTACGTTGATAACAGTGAGAATGAAGAGCATCTGATGTGTGTTATCAGTGAGTTTGAAGACTACTATTATTAGATATTTGTTTTGAATTTAATATGTCGATTGTTTTTTGTTTTTTTTTTTTTTAAGTGCTCTAAGATGTTTGATAAATATGAACAACGGTGCTTCCTTAAATACAGATTAAAAGAAGCAAGAATGTTTAACAATGACATGTAACATTATTGAAAGCTTGTGGTAGCGAAACTTTACCATATTGTGCCCTGGCTAAGTGGACATATACTTTCCGCAGAGCTAGCAAAGATTAAAAAATAAAATGTAGCTGACAATCAAGTGAAGGCTGATAGCGCACGCTGGAATAACATGCTTTTGGAGTGATATTGAACTGGCATGAGAAGTGGAATTGTTCCTGTTATGTTTCTTCATGTACCTATCTACTTATGAAAAAGTTAAAAATGAGGAAAATCTGTGCTCGAAAGTTACCACACAAACCTGCTGAGGAAAACATGTGGCAGAAAATGGAAACAGAAAGCTTAGAACGCTATGGATAAGTGATGATGTACACAAAGTAAATTTAGTAAAATTCACTTTTGGGGAAAATTGCTGTTTCTTTACGTCTTACGGGGTCCCGTAAGGGGTGACAGTTACATAAGGGACTAGAGGCGTGGAACTGCAGTTAGGACAAGGAAATATGAGGGAGGGGGACGGATAGATACACTTCACCTTGTAGAAAAGCCACGTTTTAATTTTCTTCAGGTTTACCACCAAATTCTTCATGTTTGTTATGGAAAATGTTGCAAACTTTGCCTTCAAATAAGCAGCATTTGTTGAGTTAAACGAATCTGTGTTATAAGACAAGTCTTACCTTTGTTCTTAGAATCACAAAAACGTCCAAAGCTTTACAGTAAACGTAATGAAATATGTTATTGAAAAATATAAGAACATAAGTTCGCATCGAATAATCTCTAAACATGTTTATCTATTATATTATAATAAAGCTTCTGCTTTTGAATTAAACGTTTTCTTGTAATACGTATGCACTAAACGTCCTTCCTGGGTGACATTAAAGGTTCTGTGAATTTTTTCTGAACTTTGTGGAACTGTGTTACCAGATTGCCATAGAACAATAATATGGCCACGCTTAGCTTCTGTTGTTAAAAAAGCAACAGTTGTAGTACCCTTTCATGCTGAGGTGTCGTTAGTTATAACTAACCTTACCGTGTCTACAGTCACCTTACCGTGTGCATGGGGCTGTTTCGTTCAATGCTGATGGGTGGCCTGTCAGTCTGAGCGAACACACTCACGGCATAACTGACACTCCTACACACGATGTGGTACTAAAAATTGTGGCTTTAGTTATAACTCTGTCTAGCTAGTGGTAGGAATACCACTCAGTCATTGGAGAGAGTTAAAAAGAGGGGAAGAAAGGGCATGCTGCGAAGGCCTCGTTAAATAATAAATACCTTTGCATTTGGCTAAATTCGCTTTCTGGACATGTAAAGTTGCTTTTGTTTAGCCCACTTACAAAATTCAACAAATACATAGAGCTGGGAAATTTATGAGATATTAGCCCACGTGATTTTGATCTTTTCCCAAAAATGAAATTACTATTCAGAAGAATTCGTGTTAAAACCATACCGGCAATTATAGCAGTAAACAGTTCAGCTAGTTAGCTACTCGTTGTATAAGCTTTTAACTTCCTACTGCAAGAGACATATACACGGAACAATATTATTAATAATATTAAGAAGTGTGTCTAAAGCAAAAATGGTGATACTTCTGGGCCTCATGAACCACTTTTCAAGCTCTTCCGAAAAAATGGCGATCACTCAGTGTTTGACTACTCTGACCTGAGCTGGAAGATCTGCAAGTAAATGAGCAGTTGAAAGAGTCATCAAAATATATTCTTTAATTCGCTAAGGAGGCTTTGCGTAGCTACAAGCAAGAGAATATTATACAGAATTCTTAGAACTAGATGTGATGTTTCTAAGTAATAATTCGCCTCTTGGAATGTCCTTCAGAGCTCCAGCAGCAATGCATAGGCTCAATGGATGTGGAAGACGGGTTCAGCTACTTCACACCACATGTTGGGCCGGCGAGGGGGCAAAGATGTTCAAGACGCGCGTCCCCGTGTGTACATGACTGTCAACAATCGAAGCGGCAGCAACAAAAGAGGTTTCGAGAACATTCACGAGACTTCTAGCTGCGTCATTTCCGGTCCGTATGACGTATGTAAAGAGGCCAGAGAAGAACAGTTGTGAGTGAGCGAGTTTTTAGAGTTCAAGTTACAAACACTAGTCGATCAGTGAGTGCAAGACAGCTGTGCGTGTGTGTTGTGTTGATACTTTGGAAGCGTGGCGAGTGATTACATCGTCGTAATTAGTGCATTAGAGACAGAGGAAATGAAGAAAGACACTAGGACTGAACAAGGTTATGAGAAGTAAAGATTGTGAGTTGTGATAGCCCGAAGGACTAGACTGTGTTAACGACGAGAAGAAAATTGTGTATTTGTGGTACCATTTTAGAGGATAATAAAGTGACAGAAAAGTAACTGGACTGATTTTTGTCGTTTGTCACAATATACAGCCTATATATACAGATGTACATGCATATATCTTTTCCCAATTTCTTTTAATTATTTGATACAAATCTAAAGAACTTTTGTTCTCACAGATCTACCGTTTGTCTATATGTTCCAAAAGGAACTAGTATTGCTAGATAAAGGGATTATACTGCATTATTATTTTAAATAAGACAAATAAGGATTGTCTATGAAATAAAATCTATTTCCAGTGATTCTTTCTTTCGTACTTTTGCAATACTTTTAAGTGCATATTCTTACTACACAAGAAGGTACTATTTATGGTACTTCTATCTGTGGTTTATGGGACCAAGGAAAATCTTGGGTAAACTCTCAGCCAAGGCGGAGGAATCTTGGGCAAATTCTCAGCCAAGGTGGAGGAATCTTGGGCTATTTGAATCGGGACCTCTCGTTCACAAGTACGTGTATTAACGACCTCAGTCACCGATGTCGGGATTCAGGTTTTGCGTCCGTATTTTATGACGCCAATAAAAACAAAACAGAATAAAACGAGGCGATACTGCTGCACTTATTCCATTTTACGAGTATGAATCTGTGAAGATGGAAGATGATGTAATGTACATATCTGGCCATAAGTTTTCTACTCTCAGGAAATTTTATACTCGACGTCCTATTAGGAAATATTTACTTCCGTATGCAATATTCTCTAGGTTAAGATGAGATCATAAAACGGTTCTGGTATTAAGGTTAAATATATGTATGTTTAGAACGATTTGATATTCTGGAGCGGGCACTCACAGGTACGAGATGAGAAAGCTATCCCAGGTCGCGAAGGCCGCAAAACCAGCCGGGAGAGCTCGGGGCGCTGAGCCCGTTCCAGCTTCCAGTTCTGCACTCCAGATATGACACAGAGGTGGGGAACGCAGTGGCTGGGTGGTAAGTCTTGGCCCGCGAGAGGCTATTGCGCTAGGAGTTATTTCTATTAATGCTGTCACGACGAGAAATCGAACGGCCTGTCAAGTTAATACTTTTGAATGTTAAATAAGGCAAACATATAGTTGAGTATTCTTTCTCTCGTTTTGAATATATAGTAATAGAATTACCTGCGGCTAAACAGCCAAGTGAAGTTAGATGAGTGTGTATTCCCTTATTGGCTTTGTCCTTCTTGTACATAGTTTGATGTCATAGCAGTCACGCAGCCTACATTCACAGTCCATATTTGGTTCGTGGTAGTTCTTGTTCTTGCATATCAGGTGGTGGAATCAGTGGACTGCAAACCTGGTGATAAGGAGCCTCATTGTAATATTTTCCTTCGTCCATACGCGGTCCATCATGGCTCCTGTGCAGTAGAATCCTGGTTGTATTTCTTTTCCTCTTCAGTGTGGCTAGGAGATTCTGTGAAGCGCTGGTGCTTGTAGGAGTATGCTTGTGTTGGGTTCCTCTATGAGGAATGTTTCCCTCACCAGCAGATATGAGAGTCTGTTGTTTTTGACACTCTAGTGCTTTAAGTATCTCGCTTTTACTCTTTCCAGGATGAATAGATTTGTCATTGTTAAGTGAGACCATATAATTCCTATGCCTAAGTCAATATAGGTAGAATTTAAACAAAGTGACACTAATCTGTCAAAGTACAGTCTAGTGCATGGAGTCGGTCTGATATGAAGCGCAGTAGTGTATGTTGGTAAAGAAATACTAAACTGTCTGCCACGCCCGGCTCCCAGTCCTTGCATGGTTTTGGCACTACGGGACCCTGAGACTCAAATTTGCAGTTTTACATTTTGATAGGCGTGAGATCAATACTTTGCATACTTATGGGGGTTTATATTATAAACTACCACACAAACTTCCAGTAAAATCTGTTTTATAGCTTTGAAGGAATTTATTCACAGTGCAAAAATTACCTTAATATTCAAATTATTCTAAGTGAATCAAAAACTAAAATATCACAACAGTTTTGTTGATTTATAAACTCTAATTGCCCAACAAACACCATCAATCTTTGACAGGAAGAAAAAATAATTACTTTTAAAGTAATTAATTTATTTCCTTTAAGGGACATTGAAAATATTCTTTAAAACTTTCTTTGTGTATTTAATTTTTTTAAAATTAAAATATATTCACACTTAGAAACCAAAGATTAAAGTTGAATTCACATAAAACGAGTGCACGTTGAAAAATTTCTAGGAACGTAGAACAAACTTTAATACACATGGAGCAGATAGTGTATTAAAAATGTAAAGTTGAGAATTTTCTACGCTCGTGCATCAGATTACCTATTTGTCACACCTTCTCTCTTTAGTCTAGTAGTCTCTCTCCTCATATTCATAGCTTTTTCCACTCCTTTGATCTGCATTTGGTTGTTTTTGAGCTCTTTTAGCTCTTTTTTTTTTTTTTTTTTTTTTCAAATATTGCTAAAAATTTAGGCAGAAAAGGGGCGCTTAAATGTAGTGCATATAGATATTAAAGCCTGTGATAGACGTTTAAAAATGACGGAATCTAAAAAATATTACCGCCATTCGATAACTGAAGTTTTGGGGAACATTTATACGCATAAACCTACAAATTGTCAGTTTAATACTTTTTCGGTCATTTTGCAGTCCCCAAGTCCCTTAATGTTAGTCTTGCTCTCCTATATTTCTTCCCTCCTGAGCCTGAAACCGACCTATGTTCATAGATTAATGTTTGAGCGCCAGACCTCTGACATCAAACCAATAAGAGATGCACATATTAAAGGGCAATAGGGCAATGTAAGCATTCAAATGGTCAAAAGAAGATATCTGAATATTTTGAAGTTTTCATGTAGCAACCGGAACAGTGATCCTTCCATATGAAAATTCTGTGTATTACCTTTAAAATAATGGCATGCTTTTATATTTGGAATGCCACACTTTCGGTTTGTGTTGGAGTATAGGATTAATTGGTACAAAAAAATTAAATCAAATAAATTTAAAATACAATTATTATTATTATTATTATTATTATTATTATTATTATTATTATTATTATTATTATTATTATTATTATTATTATTATTATTATTATTATTATTATTATTATTATTATTATTATTATTATTATTATTATTATTATTATTATTATTATTATTATTATTATATTATTATTAATATTATTATTAATATTATTATTAATATTATTATTAATATTATTATTAATATTATTATTAATATTATTATTAATATTATTATTAATATTATTATTAATATTATTATTAATATTATTATTAATATTATTATTAATATTATTATTAATATTATTATTAATATTATTATTAATATTATTATTAATATTATTATTAATATTATTATTAATATTATTATTATTATTATTATTATATAGCACGGTTAGGAATTTCATCGAATGGAACTTTTGAACAGAAGGGTGATATTTTTCACATGGTAATTTCTATATTACATTTAGAGACAGGAAGAATAACAAAACTATTATAAAATATATATTACAGATAAACCAAACCCTCTTTGGAAGAAGTTATCTTCTTTAGTTCAAAATACTCTTTGCAGATACTGAATAATAAAACATGAAATTAAACACAACAAATCACATGCAGCTTATAGATTATAAACATTTGGAAATCCTTAATTCTAATTACAATATGTACTAAAAGAACCAATTTACATAAATAAAAGCGCTCTAATAATGCAGGACATTTCATTTGGCACGTACCGTATCCGATTTACTGCAAGCGTTTTGCAGGATTTTCCTAGAAAGAATGTCTTCTGTAAAACCCAGTTTATTAATAACAGAAAGAACTTTAAAAATAAAATCTCAGAACCCTTTCCAGAGTATTGACAAGTATGTGATTTTTAATAAACTGAAAAAACTACCAAAAAATTCTGGAATATGGAATTACGGTCATGTACTTTGAATTCGATGTACTACAAAACTAAAATTACTTGTTCCATAATGGTGAGCATGTTTTCGAAAGCTGTCATTTTGTTACTCAGTGGGCATCAAAATCCATATTTTTGCGATATCTCGACATCAAATATACACTTACATAGGGATTATGTTTCCTTAATATATTTTAAAAAAGCAAATCTCACTGTGAAACTGAATAAGCCATAAACAGACTAGGTACATCAGTTTCCACAGGTCGTTTCTACTTCCTGTGCTATTTAGCATGGTGGCATGTGAAGCACAGAAACGTTGCCACTGTCTCTAAACTCCGAAATACGTTGATGAGGAATTCTTATCACAAAGGCAATAGCGAGCCTTACGACCCTCTCTTTCGTCCCGTATCTGACACCAAAGCCGGACTTGCCTGGCTGTTAACAGTAAACTGCGGAACTCTTGGGCTGGAGAGGAAGGCCATAAAACGCTTCCGTAAGCTTCAAGGCAGTTTACGTCCGGTCTGTTATCATTAAGGCAGGTGTGTGGCCCACAACTTCATTTGCCTTGCAGTTGTTTTTGTTGTAAAGCGGTCGTGCTGCAGGCCTTCAAGTGGATTTGCTAAATCGGTTTAGTATGAGTAACCCCTGACCAGTGAATCTCAAAGTGACTCAACATCAATCTCAAATTTATTTTGTAAACTTGTGTGATCATCCTTGAAGGATAAGATAACGATTAGATATGCACTACTATATTCATTCATCAGAAGAACTTTGACTAAGAGGCAAATAACGTAAATTCAACGTTGACTCGAAATTCTTACTCATAAGGTTTCCATATAATACAAAAATGGCTTACTTTGGCCAGGAGTAGAAGTACTTTACTCTATCCAAAACTGCGACTTTATTAGGCCCTCTGAGACTCCCCTTTCTCAAAGAGAAGTATTTTTTAGAAAATGTTTCGTGTGGGTGTGGGTGTGCATTTGAATAGCATAACTCAAAACTGAAATGTCAATTAGACACCGATTTTTAATTCAGCAAGCAAAGGTGGAACACGAAAATTCCCCTTATACGAAAGATTTTTCAAAATTTATGATAGTCTCAAAAATGAATCTAGCGGTTTTGATTTAAGTACCATATTCTTAAGATATTTGCATCACAAATAAAATTGTATATTTAATTTTACGAGAAAGGTCTCTGAAGTTCTGTTCATTCTAAACAAGTTTTCCATTTTTGACAGACCATACGATAGAATCCTACTAAGAACCATTTCCAAGATATATTTTTCTCAAGAGGAAAATCGCTATTGGTTTCTTTCTTCGTAGTCATCTAAGGAAATGGCATTTTAAAGCCATCACATAGCGCCCGCTCTTAAAAGATTTGACTCATTGTATCTACAAGGAAATATGCAATAAAATCATTTTTGCAAGCGTTTTCATCATTAATTTGAAATAGAAGAATAAGTTTTTTCAACAATATTTTTAAGAACGCCTGGAGAATATGATATGAATGTAACACATTTCTAATCTGTATTTGTTGGTGCATAATATTTCATAATGTGTCGTTCTAGGTTCACTACTCGTGATACATGGATCAGTAGATGGCAATGCTTCTATTATATATCTCCTTGTAGGTATAACGGGAACAGTAAAATGAAGAAGGCTTAAGCAATGTGTTAAGAGCACTTTGCAATATACTGGCTTTCAAATTCCGTTCTTCATGAAGATCAGGAGAAAAAAAAAAAAAAGGAATACCGACTTCCTTGTAAAAAGTATAAGTATTTCAAAATTCAAATTAATGAAAAACTTCTCGGGAGTATTTAACTCTAGAAAGAATGGACTTCGCAGACATTGTCTGTTTTACTGAAATCTACATTTCTAGTTGTTAGTAGCTAGTAGTTACGGTTTATCAATCATGTAGAAATCATCCAGAACGAAGAGAACTTTAAAGCCTATTTCCAGAAAGTTCAACATTGTACGTTTATCTTTAAGATATCTTAAGCTTAGTAAGGCATTTTAATAAAAATCCTTAGCCATTTTTGAAATATTCTCCGTGTAAAGCGTAGCTTAGGTGGGGGATGTTGTTAAAAATCTTCGCCTTGCTCCTTGGAAGACACCGACTCTATTCATACACTCACATACATCACACATACACGCAGCACGACACACACAACCGACGAACTTCATCAACATAGGGAAAAGCTGCTTTTTTACTTTCTCTACCACGTATGGTAAGTAGGGGAAGTATTGTATTCCCCCTGAATCCAAAAGAAATGCATTTTTAGAGAAAGGTCCGTGTGTCTGTCTGTGTGCTGTGAACAGCGTAACTCAAAAACGAAGAGTGGGTTATAAACCAAAATTGGTATTTGAGTACAATATTTTTCAAGAATGCAAAAGAAACATTTGTTAAGAAACTTCCTCCACCATGAACTACCCTTTACATGGAAAATTTTGGTTTTCTCAGACTCTAACGATTTTAACTAAAATGTTTAAAATATTTTTATGGAAAATTAAGTGTATATTTTGAATTTTTTGGTCATAGCTAATGTAGTCATGTTTACCTTTAATGACGTTTGCATAACTTGTAAACTGGTAAATCTTACTGCGCAAAAATGTGGATCTCGTTAAAATAAACAATTTCTGTCCAAATGATTTTTTTTTTAGAGTGAACTATTTCGAAGGTATTCCTTATTTGTATGAGTCTTACACCACAAACTTTTCTTAAGTGGAAGGTCGTTATTCAGTTTTTTATTTGTTTGAGCGTACAAAGGGAACCAACTTGAAAGCTTTAAAAGATTTACCTATGCCTCAGAGAGTGCTGTATTCCCATATTCAGCTTGTACCTACAAGAAACTTATCTGTAGTAATACTACGAGAGGGTTTCATGTTATAGAATATTACGATCAAAAAGTGCAAGCAAAATAATCCAAAATATGAAAACGTCGACTGCTATTTATTTAGAGTATTGCACAAAACAATAATTCATTTATTTAATACTATTTAATATTAATATTAATTTAAGGGTAAATGACTTGGAATAACATTCATACATTTATTTTCACCATTGGCAATACTTATAATCCAGTACGTTGTGAGAACAGCAGAAACAATAATTTTAGCATTTAATCCAAAGGAATGGGGAATTTGGTTAGTAGGCCATTCATTAAAGCTAGGTCTGCTCTATTTAAAATTACAGTTTGATTTCCCCTCTTCAATTAACAAATCACTATTTTCATTAGAATATTTCCAAATCTTTCGTCTGCCATTTCTGATGGCACGCAAATTCCTCTTTTGCTACGCATGAATAGTTCAAATCTTCAGAAACGTAGGAAAATGTTTAGGATGGTGGAACCGAGAGAAGGAGCTGAGTTTGTAAGAATAGTTGGTACAAGTGTAAACAAAGGCATGCGAGTGCAACACATCCTGATTTTTAAAATTCAGGAAGTCGGCAGCCGTGTATTTTCGGTAAAATCTCAGATTTTTTGGGTGGAATACTACACCTATCTTCGCAGCTTATTATACGTGGTAGAGAAAGCAATAAATGATATTGGAAGAAAAGCATGTAAATGTAACATAACGGATATGATTTTTTTGCCACAAAAATGTCCGAAATTCCCTCCATTTAAAGCGAGTTTAATGTTTTTGTCTCTCATTTGTAAGCCACAAAGTTAAAAGTACAGTAAACATAGATAAATACGGAACAGAAAAGAAAAGTATAGAAAGCGTAAAGGCCATTAAAGAAACAAAGAAATCACAAATTTGACATTTAACACGTATTTTGAGTTCATAAACAGGGAAGAAATCAGGACTCCAAAAAAAAACAAAGTCATTACGGATATTGCTATGCAAATGTTTAGCAAGGCCTGCATATACTGCAGCCTACCTTGATCACGTGTCATATTGGTGAGATGAAGATTAAATAGAACAGATGTTTCAGAGCCATTATCACTGATGTCGCCAGCACCAGAAACAATATGTCCTTATAATTTCACTCTGTCTTAATCAAAATGGAGCGCTGAAAGGGCGACTTCATGACAATATGACAGCTGTCTAATTCGGTGCTCTCAGTGGTGAACTTCATTATTGATGTCGGCTCACTCCATTGTTACTGAGGGAACAATGTAACACCCACGAGTGCTTACTCCAAAGTGAAACGGCGCCTCTGTTTGGTCAACTCCCACACAATCCTTGAACCGTCAGACTGCACAAAATGATCTACAGCTTATTTTCAACAAGCAGCACGTGTGGGACCGGGGAGGGCCCAGGGGGGGGGGGCATAGGGTGGTTGTAATCCCCCATCTGAAAATTTGGAAACTATTAAGGAAGTAAAAAAGTATTCACATTAATTCACAAATATATTCTAAGAATCTGTGCATTTTACTTAATTATTTTTATTAAAATAACCAATGTAAATCTAACGAAATATCTAAATATATTATAATAATGTCCTGCCATCGTAATTTAGAGCAGAGAGGTTTAGCGCGGTTAACGACAAAATGTGCTTCCCGTAATCTCTTTCCAAATTGTATGATGATCTACGGCTTTACAAAAATAGATATCACTCTTAGTTTTAGGAAACTCCTAGATTACTTCGGTAGTAACAATGGAGGGACTTCTATCGTCTTTGACTAGGTGTAATGAAATTATTTTCCTCTTCATACACAAAGCGCTGAAGGTTTTGTGTACTTTATTAGTAACTCTAGCAACGCCAGAACGTTCGTTCTCAAAATTACGGTATCGGAGCACCTATTTCAATAGCACCATGGGAGCAGACAGATTGAATGGACCAGCCTTAATGTATATACATAAAAATTTGGAAATTAAAACTCGAGAAGTATAGATAAAATATGTAAAAAGCCTTGTCGGCTTCTTCTATAAATCAACTAGCTAACTCTGTAAGACAGCTTTTATACCGGGTGGAAGGGAAGTCATTACATTAATATAAAGCAGTGATAGATCTCGGTATTTGGAACACATTTTGTATCTTACGCACCATGTCTACTACGGCGTAATAAATAAGTACATGTGAATTCTCCAGTAACGCATACTGTAACCTAAACTCACAATCCATGGATATTGTTCATCATTTCCTTCAACATCAAACTTAAATTGTTTCGTAGCTGATACTGTTATAATTTAATAAAACAAACCATCTCTCTGACTTATAAACACAAAGGTACATTTGTAGGCTCTTACAAAGTGTACCAAATGATATTTTTAACGTGGGAGCAAAAGAATAAACAATGAACCAAATGGTTCATCGATTTCACAGGTACTGTTCAAAAGGTCCACCATTTGCGTACTTGCAAGCTTCATACCTTTTTAATCAATTACGTCGCACTCTAACAAAAACACCCTCATTGTGACGTATTTCTTCAGCAGCCAGATAAATGCATTCTCTCAAAGATTCAAGGGCAGTAGTTGCTATTTTGTAGATCCTGCTTTTCCCGGCTCCTCAGAAGAAAAAATCCTAGAGAATTCATTAGGCTTTTGTTTCTGGCCATTTCCTACGGAGATCGTTTTGTCGAAAACCAGCTGGCGACACTACAGATTGTGTGCATATAAGTTTCACTGATTCAATACACAAAGAGGCCTCACTACTGCTACCAACCGTCTCGTGAACGTCTCATTCCATATTTACTGTACGAGGTTTGGCCAATCACAACCGTTACCTGGCAAAACACTAAACGGAAGCGAAAGTGCTCGACTTGTTTACATTCGAAAACAGGTCAATTCCATGACCAAACTCAACGCAACCTTGTCGACATACCTCGCGTACAAAGCCACTCGGAATATTCCTTCGGGTCTTTTAGGTGATTGTTTCCAAACCCTGTGTGATGCCCCGCAATTACTAGCGAAGCTATGTCAGAAATAAATTACCCTACGCATCTTACAAGCAACAAACTGTTATCTTCGTACATTCTTGTGGAATAACGCATCCAATTTGGAACAAACACTATTTACTATTTCGAAATCGACTGATCAAAGAACAAAATGTCACTCGCCTTTTTTGTTTGTAATGCTTCTAAGAAGCACATATTAAAAGGACATTATTATTATTATTATTATTATTATTATTATTATTATTATTATTATTATTATTATTATTATTATTATTATTATTATTATTATTATTATTATTATTATTATTATTATTATTATTATTATTACTATTATTATTATTATTATTATTATTATTATTATTATTATTATTATTATTATTATTATTATTATTATTATTATTATTATTATTATTATTATTATTATTATTATTATTATTATTATTATTATTATTATTATTATTATTATTATTATTACAACTGACAGTACATTTCAAATTACAAATTGTATATCTGAATTTGTCAATTTTTATCTTTCCGTGTAGTGTGGTACAAATTACCCATGCAACGTTTTATTTATCTTTGATCAATCTAGTAAGACAGGCATCGGCAAACATATACTCAATGAGGGGTGAGTATGACGTCTCAACATACAACCCGCAATACACATGACGTAATGTAGAGCAGGGGATGGCATTGGCCTTCGTTCAGTGTCAGTGCTGGACTCGCTCGCTACAGAGTACAATAAGGAATAGTACACATACTTGAACCCAGCTACGAGTGGTCTACGATACTTTAGGTAGGCCTAGATATTTGAGCAATATATTTCAATTCACTTCTATTTGCAATGTACCATGAAAATCTAGTGATATATCACAAGTAGCCATTCTCAGTATAGCACGCAAATTATCATCTCTTAATCGCGATACACGATTTTTTTGGATTCAGTTTCTTTTCTTCTACACATTTCTTAAATGCTTGAAATAATTCTGTCCCTGTTGTATGTGCCCTAAGTGGAATGACTTCAAGCATATATTCTTGTATCGAGAGGTTGTTAGTGATTCCACGAGTGAAAATTACCAATTGTGCTGTGTCAACGTTGTCAGTGCTTTCATCCAACGCAAGAGAAACGGCTATAAATTCATGGACCTCGGTTTGTAGTCTTTTTTCGGCTATTCCTGCTATTTTATGTATCCTTCTCTGCATTGTTCGTGGTCATAATGCAATATTACTAAAAATATCATATTGTTCAGGGAAAATTATGTTGGCAACTTTACTCTCACATTTTTTATGAAATCTCCATTACTAAAACACCTCAGTGACTGAGCAATCTCCAAAGCAACAGCATAGTAGGCGTGAAGTTGTTTATCAGTTGTAATATTTGAATTAATATTAGGTGTATTATCTGAATATTGCTCTTTGAGCTGTTGCAGTTGGTTCGTCCGATTTAGATCTGAAAAAAAAAAAATAAATAAATACAATGAATAAAAGACATTACGTCAGTGTTATGCTACTTTAAATCGTGGTATAAATTTATGAATACATGCTTGTCTATAATTGTATGGTGATCTTATGACATGTATCATAATGCCGCTTGATGTTCCATTGATGAGTGCCTTTTTGAACTTTAGAGCACAGCAAACACCTTACGTTCCTTACATGATGAGAGAAGAAATAATCAAAGTGCTATTCTAAATATCAAATTTAATAGACCAGGAATAATTACATGCGCTCTAAAGCACAGAAATTTATCTTTAAGTCTTAGTATTAAATTACACTTTGACAGACATGTTTAGAAGTGCAGGTAAATACGAGAGGACAGTTCGCCCGTGATCGGTGTGTTTGCAGTGCCAGTTAAGGCTGCGAGGGAGGGAGGGGGAGACAGAGTAAGCACTGCCCCTGACACGTCATAGTTGCGAGGCCTCATTGAGTACAAGTTTGCCGATGCCTGTAGTAACATAATACCAATGAAAGTCATGTATACTTAACCCTCGAATTACCTAGGGGGTACTTTATGCCTACCATCCGTAATTATTTAAATTTTCCCTTTTTAATTTTTTGATTAATGCAGTCAATAATTAGTATTATTCACTGTTTCTGCCACTTAATTGCGTATTTGTTTCAAATTTTTCATTGTTGATCTTTTTGAGAAACAATGAAATGTCAAGGTGGCCATAAAGTACTGCCCCGTCAGTATAATGTGACTCATATAAAACGTAAAAAGGGATAGTTAATATTAAACATGACAAGATGCAATACCCAATTTTGAAGTCAATTTGTTTTAAAACTTGCTGAGATATCTTGTTACCAGCGATGGTCACATCCGTTGATAATATGAGTTCTGTAATAAGGATTGGCATAATATGTAATGTGATTCATGTAAAAAGTTAGTGATTAAACAGTGTTACCTATTACCTTTATAAACACGACAAAATATAATATACAATTTTAAAAGAAATTTGTTTTACAAATTGCTCAGACATTTTGTTTCTTGTGGTGGTCACAAAGTAATCTAAGTTATGAAATAAGGCTTGGTAATGCTAGAGTTAAGCTAAATAGAGTTAAACATGTGATTTAAAGAAAAATTAAACTAAACAAACATATATAAATACAACTGCGGGCGCACTAACGGAGGTTTAACCAGGTCCACACTTTTATGCAATAACATTTTATCTATCTCTTAGGATTGTGTAACAATCATACAGAATATAGAGCAGTTATCAAAATAACCTCAGAAGATTGAATATATACGTATTATTCCCGATGAAAATATTCTAAACTTAAGCTATGTTGATTACCCTTTTAGGACCATTTTTTGAGAAAATAAATATTTTCGAAGAAATTCTGCATATAAAGAATAGTTTTTGATAGGGAGATTATCGTAGATATCTTTTTATTGCTTACTTGGAAATGCTGAACACAAATAGCATATGTGGTATTTAACCGTCTTTTCATATTTATTGATGCTGTCCAGGGGTACACACATATTTATATTATTCTAAATGCATTCAGGAGCCTGAAAACTTATATTTTTACTGAAATCTTGGTATCGAACTTTTGGGTGAAATGCAGTATCTCCTCTACTTAATATTAGTAATGGATCACTAAAAAATTACAGTAACCAATCATTTTCTGCAATAAAATTCAGTGAGAGAAATACACATTTGGTGTGGGCTAATCAAAAATCCATTAGGTCCCTCTACTGCCATTATGTACTCGAATTAAATTAAATTCCACGAAAGGCTCAAAACGTCAGAGTGGCATGCGGTGTACCCTGGAACGTCATAACAGTATATATATCCACCTCGCTGGTGTTTTAAGATCGCCCCACACATTTCAACGGTCATATTTGCAGTGGTATTTTGGGATTTAATTAAAGCTGACAGAAGTATTCAGAGAATGGGATTCGATATCAGAATTGTAGCATCAGAAAGAATAAAGGTGGCTTTTTCTTTTCTCTGACAGAAGTTCAGCTATTATTATGGGTGAAATCAGAAAGCCGATAATAATCCCAAATTTCTGCATGGCGAACAAAAACTAGAGAGTTTGCTCGTATAGGTTAATTGCACGTGGCTTGCCGCATATTTATCTTTATTGTAATTGGGCAGCCAATACAATGCGTTTCGCTCTCCTTTGCTGCAGTCATGAATAATAATTTATACAGCATAGTTTGAACGCGCAGTAGCGTTATACTTCCGTAACGTGTAATTAAATATAACATTAATCCGAAAACCTGATTTGTAACACTCTAACGACTTTCTCCACAATCATACGAACGTTTAAATTTTCATCCACTTTCTATTACTCATGACCAGAGAACGGAATGGAATGACTTGGTCCTTGATTTCAAGTTAATGATGCAAGAAGTATACTGTCATGGCACGTGGCTCCTGGCTACAGACTACGGGTAAACAAATATACTGTGAAAGTGAACGTGCTTTGGATTCCAAAGAGTTATATGCAGTTCACCTTGAAAAGTTTTAAATTTGATATAGCATAGTTTGAATTGTAATTATTATTTATGCCAACAAATTTACTGTTGGTGTTATCAAACACACAAACCGTGTGTGCGCAATGTTTAATCAGGGCTGAAAAATTGAATGTCATAGTCGGGATTTGAACCACGGATCTTATGCTTATAGAGCGGCTGCTTTAACCATTAAGCTACCATGGCCAACTTACCAGTACGACATTAAATTCCCCAGTCGATTTGTACTTTCCCGGTAGACCACAAGGGAATCTCACATCAGCGATAAATACCCCAAAGGGCCTTACAAAAGCAGTTTTGGCATAAATAAATAGTAATTACGATCTAAAGGTTACTTAAACTCTAGTCATCAGTATGTACCTACAATTTCTATGTCATCCTTGGGGCATATATCTCTATTTATCTCTATTCAGTTTGACTGAGTGAACAGGAAGCTTTTCAGAAATAGATTCATTACACATTCCGTTGAAGGGAAAAAGAGCGTAGTAGAAACAGAATCGATATTCAGATGTTTAAAACCGGGACTATATACTGGCCTAGGAATTCCAGGCCAGTATATGACATCGTGAAAAAGAGCCGAAAAATGGCAGCGTTTTAGAAACTCACAAAGTATTGAAAATTGAAAATAATAGCAGTGGGTACACGTTGAACTGTTCCGAGTTCGAATCTTGATTAGGGCAAGTTTCCACCGGGGTTTTCCCTTATGCTAAAAGATGAATGTCATGTAACCCTAAGCTAAATGTGTCCTGAGCTCATTTGATCATGATTTTATCCATTTTGTTCATTGTGTAATATAACCGGTTAAAGGAAGTTGAACCTTAAAAAAACTGATAATTTAAAAATGACATACTGAACTATAGTTGAAATACGCCGTGATATTTAAGGGTATATACTTTGTGTAGCAATTTTTGCCCATTCAGTAAAAATTATACAAAATTCTTTCAGGGTGACTAGTGCTTTACACGCTCTCCCAGATAATTTAAGACACCACTTTTCATTTTCTTGTAAAGTGATAATGTGGTACTTTTCATTTAAATTTTCGAAGCATCTTCCGAATGAAGATTCTTTGAGAAAAGGGAGATTCTATTAGAGATCTTCGTGTATCATTCTTGAAAGATACTAAATTCAAATAAAAACCTTGGAATATATACATTTCTTTTTCCTTTCTCTACTATGCTTAGTAAGTACAGGAAGTATTGTATACCACCCAAAAATTCGTTGTAGGGATTTCACCGGAAATATATGGTTTGAGGGCCCCTGAATCAAAAAAGAATATTTTTTTTAGAAAAAGGTCTGTGTGTGTGTGCGTGTGCGTGCGTGTGTGTGTGTGTGTGTGTGTGTGTGTGTGTGTGTGTGTGTGTGTGTGTGTGTGTGTGTGTGTGTGTGTGTGTGTGTGTGTGTGTGTGTGTGTGTGTTTTAAGTTTGTCTTTGAGGGTGCAACACGAAGATTTTGGAGAAAATATCTTTACCCTAAACTACCATTTACATGGAAAATTTTTGGAAACGTTAATTTTCTCTATGATTTTCTCTTGATGATTTTGATTAAAACGTCATGTGTTTCAGATAATTTTATGGCAAACGAAATGTAAATATATTTTGAATTTTCTGGCTATAGTCCATGTAGTCCTGTTTACTCTGGATGACATTTGCATAATTGGTAAACCGTAAGAGATAGACTAAATCTTAGTTTACAAAAAAAATTTAGATCTTGCTAAAACACACAATTTATGTGTACATAATTTTATTCCTTGTTATTTGTGTGAGATTTGCATCACAAACTTTTCTCAAGTGAAAGGTCATGCAAAGGGAACGGAATTTGAAAGGTTTAAACGATTTGACTATCGCACAAAGCCTACTGTATTCTCATATTCTCTTGCACCTACAAAGAAATAAGCAATGATAATTTCTGCAAATGTTTTACGCAACTAATTTTGTAACTTCTTGTATGTTACCTGTTACCTTTAAACCATAAATTATTTGTCTTATAAAAATATGACTGCTGAAGTCAAGTGACAATCTGCATACACTACCGTCATCAAATCTGTTTCTGCCTCAACACGAAGATAGAGAAATAAGAGTTTGTAAGAATGTTTAGTGCAAAAGCAGAGAAAGTCATGTGAGTGCAAAACATCAGATGCTTTTTAGTTATGTTGTTAGGTAGCTGACAAAGTAAATACAGTATGCTGAAGCTATACTTAACTTGATATTTAGAAACGTTTAAAACCTAAAAGAAGAATCTTTATAGGCAGTATTATTTAATTAGAAATCAAATATCTACCAGATTTCCGAGCTTTTGAGCTAGTTCTGGGGCCACGAGTTCACACATCATGCACACGAGGAAGATTCTCAAGCAAAATCTTGTGCGAGTTTAAGAGTACTTCAAATAGTACATTTCCAGCTAATTTCAATTGTTTCATTTATACGTGATTGAGAAAGAGAAATCTACACGGTCAAATTCAAATTGATTAAGAACCATCCTGCCTGGAATGATACAGCACAGATTCACTGCGCTCATATAGTCAAGGGTCAAAAGGCAACCTACCTTGAACATAAAATGTCAACCCCCATTTTGTGTAAGTTTCCACTACATGTAAAGAAGAGGTCGCTAGCAATACTTTGGTGGGCTTCAGAAGGGATACTGTTGCCGTGTAATGAAGCACTTAATAGTGACCCAAGGGAGTGTTAAGGGCAACTAAGTTTTGGTCGCTAGAAGCAGCTGCTCTTGTAAACAGAGAACAGGTGCTGTGGGATAGTAACTTGAGATCTTGCCCCAGAGTCAGATTTCGGCAATACGTTTTTGTATTGCAACAAGACCAAGCCAAAGAAAAACGATGTAAACCGTTTTAAATATACGAACACTGTTTTTATACTTTCTCTGCCACGTACAAGATACCTTTGGATTAGAACAAAAAATGCAATAAAGAGATTTCACTAGAAATACATGTTTTTAGGTACCTGAAAACAAATAGCATTTTTAGAGAACGGTCCATGTGTGTTTGTGAATTAAACATGGTTAAATACCAAACTTGGTGTTTAGAGTTGCGCATTTTCCAATGCGAAATGAAGATTTTCAAGAAAATGTTCTCACCCCGGAGTAATCACTGCAGGGGAAATGTAAAATAAAAGTAATTTTCCCAAGAATTTTGAATAAATACTACATGTTCAGGTATTCTCATGATCTTTAATTTTCTGCTAATGGCTTCTGAAGTCTTCTTATTTCTGAATTACTTTTGCATAACTGGTATACTGTAACATCTTACTACACAAAAGGTGTTCGTCTCATTAAAATGCAGTTATTCTCAACTTTGCCCTTTATTTTGAAATTGTGCCTTTTGTTAAATACCTACACTTTTCTCAAACAGGAAGTCATCTTTCTTTTTTATTTCTTTGGCCATCAGTAGAAAACGAAATTTCAAGCTAACATGGAAACCAAGTCTTAAATGAATCAACTATCGCCCACTGTACCTATGAGGAAATATGCAATAAGAAAATGTCTACAAATGTTTATCTGGATTAATAGGAGAGTAAACGTTTGTAGGAACAGTTTATACAAGAGACGGGAAAGGTATGTGACTGCAAAATACATATAGTGACATTAATAACTATGATAAGATGGGACTCAATTTTTTTGGTCGCTTTCCAACATTATAAAATAACCTATAAATCTTAAACAGCATTCTATTGGACTGGAAAATGAGTTGTACATTTCATGCCTTTGTACTGCTGTAAACAATTCAGACCCCTTTTTAAATGTCCAAATGGCCATTCACATAGAAACATGAATATAAACGCAAGGTCATAAAAATGTGTGCCATGGAAACAAATTTCGCCTCGTCATTCATAATGCCAACAAAACTTTAGCGTCAAAAAAGATAGGTAAAATAGAAAACCAATCAAACTGGAAACTGCGATAATTGGCGGCAATACAGCAGTGCACTATACGTATCATGTTTGCATTATTATATTTTCCCGTACATGAATGAAATGAAATAGTTTATAGCCTATAAAGTTTGGGACAACCTTAAAAGAATATAAAGTCTATTCAGTTCGTTGGCAACCCGGTGCCATTCTTTTTACTTCATCTATTAGTAAATATAGGAAGTATTGTATTCCACCCAAAAATTCGATGTTGACATTTCAGCGGAAATATATGTTTTGAGACCCCCTGAATAAAAGAAAGCCTTTTTAGAAAAAGTCTATTTTTATGAAAATTTCTCCATCCTAAACTACCCTTTACATGGCAACTTTTACGAAAATTTTGATTACCTTGAAAATGGCTCAAACATTTTGATTACAATGAGAGATGTTTGAGATATGTTTATGTCAAATGAAATGTATATTTTTAATTTTCTCGCTATAGCCTATGTAGTCCTGTTTACTCTAGATGACTTTTAAATAATTCGTAAACCGTAAGAGATAGACGAAATCTTATATACAAAAATGCAGATCTCGCTATATCACAAAGTTTGTCCTTTTTTTTTTTTTTGTTTTTTTTTTTTTTTGAGCGAACCACTTTGGAGGTATTCCTTGTTATTTGTATTAGTTTCGGAAATGTTTCGTCAAATGCAAAATAGTTGTTCATTTTTACTTTCTCTACAACCTTTAGTGGAGGAAGTATTGTATTCCACCCAAAAATTCGATATCGAGATTTCACCTGAAATACAGATGTAATAAGAAGGCATATCAAAACCTTTGGAAAACATTTCTTGCATATAGAGGATAAAAAAGTTATATGAGTACAGGTCTGAAAATTGTTCATCTTCATGGTAGAGTTCTTTCTCTACAACTCTGCTAATACGGTGAGATGTGTAATACGTAGCTGTCCTATGGCCATAATTCCACAACAGAATAGTTGTTTAATTGCGCAGTAAACCTTCGCTTTTACATCTAGTTAAATCAGTTGGAGGTGATTTGGTCATTGTGCTGCAGTACAGTAGTGTCTTGTTGCATGATACTTCATTACGAATAAGACGAGGCGTGCGCTTCATGCATGATGGGGCTCCTCCTCTTTTCAGTCTTTATGTTTGTGGAGTTCTGAGTAGCAGGTTTCCTCGTAGATGGATGGGAAGAGTTGCACCAATTCCGTGGCCTCCGTGTTCACCTGACTTAAACCCACTAAATTTTTATTTGTGAGAACATTTGAAATCTCTTGTTCATGCAACTCCAATTGCCGGTTAGGGGCTCTTCGTGCTCATATTGTGGAAGGCTGCCAAATGACACAAAATTCTCCAGGCCTAATTCAGCGCATTAGGGAGCCCATGCAACAGCGGTTTGACGGATGCATTGGAGTTAATGGAGACAATTTTGAACTTTTGCTGTGATTTCCTGTTTCCCCATAGTTCTCTCATGGGGTATTATTGTATGGGATTCAGCTGTAGAAAAAGTAATCCAAGAAGGGAATAAACAATTTCTGGTCCTATGTTCAAATAACATTTTTTTTATATGTTCCATCTGCAAGAAACATTTTCGCAAATTTTTGACATCTTTTTTTTACACCTGTATATGTTTTGAAGCCCCCTGAATCAAAAAAAAAAAAAAAAAAAAATACCAGTTTTAGGAAACGGTCTGTCAGTCTGTGGAAAACATAACTCAAAAACGAAAAGTCGGTTAATAACCGAAGTTCGTGTTTAAGTTTAATGACTTTCAAGAATGCGACATGAAGATTTTGAAGAAAATTGCTCCACAACCATTGTGAAGGGTGCCATTTATTAACAACTTTTAATGTTCCACTTATTCTGTCATCAAATACCTAAGCAGTGCGAGGCAGTGATCTTGGATATCTTCTAATCTTGTCTAATATTTTTACGATTGGCTGACAGACCCAGACTGTTTACATTTTCATAATAAACTATAAAATGTGTGTTTTTTATGAATGGTGACACCAGAAAATTTCTGTATGAATTCAAGCTAAAGGCGCACATGGCTCCGTTTGAAGAAAATATAACGCTATAAATACGCGTTATTAAATAGTATACACACAATAAACACAATGAACACGCAACTTCACATAATATTATTCCCACTATACACCTTCAAAACAAGGTTATGTTTTATTACTTCGCAGAATGAGGTTATTGAGTATATCTAACAGAAAGTGGGTAACATAGTCTAAATACGCAAAATAGTTCAGAAATGGAACAACAAAGGAAACTATAGAATCCAGAAAGAAAAATAGATAACTCAGGAATGGATGGAAGTGATTTAAGGACAGAGATGGAAATACTGAAGCGTTTGGTGGAGGAAAGTCACAAAGGAATATAAAAGGAGAAAGCTTAGAAAATAGTCAACAGATATATAAGTTCCCCAGAACTTATAGAAATAATAAGGAATGTCTCCGAAATAGTTCGCTCTACAAAAAAAATATTTATGCATAAGTTGTGTGTTTTAGCAAGATCTACATTTTTTTAACACTAAGATTTTGTCTATCTCTTAGGCTTTACCAGTTATACATCTGCATGGGCTACAGCCAGAAAATTGAAGATACCTATTCATTTCATTTGTCACAAAAAGATCTGAAACATATGGCATTTTAATCAAAATCATTAGAGGCATTTTCAAAAAAATCAAAATTTTCAATGTAAAGGGTAGTTTAGGGTGGAGCTATTTTCTTAAAAATGCATCCTTGTAAGACATTAACTTTAAATGCTAAATTTGGTTTTTAACCAACTTTTTTATTTTGAATTATACTGTGGACAGAGTGACACACACACACACACGCGCGCGCGAACCTTTTTCTAAAAACGCTTTTGTTTGGATTCAGGGGGCCTCAAAACATATTTCCTGCGAAATCTCGACCTCGAATTTTAGGGTGTAATACAATACTTCCTCTACTTATTAGTACAGAAAGCAAAAATGGCAAGTAACTTGAATAAGGAGGTTTTGGTAAGATTCTAAAAGATAGAATAGAGGAAGTAATGCATTTTAGAGGTAACATTTTTCGGCATAGCGAATCAGAACATTTGAACTGAACTCTTTTCACTCTCAACCACCACTGAGGTGCTAAATCAGCAAAGCACACCTTCCATGCATGTACTTTATCTTGAATCCTGGAGACAGATTGTAGCGTTGGATTTCCGATAAAATCCCTGCTTGTAGCCTTGAGGCAAGAGGAGGTGTCAGCATACGCGCCGCCTCGCCTCTCAAGTGCCTGCATCGCTATGCAGCACGCAACACTCCCAGGTCACGCTCCCATACCTCCTTAACACTTGCCACAAGACGCGCACCACACTGCCACCATTAACCTTTCTCATACCACACACACGCATATGACCCAAGTGGGTAAAAGTATAACCAAACAAAACATTTACGTATATCTCCATATGCTGTTAAAGGGTTTCAAATCTTACCAACAGCAACCTCACCAGAATGTTGTATTTTATCGATAATTTGCAACTGGAACACCAGATTTAGCTAAAGCAAATCAGACTGCATAGGATTTGAGTATCTCACTAGTAAAGCAAAGGGATAAAGATTACAAGAAACAAATACAATAATACAACAAGTTAGTAAAACAATTGATGAAACTCCTTCCGTACACTGCATCTATGTATTTTTCTTTGTGCTGTTTGGTGAACCAAATTGGAATGCCTATTTGGAAAACAAATGATGATTACAAATAAATCAAAAAATGTGATAAAATATAAAAGGTGGAACCATGTTTTGTGAAACAGCTCCTAATCTTTCTTTCGGCGCAAGCAGCCAATAGAACTATGAACATTAAAATTAATATGTTGACAACGCTTTTGGAGAAAATAATTACAGTAAAAATAATAAAAAATAAAATAAGTTAGAAAACAAAATTTTTTACAAATGTATCCATAAATGCTTTTTGTATGAATAAAAAGGGGTTTCCTTCATCCCAAAACGATCTTCTCCCTCCATAAGTCTCTGTCCATAGCATCTTCCTTCTTTAACACTCTTGTCTCCAAACTCCTTTTCAGCCCATCCTTGTTTTCAATAAATTAAATAAGATCGTTAGGAACAGTCTAATAGTTTGACTTACAGGACTATTTGTTGTAATTAACGTGCTTGTCATAAACTATACGGTTTTAGCTCAAATTACTGTTTAGAACCATTTTGGAGAGTTTTGAGTTTCAGCAGTAGGCTTTGTGTTCGGCGGGTCGATCCACTATATAATTGTATGTTTCTCATGGAAACTAGAAAAAGGGAAATAATTCGAATCCCATTTAACATTCCTTTATTAATATTAGCCCACCACTGTTGATTTGAACGAAGACGCCTTAGCCAGTTCCGCTATAGCGAGCGCACCTCCACCTCACTGATTAAAATCACACCTTTAAGCTTAGCACCTATCACTGGAATAGTTTTAGTTCTAGTCCATAACTTAATAAAACACAATAAGAACATATTTTCTGCAAGTGTACTGAATTTATCTCGGCAATGTTTCAAACAAAAGAAAAAGGAGATATTTGTCATTGTGTGTTTAACGACATCCATGTTTTTATTTAGTAAGCTTTTGCCCGTCTCTTACCGTTTACCATTTATACAAAAGTCATCCAGAATGAATATTTTTCTCAGAACACTTCCATATAATTCAAGTTATGACTTAGAAACTTACATGGAATCGCCTGTTTGTGTCCATCATTGGATACTGATTTACTGGTTGTGAGTTCTACACACCAGAGGCACTAAGCTGATTCTCCCTCCGACTGAAAGAGAAACTGGGGAATAGCAGCTAATTGCGTAAGCGTCTCCAAAGGGTCAAGGATTGACATAGCTGATCTTGATGATTATGGTACAAATGAACATTTCTCGCGCGAAGGACAGTGCGTACGACAGTTTCCACGAGTGTCATATTAAAATTATCCATTATAATATTATGTCATCTTAGCATTATGAATTTTTGTATGTGAATCATGAAATAATTTGGTGTTCATAAGTGACTTAGTGAAAGGGTTGATACGTTATTACTACTTAGCCTGGAGAAGCGATAAACAAGAGAATGACTACCTTCCTGGGAGAGAAGTGAGTAGGTGTGTGTTACGGACTTTGATGTAGCATATTATCAGCACAACTTAGGAAAAGATTATATGTACAGTATTTCTTAATTATGGAAGACTTAAAATGCTCATATACAGCGATTGGTATCTTCGTTGCTCAGATCAAATATCACAAAACTTTTTTCATGTACTCAACTTAAATATGGGGATTTGGAATACGCCGTTGCTGTTATTTGCAAGCGCGCCATAACGAGCACATAATATAGGATATTTAATACCTGTTTATCATGCTAAGATTGCATAAAACAAGTATATATTACTCTCAGGTCACCAACACTGGAGGCAGGCAACGTGTAATAGCAAACAACCAGGAAGCTTATAATTACGATAAAACGTTTATCATCCATATTCAGTAATGGCTCTCTTAGGTGGAAAATTCTCTCAGCATTGCAAATTCACACGGTGCGGGCTTTCAAATGAGCCATTATTAGTTCCATTTAGTTCAGAAACCTAATGGGACTTCCATGCATGAACGTGACTAATACATGCATATAAAGGAGATAAACTCGCTCTCTAATGCAAAAATATTGATGCTAATTATCCAAAAATTTATTCGAATTCAAACGATTCATGCAGCCATTAATAGCAGCCTTTCATTTGCTGATAATAATCCTCTCATTGTCAGCCATGGAAAATGTATTCAAAGAGAAAAATATAGCTGAATCCGTAATGCTGGCTATATAATAATAATCACTAAGGATTTGGGTGGAATTATGGAGTAACTGTGCTTCAGAATACCAGGATTCGGAAAGCAAAATCCTAGCTTTTCCTTTCAATGACTCCCTATCTCGTTCCAGCAATAACATTGAGAAGTGATAAGGCTTAAATTCCATTTCTTAGCGAACAGATTCGCTATTTCGAGCTCTACTCCAAAATTATACGGATTCTTTATAGCAACTCGTTGAAATAAAGTAGTTCATGAAGTGTTTAACCATAACGACATTCATGATTGGGTGATTTACGTACAAACTACGTATACTTACCATGATTTCCTCTATAAGCCTTCATAGCATTACCTAATCTTTATATATAAAAAATTATGTTTTTATGTTTGTGCTCTATGCACTCCTAAACCGACTGACCGATTACCTTGAAATTGGGCACGTAATGTGCTTTTTCATGGAGGTTTACATGCTATCCAGTTTACAGTAGTTGCATGGATTTTGTGTTATTCTTAAAAAAGTAGTACATTTTTTGCAAAAAATTCGGCACGTATATGTGTTTTTCCCATGGAGAAGGTTTGTATGCTATCCATTTTACTGCATGTGCATGGATTTTCCTACTTATTCTTTAGAAAACGCTAGTTTTATTGAAAATGTAAATTCTATTCTCGCTTTTCCTTTAAACATTAAATTCGCATATCCTTCCCTATTTTGCTTTTATGAAACACAGGCATACTTGTTTCTCTAATCTCTCTTCCACAAACAATTCATACAATTTTTGTATGTGTTTGAAGTTAAATTTCATGGATTACATTCACACCGTTATGCTTACTTACTTACGAAACACAGTCACATTTCTTTCTCTCCTACCTCTTCTACAAAGTATTTATACAAGTTTCTACATTATTGATATAGAAATGTGTCATACATGCACACAGCTTTCGCTACTTGCTTTTCTTCCCATGGTATTTAGGGTTGATCAAAATTGCTTTGCATAGCGTTTTCCTGGTAATTTTATCTGTTTGTTTTGTTTATTTTGGGCTCTTTAATGTCTCTAACGTAAGTCTAAATGTTGGAAGAATAAAATCGTCAAACCACGGGAACGCCGGGTATTTCAGCTAGCGAGGTTACCCAAGGCTGAACGCTCAGCCATTTAAAACTCTAATGACGTTCATTGCGGAATTATTGTCTAATGCATTGTAAGGTTTTTCTTTGGTTTCCCTTTGTCCCTTATAATTGTGGTTTCGTAAAGTCCCGACTATTTCAAGCAATGTATGAAAGATTCCCGGATAACCGCACAAAAGAATACTGAAACACAGACCAAACGCTTCACTTCCTTAGCCCCTATCAATCGGTCTCCCAGTTCTAAAAATAATGCATGTCGTTCATCTTTCGCGGAGAAAGAGTCCTTGGTCGGAATTATCAAGTAAGTTTTAGGTAATTACAGTAGTTTAAATTCTAAACTTTGCACAATAAATATCTGGTACACAGCTACAGTAAATAGTACCGAGCGGGATGGGTCTGTGACCCACATTTGGGAGGTCGCAGATTCGCGCACACATACATGGTTTCCCCATGTCACTTAGGCGAATGCTGGGCCGCATTAATCTCTTCTCCACGGTTTCCTTTCCCTTCATTTCTCATTTCCCTCTCTTGTCATCTTTCGGTAGCGCGGTTCGATCCGGTGTTAGCTAACAAATGACATAATTACTTGCTCATTGGAACTCTTCTCTGGCCCTCCTAGAAGCCGCTGCCCGAGCCGCAAGGATCGCCTCATCGCCCTCTCCCTGGGTAGAGGAAACACTTCGGTTGTGCCCCAGGTGACAATCTCTGTAACTGTCTCCCGACTTTTGTGCGCCTCAGGGCTTCGCTGGCTCCGCGCTCTGACAAGTCTACTGTCTCATTCGCTTCATCCCTTCCTCCTGGGTGCGATGGTAGCCCGCAATAGATGCATGTCGAGGTTATAGTGGGTTGAGGTGTCCCCCCCCCCCCACCAGTTGCACACATTGGTAATTTTGGTAGAGAAGAGGAAGTGAAAGCAGTGTGCAGAAGGAACCCTATCATTTTGTGACGTGTCTAGGTTAGCTAGACACTCAGGAATTTAGATGTGCGGAATTCGTTACCTGTCATATGGTAACCATATGTGCACCTCTCATATGGAGCTGCACAATTATCCCATTTATATTACTAAGTATGTCATTATTAGCCTAGCTAACCATCAGAGTCATCTTCTCTGTACCACTGCACGCCACGAAACCTTGAGACACGAGGGCAAAACTGCTCAAAGGTAAATGAGGGAAAAGAAATTACCTACCAACCAGGGAAAACCACAGAAAACCAAGTTCATAGTGTGCGATCAATGGAAATTGAACATAGGATCTCCAGAATGAGAGTATCTCGCGTTATCGTGGAGCCAACTTGCTCGGTTCCACAAAAACCTTAGTTTTCATATATTTTCTTCTTACCAAGTTTTAAAATACAGCATATTTACGTATATTATTTTTTCATACGTTGGTGCCCAAAGCTGATGTAACATATTTAGAAGTGATAAAATTCCTAACAAGAATACCACGCTTGCTTAGGGTAATATTCAATAAAAGGTTACTTACTCCCTTCAAAAGGTTGATCCCACTAAAAGTTCCGTTCTGTTCTTTCGATTCTAAACAAAGTGAAATGAGGAGAATAAAATTAGTGAATGCTCTGAAAAGCAGCGGTAAAATTTACAGTTCATAGGTTTTGTGGAACATCGTTTGATTAAAACGAATGCTTTGGTTACTGTGGAACTCATTCAAAACTCCAGGAGGGTAGTTCGATGTTGGTATCAGCGAAAGTATGCACCTACGAAGCCGTGTGCGCCTATAAAGAAACTTTATTGATGAGTACGGGTTTTAGCTTCCTAAATCCTTATCCGTTTTACCTCTGCCTGATTTGTACCATTTAACACACTCTAGGTACAATTTTATAATGGTTCTTTTTATAATAAGATTGAATTATTATTTCAAAGTAACTGCTAATAGCATTTACTCACTCCTGATATGTTAATAAAATTGAATATGCGTATCGTATTTGAATTAAAACCGATTGTTTTCCATAAACCTAATCCATCTTCTATTGCAGTTGGACTAGCGGATATTTACATTTAAACAGAACAAATGTAATGTGTTTTTAATACTAACACGCAAAGCTTCTGGGAGTTTTTCAATACCAATTTTTAGGAAGTAATTAAAAAGCATATCCCCTTTGTTTTTACTGGATTTATGCCACAAACTTCTCTCCGAGAAATCGTGCACTGCGCAACTGAAAAAAAAGTGAATAACTCAAATTGGAGCAAACCTTTTGCACGCATGTTCTTGAGACATGTAGAAATAATATACCGGGTGGAACAGAATATATTACATTCCTTCCAATATTTGCTTCATAGAAGCATTGCAAACGAAAAGGTCTAATGACATTATGTTCTTTGATTAGCCGATTCTGAAAAAATAAATGGTTGCAATATTAACCGGGCTTTTGGGCCGTGGTCTATTGCTGAGATCTCCACTAGGAAACTTCGACCTCGCCGCCACTGAAGATGTCTGCCGTAGTCGCAGACGAAACGTTTGGGAAGAAGAAGGAACCCAATAGACCAGGGCCCACAAGCCCGGTTAATATTGCATCTAGTATTGACACCGGCCGTGAAAGCCTTAGAACTTTGAAAAATAAATGGTTTTTGTTCCAAATTGAATGCGTAATTTCACAACAATGTAAGCAGATAATAGTTTGTTACTTTCAATTACTTATTTCTGACATAGCTTCCGTAGTAATCATGGTACACACAGGGGTTCAAAATAATTAATCACGTAAAAGAATTGAAGGAATACTTCGAGTACCTTTTCAGACGTGAAGTAACTCGATAACGTTGCGTTAGATTGGTCAGGGAATGGAACAGGTTTCTGGATGTAAACAGGTCGGTAGCTTGCAGGGCAGTGTAATGTTTTGGTCTACATTCGCACAATAAACAGGGAAGGACACGGCATGTTATTTGATTACGTTGACGAGACACCATGCTGCGGTAGTTGTTTATGTACTGACCTAGTGAAAGTGACATCCACACATTCTGCAGTGTTGCCAGCTTGTTTTCGACAAAACTAAAATATCTCCATAGGAAATGGTCAGAGACGAAAACGTAAGGTACAAAATGTGTTCGAAATAGCGATATATATATAGCTGGTTTAAATTAATTTAATGACTTCCCTTCCATCCCGTATATAAATTCCAGAGATGCCATTTCATAGCAATTTTTCTAAACTCTATTCAAATAAAGAAAACTAGAAGTTTTAAAGCAGAACACGGAGTAATATTTAGAACAGCACATACATAAATGTTATCACAATATGTGGGTAAGAATAGCATAAATTTAAAGTGTATACCTTTAGCATTAGCTTCACAAAAATATCACCACAATTAACAATTCACGGAGACAAACTAATATTTGCTATGTTTGTGTTGCAGTGGCTCGAAGCTGCTACAAATATACTGCTATTTACGGTAAGAAATAAACCAGATACCGTGCTAAGATTGATTAAAATATTCCAAAAGATGCTTTAGAGTGTCTACAATAAAATACCAAACCATCATACTCCTACCTCTATATATAATTTTAATTTTGGCCACCTGGATTGGAAAATCGACAATTGTGATCTCAAATAAAGCGAGAGAGCAAAATAGGAGAGGCTCAGCACAACGATATCAAAAATTTCCATTCTGTACAGAGAGCCTTGTCAACCCGTTACTCACTTCGTAGTTTTGAAAACCAATATTTCAGCAATCCTAGATTAACGGGCATACATTACAAATTTAACTTCAGTGCAGCTGCAGAAAATATTTTTCCTTTCCAGCCATTTTTACAACTCTGACAGTTTACATTTACAATTTCTAACACCTGTTGCTGTCATCCTCCCTCTAAGGGGTATTTTCGTTCCATGCGCTTCCTACCTCCATCGTATTCCTATAAAATTCCCTTACCATCTTAAGCTTCAGTTTATTGTCTCCCTTTTCAAACACCCTTATTTTTCCTTTCTATACATTGATCCTTGTCCTCCATTGCTGACAGTAATTATTTATTTCATTAATAGCTATCTACAACTCTATAGCTGTTGTGGATCCAACCAATGGATCTGTTGTTTCTTTATTCCATATTATCGGGTATTGTTATTTTGCCCATCTCTTTCTATTATATCAATAAATTCAACAACTGTAATCTACTCCTTGTTTATACTAACTCCATAGTACCATTCTTCTCTAGTCCTGTCCGAAATGTTACTTATAAGTATTTGTTATCCCCTCAGTGAATTTACAATTCGTGTAGTATGTTTTGATGCAGCAGCTATGGCGCAAGGTCCTAGAGGTCGGCGCCGGGCAGTTGGAGGTAAACCAATAAGCAGCGCGGCCAGGGTAAACTACATAACCAGAATCTTCTGGACGGTTCTCGAATATTCTGGAGCTGTGTGGAAATTTCTTATGGTACGCTCTCACTAGGAAGTTCAGTCTGGCGAGGCGAAGTGAATCTCGCGAATTCAGTGATACATGAGTGAATGAGTTAGTGAAATAGCAAGTATGCGAACGAATTAATGATTAGTTTCCGTTCCAACGAAAGTGCGGTTCTCCGAGCTAGTTTGTGACAATTATGGCAACTTGCAGCACGTGTTGTTACGATTTCCAGATTGTGTTCGACTCCCAGAGAATAAACCAACCGGAAGAAGGGGTTCCGTCGTGCAGAGCGCATTTCGTTACGCTGCTACGTTACGAGTGAAAGTAAAGTGAATGTGAAAACAAAGTGGACCAAGTTCCACTGCACTATAACCCTCTGCATTTTCATCTAGAGATCTTGGAAAACCACAGAGAAACACGAAGCAAGTGTGTTTGGTTCAAAGGGAATCGAGCCCAGTACCTCAAAAGTACTTGTGAAATCTTGTTTGATTGAACTGATGTGTAGCACCATGCATGTGTCATGAAGATTAAAGTAAAACCTACATACACACAACTATTGCACCTTCTTTGTAACTTCTGGTAGGCTTATCCTTCCATTAAAGATAATGGGGTCGTAAAGAATAAGCAAAGGAAGATCAAAGTTTTCCTACATCATTGTCCCAACCTTTGCCTGGCACCTTTCCTCCAAATTACTGAACCATAAAACAAAACTTTGCCAAGAAAAAACTACCACCGTCTTTCTAGAGTTATTATTTTCCCTCCCCTTCGTCATCTGTTTTCCTCTTCTGCAACTTCTAACATTTTCTTTTTATATGCAGCTTTTTACACGTTAGGATGTGAAGTTCACGCCGCAACATTTCATTTAAAATGCAAGATTCCCTTCATATATATTCATACACAAATGTGCGTGTGTACGTGTGTGTGGCGTTATTGCCAAGGACTTCCGTTTGTGCTAAGAACAAGCAGTGGGTTCTGTGTTTTATACTGTGACCTTAATTCTCGAGCAGGGAAATGTAGGCTTTTTCTGGATCTTTGAGCTCATGCTCATGTAGGTAGTTCCTTAATTCTCGAACTAGGTATTGCAGGAGTTTCTGGATCTTCGAGCTAGAAATTGTAGGGAGATGTATCTTCTAAAAAATTTACCCTAATAGTAGGAGTCGGATCTGAGGCAGGTACATTACTTCCAGTATGATAAATATAAATACCCTGAGGGTGCATGCTTTTCAGTCTACACAGATGGCTCACAAATAGACGACAAAGGAGAAGGTGCTGGAATATTCTGTCGACTCCTTTTACACTACAAGTACCATAGCAACCTTGCCGGAGAAATAAGGACCATCTACTGCACCGTTTTGATACCATGGATTGCATATATCTCGGTGTCTATGCTTCCCCTGGCAATGCTCAAATCGAAGACACTGGTTAAGCCTGTGGACGATAGATTGCGCTTGACATCGACTTCATATGTCACGCTACCTTGACAGCATTGTGACGAACGCCTGCAGTTTCGCCAAGGGACAGAACTGGACAAGAGAAGATTCCTTCTGGTCTTTCTAAGGTGCGACCTCGGGTATGAACGTCGACTAGGGGAGAGGCAAGCGGCATGGTGGTGAGATGCTGCTTGATGAAATTTGGGCTTGCTCTATAGCTAGCTATAACCTCCACTTCGCGTAAGTTATCTTTACTTTCCGGACGTTTCCCGTGAGTTAAAACCTTTCGTTATAGTTAAAACTTTGTTTTACCAAAATTCTTTCCACATTTATACCGTGTTTAATTAGAGCAGCGAATTGAAAACTTACTCAGGGATGAAATATTTTATTACTAGGAACCATTGAAGAACAAATCATTACTATTCTTTATAAAAGGTTTGTATCGTATGAAGACTAGTTTTTTGAACAGCCATTTTAGAGCTAAATGGACATCAATATACAACTAATATTTTCAATTGGGCACAATCTCTTACATTTAAAATAAATCGAGGTTAAATTTTTTACATAAACATTTGAGGTGTAATATTTTGACCTTATCACTTCCAGCTAACTTAATCCATAGTGTACTTGAAATTTAGGAAATGTTTACATTCGATCTGTCCTTTCCTTCCCTAACTATTTCCTACAAATGGGTATTTGAATTTATTCTAGATCAATTGAGAGGTTTACTTAGAGAAAGCTACTTTCCGTTACAAAATTTAATTTACAGATTCCAAGCATTGCACAAGCAACAGATTCACAGGCTGCTAACCCAGCTACACATGAAAAAATCTTATGTTTTGCACCCGCATGGCTTTTTCTCCTCTTGTACTAACTATTATTACAAACTCTTATTCCTTTGTCTTCTTCATGTTAGTCGGCATAAACATTTGAAGAAATGATCGAGTTTTCTGGCAGGTGCAAAGGAAATGCGGGAATACAATAGGCTTTGAGTGACAGTCAAATCTTTTAAAGCCGATCCCTAAATGAACGTTCTGAAATTACATTCTCTTTGCACGGCTAGCAGATAAAAAATGAATAACGACTTTATATCTGAGAAGAATATAATTGTTGAAAAAATCGCATAAATAGCAAGGAATATCTCCGAAATGGTTCAGTTCATAAAAAATTCATTCCGACATAAATTGAGTGCTGTAACGAGATCTACATTTTTGTATAGTAAGATTTGGTCTATCTCTTACTGTTTAGCAATTATGCAAAAGTCATCAAGAGTAAATGGGGCTACCTGGGCTATAGCCAGAGCATTAAACATATCTATTTAATTTGCCATAACAATATTTTCAACATATGGGGCTTTAATTAAAATCGTTAGAAGCATTTTCGAGGAAGTAAAAATTTTGGAAAAATGTTCCATGTAAAGAGCAGCTTATGGTGGAAGAACTTTCTTCAGACTCCTTGTGTCGCAACCTTGAAATACATTAAATTTAAATACCAACTTTGGTTTTAACCGAATTTTCGTTTTTTAGTTATGCTGTTCACACACACACACACACACACACACACACACACACACACACACACACACACACACACACATACACCGCGCCCACCTTTTTGTAAATATGTTTTTTTTGGATTCAGGGGGCCTCAAAACATACTTCGGTGAAACCCTGACTTGAATTTTTGGGTTGAATACAATACTTCAACTTGCTATACGTAATAGAGAAAGAGAAAAGGAAACTCCAATCAACAAGAATGCAAGATATCAATAATATATTACAATAATTAAAAAATCGGAAGAAAATCATTGTTTTCCAATGGATCCCAGCACACGTGGGAGTGAAAGGAGATGAGCTAGCGCAAGGGTTGACAAAAACGCACTACAGAGTACTTGGGAACAAAACCCATTACAATCAACTCAGGAAAGAAGCTTATCATAAATGGAACATGTCAGGCGTGGAAAATGGACAGGATTGCTCAGCAGCACATCTATATAAAATAGGAATATACCAGACAGAAGAATGCGTCATTTGCAAGAAGCCTGGAACAAGAATGAAATCTGGTCACCTTCTGCATTGCATGGAACTTGATCACAATATATAGAAACAGAAAGAATTACCAGGGTTATACTAGGCCGCCAAGTTCAAAGTGTATTTAAGAGAAAGAACACAATGAATTCTAATACTTTTGGCTATTGCTTATTATATTTTTACGTTTCCATCCAATAATGAGATGTCAGTTACTTAATTATTAAACTACATTAATATTACATGCAACAATATTTACAGTATTTCAGATTTCCCTGAAGATATACTGGGATACTTAAATCAAAAGAAGAGATTTAATGATAGTGGCATCCCACCATGCAAGCTGAAGTGTTAAGAGCATCGAAAAGGATGGCTGAGGTCCCGGATATAGCATTGAATTTTATTCTTATGGTCTGTTTCAAATTTATAATACACGTATAGCTAATCTAAAAGAATTATATTTATTATATACTTGGAAGCATAACAGAACATCTATTGTAAAGACAAAACAGAAAGAGGAGTAAGCGAAGTGATGCATTCTACATAATTTACAATATCTGCAAGTAGTAGTTCATTAAGGTATCCAAGGCGATGCTTAATATTTTGATAGTGGTCAAAAGGAGTATTAACTTAACTACATAAAAAGATTAAATAGGATAAAAAGAACAATGAATAAAATGGTTGCATTAAAGCTAAAATACGTTTCACCTAGAAAGCAATAAAAGAAAGAAGAAACTTGCAAAACTAAAATAGTCTGACACTTGATTTGAATTCATTGAGAGACCAAATGCCTTAATAAAGCAACAATTATGAGCAGTTCCAATCATCATCCTAAACCTGCCTTCATCTGTCGAGGAGAAAAGTCAGCGTGAGGATTTAGTAGGGAGAGATGCTATCTGCAATAACCGAGAAACCTCCATGCTCATCGAAAGCAGATGGGAAGGTCATTTTATGAGGCTGAGAACCACAAATTGGACATATCATGTAACAGCTTGGGAAGATGATGAAGGCTTTGAAATGTTGGAACACGGAAGAATAATGCTGACTAGGGCTTCGGCGATCAATGAGAGAAGAAAGGAAAAAAGACGAGAGGAGTGAAGACTTGGGAGCGGAAATAAAAACAGGAAAGAAATGATAGGTGACAGAAGAAGAGATTAAAAAAGGGAGAAGAGAGAGGAAGAAAGATAAGAGATTAAACGTTAAGAAAATAATTAAACCTAAAGAGAAAGAGATGGGAGGCAAACTCAAAAGTGAAGACAGAGGAGAAATGAGGTGAGAAAAAGTATAAGAGAGCAGAGAAAAAGAAAAGGAAAGCAAGACAGAAAGGAGAGAAATGTATAATAGGAAGGACAAGATAAAAGGATGTAAGAGAAGAAAAGAATAGGAGAGAACGGGTGAACCATGTAATATTTCTAGAGGTAGAAGAGTATATCTACCATGTAGAATGTAGAGGTGCATTTTCAGTAACGATTGGGTAGAATATTATGCTTTACTCGCAGTAAAGAGTCCACTGATATAAAACCAGAACTTTGTTCTGCCACACACATCTTGCTTACATTTTTTCAATCATCAATTTTAGTGCAACATGTAATTATACATATAGTTCTTTTTGTAATGGTGATTGCATTGCCAACGCGCACTGTATGTTCACCAACTGCTGTACCTAAGGCTCAGCAAGTGTCAACGGTACCTGCTGTCAAATACTACTTTCTAAATCGCTGATTTTTAGAGGAACGCTTTTGGAAAGAGACCAAAAGGAAGCTGCAGAGTCCCCTTGGCAGTTTATCGGTAACATCTATGTTTCTTCCACACTGCCTAATTTTTGTCCAATTTTAGAGAGTTCTTATGTAGCATGATGCGGATTTTGTATACTCCATCGAGCCTGGGAACTCTACTCTTATTTCCAGCGATGGTCGACTATTGAAGTTCTTTGTGCATCTTTACCAAGGCTGCTAAGATAGAGCTAATGAGCTTTATCCTCAGGGTTTGCATGGGTTATATTTTGTAATTTTGCTGTTTGTTCTTTGATGAAGTGCTCGTTATTGTTGAGGATATGGACACACCAACTGATAAAAGTTTAGAAACAGCTGTAATGCCACCAGTGAATGCAATGGGATCCTGACTTGTCACATGAAGATTTTGGGGAAAAAGATATTATGGCCCCCAGTAATTTACCAGGGGGTCAGTTGAGGGCTGAAGCAGATTATTTTTTCAACGTGAATTCCTACAACATTGGATCCAGAGGGAGATGAAGAGGGCGGAAGCATAGGAAGCAAACTCAAGGAGATGATAAAAGTAGAAATAACAGCGGTGCAACTAGTGGTCACGAAGTCAATAATTCAGAGGGAAGTAAAGTGATTAAAAATTGCAGTTAAAGGTAATGTGTTTGGAAGCATGGTAAGCTGAGTGTTTTACCTGCTGTGTGCCCAGAGTTATTACTTGTAAAACAGAATCACTCATATACGTGTATGACCCTACTGTCCTTTTAAAGGACACCTGTTTTTGACAAAAGTGTGCAAAATAAATACAGAATTGTGTTTAATCATTTTCCACAAGTGCGTTTGCATTCATTCCGTGAAAAGACTTTAATATCTTTTTTTTAAAAAAAAAGTTTCAGGCATATCTATGTTAATCTCTTGAAGCTTTCTTTTTTACGGAAAGGCCTCTGTAACATATCTGCCTCAGTATCTCGGATTTATTTTACTTTTACGTAGGCATGCATGTTTTAAAACGCGGTCCATATCATAGGTGACAGTTATTAATTTAATTTTCTGCGCTGCCTTTAAATACTGCAAATCTGTCAGTAGTTATGCACTTACTATGTATGACTGGCATAGGGTGTCAGGAGTAGGTATCTGTTCAACACAAAATCCCATCAGAGGCTTGCCGGACTTCGTCATCTTTGCCAGGCCTTGCTAAGTGATATAGTGTACCACGTAGTGAAATGACACTGTAAAGCAGGTGATATAAATATTATTTTAGACCAAAATATGTATTTGCACAATAGGAAAGAGAGTAGTAGTGGTCACGTATTAGCTGCTATTAAATTTTGTGTCTGCCATACCATACTCAGTTGTACAGGCATTAACTGTTTGGTCAGAATATGCGAAGTAGCAGCATCAGTGAAATTGAACTATTTCGGTGGAAAATGGATAATAAACTATAAGTTACTGCACAGTCTGCAATATTTCATCATCATTCATAATTCCAAATGTTTAGTTCTTCCGGGCTTGTAGGCCGTGGTCTAGAAGGCATGGTAGATAGAAACGTTTCGCCAAGCACTGCGCTTGGCATCATCAGGGTAACACGATCCTCCATCTGCACTGGTCAGAGTTAGAATGTGGAGGCAGAGAAGTAGTGGAAGAAATGACCGTTAATGTCCGTTACGTTTATTTATATGGGTGGGGGTGGGCGGGGCATTGTTGCGCCGTCTACGGTAGTGATTGGCCGGTTGTAGGTGGGGTTTTATTACAACTGTTGTGTGTGTCTGAAAGTTTATCTAAGACCGGTATCCATGCTTTATGTACACGTAGTATTTCTTCTTTGCTATTGAAGTTGTCTTTGTATTTGTAGATTTCTATGGCCTCCCTTTGTAGTCGGGCATAGTAGTTAACTGTAGAAGACAGGACTCGGGTTTCTTTAAGGTTGACATCATGGCCGAATAACAAGGCATGCTCTGCCACGACGATTTATCCGTATGTCCCAATCTGGTGTGACGCTCATGTTCTTTTATTCTGGTGGCTACACTGCACCACCACGGACCACGGCCTACAAGCCCGGAAGAACTAAACATTTGGAATAATCAAGACACCGGCCGTGAAAGCCTAAATACATATATCATTCATAATGTTTGTTTATAACAGCATGTCCCAAAAATTATAATGCATTTGGTATTCTATTTGGAATACATACAGAGGGAAATAACAGAGAGAAATAAATGTTCGATGTCGATGTTGTACCATTATAAAGCTCTCAAACAGAAACGAATAAAGTAAAAGCAAAACTGAGATCAGAACTGAAGTCAGTCGTGCATATTCCAATTTGTTTCCCATAATTTTTGCTCGTTAATCCCGCTTTTGATCCTTATTGATTCCAGATCGGATTAAAAAAGTGTATGAAGGCATCGCCCATTGCCTGGGATTTTCCTGCAAGGACGGGAAGAACAAGTTTGGGTTCGAGAGGAACAAAGAAAGTTCAGGTACGTCCTCGCCGAGTTACTGAGGCGTACACACAAGTGGCAGAGAGTGGGGGGGGATCTCTTGAAGATGCAATCCGCTCCTTCCTTGTTAAAGAAAAAGGAAGTTTGCTTGTTAGGATAATTTCATAGCCCGTTATACTCTTGTTCTCAGAAAACGGTTATATCTTCTTTCTTTCTCCACAAAGATACAATTTAAAAAATAAAAGTAGCAAGAATATCTATAGTAAAGAAAACCTACAATAAAAGAGAACACTTTAAACCTATGCTTAAACTGTCTGACTTGTTACGTTCATATGACTGTCTCTGTCCACTACTGCTTCATGTTATATACAGGATGTCCCAAAAACATCGACAACGGTTAATATGTTGTGTGGGATGGCAAACAGGTTCAAATAGGAACCCCTGTCCGTAAATGCACGGTTTAGAAGCTGTGGCGTATCAAAGTGTGAGATGGGTGTGTGTTCACATTTCTCGACAAATCCAACATTACAAACGGGCTTGAAGCTGTGTAACTCCTACGTCATTGCTGAGCCTATATCGGCGCTGTTGAGCCTCATGCACATGACCCAATACGTGCGGTTGTCTTTGAAGATTTTCAATCGCTCCGTGGACTCGAGTCATAAGATCCTCCACTGACGTTACAGAAGTGACATAAACCATACTTTTTATAGAGCTCTACAGAAAATAGTCGAGAAATGTCAGGTCTGCCAACCGTGCTGGCCATAGAACTGGTTCCCCTCTACCAATCGATCGATTTGTATATGTGACGTTTAAGTGATTCCGCACATTCACATAAAGTGGCTGGAAGTCAAGTCGGCCATTTCAGCAGCTTGTACTGGCACGTGTCGCATTACTGTTAAAACGTCACTGTACTGGAAACTACATAAGTAATGCAGTAGAATGCGCACCAAGAACTATATGGAGGAACTTAGCGCATGCGCAGGAATGTTATTATGCTCATGTCGTTCATCCCAGTACACAGATGGCTCAAGGGTAGCATATCTTCCATATTAAGATACGAAAACGAATGTTAACACATTGTCACAACCGTTCGTTCTCAAACTTCTCCAGCGTCAAAACCGTACTTCTCCGGACAAGGGTTCCTCTCTGAAAATCAATTAGTTTGCCATCCCGTGCAACATACTAAGCGTTGTCGGTGTTTTCTGGGACATCCAGTACAGTGATGCGAAGAGTGAAGGAGGATATACCAGATATATGCTAGAAAGAGACATTGGTAGCACAGGGAGCTAGGTAAAATGTCGGTTGGTCGGGAGGATAGATGCCAGTAAAAGATAGAAATACGTGAATTTCTCCCATAATGTCAACAGAAGTCTGATTGGAGAGTAAGCAGTGATTTCCATGCTGATATGACGCTAAGTAGAAAACCCTTTCAAGGAAATGGGAGATATTCCAGGCCTTTTATTTTAATCACTTCATATCAGTCCTGCTGTGTGCCGAAATTTCTTCCCGCAGGAGCTTTTGCTTTGTTACATGTCAATAAACATACTGACGTGGGGCTGTCTCCTTTAAGCAGATTTAAAAACTATCGTTTTGGGTCGAGTTTGAATCCACAACTTTGGTATCAGTAGGACAGTTCCTAAACAACCGAGCTACCCAGTCCGACAAATGTTGTGAAGTAATTGTGATTTGATCTGGTACTTTCGTTAATCAGCATCCATAGGTGCAGTTGAAAGGAGCGTGTTTATCAGACATAACCTTTGGAGCTAAAGGCGGTTATAAATGGAACAATTAAAAAAAACTGTGTGTGTGCTTCACACTAGAAGAAAGTAATGTGACAGAATAAGTAATTGGGATGAATTGCCATTTTTCACCTTGGTGTCAGGAGTGGGATTTGTCAAGTTCTCATTTTGTCACATTACTCTATGCTAAGACTCCCAGGGAATGTTGCGTTTGAAGGTGTTGAATTTTGACAGCCTCAAAATTATTCAAAGGCTAATTTTTAGAACTGCTAACCGTTTTAATTTATATACTCGTTTGTCAATCTAAATGTTACATTAGTTATGTATTTTATATTTGCCTGAACAGCATGACTGTATTGACTAATTCTTTCTGATTAGTTAAAGATGTGGAACGTTCTGTAGCCTTATACTAATCAAGGACAAAACGGTACAAAACCTCGAGGTTTCAGCTGCTTCTAATCACACAAATACACGCGGGCAACATTATCTGACCGTCGATAGCTGAATAAACCGAACCGGTGGGATTTATCTTGGATTGGCGCGGCGGGTATTGCCCAACCCTATTGCAGTGTTAGAGAGTCAAATGGAGGCCAAGGGAGAAACTAAAGTTTCATGGTGATAACGCTAAGTGGCATTGTCGTCCTCGCACTTTCCTCACTGATACGTTTAGTGTATATCCAGCGCTAACATCAACTTGGGCATCTTAACTTATGTTGGTATATGCCCAAACAAACGTGTCCATTTGATGTTTATTGCACGGAACATTTCTGCACAACACTCAATGATCAACATTCAGTTGTATGTATTAATTTAGTTTTAAAGTGGTAGTACTGCTAAAAGAGAAATCTGATGTGTTGCATTCACATGACTTTCTCTACTCTTGCACAAACTATTCTTACAAGACTTAGTCCTCTACATCATGTTAATCGAGATAAGCATTTGTACAAACTATCTGCTAATTTCCTTGTAGGTGCAAGAGGAGTTTAGGATTTAAGCGATAGTCATATGTTTTAAGAGTGGTCGCTAGATGATGAGTGTGAAATTCCGTTCTCTTTGATGACCAAGAGATAAAAAGTGAATGACTTCGAATTTGAGAACGTCTATCAAATTCTGACAAATAACAAGGAATATCTCTGAAATGGTTCATTAAACAAAACAAGATCATTTGACACAAATTCTGTGTTTTAGCAATATCCACATTCTTTATGTAAGAGTTGGTCATCTAGAGTAAGTAGAATTATATGAGTGGGCTATAGCCAGAAAATTTAAAATGTAGACTTATTTGCCATAAAATATCATAAACAATTGGCACTTTAATTAAAATAATTCGAGCCATTTTTCAGAAAACCAAAGTTTCAAAAACTATACCATATAAAGGGTAGTTTAGGATATAGTAATTTCCTTGAAAAACTTCCTGTCGCAATCTTGAAAGATATTAAACTTAAATGTAAGTAGGGTATATATAGCGACTCTGGCTCAAGAAGTGGCATAAGTGACATGTTCCCTTTGGCTCAATTAGCATAACAATACACCCCCTCCCCCCTCCCCCCTCCCCCCCCCACATGTGGGAATTTCCAAAAGGTAATAGCGACTCTGGCTCACTTAGCATAAAAGTCCCATTAATCAAATCCACCCCTCCCCACCTCCCCCTCCCCTCCCCCCTTAAGTGACATGGGTATTTCTTTGGACACGTGGGAATTCCGAAAAAAGAGGGTGGATGGTCTGTCGCGATCAGGATGACAAAGGAAGTGTAATTTATGACCCCCCGTCCCCCCTGACCCTCCTATTCTAGTGTCTGCATGTGTTTTCGAATGTGACAGTTGGAAATGTTCCCCTCTGACAGTTTTGAAAAGAACACGATACAACTTGCAAGGGGGCGAGCATAGAGGATGACAAAGGAAGGGAAACAGAGAGGGTGGATGGTCTGTCGCGATCAGGATGACAAAGGAAGGATAATTAATGACCCCCCGTCCCCCCTGACCCTCCTATTCTAGTGTCTGCAGGTGTTTTCGAAAGAAGAACGCGAGGGTAAGAAACCCTACAATGAATGGCCCCCTTTCAGATCTTGATATATTTATGTGACAGTTGGAAATGTTTCCCTCTGACAGTTTTGAAAAGAACAAGGCTTCATCTTGCAAGGGGGCGAGCATAGACATACACATTTTTCCTGTCTGAACAGGCTTAGTGTTTTTCTCTTAACAAAGCAGCCAAAGATCGCCCACCTGCAGGAAGAAACCTTTTCAATAGCGAAAGGATACTTCTGTATTGACGCGTGGACCACCCATGTGGTCCCCCACTGAGAGGGTTTCCCTGCCTTCCCTCACAATGTCCGTATTGTGCGGAAATGGGGTGCGGTGGTCTTGGGCACACTTGAATGACCTGCCCTACTCAGCCTTCTACAAACATTTCTTACCAGCTCTTATGCCTATATCTTCATCGTGCTAGTTGAAATAAGCATTTGTACAAATTATCCTATTACTTATTTCGGTGAGATTCGGGCTACTTCTTGAGGCTTTTACATTCACAAGGCTTTATCGGTCCACTTTTCCTGTGTCATGTTTTCTAGTTTTTTTGTTCTTTATTTATCTATTTTGTTTATTTTGGATTCCTTATGGACTTCAATGATGTCCCGCACAATCAACGCAAGCACTATCTCACGATCTTTTACGCTCATAGAGTTCTCTCTACACACGTTTCTTACTGTGACATGATTGTTTGAATTCTGTTAATCCTCATGAAAATACTGGCTTATACTCGCATTTAATTTCAGTATTATTTTATAAATAACGTTATTTTATACTTGCAACATTCATTTTGTGTATAGTATCATGTTCGAGGATCAGAGAGGCTGTTTCTCGTTTCTTTCAAGCAAATTTAAGCTTTGACAACATGTTACTTAAGCTGAAAATATTGTCTCGTCTGTTACCCTCACGCAACTTTCTCTACTCTTGCCCTAACAATTAATACAAAATGTTATTTGCACTAACATCTTTGTGTTAGCTGAGATAAACGTTTTCACAAATTATCTCCCTGCTTATTTCCTTTTATGTGCAAGGGGGGATATTAGAGTAAGGAAGGCTTTGTGTACTGATCAAAAGCTACATGCAATTCTACTGAAAAAGCATTCACAAGGGAATTTTTTGGGTCCATCCACATCTCTTGACTTCGCATTTGTTTATGTTCCCAAAACTCAACTAAAATCATGGAAATATCTCCAAAAAATCCTACAGGCACACACACATACTCACACTTAAACACACACACACACACACACACACATACACCCCGCACACATGCACACATTACACATGCACACCTACACACATGAATGCACAACCACACACACATACACACACACACACACACACACACACACATAAACAGACATACATACGCGCAAACACACGCACAAAACCGCATAAGCTTCATTTATAATTTCCTTAAATTAAGGACTTTGTTAGCCAATGCATCACTTTTCACAAGGATACTCTACTCAGTTTTCTTTGTGAAATATCCGGGGTGTTTAAGAGGACACTTATTTATACATTTATTTTCTTATTTATAGTATCTTACAAGATTACTATGCTTGTTTAATCCTAGCAAGTAATATTTTCTAAATCGCACCAAAGAATAACGATACCACAATGCAGGAACAGTAAGCACCCGAGGAACGTAGCTGAATCATTGAACCATCAGCAATACAGGTTTCAAAGTAATGGGCAAATTTCAAACACTAAGTAATATCTCGCCTTATTATTAGTTTCTTTATTGACAAATTCGAGAGTTCTGGTCAAAGTAATTACTGCAATAACATATGTTAACATATATAATAACCCCTTTCAATCATACAGAAAATTCTTTTGACTTCATTTCTACATAAACACAAATATTAAAAATCTGATGTGTTACACTCACGTGACTTCTACCCTCTTGTACTTCCCATTCTTACAAAATCTTATTCCTATATCTTCTTCGTGTTAGTTGAGATAAACATTTGTACAAATTATCTTATTGCTTATTTCCTTGCAGGTGCAAGGAGAATGTTAGAATACTGCAGGCTTTTCTGCCATAGTCTAATGTTTAAAAGCTTTGAGATTCTGTTGTCTTTGCACACTTAAGATATAAAAAATGAACAACAATGATCCATTTCACGAAAGTTCTAAGTTTTTCCGAAACTCACACACATAACAAGGAATATCTCCGAAATGATTCACAGTACAAGAAAATTTATTCAGTCGAAAATTGTGTATTTTAGCAAGATCTATATTCTCTATAGTATGATTTGGTCCATCTCTAACGGTTTACCAGTTATGCAAAAGTTGCCCAGAATAAATACGACTACAGGGGCTTCACCCAGAAAATTCAAGAAATTAATAAACGTATGACATTGTAATCAAAATCGTTAGAGCCAACACTAGAAAATCAAAAAGTTTGAAACATTTTCCATGTAAAGGGTAGTTTAGGGTGGGGCCATTTTCTTCAAAATCTTCGTGTCGCATCCTTGAAAGACATTAAACTTAAATACTAACTTTGGTTTAACCGACTTTTCGTTTCGAGTTATGCTGAGCACAGACTGACACACACACACACACACACACACACACATGCCTACACATACACACACACACACATTTAGACATGCACACACACGCACACATACACACACGAGCATACACACACATACACACACTCACACACGCGCAGACACCCACACTTACACACATACACTCACACACATGCACCCCAAGCACACACATACACGCACCTTTTTGTAAACCTGCTTTTTTTGGATTCAGGGGGCCTCGAACATATATTTCCGGTGAAATCTTGACTTCGAATTTTTGGCTGGAGTACGATACTTCCCCTATTGGCCAGTAGAGAAAGTAAAAATAGAGGTTGCGACAACTGAGCATAAAAAATACACAACGCTAATTTCATTTCAATATATGAAACTCCTGATATTATTCTTTGTTATCAAATGATTAAAAATTGAAGAGACAGAATAATGAAAATTTCATTCATCTTACCCTTGCTATTGAATAAAGTTAGTGAATGAGACCTGATGCTCTGAAATTATTTATTTTTTCTCAAGTAGTAATAGATAAGGGGTTAATAAAATCTCAACAGGAACTTTTTGTCACTAGATGTAAGTTTATTTAATAAGTTTGCCGGTTTATAGCAGGTTTGTATAAAACAATTGTACTATTAAATCTTACAATCCAGAGGCTTTTAAGGGGAGAATATGTTTGGAAACAACTCAAAGAATGAGTGAAAACTGCGTACCAATATTCATTACAAATACAAACCAAAACGGATAAGTGGGGCTTGTAGACAGAATACAAAACGAGCTCTATGGTGTTAAAGGAAATTAAAGGCGCAAAACTCCTTATGTGACTTAATCCCTGGGAATGACTGATGGTAGCATGGAGATGGGAACAATAACAATGATAATGAATAGGAATCCCGCCAGCCTATATTTTAAACATTTTGTTCGGTGTTATTCATCTTTATTTTTTTATTGAAGCATAACATTTCTTGTCATTTCTTACTGAACCTTCAGCATTCAGTTCATTGAATAAGAAAAGAGAATAAAGACATCTTTCAGATGTTCATACATTCATTTTAAATTACATTAAAGGTTGGCTTTGTCACTTTCATTATAAAACAAGCTATTATGTATATCATTTCACAGTATCCAAATATTGGAAAGAAAGCTAACTTCTTAGTTTAGCCAATAGAAACAAAGTTCGGCGGGTGGGGGGGTAGCTGTTTCTACTACGCAGCTGCACAGGTGTGGTGGGGGAAAGCATTCTAACCTATAAAAGGGTACACCGGCCGCAGGAGTGATTGCAGTTCTAGAGGGCGAAACATCAGTTGGCATTTACACATCACTGCAACAATAACATACATTCCATAATGGCAGGTAAGCCCATTTTATTATACTTTAAAGAAACATTTTGGTGTCTTTCTACGAGTGAAAGTCATTAAATAGGAACAAAATACGCAGAAAAAAGTTTTTATATGTTAAATGACATGTATTTCCTTACAATGGACTTGAAATTATCAGCTCATCATTCATTGCCTTTACACATTGAAAGATTAAGTCAAAGTGGAAATCCGAACTAACGATGAAATTGCCAAATGTAGGAAAACACGATAACTTTTTTTTCCCACTATTCATTAAATGTTTTCTTTTGTTGTTATTTTTATTATTATTCTTTTATTCTTTTGTAGGAAACATCGACAGGGCAAATGAATCTAACACGAGCATCAATGGCTCGCCCCCTGGACGTTGCACAACACGACTTGACAAAGTTACAATGCCAGTTAGGCCCAATAAATGCAGTTGTGATAGTTGTAAAAATATTTCATCACTGAAAAGTCTACTGGGGGAAATTCAAGGTAAGAATTATTAAATATTGAAATGCTAGTTTATATTGTTCCTTATTTGTCTCATTGTAGGAATTCCATCGTAAGCAATTTTTGTGTACATTCTGTCTTCCAGCGTTAGCATTTCAGCTCCAAACCATATGTTCAATCGAAATATCATATATGATATTTTGTTTTTCATCATTCATCTGACTTATAGTATCCCTTTTAATACTCTCTTCTTCATATCAAAGTGACTTATCTCAAATAATCTGTCTCTAAGCCAAAAACATTTTTCTTTTATACCTGAATTAAATATAGTCTTTTATTCAATCTTTAATAAATGTTCACTTGCTGAATATGAATATCCACTTCAAATATTATAACACCATTAATTAATTTTATTGTTTCATCTTACTTCAGGCCCATATGAACCAATGGACCTTTCATTGAATCGCCAGCCTAAGGAGCAGCACACCATGAGACCTTCACAAACAGCTTTACACAGAGAATCAGCGCAAAAGAGGGAATTATACCATAAATCACTTTGCGATTGCAAGATCGCTAATCAAGCTGGGAAGAGCACATCTTCTTCAATATCGCAGAGTAATAAGCAGCCGCATGAAAACACCCATCAGATTACAGATGAACAATTATATCAACAACGCAAGTACAGCTGGGAACCTTCAAATAAAAGATGTCATACTCATACAAGGGAGCAATTCAACAGCCCGCAGCAAAGAACTCAACAAAACTTAAAGGAATTGATCGAAAACAAGACAAGGATATGTATTCATACCTGTGAAACTATGAAATGTGATACTTTGAAAATTGTCATAGAACTTATTTTATAATTCAATAAGATTTCTTAGAACAGATAACCAGCTCTTATAGAGATACGTTATTGACTTTGGCAGGGACTCTAGGTCATATCTAACGACAGTAACAATCATTCATCATGTAATTCATGCTTAGCCTGCAGAGTCGCAGTTATCAGAAGTAACAGGTATTCTATTTTATTCCAAGGGCGGAAAAACAGCGTGATAGACACAGAGAGAGAGAGAGAGAGAGAGAGAGAGAGAGAGACTGCCTGTTATGTGCAGGTGTTTTACCATATTTATGAATTCTGAATAATATCCGCAGGCATTTAGCCTGAAGCAGTATCTACTTATATTGTGAAATCATCAATTATGTTGAAATGTAAAACGATTTTGATTCATTTAATAAAATTTATGAATAGAAATATCAGCGTTATCATTTAACCTGTCGTAACCTATCCTAGCCTAAGCAAGCCTACCCTATCCAAATTTAGCCTATCTTAACTAGGAATGCATGCAGGAATAACATAATGCATGATATAAATTAACAAAAGAACATAATTACAATCAGATAATTTTATTTAACTTATAAAGATGAATACACTACCATTACCATTCAGAAAGCAAGCATATACTATTGAAAGACAATACATATATATTCATTTCATTTCTTAATCATTCAATGATGCCAGTCGATTTCAGTTCATTGATAATTCCTTGAATTTCCTTATAGTGATTCTGTCCGGTCGATTCTTGTGACATGATTAATAATCGTAAACGTTTTACTAATTCATTTGGATCGAACCAAGGATATTCCATGCGAAAAGCAGCACTTGATGAAGGAGCATCTTGCATGTTATCGGAGACTTGGAGATTATTACTTTCTTCCAATGAAGTCATGTTTCCAGATGTTTTTACAAGGACGCTTAGCGTTGATTTTCCATCTTCATTATTAGATGTTTCATCAATCCCAGACTTTTCACTCTCTTGCAACGGAAATGCCCCTGATTCAGAATTAGCTATATTGTTCACAGGAGCATTAGAAACTTCTTTCTTGCATACTTTATTATGGCGTTCAAGCCTACTCGTTGTCCTATTCTTTAAAGTCTGCCCACACTCACAGCATTTGAGGAAACGATGCTTTCCAAGACTAATATATGAAAAATTAAGTCTTGCATATTTTGAGCAATACAACCTTTTACTGTGATCACTCATAGTGAAATGCAGCTGAAGCTGACAATAACCGTTTTAAGCAAAAGTTAGAGATGCTCGATATTTTATACATTGATTGTTCATATGTCAAATATAAACTCGCAACAATGCAAAACAATTTAGTGTAAGCAGACACCCTAAGTAACCACAGGTGACCAAGGGTGACCATGGGTGACCAAGGGTGACCATGGGTGACCAAGGGTGACCATGGGTGACCCCGGGTGACCAAGGGTGACCAAGGGTGACCATGGGTGACCAAGGGTGACCATGGGTGACCACGGGTGACCAAGGGTGACCAAGGGTGACCATGGGTGACCAAGGGTGACCAAGGGTGACCAAGGGTGACCATGGGTGACCACGGGTGACCACGGGTGACCAAGGGTGACCATGGGTGACCACGGGTGACCAAGGGTGACCATGGGTGACCAGATGAGGTGACCACGGGTGACCAAGGGTGACCATGGGTGACCAAGGGTGACCAAGGGTGACCATGGGTGACCAAGGGTGACCATGGGTGACCAAGGGTGACCATGGGTGACCACGGGTGACCAAGGGTGACCATGGGTGACCAAGGGTGACCATGGGTGACCACGGGTGACCAAGGGTGACCAAGGGTGACCATGGGTGACCAAGGGTGACCAAGGGTGACCAAGGGTGACCAAGGGGGACCATGGGTGACCAAGGGTGACCAGATTAGGTGACCAAATAGGTGGCCCGTGACCCAAGCTCGTACGTGAGCAAAATAAGTGCAAGCTAATGTGAGACTATCAAACATTCAAAATATATAACCTAAACCTAACCTAAGCTAACATAATGTTACCTGAACCTGTTTGCTTGAATCTACACACTGTAACTATTTTAATTGAGGATTTCATTCTGCTTGCACCAACAAATATAACATTACCTAAGCTGAATTCTTCTATTTCAAACTTTTATTCTTGTAACACATGCACTAAGTCATCCCATCCCATACAAATATTCAATTTCCGTATAACATAGTCTAATCTACTCTTAATGTGTTTCATGTCTCTTAAGACACGATTCAACATTCAGAGAACAATGTCTCAGGTCGATTCTATAGACACAATTAACAAATCATTTCTGTAAAGTAATGTTATTCCACTATTCTTCCATACATCACCCCTACAGGTTATTCACACCAATCAGATAAACATATATCCTACCCTCACCTAACTCTAATCTAAATTCAAGCAAACTATTAAGAGAATGCTATTGTATTGTAGATGCTCTGATGAAGTCAATGTGATCATTTCCTCTCATATACAAGTATTCAATACTCTGAACACCAAACCTGGCTTAATATTCTTGTTGGCACATAAAGTAAATCACAATTAATTATCTTGAGAGCAAGGTGTTTCGATTATCTTCTGGCGTGCTTGATTTTATGTGCTATCAAGAATATTAAGCCAGGTTTGGTGTTCAGAGTATTGAATACTTGTATATGAGAGGAAATGATCACATTGACTTCATCAGAGCATCTACAATACAATAGCATTCTCTTAATAGTTTGCTTGAATTTAGATTAGAGTTAGGTGAGGGTAGGATATATGTTTATCTGATTGGTGTGAATAACCTGTAGGGGTGATGTATGGAAGAATAGTGGAATAACATTACTTTACAGAAATGATTTGTTAATTGTGTCTATAGAATCGACCTGAGACATTGTTCTCTGAATGTTGAATCGTGTCTTAAGAGACATGAAACACATTAAGAGTAGATTAGACTATGTTATACGGAAATTGAATATTTGTATGGGATGGGATGACTTAGTGCATGTGTTACAAGAATAAAAGTTTGAAATAGAAGAATTCAGCTTAGGTAATGTTATATTTGTTGGTGCAAGCAGAATGAAATCCTCAATTAAAATAGTTACAGTGTGTAGATTCAAGCAAACAGGTTCAGGTAACATTATGTTAGCTTAGGTTAGGTTTAGGTTATATATTTTGAATGTTTGATAGTCTCACATTAGCTTGCACTTATTTTGCTCACGTACGTGCTTGGGTCACGGGCCACCTATTTGGTCACCTAATCTGGTCACCCTTGGTCACCCATGGTCCCCCTTGGTCACCCTTGGTCACCCTTGGTCACCCTTGGTCACCCATGGTCACCCTTGGTCACCCTTGGTCACCCGTGGTCACCCATGGTCACCCTTGGTCACCCATGGTCACCCTTGGTCACCCGTGGTCACCCATGGTCACCCTTGGTCACCCATGGTCACCCTTGGTCACCCATGGTCACCCTTGGTCACCCGTGGTCACCCATGGTCACCCTTGGTCACCCGTGGTCACCTCATCTGGTCACCCATGGTCACCCTTGGTCACCCGTGGTCACCCATGGTCACCCTTGGTCACCCGTGGTCACCCGTGGTCACCCATGGTCACCCTTGGTCACCCTTGGTCACCCTTGGTCACCCATGGTCACCCTTGGTCACCCTTGGTCACCCTTGGTCACCCATGGTCACCCTTGGTCACCCTTGGTCACCCATGGTCACCCTTGGTCACCCGGGGTCACCCATGGTCACCCTTGGTCACCCATGGTCACCCTTGGTCACCCATGGTCACCCTTGGTCACCTGTGGTTACTTAGGGTGTCTGCTTACACTAAATTGTTTTGCATTGTTGCGAGTTTATATTTGACATATGAACAATCAATGTATAAAATATCGAGCATCTCTAACTTTTGCTTAAAACGGTTATTGTCAGCTTCAGCTGCATTTCACTATGAGTGATCACAGTAAAAGGTTGTATTGCTCAAAATATGCAAGACTTAATTTTTCATATATTAGTCTTGGAAAGCATCGTTTCCTCAAATGCTGTGAGTGTGGGCAGACTTTAAAGAATAGGACAACGAGTAGGCTTGAACGCCATAATAAAGTATGCAAGAAAGAAGTTTCTAATGCTCCTGTGAACAATACAGCTAATTCTGAATCAGGGGCATTTCCTTTGCAAGAGAGTGAAAAGTCTGGGATTGATGAAACATCTAATAATGAAGATGGAAAATCAACGCTAAGCGTCCTTGTAAAAACATCTGGAAACATGACTTCATTGGAAGAAAGTAATAATCTCCAAGTCTCCGATAACATGCAAGATGCTCCTTCATCAAGTGCTGCTTTTCGCATGGAATATCCTTGGTTCGATCCAAATGAATTAGTAAAACGTTTACGATTATTAATCATGTCACAAGAATCGACCGGACAGAATCACTATAAGGAAATTCAAGGAATTATCAATGAACTGAAATCGACTGGCATCATTGAATGATTAAGAAATGAAATGAATATATATGTATTGTCTTTCAATAGTATATGCTTGCTTTCTGAATGGTAATGGTAGTGTATTCATCTTTATAAGTTAAATAAAATTATCTGATTGTAATTATGTTCTTTTGTTAATTTATATCATGCATTATGTTATTCCTGCATGCATTCCTAGTTAAGATAGGCTAAATTTGGATAGGGTAGGCTTGCTTAGGCTAGGATAGGTTACGACAGGTTAAATGATAACGCTGATATTTCTATTCATAAATTTTATTAAATGAATCAAAATCGTTTTACATTTCAACATAATTGATGATTTCACAATATAAGTAGATACTGCTTCAGGCTAAATGCCTGCGGATATTATTCAGAATTCATAAATATGGTAAAACACCTGCACATAACAGGCAGTCTCTCTCTCTCTCTCTCTCTCTCTGTGTCTATCACGCTGTTTTTCCGCCCTTGGAATAAAATAGAATACCTGTTACTTCTGATAACTGCGACTCTGCAGGCTAAGCATGAATTACATGATGAATGATTGTTACTGTCGTTAGATATGACCTAGAGTCCCTGCCAAAGTCAATAACGTATCTCTATAAGAGCTGGTTATCTGTTCTAAGAAATCTTATTGAATTATAAAATAAGTTCTATGACAATTTTCAAAGTATCACATTTCATAGTTTCACAGGTATGAATACATATCCTTGTCTTGTTTTCGATCAATTCCTTTAAGTTTTGTTGAGTTCTTTGCTGCGGGCTGTTGAATTGCTCCCTTGTATGAGTATGACATCTTTTATTTGAAGGTTCCCAGCTGTACTTGCGTTGTTGATATAATTGTTCATCTGTAATCTGATGGGTGTTTTCATGCGGCTGCTTATTACTCTGCGATATTGAAGAAGATGTGCTCTTCCCAGCTTGATTAGCGATCTTGCAATCGCAAAGTGATTTATGGTATAATTCCCTCTTTTGCGCTGATTCTCTGTGTAAAGCTGTTTGTGAAGGTCTCATGGTGTGCTGCTCCTTAGGCTGGCGATTCAATGAAAGGTCCATTGGTTCATATGGGCCTGAAGTAAGATGAAACAATAAAATTAATTAATGGTGTTATAATATTTGAAGTGGATATTCATATTCAGCAAGTGAACATTTATTAAAGATTGAATAAAAGACTATATTTAATTCAGGTATAAAAGAAAAATGTTTTTGGCTTAGAGACAGATTATTTGAGATAAGTCACTTTGATATGAAGAAGAGAGTATTAAAAGGGATACTATAAGTCAGATGAATGATGAAAAACAAAATATCATATATGATATTTCGATTGAACATATGGTTTGGAGCTGAAATGCTAACGCTGGAAGACAGAATGTACACAAAAATTGCTTACGATGGAATTCCTACAATGAGACAAATAAGGAACAATATAAACTAGCATTTCAATATTTAATAATTCTTACCTTGAATTTCCCCCAGTAGACTTTTCAGTGATGAAATATTTTTACAACTATCACAACTGCATTTATTGGGCCTAACTGGCATTGTAACTTTGTCAAGTCGTGTTGTGCAACGTCCAGGGGGCGAGCCATTGATGCTCGTGTTAGATTCATTTGCCCTGTCGATGTTTCCTACAAAAGAATAAAAGAATAATAATAAAAATAACAACAAAAGAAAACATTTAATGAATAGTGGGAAAAAAAGTTATCGTGTTTTCCTACATTTGGCAATTTCATCGTTAGTTCGGATTTCCACTTTGACTTAATCTTTCAATGTGTAAAGGCAATGAATGATGAGCTGATAATTTCAAGTCCATTGTAAGGAAATACATGTCATTTAACATATAAAAACTTTTTTCTGCGTATTTTGTTCCTATTTAATGACTTTCACTCGTAGAAAGACACCAAAATGTTTCTTTAAAGTATAATAAAATGGGCTTACCTGCCATTATGGAATGTATGTTATTGTTGCAGTGATGTGTAAATGCCAACTGATGTTTCGCCCTCTAGAACTGCAATCACTCCTGCGGCCGGTGTACCCTTTTATAGGTTAGAATGCTTTCCCCCACCACACCTGTGCAGCTGCGTAGTAGAAACAGCTACCCCCCCACCCGCCGAACTTTGTTTCTATTGGCTAAACTAAGAAGTTAGCTTTCTTTCCAATATTTGGATACTGTGAAATGATATACATAATAGCTTGTTTTATAATGAAAGTGACAAAGCCAACCTTTAATGTAATTTAAAATGAATGTATGAACATCTGAAAGATGTCTTTATTCTCTTTTCTTATTCAATGAACTGAATGCTGAAGGTTCAGTAAGAAATGACAAGAAATGTTATGCTTCAATAAAAAAATAAAGATGAATAACACCGAACAAAATGTTTAAAATATAGGCTGGCGGGATTCCTATTCATTATCATTGTTATTGTTCCCATCTCCATGCTACCATCAGTCATTCCCAGGGATTAAGTCACATAAGGAGTTTTGCGCCTTTAATTTCCTTTAACACCATAGAGCTCGTTTTGTATTCTGTCTACAAGCCCCACTTATCCGTTTTGGTTTGTATTTGTAATGAATATTGGTACGCAGTTTTCACTCATTCTTTGAGTTGTTTCCAAACATATTCTCCCCTTAAAAGCCTCTGGATTGTAAGATTTAATAGTACAATTGTTTTATACAAACCTGCTATAAACCGGCAAACTTATTAAATAAACTTACATCTAGTGACAAAAAGTTCCTGTTGAGATTTTATTAACCCCTTATCTATTACTACTTGAGAAAAAATAAATAATTTCAGAGCATCAGGTCTCATTCACTAACTTTATTCAATAGCAAGGGTAAGATGAATGAAATTTTCATTATTCTGTCTCTTCAATTTTTAATCATTTGATAACAAAGAATAATATCAGGAGTTTCATATATTGAAATGAAATTAGCGTTGTGTATTTTTTATGCTCAGTTGTCGCAACCTCTATTTTTACTTTCTCTACTGGCCAATAGGGGAAGTATCGTACTCCAGCCAAAAATTCGAAGTCAAGATTTCACCGGAAATATATGTTCGAGGCCCCCTGAATCCAAAAAAGCAGGTTTACAAAAAGGTGCGTGTATGTGTGTGCTTGGGGTGCATGTGTGTGAGTGTATGTGTGTAAGTGTGGGTGTCTGCGCGTGTGTGAGTGTGTGTATGTGTGTGTATGCTCGTGTGTGTATGTGTGCGTGTGTGTGCATGTCTAAATGTGTGTGTGTGTGTATGTGTAGGCATGTGTGTGTGTGTGTGTGTGTCAGTCTGTGCTCAGCATAACTCGAAACGAAAAGTCGGTTAAACCAAAGTTAGTATTTAAGTTTAATGTCTTTCAAGGATGCGACACGAAGATTTTGAAGAAAATGGCCCCACCCTAAACTACCCTTTACATGGAAAATGTTTCAAACTTTTTGATTTTCTAGTGTTGGCTCTAACGATTTTGATTACAATGTCATACGTTTATTAATTTCTTGAATTTTCTGGGTGAAGCCCCTGTAGTCGTATTTATTCTGGGCAACTTTTGCATAACTGGTAAACCGTTAGAGATGGACCAAATCATACTATAGAGAATATAGATCTTGCTAAAATACACAATTTTCGACTGAATAAATTTTCTTGTAGTGTGAATCATTTCGGAGATATTCCTTGTTATGTGTGTGAGTTTCGGAAAAACTTAGAACTTTCGTGAAATGGATCATTGTTGTTCATTTTTTATATCTTAAGTGTGCAAAGACAACAGAATCTCAAAGCTTTTAAACATTAGACTATGGCAGAAAAGCCTGCAGTATTCTAACATTCTCCTTGCACCTGCAAGGAAATAAGCAATAAGATAATTTGTACAAATGTTTATCTCAACTAACACGAAGAAGATATAGGAATAAGATTTTGTAAGAATGGGAAGTACAAGAGGGTAGAAGTCACGTGAGTGTAACACATCAGATTTTTAATATTTGTGTTTATGTAGAAATGAAGTCAAAAGAATTTTCTGTATGATTGAAAGGGGTTATTATATATGTTAACATATGTTATTGCAGTAATTACTTTGACCAGAACTCTCGAATTTGTCAATAAAGAAACTAATAATAAGGCGAGATATTACTTAGTGTTTGAAATTTGCCCATTACTTTGAAACCTGTATTGCTGATGGTTCAATGATTCAGCTACGTTCCTCGGGTGCTTACTGTTCCTGCATTGTGGTATCGTTATTCTTTGGTGCGATTTAGAAAATATTACTTGCTAGGATTAAACAAGCATAGTAATCTTGTAAGATACTATAAATAAGAAAATAAATGTTTAAATAAGTGTCCTCTTAAACACCCCGGATATTTCACAAAGAAAACTGAGTAGAGTATCCTTGTGAAAAGTGATGCATTGGCTAACATAAAGTCCTTAATTTAAGGAAATTATAAATGAAGCTTATGCGGTTTTGTGCGTGTGTTTGCGCGTATGTATGTCTGTTTGTGTGTGTGTGTGTGTGTGTGTGTGTGTATGTGTGTGTGGTTGTGCATTCATGTGTGTAGGTGTGCATGTGTATTTGTGTGCATGTGTGCGGGGTGTATGTGTGTGTGTGTGTGTGTGTGTGTTTAAGTGTGAGTATGTGTGTGTGCCTGTAGGATTTTTTGGAGATATTTCCATGATTTTAGTTGAGTTTTGGGAACATAAACAAATGCGAAGTCAAGAGATGTGGATGGACCCAAAAAATTCCCTTGTGAATGCTTTTTCAGTAGAATTGCATGTAGCTTTTGATCAGTACACAAAGCCTTCCTTACTCTAATATCCCCCCTTGCACATAAAAGGAAATAAGCAGGGAGATAATTTGTGAAAACGTTTATCTCAGCTAACACAAAGATGTTAGTGCAAATAACATTTTGTATTAATTGTTAGGGCAAGAGTAGAGAAAGTTGCGTGAGGGTAACAGACGAGACAATATTTTCAGCTTAAGTAACATGTTGTCAAAGCTTAAATTTGCTTGAAAGAAACGAGAAACAGCCTCTCTGATCCTCGAACATGATACTATACACAAAATGAATGTTGCAAGTATAAAATAACGTTATTTATAAAATAATACTGAAATTAAATGCGAGTATAAGCCAGTATTTTCATGAGGATTAACAGAATTCAAACAATCATGTCACAGTAAGAAACGTGTGTAGAGAGAACTCTATGAGCGTAAAAGATCGTGAGATAGTGCTTGCGTTGATTGTGCGGGACATCATTGAAGTCCATAAGGAATCCAAAATAAACAAAATAGATAAATAAAGAACAAAAAAACTAGAAAACATGACACAGGAAAAGTGGACCGATAAAGCCTTGTGAATGTAAAAGCCTCAAGAAGTAGCCCGAATCTCACCGAAATAAGTAATAGGATAATTTGTACAAATGCTTATTTCAACTAGCACGATGAAGATATAGGCATAAGAGCTGGTAAGAAATGTTTGTAGAAGGCTGAGTAGGGCAGGTCATTCAAGTGTGCCCAAGACCACCGCACCCCATTTCCGCACAATACGGACATTGTGAGGGAAGGCAGGGAAACCCTCTCAGTGGGGGACCACATGGGTGGTCCACGCGTCAATACAGAAGTATCCTTTCGCTATTGAAAAGGTTTCTTCCTGCAGGTGGGCGATCTTTGGCTGCTTTGTTAAGAGAAAAACACTAAGCCTGTTCAGACAGGAAAAATGTGTATGTCTATGCTCGCCCCCTTGCAAGATGAAGCCTTGTTCTTTTCAAAACTGTCAGAGGGAAACATTTCCAACTGTCACATAAATATATCAAGATCTGAAAGGGGGCCATTCATTGTAGGGTTTCTTACCCTCGCGTTCTTCTTTCGAAAACACCTGCAGACACTAGAATAGGAGGGTCAGGGGGGACGGGGGGTCATTAATTATCCTTCCTTTGTCATCCTGATCGCGACAGACCATCCACCCTCTCTGTTTCCCTTCCTTTGTCATCCTCTATGCTCGCCCCCTTGCAAGTTGTATCGTGTTCTTTTCAAAACTGTCAGAGGGGAACATTTCCAACTGTCACATTCGAAAACACATGCAGACACTAGAATAGGAGGGTCAGGGAGGACGGGGGGTCATAAATTACACTTCCTTTGTCATCCTGATCGCGACAGACCATCCACCCTCTTTTTTCGGAATTCCCACGTGTCCAAAGAAATACCCATGTCACTTAAGGGGGGAGGGGAGGGGGAGGTGGGGAGGGGTGGATTTGATTAATGGGACATTTATGCTAAGTGAGCCAGAGTCGCTATTACCTTTTGGAAATTCCCACATGTGGGGGGGGGGGAGGGGGGAGGGGGGAGGGGGGGTGTATTGTTATGCTAATTGAGCCAAAGGGAACATGTCACTTATGCCACTTCTTGAGCCAGAGTCGCTATATATACCCTACTAATGTAAACTTTAGTTTTTAAACGACTTTTCGTTTTTAAGTTATGCTGCTCACAGTCTCTCTTTCTCTCTCTCTCTCTTTCTCTCTCTCTCACTGACATACAGGGAGCCTCAAAACCTATCTTTCCATAGTATGAAAAGTAAAAATGGCTGTATATAGTTAATTTAGTAATTATGTATAGTTCTAAATGAACACAATACCAGAACAGTATTAATATAAAAAAATCTGATGTGTTACATCCAATTGAGCTTCTCTGTCTACTGCTTATTGGTAGATATACAAGCTACTATAATGAATATTATTTTACTATCTAAAACCTCCAGCACAACTCCACGAAGGGCCAAGCCTTGCCGCGCGGCCGCTGCGTCCCCCACCTCTGAGTACTAAAAGCGTCATGGAGTGGGGGCAGTACTGGAGGTGGGACGTGGTCAGCGCCCAAGCCCTTTCGGCCAGCTATGCGACCTTTATGACCCGAGTTTATCTACTTCATTTTAATTTAGACAAATCTCTATTATACACATCCTAAAGGGCATAATGTGCAAAAGTCAAAAAAATTGATGACAAATATAATCGTAAACAGCATTTGAATATATCAATGCGTTGAAAAAATACATTGAGGAATAATGGCTCCAAATGTAATTTAAAAGGCTATCAGCAGTAAGCGCATGTTCGTTTAAAATGATACGAGACAGCCGGTTAAAGGAGAATTGCCTGAAAATAATTTATGTATACTAATTTACAAGAACTAAATTGCACTGCCTCTGTGCTCTGCTGGTTACCATGCTAAGCTTCTTATCGAGAGGTCCTGGGTTCGATTCCCGGCTGGAGGTTGAAATTTTCTTTACATAAGAATACTTCGCATCCTACCTCGAGTATGGAGGTATGAAGGGTGTGTGTGTGTGTGTGTGTGTGTGTGTGTGTGTGTGTGTGTGTGTGTGTGCGTGCGTGCGTGCGTGCGTGCGTGTGTGTGTGTGTGTGTGTGTGTGTGTGTGTGTGTGTGAAAAGAAAGCCCAAAATAAACGAGTGAACTTCAGTGCTGCTGAGCAGTTCGAAGGAAAAACCGCCAATGTGTCCTTAGATGTTGACAGAGCATATGCCTAAAAATTCAAATGTCGATATTTTCAAGAATTTTCGTCAATTTTCACAGATTGGTTCCCTTATTTGGATCATAAACATAAAAGTGGCAGTTAAGTGATGTTTTACGCTGGTCATAAAATTTCTTACTCTTCCCATGCAATCAGAAGAATCAACTGAACATAGAAGAGACATAAAAGACTGTCAATGTATTGAACAATTCGGCAAATAATAAGGGATGTTTCGGAAACGGGTGATGCCATAAAAGTTACTTAGAATAAGGCGCGTCCTTTAAAGATATCTACATTTTTGTGAACTGCATTTTCGTTGACACTTAATGTTTAAAAGTTATACAAGACTATGCAAAACCCCTTCGAATGAAAACAACTATATAAGCCATTCACAGAAAATTCAAAACACACTTACATTTTATTTCTCGCTAAATATCTTTGACATATTACTTAACTAATCAAAATCGTTAGAGCTGTTATTGATAAAATCGATATTTTTGAAACATTTTCCATTCAAGGGTGATGGGGCTGTGGACATTGTGTTGGGGACAGATGCTGACTTGAAATGTCAAGTTTGATATTTATCCGAGTTTTCGTTAAATATAACAGAAATATTGAGAATTCCAACTTCTATTAGCAAATAAGTCGGACATGCCTGATGCCATAAAATATGTATTTGAAATAAATAGTGTGCTTTGAAGAGATGGACATTTCTTCTAGAGTAAGTCTTTGTCTTTTTACTTTACCTCTTATATAAGACTATGCAAAAATTCCTTCCAAATAAATACGCCTCCATAAACTATTACCACAAGAATCAATATACACTTTTATTTATCTACAAGTATTACAGATTGGGTATTCTAATCACAGTAGAGCCATTTTTGCACAATTAAATATACAAACATGGCATATGGAAATGTAACTGGGAGTTGTCTAGTCTTCAAAATCTCCGTATAGTTTCTTTGAAAAGCACTGCATTGGTATGTATTAATCTTTTCTGTTCCTTTTTTTTTTTTTTTTTTTTTTTTTTTGCATATAATTTTCTAAAAAGCTATTTTAGAAGCGTATATCCAATAATACTTTCACATCAAATTTTTGCGTGGAATACAATACTTACTCCGCACAGTACCTCTACTTAAATAGTAGAGAAATAAACAAATCTGATGTGTAAACTCACATGACTTTCTCTACACAGTCTTGCATAAATTATCCTTAATCATGTTGATTGAGATAAACGTTTGTAGAGATTCTTTTATTACACGTTTCCAATAGGTACATTAGTTTTAAATGTCTTGGACATAAAAAGACGAATGACTTCCGAATTGATGTAAGTAGAGATAACTATTGAAAGTTCAAACCAATAACAAGAAATAGCTTTAAAATAGTTATGTGACAAATTGTGTGGTTTAATAAAGTGTACATTTTTTGTGTGGTCACATTTTATCTCTCTCCCACGATTTAAGTATCAGTTATGCAGAAGTTATCCAGAATGAAATGGACTTCACTCGTCATTCCCGGAAAATTCATTATATCAGGTGAGTAGCCGCCCTGTATTTCTTTCTCTGCTGGCAAGTAGGGGAACTATTCTATTCCACCCAAAAATTCGATGTCGAGATTTCACCGGAAATATATGTTTGAGACCCCCTGAATCCAAGAAAAGCATTTTTAGAAAAAGGTCAGTGTGTGTGTCTGTGTGTCTGGGGCAGCACAACTCAAAAACGAAAAGTCGATTAAAAACCAAAGTTGGTATTAGAGTTTAATGTCTTTCAAGGATGCGACACGAAGATTTTGAAGAAAATAACCCCACTTTAAACTACCCTTTTCATGGAACATTTTCGAAAATTTTGATTTTCTTGAAAATAGTTCTAATGATTTTGATTAAAATATATGTTTGAGATATTTTTATCACAAATGAAATGTATATGTTGAATTTTCTGGCTATAGCCCCTGTAGTCGTATTTACTCTGGACGACTTTTGCATAACTAGTAAACCGTTATAGACCAAATCATACTATACAAAAAATGTAGATCTTGCTAAAACAACGATTTATGTCCAAATAAATTTTCTTGTAAACTGAACCATTTCGGAGACATTCCTTGTTATGTGTGTGAGTTTCGGAAGACTTAAAACTTTCGTGAAATGGATCATCGTTGTTCATTTTTTTTATATGTTAAATGTGCAAAGAGAACGGAGTCTCAAAGCTTTAAAAGATTTGAGTATCGCACAATGTATTCTAACAGTCCCCTAGCACCTACAAGGAAATAAGCAATGAGATAATTTTTACAAATGTTTGTCTTAACTAACACTAAGAAGATATAGGAATAAGAGTTTGTAAGAATGGTTAGTACAAGAGTAAAAAAAAATCATGTGAGTGCATCACAACAGAATTTTGTGGAAGGTAGGCCATGCATCAAACGTCATGTGCGCTTTAGTCCAGTTTTGCGCTTACTAAAATATATTGCTTGACGTTCTTAGACGGCAAAAATACGCAAATTTAGAGGAACAATGGTTTAAGGGAGAGAACGTTCTCGCTAAAGTACTCTTCAAAACCATACTACTCGTTTACTGGGACCGAATTTCCGTTTCCAGCCGATTTTACATACTTTTTATTAGAGTATACATAGTAACGCAATTCAGTAAACGCGTTTGAAAAAAATGTACCTATCATATGAGTACATAAACATCAGGTAAAAAGAAAATGGTGGGTTCTTGTACTTATAGAGCCGGGTTGGCTGCAAAAAACATGACAAAAACACACGTTATCTACCATGGACCCGTACAGTCAAAACGCACAAATTATTAAATAACGGCTTATTTAAATTTTGGCGTAAACTACGTGTCGTACAACTCAAATAACATGCATGATAGCTTTTGCCATTTAAGTGATAATATTAAAACGCCCAGCAAACTGCAAACTTCAAACTGTCTTGAAGGGCTAAATTACACTCGAAAACCTACGAAGCGACAATTGCATAGTGCCTGGCGTACTGACTCTAGGGCTGGAACTCGAAAATTACTTTCAGTCAAGACTCTAAATAGAATTATGACACTATTCTGGGCACGGGTTCGCATCTCCACATTGTAAATTTCTTTCTGTTCATCAAAACTGGAAACCGAATTCACAGTAATCTAATTTTAAAGTCTCTGAGTGTTTAGGACAGGGGAAGACAGGTATCGCTGCTGTGACGTCAGTCCACTCAGCTCACATGCTCCCACCGAAAGCCAGTTGAACGTGTGACGTCACAGCGGGGAAGAGGAAATCGTAATTGTAATGCTGACTGTTTCAATTACGTAATAGTCACAGATTATAAATAATTACATTTCGGCTTTATGCCATATATATGGCATAAAGCCAAAATATAAATAAATATATAAATTGTAGTTTATGTGAACATCCATGTTATAACGCCAATAGAACAGAAATTATAACTATTTTGCTTGAGTTAGAGGAGAGCTATACAGAACAATTACGCGGACATTTTCCGACATTTCCCGTTTCGATTTCCTTTAACTAGTTTGTCAATTTTAGGGCGTAATGTACGGCACATTTGTAACCGAAGACTGCATGTTAGATTGTGATCTGACAATATGCTTCGGGATTTTGACTTAGAAAGGTTCATAACAGAAAAGAATTGTTCACACACATACGTAGAACTAAACATACATAATATACGTGCAGCAAGGGCATACAAGCTCAGAAATCTGGTTTGAGGAACATTCTTATAAAAATCAGCCAAGTCTTCCTTGTGTTTATATTTGTCCTTCAGCAAATCGTCGCACTGTAAATTTATCAATTGAATTTGCTACCTGCTAGAAACATAGTTAACATTCAATAAATACGGGTCACAAAGATCTAAAGCGTAGTTAACTAACTACGCTGGTTTCAAACTGGTGTGAAACACGGGGAACTGAACACAACACAAAACCACTACACACCACACTACACAACGTCAACAAAAACACAAAATAGGAACAAAATTCGCACTAACGCCGTTAAAGATCCCTCACACAACAAATAAAAACCCTCAGACTAGGCTGATGAGGGTTCTCCCTAAACAGCCCGGGCATGTTGCAAACATGCCCAAATAACATTTTTCATATTCATTCGTTTAGTGCAAGTATCGCCACTGATCTGGGTAGCATAGCAATACACCGCTCTTGCCTGACGTCACACGAACCTACAAGCTGGCTCTTCGTTTAAATACGTCACACGGGCCCCTGGTTTAGGATATTATTTAAAGCGTTTTAGTTGGTCTGTATTTTTAATAGAATAATGACTTCTGACTCATTGGACTGACATGATGTGTGTTGTTATGGATACCGACTCCCTTCATTCTCCACGTGTATGTTGTCGCACGATATAGGTGTAAATGTTTTTTTCCAGAAATCCATTTCTGGGTGTAAATTAAGTGTGTTAGACATCTTCGGGAGTGATCTTAATTCATTAGATCTCCGACTGATGATAAGGCTTTTATATACTGTAACGGTATTAAAAGTAATACCGTGTAATAAAGGAAGAAATTACCAAAGGTAGCTTGGGAATACCCAGGGGGTATGTATAACACCTGGAATAGCTGACGTCACGATCTCTGACAAGCTAGTCGCGGGTTGAGTGACAGGAAAAAAATGCTGTATGCCTTTCACTCGTCTTCGACCAATGCCTCCTAAGTAACCAGACCTTACAGCTAAGCTTTGGTCGGTGTGTGAGTCATAGGCAAGCGGCGACTGTCCACAGAACAGGAGCCATTGTGGTAATTCGTAGTGTATCTTTTTTGTTTAGTTGCGTTAAGAAGAGTGTGTGAAAAGCAAATAAAAGTACATGTGAACTGTTGTTTATAGAATCCCATATTGGTTCTGAAATGCCGTGTCCCTAATTGTAGAGGGAATTACGAACAAGGTGCATGTCTTCAAGTTCCCAAAAAGTGAACCTCTGAGAACGAAATGGTTAAAAGAGACCACTTTGAGCCCACTAAGGATTCAGTGGTGAGTATTACTACTAGTATTACATTTTAACATAATCAATATTTTAAAATAATCTTTAGTTTCATTTACACAGGAATTAAAACTGCTTAGATAAGATATGGTTAGATAACGCAATCCTTTCGGTCTTAAAATTCGTTTGAAACGATCACTAACGATCTTGTATGTTTATGTAGTGCTGTACTCAAAATAGCATTAGGCCTCGGTATGCATTGATGATTTTTCCGGACTAGACAAATAGAACTGGTTTTCATTAATATTATAACCAGTAAAATTTTTAAGCATTATACTTTACTGATGCGAAATCAACAGACAGGACATTTAACGGCACAAAATATGCCCGGAGTATAATTTTGTAATAAATAAAATAATCATATGAACATTATTATTAACTTGTGGATGCAGAAAATGCATGTAATATGTTATGTAATTCTGTATTTACTCAGGATAGCTGACTTTAATCATGGAAAAAGACTGGATTTATGCACTTTTCTGCTGTTAGCTCTGCTCTTACTGGTTCCTGAATATACATATGTGGAATATAGCAAGAATATTCATGTCAATTTTTTGGGGGAATTGGTACCTTTAGTGAAGCTATGAATCCACCAGCAGTAATTAATATAAACTGGTTATTTTGCAGTGCCAGAAAATGAGTCTAAACCGTTACTTCATTACTGATTATAGTAGAAAATTTAAAACATGCACAATTATTTGGAGCAAAGATTATAGCATTACATTTTATGGTTAGGTTGAATATGCTGCAGTCAGTAAATAGAGTACAAAGAAGCAGCATTCTTAGAATACTGTGTGCTTAGGAAGTTAAAGCATAGTAAACGGTATGAATAACTCACAACTACCACATACCTACAACTAAAACATCCATTGAGACTATGTTACCATGGTTTTAATGTCATGCTTAATGTAAGAGGGACTGCAAAATAATTTACCTATTACTAGACATGAGATTACGTGTTATATGGGGAGTAATTACTTAAGAATTATTTAATTTCTTTTTTTAAAGTGTTACGCTACATTGAATTTTGATACATACCTAGCTTCAAGCAGTTGGGAGATACAAGTGCTACATCTAATGAAGATTTAATCCAAATAGTGGCAATAATCACATTCTATTTTGCCAGAGTTCTTAATATTCTAAAAGTTTCCAGTCTGTATTCTTTTTACACTTCTTGCTGAAAATAACTGTACATTAGTGCCTTGTGGGTTTATTATGTATTTTTTCACTATAAAAGTTTTAAAGAATTCTTTGAAAACCTCATGTTGTGGAACAGTTTGTATACTGAAAATGCTGTAAAAATAGTTTTTGAGAAAATAAGCTTTAAACAGTTAGTCAGTTTGTTTTTTAAAATGTTTCAAATTTGCTTAGCTCAAAACTGCCCTGCTGAATATATGTATTGGACTCTCTGCAGCCCTCTTCTTTTCTTCTGCTGAAAGCTTTACCAGTTTTAGTCAACTGCTAGTGGTTTTAGCACCCTTCTGTCATAAAACTCCATATTCTGTATGTCTCTCAAAACACTTCTTTTTTGCCAGGAGTCCTTTTATGCATGTTTGTCAGTTTAAACAGTAAATAAATTATACATTAGGAACTTATAAGAATTTTAAAATGTAGACTTGCACATTGAAATTTATTTATTCAGCATTTAAAGATCAGCAAAATACATTGATGTGACCCTTGTCATATTGTTGCTGGTAATACAAAATTTCAGTTTTATTCAAATGTTCATAATTGAGACAAATATAACCAACAAATTTTCGTATAAAAGTTTTTTTCTTTCAAACCAGGGATCACAGGTGCACCAAACTTGATGTAGTGGTATATTGCAGAAATTTCAGCCTTATGGGATAAAAATTAACACATTTAGTGAGTTAGGTACATAATTGCATTAAATAGAGCCATGCCCCCCCCCCCTGCACACAGACACACAATCACATGATCCATTAACATAGTAACGAGCGAAATTAAAATGGAATATGATAGTTTAAACATTGAGCTTTCTAAAACAAGAAATAAAGAAAGAAAAACCACAAAAGTGACATTTCCATATTGTGGGTCAATTTTCACACCTGCATTGCCTTAATAAATATTTTGAACCAATGGAGCTCTTGTAGTGAATTGTTCACAAAAAGAAATTTATAGCTTGTTAATAGTTGCCTAACATTAGATCTGATGGTCAGCATCTTACCTGTTTCATTTAAATACTTTGCTTTTAATATGCAAGATTAATTTTTATGTAGCAAATTAGGAACTGTAAATTATTCAGAGAAAATGGAAAACAATTCTTTGGTTGGTATCAGTTTTTCCCAAGCTGGTGAATAAAAATTACCTCCCAATCTCAAACTTATTAAAAGAACATTGATTTGCTTTCTTGTGCTAAATAATTCATCACCAAGCAGTGTTTAGATTGCTTTATTTTACATTGCAGCCAAGTAAAAGAGTTTACATACTTGTTTTCACTTCTTCAAGAAACATGACATGTTTGTTCAATAAGTACTTATTTCTTTTTGATGAAAACATACGTCTTAAAAATAATGGTATGTACTAAAATTGATGAACAATAGAATACTGGGTTTTAATTTGAACGTTGGTTGCAAGTCAAAATGTTTGATTTCATTGTATAGAGGCATTGCTTGGCCTAAGCGTTCATTGTGTTTTTCTCTTTGTTTCTCATTCACATTAAATGAATTAAATAATTGCCGAAAAGAAAATGCATTCTTACAGAACACTTAGGTTAGCTTATCTCTCCTATTCAGAAACTATTTACAGTTATATTAAATCAGGTACATATTACCATTGTTGAGCGTTTGTTTTACGCATTCTGAATGGGACTCCCTCAGCCTGCTTCTACATTACTTTTACCTAATGATTGCTTACAACAAGGTTTTCAACACAATACCGCTGATCACAAAAATAATGCTTGTAGTAATTAATACCTATACATAGGTACTTAGTGGTAATGCAATTTATTGGTGAAGTGCAGGTCTGTCATTTGCATTTTATGGAAACAGATTATTCTGTGAGAATCAAAAGCTATAGATTCCAAAACTGGAAAGACTGTGACTGCACCACTCAGCAAGCCCCAGTTAGTTAAAAATGCAATACCATGCAAGCTTCCAAACTGCCCATCGAGCATCTCCATCAGAAAAGCAAGAAAAAGAAGAAGCAAGAATATATAAACTTAGTCTTTCACGGCCGGTGTGTTGACTATTAGAAATGTTTAGTTCTTCCGGGTTTGTAGGCCGTGGTCTAGAAGGTGTTGTAGATACCAACGTTTCGCCAAGTACTGCGCTTGGCATCATCAGGTAACACGATCCGCTGTCTGTACTGGTCAGAGTTTGAATGTGGGAGCAGAGAAGTAGTGGAAATAAAGACCGTTATCGTCAATTAGGGTTATTTATATGGTGGGAGTGGGCGGGGCATTGATGCGCGGCTGCGGTAGTGGTTGGCTAGTTGTAGGCGGACTTTTATTACAACTGTTATGTGGGCCTGAAAGTTTATCTAAGACCGGTATCCATGCTTTATGTACACGAAGTATTTCTTCCTTTTAATCGCATGATTTTGTAAGAAATATTGTGATTGGGTTGGAAAGTTTACACCTAAAGGTAATTTGTATCATTACTGACAACAATTCAACAAACAAGTAAGCTGTATCTCATTTTGCAGATCCCTCTCGGTTGAGCATTGTATATCCTCACCCTGCTGAGCTAGTTAGGCCATTATTTTTTTAATTGATACAGTTTATATATTTAAGTGTATCAGGAACAACTGGATAAATTTAAAGAACGATGGTTGCACATTTGTTCATGCAGATTTTGATAATCTTATCAACACAAACTATGCTTCATTTTCTGCTCTGAAAGGTCCGAGTCTGAGAGTCATAAAACATTGAAATTTGCCTATGGTGAGTTTTAAAGCTTTATGGTAATCGATTTTTGAGATGCAAAATGTGAAGCTGGTGGTACAAGTGTTTGGAGATCATATTGCAAACAGTCTTTTGGAACTTGGATCAGTAAACAATCTCCAGAACTACGAGGGAACAGCAAAATTTATAGACATCATTAATACATGGTGGAGTATTGTAAATGTGACATCATTAAAAGGTGTGCAATTGAAAGAGGAGATGCAGAGACCTCTAACAAACAGCCCAACTGATGAGCGAAGAAATTTCTTGAAACAATTCCTCTTATGGCTTGATTACTGGGAAAATACGAGCTTAAACTGTGGTACACTTACAAAAGAGACTCATTCTGCTCCTAAATTAACCACATATGGATTTTTGGAACTGAGTATTGTCTAGCTGAACTCAAGATGACTTATCTCTTACCTGGAAAATTCCAAACAGATGCCCTGGAAGTAAGACTTGGATATTACAGACGATTATCGGGATGTCAGTATCACATTTCAGTTAGGCAAATTTTTGAAGCTGAGGAAAAGCTAAGACGGTCAAGTTTATTGGAGCTTTCATTGCAGCAAGGTAGCACAAACAAACTGATAATTAGCAACAATAACAAGATGATGTTGATATGTATGAACTGTTTAACAAATATGATGCAGGAGTCACAATGTTTAGTCGTATAAGTATGTCAGAAAAGAATTTAAAAAGGAGTGAATCAGATTTGTCAGTGCTGACTTATATTGCTGGTTACTGTTGCTATTCTGTTTCCAGAAAACTAAGATGTGACAGTTGTCTGAATTTTTTGTGCTAAACAGAGAGTTAGCATGTGGCAAAGAACACTCTTTAATACAGAAATTAGATAGGGGTGGATTAAAGTATCCTCAGGAACTGCCTCTAAAAATGGTTTTGTATACTTATGTGCTCATGCAGAAATTCTTAGCTAACGAAAACGCTGCTAAGAATGACTGCTCTTAAGTTGATTTGCATACAATCTGGTCTCTTGAGGATTTGATTTTGGAGGAATTCTGTTCTCAGCATTCCAGTAAAGATATCTGGAAAAAATTATTTGTGTGTGTAAATATTTTAATGAACAATTATTGCAAAATGGTGAACAAGGGCACAGATTCCAAAACAAATAAAAGGAAACTACTATTTCTAGAAAAGTTACCTTTGATGTCAACAAAATTAAAAAAGGTTAATTATGTTGTAGTACTTGGCATTATTGTAAATGTTTATTATTTTGCATTCTAGTGGATAAATATACATCTATAAAGAAATGAGTTGTAAACAGTTTGATAAAACTGTGGGTAATTATTCCATGTATGTAAAAGGAAATTTAGATTGCGACAATGCTTGAAACATATTGTATCTGTCCATAGACAAATTATTATTATTATTATTATTATTATTATTATTATTATTATTATTATTATTATTATTATTATTATTATTATTATTATTATTATTATTATTATTATTATTATTATTATTATTATTATTGTTTTATTAGCTTGCGCAATATAGTTTTTCCCTTCGAACAACACTTTGGCAGAAGTTCGCTGCTACTTGGGTCACGAAGTTGCTCTATGTGCGCAAGCTTAGAAGTACTGACGTCACCGTTGAATTGGAAGGCCTTGTTATTTAGGAGGCATTGCTTCGGCACACACCTTGGTCTTTAACGGCGGAGCAACTGATAGTTATATATAATGGTTATTCAGTTAAGGCTCCGTACGTCGGAATTGTTATGGAAGAAGCATTTAGCAGTTTGAGGAACGACGTTCATGTCGGCGATTAAGAGAGATGCCTACATGGGAAAGGAAGAAATGTTCAATTTGTCACAGAGCTCGACAGTAGTGTTGGTGAGTCACGAGAACCCGATCTTGCAAGACTAGCAGTTTGAAGTCATCTCTTTGCATGTAATGCAAGGTCAAGGAAACGAGTGATGCTTCTTCAGGACTTGTCAGTGACAACTGTGAAAGATAAGCATTAAAAGGGACATGTAATTAATGCATTTGGACACTAAATACTTTCAGGTATAGGAGCATTCAGGCGCCGTAGCAAAATGTATGTAAAATTAACAGAAGTGAAGGTAAAGTTTTAAAATGTTGTATGGTGAATATGTGTGAAGCAATTATTAAAAGGACAATTAATTATGAGAATCAAGAAGAACTGCTCAGGATGGGAATTTGTTTTATCGATGAGTAGATGTACATTTTTTAATTGTGTACTTTTCCCTTGAGATTTAAGTGTTAGCTTTGCTTTTAACTCAATTTCCTCTAATAGTCTTACAGTTCCTTGATTGCATATTGTTTCCATTACTTAAATTGTTTCTTGTTATGCACGTGTTGGTTTGTGTGACCTTGCTCTATCCTGGAAGATCCTGCGAGTATGAATTAGTTGAATAGGGCAAATATCTAACCAAATATTTAGGGAACCAAAGGGTTATAAAGAATGTCGTAATACAAGTACCCCGTTCCACATATATACATCAATAACAGATAGAAGTAGAAAAACTGTTCCACTTAGTATCCTGAAACGTTAGTTTAATTTATTTACATTTTGCATCACTGTTGTTATCATTATTGTTATTGTTGCGGCTGCTGTTACTGTTGTTATTTAGCAATCTAAGTGTTGTAGGATACTTTAAACATTAGAATAGTGCATATTTTAAATAATGCTGGAATAAAGTGCAGAACCTATCTGTAACTTCAGAGAGGCCGTATATGAAAGTAAACTAATAAAATAATAGTAAGAATCACCTAATTGTTAAACAGTAATAGCTGTAGACACGGAGAGTCAATTTAGGATAAACACTTGTATATTCCAACCTTTCAGAAAGCTATTATACTTCTAGTCTTTAGTGATTAACAATTGCATACTTCGATGCACCTCCTTTTAAATATTTTATTCTGTTGAAACTGATGTTGAAACATTTACCATTCATATTCAACGGAGTTCTCACTAAATATCATTTGGCCTATACTATAGTATTTGGTATTTAAAGTATAGTGTTTATATAGCAATGGGAAATCATAGAACTTTATCAGCTACATTATTAATTCAACGCAAATAGCGGCAAAATAAACCACAGTTTCAACACTATTAATTTGTTGCCACCCGCATATTTACTGTAACAACAAGCATTTGATTGTTAGCTACAACTCCATGCTTCTGTGGATGATTAGCCCACAAAGCTCTGTTGAGGAGATGTAACGTGTGAGGCTCGTGCCGGATTCGATTTCCATAGACCGCGCTCTGGCCTTCGGTTTCTCGTGGTTTCTCTTAGTCCGTGCACGAATTCTGGCCTGGTTTCTCATCTATCAGCATTTCCTTTCCCTTATTTTTCTATCATTCCATTTCCATCTCCATCGTTCAGGAGTATTTCTAGGTTTCGTTTCGTGGCGTATGTCCACGAACTGAGAAAAAATTAAAAGAAATTTGAAGATGATTGCATAAGGCAAAAGAACGCGCATGTTGTACTGTAGGAAATGATTTAGTGAAAATGAAGGTTAGGCAACCTTATCAGTAATTAATTATAATTCACAATATTAATATTTAAAAATTACGTAAATACAGTATGTTGAGGCAGTATTTCTCAGTAAACATCTACAACAATTTCTCTATAAGTCCTCTGGATCTAGAATATATAATTTAGGAAGCACGGGCAGCCTTCTGTAATAGTTTGTTATATGGTTGGCTTATGTTGACTTTGTTTTTTCGTCTTCCAATTAATGGAGGAAAAATTATTTGAAATTGACTTCAGTCTTTAAAAACAAATAAGTATAGTTAGAAATGTGATATTCGTGAAGTTTGAACTGCACTATGAACATTCTGCATAGCATTTGAACATTAACAGGAAGGATTGATCAGATGTAAGTTGATTAGTATGGTAACGACGAATCCGCCATAAGTTAGCGCATTATTTAACGACGTGAGAAGTGTTTATTAATATCAATGAAGACTAATCAAAGCAACTTCTAAGTTCATATAAAAGTAGTTCATTCGTACCAGGCCCGGGATAGGTAGAATTTAAAAACATTCTACACACTTAGCGATTGTAGCTAGGCCAGGAAATACAATAGCATAGTATTACAACACCAACGAGTGATAGTAAGAAATATTAATGGCTACAATATGATATATAGAATATCATGTTAATAAATGTGGTGTCCCTCAGACAACTGCTTACTAATGTACTTAATGGCTTGATTTATTGATCTAGGGATAACTCTGGAATTATAAATCTTTCATCTAGCTTGCGAAGTAGATTATAAAAGTGCCTGAATATAAATTTTCAGCTATTGCTTCACACCTAATAGACTCAAATACTTTCACACGTAACAATAAGAGCACTGAAAAATTCAATCGGACTTGAAAGTCAACGCCACGATTCGGCGCTGAAACTACGGATATTCGACTGGCCGTGGCACTGAAGTTCTGAATATAATTCAAATTTCCAAGTTACTAACTACACATGGATAGTACGATAGAATTAACAAAACCTGTTGCTACCTTATCTCTAGATCTCGGATTTTTAGGTGCTTAAAATATAATTTGATGTTCCAAAATAGAATTTAAAGAATTGATTTTAGGTACTTATGTATATCATTTTAGGTAAAAATAGTTTGTGCACAATATTCAGGTTATACTGTTCAAAATTACTCGTACGGTTATCTTTCGATTATTCTTTGTTTATTAACCTCCACTAATTACAACAGGTGTGGCCTTGGTCATACAAATTCACACGCATACACTTTTTTCCGTTGCATTTACACACTTTTTGTTGAACGGAACGTTACCGCCTCCCGGCAACGTGGCGTCAGCCCACGAAACATCAAATATCGAGATTGCTTCCCGCACAGAAACTCGGCGTTTAGGCTGTACAGATGTTCCGTGTCAACCCAACACTGTAATGCAACATAGAATATGATGTAAAGGTGTGGCAAACAGACAGGCTAAGGATATTTTTTTTTTAACATGAACACCATAATTATCGCAAAATCACAGTTTTTTTTTCTGTTTTTTTTTTTTTAAATGGAATCACTGAGGATAATTTCAAGCAAATTATAACTCGATTTCTCTGAAATATGACACAAGAACAGAAAATTATATATGCTAATTTATTTTCCTGTATTTCATGTTGAACACAACCGGTTTTGACCTAAAATTCTAGTTCGGATCCTCTCTGTTATTTGATCTCAGTAGCTAGCACTCATATTTTTTTTCAAATAACAAAAGTAATAGTAATTAATGATTTGAGGCTTTATCGGTAATTGGTTATTGATGATAGTCTCTCGGGCTAACAGCCAGGTCAAATTTGGGTAATCTGATTGGTTCCACCATGGCCAACGTGCCGATACAACATTATATTCTCCAACTCAATCGCATTATCCCAGTTAACCACACAGTAAACCACAAACCAAACTGACCTTTTTCTAATTTTTTTTTTAATTCAGAGGGCCACAAAACATATTTCCGCTGAAATTTTGACATCAAATTTTTGGGAGGAATACAATAATTCGCCTACTTTACTATATGCAGTAGAGAAAGTTAAAAGCCCATTTGCAGATTAGACCGCCCATAGGGACTCAAATTCAAAACCTCTGGAATGCGAACCTGAGGATACCCCACAGCCATTTTTCTCAGAGAATGAGGGTAACATTTTCACTTTGTTCATACTGAAAATATGGTCATATTTAACGTTTTATATGAATATTAATATTTTTATATTGGTCTGAGCTTTGACCCACGACTTATGATTTTGTGGCTCTCCAATGATAAAGTGAAAAGATAAAGCCATCGCGCGACTGAGCACTAATCCTCTTTTTGTGTACACGCACCTTTTTACGTAACTTCTGGTAGGCCGAACGTTACCTAAGCCTAATGAACAAATAATGCAGAAGCCGCCATTGCGTGAGAATCTAGCACCTCTGCCCAGTTAATAAAAGAGAAATACTTCTGTCGATTTTCAATACAGTGGCTAACGTCCACTTGATCTTTTTTGTGTCAAGAACTATGTCGAGGTTGCTGGACATGAAGAGCAATTGTCATCGAGGATATTCGAGAGCACCTGCAACTTCTCATCACGACCTCTTTCCACCCAAGAATCAATTGTCCACTCGTCGTTTATCGGTTCGGAAAAGTCAGCAATATTGTTGCGGTGAGAGAAGTCAAGCGAGGAAGCATATGATAGCGTTCGTTGATGCAATCATTTTTCCAGGTTCCCCAAGGCATTTTAAGGCCGTTGTTTTATGAATCCTCGTTCCTGCAATCAGCACAGTTCTGGTAGTTATAACGGTGGAAACATAATTAATGGAACGCGGTTTTTATTTATGATCATTCAAAAGTCGTTTACATCCATTTCATAGGAATGAATGGGGTAAAATTCCCGTTCCCTTTGGAGGTGACTACGTATAAAATAGTTCAGTTCATACCAATTCCTGTGGTTTCCTTAAGCGATTTTCTTTATTTAATGTTCCTTATTGTGTTCCATATCAACCTTGTTCAAGCCAATCTCTTGTTTGTTTGAATTCAAGTCCGAAACGCATGCTTTAGCCTATGTAAAAAGGGTCGGGTCTAGGTGAGCGGCAAAAGGGGAGGAGCACGGAAATATTACCGTTGGGTGGCTGTAAGTCTCCATTACTCTTGAATGAGTACGTTTACTATTGCTCTGAGCCAAAAGTGTAGCGCAAAAGCATTAACCTATGAGCACAAGTCGAGTTTAGGCTCCAGAGTTAAGTAGACGTGTGAACTAAGACAAAAACTTAAGTAGAGTGCTAGAACCACTTAAAGGATGCGCGCTGGGCATGACAAACACTTGAATGCTTCCTTAACAACAAAACATTTCTCATTATAGTGGTATGATTGCGTGCGATTTTATAAAGACGAATGAAATTACACTGCAATACCATTTGCTCTCTAATTGTACATTTTAGCAATTTAAACTGCTGCAAGTATATTTTATATTCAATGAACGGTAGGCAAACTTTGAAGCTAAAACGTTTCTTTTCATTTACAAATCTGCTTCGATTTAGCTGCTTTTACGATACATTAAGCATTTCGCTGAAAATACACCAACGAATGGTTTTGTTAATTAAACATTAATAGAAATGTTGATATAGTTTCTCTGATGCAATTAACAATTCAAAAGAGCAACAGGAATAGCGCCCATTCTGCTCTGCAGCGATCAGAATGATTAACATGTTAGTTTCTAATAATTAGCTAGACATTGACTTGAATTTGCTCAAAGGATACAACTATTCTGTTTTTAAAACAAAAACTAACAGTCCAATACTCTTTTAATAAATTTCTTTTTTGTATATATATACAGAGCTCAGTGCACTGCAATCCTAAAATTTATTGAAAATAAACAAATACAGAAATGAACGAATAAATAAGTAATATGTGTAAAATCATTTTTTGTGCAATATTAAAGTTTCGAATTTCGCAATATTATAGAAAGAAGTATCTTCCGGGCTGTTATGCCGTGGTCTGCTGGAGATCTGTCTTCCAGATGTTTCGTCTACAACTGCTGTAGACATCCTCAGTGGCGTTGTCGAAGTCTCCTCGTGGAAGGTATCACTACGACTGTCGTAGATACTTCTTTCTACAATTTAGACGCCGGCCGTGAAAGCCTACGTAGCTTTATTCGCAATATTAGTTATGGAAAATATTTTAATTGCAGATGAACTACATAGAAGTTTAATTTTTGTACTAGAGTTTGGAAATATCAACTAGATCGTATCCCTGAGTCTCACATGTATACGATGTGAAAGCAGGTGAAATACTTTCATCCTTGAAAGTACATTCCAATTTCAAACAGCTTTGTCATTTATAACGAATATTCATACTTCCGTATTTGCATACCTAAATACAAAAGTGTTTCAATTTATTCGTGCATAGAAACACATTGTAATATTATTTAGATAATTAATATAAAAAATCTGATTATGCTACTTTCATGTGACTTTCTCTATCCTGTATTACTGTATAAGTAGAGGAAGTATAGTATTCTACCCAAAAATTCAATACTGGAGTTTCAGCTAAGGACTCAGTTTCAGTTCCAGTTCAGTTTAAGGACTCCCAAGAAAGAATGCATAGAAAAAAAATCTGATGTGTTGCACTCAACATGACCTTCCTTTACTCTTGTACTAACCATTCTTACAAACTCTTCTTACTAGATCTTCTTTGTGTTGAGATAAATGTTTGTACAAGATGTCTTATTGTTAATTTCCTTGTATGTGTAAGAGGAATATTAGAATACAGTATGTTTTGAGTGATAGTCCAATATTTTAAAGCTTTGAGATCCCGTTCTCTTTGCATACTTAACATATAAAAAAATGAACAACGATGTCCCATTTCACCAAAGTTTTAACTTTTCCAAAACTGACACAAATAACAAGGCATATCTCTGAAATGGTTCACTCTACAAAAATTTGTTTTTAAAATTGGGTTTTAGCGAGACCTACATTTTTTGTATAATAAGATTTTGTCTATCTCTTGCGGTTAACGAGTTATTCAAAAGTCACCCAGAGTAAACAGGACTACATAGGCTATAGCCAGAAAATTCAAAATATACATTTCATTTGTCATAAAAATATCTTAACGTGACGATTTTAATCAAAATCGTTAGTAATTTTTAAGAAAATAAAAATGTTCGAAAAATTGTCCATGTAAAGGGTAGTTTAGGGTGGGGCTATTTTCTTCAAAATCTTCGTGTCGCATCCTTGAAAAATATTCAACTTAAATACCAACTTTGGTTTTTAACCGATTTTTTGTTTTTAAGATATGCTGTCCACAGGGAGACACAAGGGGGCGCGCGTGCACACACACACACACACACACACACACACACACACACACACACACACACACACGGAACTTTTTCTAAAAATGCTTTTTTTTGTATTCAGGGGCTCTCAAAACATTTCCGGTGAAATCTCGACGTCGAATTTTTGGGTGGAATACAATACTTCCCCTACTTACCAGTAGAGAAAGTAATATTTGTGAAGGGTTGATTAAATAGCTACCAAACATAGTATATAGATTTAGCAACTTCTTCAGTAGAGAAAGTCATTTGACTGCACACATCAGATTTTATACGAGTGTACCTCCCTCTGAAGATGGACGGTTCGTAACAACCTGCGCCTCTTGCCAATCAAACGCCTCCTCGACGACTCTTGAGGAAGTTGTAGAATATACCTTTGCTTATTGATGTTTCCTCCCTTTTCAATGGTTATCCACTCTTGTTAGCTCCGAGGTAACCTTAGCATTCTTCACTTTTATGGCATGTTTCCTACGTCGATCTTGTTAGCTACTGTAAGAAATGATTTCTTTGCACAATATAAACTTCCTAATCTCATCCGGGATATGCGATTTGATTCAGCTGGAATATAACATTAATTTGAAAACACCAGCTGTATAACTTAAAGATATATACTTACTGTAGGGAACGACATTTGAAATATATTTTTGCGTCATCGTTTCTGTGCATATACCAAGTCCCGCATTATTCATGGAAATGGTGCAGCACTGCAATACCTCGAAATCAACAAGGTTGGCTAGTCAAATACACGGGTAGATGCAGTCTGTTCTTCCAAGGAAAACAGACCTTGGCGACAAAACTGTCTATTTCCAAAACATACAGTTTTCTTAATTGAAAAGTGGTTATGCGTTTATTACCTCCATGTCGGAAAAGAGAACGGAATTTCAGAGTCATTCTATAGTGACCAGCTCTTAAAATATGACTATCGCCCAATGCAACGCTGTCTAAAGCGGCGCCCGTTGTGTATTTTTCTGGCGCCTTTCAAAAGTAAAATTTTACTAAGACGATTTCTAATATTAATTCAGACTTCAAGACGAAACTATTTCCTTCCGAACATCTTCCGAGTACATACCCATGAAGAATGTTTTTACACCTAGAGCTGTACCCATTACTTTCCTAACCAGTAATTCTCTTTTTTCCTTTCAAAAGAAGGGTACTTGCCCTAACAGCGATTGTGATGGCACCCGCGTCTCCTTAAGCATCAGTGAAACATGTCCCAGCATATAAGAAAGTTGGACAGCACTCGCCTCCTATTCCCATTGTACTTACGAGTTGGATGTAATTAAATAATTTCTAGAGATTTTCGCCTTGATTAACAGATTAGATAAAACAATACATAGGTGTTCGTTAATGTAGCTTACACATGACTAAGTGGTGAATGTCCTATACATTTTCCTTTTATTCTGTTTTGTTTTTGTTTTGTTTCAGTGTTCTGAGGTTTTTAAGTTTTCAACACCTACGTAGCTTTTTCTTACCTGCAGTTACAAGGCCTGTTACAGCAATACAATGACTGTCATATTTTTATAGCAAAATTTCTTATGAATGAACGGCTTAAGCTAGAAATAGGAGTTTCGCAACGGTTATTAAGATATCAAGCGCGCGCGCGCACGCACACACACGCACACACACACACACACACACACACACACACACACACACACACACACACACACGCAGGGAGGGTGAGAGGGGGAGAGGGAGCAATGTATGCATTGAGGCTGGAACATTTTGCCATTGCAATGCCGATCATAAAGTAGTGAATGAGTAAATGATAGCGAATAAAATAGAAACAATAATATAAATAACATAATTAATAGTATGGGTACAACAATACGGCACATTCTAGCACTCGTACAGAAACCGGGCGAAAGTAACGGAAATAGATCATTGAGGTTTAAGCCGTAATTATAGTGCACTGTAGTTATTATTATTATTATTATTATTATTATTATTATTATTATTATTATTATTATTATTATTATTATTATTATTATTATTATTATTATTATTATTATTATTATTATTATTATTATTATTATTATTATTATTATTATTATTATTATTATTATTATTATTATTATTATTATTATTATTATTATTATTATTATTATTATTATTATTATTATTATTATTATTATTATTATTATTATTATTATTATTATTATTATTATTATTATTATTATTATTATTATTATTATTATTATTATTATTATTATTATTATTATTATTGGTGGTGGTGGTGTTGGTGTTATTATTGTTATTGTTATTATTGTTATTGTTATTAATCGTCATTATTTGTTGCATCTACGAAATGATGTAACCCAATTTCAATGATTGGATGTTATGACAGCATTTTAATGCTAAAATTTATGTCTCAACACTTACAGGAGCTAGCACAAACGACATTGTATGAATGAATAATTAAAGGTTAAAAAAAGGGAAAAGTAAATGAGATACCGGCTAGGAGTATGTTACACTGCATTATAGACTAGACGATCATGCAAGGACGTGGAAAGTCAAACTACTAAACTCTGTCAACATAATTGCCATGTAAATACACATCTTACCGAGCAATTATGTTCTAGCTGTGTATTGAAGACTGTAAACGTGTGTTTTATAAAGATATAAAAATTAGAATGTTATCTGCACCGACATCTGACCAGTAAGAAAAGTGGTACATGAAACCTAATTACATTTCTAATGTGGCATTAATCGTTTATCGGGAAAGTAAATGTGGAATGTAGATGCCACAAACTTACTAAAATAAACTCTGAAATATGAACGTACTTGTAGAATAGAACAGCAAGTTTCGAAAACTAATATCTATCCCTATTGGCTTACAGTGAAATGAAACTCAAATTCTGATGTAAAAATACTAAAATCCATGGAATGAGATTCCAGGCATAATGCAAAACGGTACGAAAAATTTAACAAAAGTTAATCAGTATAGAATATAGTGATAAAGAATTTGTTATTAACAGGAAACGGAGCTGGAATATTTAAACTTGTGGTTGACTTGTGATTTCTGTTAGTCATGAATAAGCTTAATAGGTGAGCTACTAAAGGAACTAAGTTATGCACGTTCTGTCTGTAGAGCAGAAGGACGGATCCAGTCCTCCACACTGTGCCATCACATGCATTACCAACACGCATAACTTGAGTCCTCTTTAATGTAGCTGGACTACTAAGCCTAGTCATGAATTACATACATACGAACTATTAACAGTAAAGCATGCGTATAATACAACAGCGTTACAAAGTAATTGGGGATCAACAGTTTCACTTAACTAAAACTGAGTTGTACATATTACACACCCAACCGTTTCAGCAGCACTTCTGCCATTTTTAATGTAAACTGACCTTTAAAATGGCGTGTAATGTGTACAGCTCAACTTTAGTTAAGTGAAGCTGTTGGTCTCCAATTACTTTGTTATATTGTTGGACTAGTCATGAATGTTGAGGATTTGCAGACGGGGAAAAGCTCTAAAACGAAATACCCGTTACTTCATCTGCCTTCGTAGGCTTCAGGTTTTCTACTTTCTCGTAGATGCAATATGGCAAACCTCATTCTACATTGATTGAATCCCCTGCACAGCTAACAATCGTTGTAAACTTTGAATGATTCAACAGTCATCAACATTCTGCGACGAACAGTGGGAAAACATCATTGTTGAACTCTTGTTTGTGCTTGACACGTTGCCTAGTGTGTCAATTTGCAGGGGAAATGTGCTGCTCCACATGCTCCCTGCGATATTATATACCACGCCATTTGATTGTAGCAATTTTAGGTCAATCTGTACTCACACACCCACACACACAAATAATTGCAAAAGCCATTATTTATGCAACCCCGAGGCAAATTTAAAAAGAACACTGTTTGCATTAAGCCGCGTTCAACCAAACTGCCCAGCACAGAGATGGAGATTCAATCCAATTTTCCTTTCTCAGTGACGTTAAATATTTGCATAGAGATGATGTATTGCAAGCTATTATCATATAATTTCCAATATAACTACTGGGGTTTATCAGGCTATTTGCGTACTCACACCATTCAAAGCAAAACATTGTGTCCTCTTTTGGCAAACTATATCGACATAGCAAATATGGACAACTTTGATTAGTTACAGCATACTTTTTTCAATACCTTAAATGCATGCTGACGCAAAACAAAACCACTATCTCTTATGGGAAACGATACATTTTCTTAGGCATTTCCAATCCCTAAAATAGTGCATTAAATTAAGACGAAATACCCCCAAACAATTCGTTTTGTAGGTTTATCTCGAAGGTACAGTTAAGTGCATGGTGGCATGTACTTTTGGTTTCCTATATTGATTTTCATTATTTACACGTATCTGTATCAAGCACCAACCCTGAGTGAGCGAATTTCTTGTTGAATAAAAACCGTTTAAAACTTTTGAATTCAGGTCGGACACATGCACATTAGCATATGAACAAGGTCAGGCCTGGGTGACCGGCCAAATGGGAGGAGTAGAAAAAACATTTCATATGTATAGCTGGAAGGCATGTTTCGTAAATACGAGTCAGTGGTGCAATTAGTCACCTCTTAACAATTTAAAAGTGTTATGAAACTCATACTTAAGTTGGTAATTATTAATTTATTTATGCCAACAAGCTTACTGCTTCTGTTTTTAAACACACAAACACTTGGCTATGGTAGCTTAGTGGTTAAAGCAGCTACTCGATAAGCAGAAGATTTGTGGCTCAAATCCCGGCTATAGCATTGAATTTTTTAGTCCTTATTCCACCTCTCATACTTACAGTTTTTAGATATTACTGTTTCGAGTGTTTGCGGAAAACCTGGAGTCTGTTTACAACTATAACGATGAAGCATTTTAAATGTAAAAATGCAGCAAAACTAAAATTTAAGAAAAATAAGTTACATTGTATACTAATAATGGAGTTTTAAATTATCTTGTTGGGATTTAAAACGCTTCCAGAATCTAAAAATATTCGATAAATGAAGCTGAAGACCTATGTGCATACTAGGCATTAAAATGAGGTTTTAATCCTTTTAATATTTTGAAAAAAAATTTCAATTGTAAGTCACTTTAAGTTAAGAATCTCGTGAGCACAATGTAAAAGATTTCCTGGAATATCCGCACCCCGAAGTTAACCTTTGGATCGAGTATCTTTTTGTTGTGTGTATTTTTCCCCTCCTCAGAATTGGCTCTAAGAAATTTCTTTTTCTATAACATACTTGCAGCAAGTAGGAGTAATGTTGCATTCCACCCAAAGTGGAGATTTCAGCGGAAATAATGTTTTGAGACTTCCTGAAAAAAAAAAGTTTTAGCAAGAGATTTGTGTGTGTGTGTGTGTGTGTGTGTGTGTGTGTGTGTGTGTGTGTATGTGTGTGTGTGTGTGTGTGTGTGTGTGTGTGCTTATTATCTGTGCTGTTTTTGAACACCGTAACTGTTCAACTTGGCATTTCAAAATTGGTATTTAATTGTAACATCCTCCGATGATTCGACACAGACTTTCAGAATAATCCCCTTATAAAAACTACGCTTTATATGGAGAATGTTCAGTTTGGCAACAATGGCTGTAACAATTTTTATTAAATTTGAATATGTTTGTCATTTTCAATATATGCTTTAATCTTTTAGGGAAATGCTTGGAAATGCTGTGTAGTTTGAAGACTTGGCTCAGTGGGCACCTCTCCTGCATCACGGAGTTACAATTTGCACCCCCGATTAGTGTGATCAATCCCAGGGCATTCCGTGGCCGGAAACCAAATTTCCATGCTCCAGGCCACTGCATAATGGCACAGGGCAAGTTTGACACCAAAGCCTTTGACGCTAATCCTAACCCCGCGGCGCAACATTCCTTTGAGAGCCAAGGTCGTTACGACCCCATCTCTGCCCACCTCAGGCGTCATGAGTTGGGTGTAGCACTAGAGGGTGGAACGCGATCAGCGTCCGGATCGCGATCCTTCATGACCAATTATGCCGTCTTCGCAATCTCTTAATCAAGCGGCTCCTCGATTGGCCCCTCAGCGACTTAAAGAGGCTCTTTGTAAGGTCCGATATGAAACTAAACCGCGGATACATCATTTCACAACTGTGTAGCTCGAACGTAATTACTTAATGTCTAAAGCTACAAAACGGTTATTTAATACACATTGCATGTTCTAAAGCACTACATATGCTTTTGAAGTAAGCTTTTTGAATGTCATCTCGCCATATTTATGTAAAAGAAACTCAGAAGAAAAAGAATAATCATAGAATACTCACCGAAGACTTAAAGGTTGATTTTGCTCTTCGAGAAGTTTATTTTCATATCAAGGAATAATTATAAAAAAATTATAAAGGATAATATTTTCTATTTAGGGGGTGCTTTGATTGGGGAGGAATTTGATCTCACACACACACGCGCGCACACACACACGCGCGTGCGCCGCATAAACACAAGCGCTCATACGACGGAACCTTTCTACTTTTTTGTTCAGATTTTGAGCCCTTAAAACATAAATTCCTTAATATCCATTTCATTAACGTTAGATAATACTCTTCGAACTGTACCCTATAACTGGTTTTAACCAAGTTTTTGTTATGCTAGTTAACCTTTGCTCCTAATTTGTGAGCCAAATAAAAATGTTTTCACAGTGTGAATTATAAACAATTATAAATATGGGAAGATTTATAATTTAGCTATTTAATTTTATTTTGTTTCTCCACTGTCCCTTGCCTCGGCGTAGCCGATCATGGCATGTACTCATAAGATTCCTTTCCACCCTTGGAGCTCTGGTCTTGGAGAGGTAACTAGCAGATTTGCTTTTGAATAAAACTTTAAGTTACTAACAGCCTGAATGCTATTGTTGTACATGATTTTAATAGAAAATAACACCTAATTCACAAATTATTTTTCTGCACTTTCGTGTTCTGCACAAACTTTAGCAATGATTATCACGTCCTCTATTGCAAACCTTAGCCTCGTTATTAAAGTTTCTTTTCCCACTGAATTTTAAATTTGCTTCAATACAGTTCATAAATTCTTTTTCTTATAATTTATTCATAATTAAATAATATGTTTTCCTCTGAACAACTTTACGTTTCGTAAAATTTTTCCTCAAGAAATTATTCAGTGGCATCCGTTCTCCCTCTGTTTCTTTTGGGTTTGAATATCCCAGGATCTTCTTGTAAATACGAAATTCTGGCATCCGTCGCATTTGTTATAGATATAGATTACATATGTAAACTTCAATCTTCTGATTCTTATTTTTTGTGATAGACCAGCATTCTTGCTCATAAAAAACGATGGTACTATTATTCAAAAATTATTTCCGTGTTCTGCTTATAAGTTATGGTTAAAGGGTGGATTAGAGTGACCTGGTCCTTGATTTCAAATTATTGACGCAGAGAGCATATTCTTTTGGTACGCTCCCCCAGACGCAGACTGTGGGTAAATAAATATATCTCAAAAGTGAACGTTGCAAAATATCGCTAATTTCAGTAGATATTTTATTGTTTAAATTATGTTGTCCATAAAGAATAACTTTTGTTGTTTGTCTAATGCCATAACCTTCTAGAAACGTCCAAGTAATACATGCCAAAGTCTATAAGCATAGTGGAAAAGAATGTGTAAAACTTTAGGAAATCGAAGACGGAAAACTTAAGAAAAATGCGAACAGCAAATTTCAGAATGTGTTAGAAAAACAGAACACTTTTTTCGGTAGTGTATCCTGTAAAAGATGTTCTGCTAAAAATGTAACCGAGCACTTCAGATCTAAGGGAGTAGCTATCCATCAGTCATAGTATATTATCTACTGATACGGTCTTGCCCGCTCCTCACTTCCGCTATCCTACGCGGAATGCTGCTTTCAGGTGATTTCTGCTCCGGCTGCTCTGACATGTGATCTTAATTTCTGGGTATGCGTGGGTGTTTTCGAATAAAACCAGAACTATCGTTGAAACACTTTTATTCTCACCAAAGTAAGAATGCGCGAGATTTGTCGATCGCTATTAGCAACGTTAAGTCGTTACTGTGTCTTTACTAAGAGCGAAGATTGTTACTATTAAATCTATTGTGTCCTCACGCTCGAGGATCCGAAATACAGGTCCCGTGACTATAGTGCTCGCTCGGAGATCTGAGCGACAAGTGTAGTGACCCGCTCCTTCCGGGTTCTGGAGGGCAAGTCTAAACGGCCCTTTCTCTCCGGGTTCTGGAGGGCAAGTGCCTGCTCCGTGCACTCCCGGTCAGAAGTCACCTCGGATTTCCTCTCAAAAACTCCTTCAATTTCTTGGCGCGAAAACTCCGCGTCATGACGCTCTTAATGTTCATCTCATAATTACCGTACGACGGGTTTCGAAGAAGTCTCCGCGGCTCTCCCTTATTTTCCCGCTCAACACCTGCACTGAGCGATTTCCAGGAAAACTGGCCTTACCAGTTATTTCAGGCTGACTACCTGACGCTTGCCCCTAATGACTTGTCAGTAACATTTCGTGCGTTTTGACAATTTTAACCACAACTAATCCTCCCAGATCTCGTACCTTTATACATGTAACGATTTTAACATTTTCTGATTATTTAATTCCGCCATGTGATGCAGTATTATATCCATAATAAAATTATGGCATTCACAATTTCGGCTTCACTACATGCATGTATGGTATTTTGCGATGTTGAAAGGAGTATATCAAGATATAGCCTTTGTTTAAGTGAGAGGCGGAGAACGTTCACGTTCGACAACCTCTGCATATACATTATTGTTCACTGCAATGAACAGAGTATGTAGTATTCTCTTTACATACAACAAAATAAAATATTAAGCCATCATGTACAGCATAGTATACGTAAGTTGATACCACCTTTGAGCATTACAGGCGTGCACCCGCTGTTTATCTGGGCTCACCCTCTCTCCTTCAACATAGTCAATAGTACAAGCTCACAAAAACCGGGTCTGGGTCATGACCACACTCGGAGAATTACGTCACTGCAGTTTGCGCCGTAGCCTTTCCTTTTCCCTAGCCACGTTTTCGAAAAGTACACGTGACGTCATCTCCAGTATATAACAAGGCCAGAGAAGAGTAGAGCAGTGATTTTTTAGAGTTACGTTACAGACACGAGTCAGTCAGTGTGTCAGTGAGTGCGACAGCTGTGTGGTTGTGTCGTCGTGTTGATACATCGTGAAAAGGTTCAACGAGCGTCGAGAGTGATTAGATCATCGTAATTAGTGCAGGAGAGACAAAGAAAGTGACTAAAAGGACAGATCAAGGCCATGAAAAGTAAACGTGTTAACGACGATAGTAAAATGGTGTATTTGTGGTAACATGTTAGAAGCTAATAAATTGAAAGAAATTTAACTCGATTCCATTTTACCGTTCTGCCACAATGCCTTCATTTGTACGGTGTTAAAGGTTTTTACATAATTTATAAAAGCCATGCATGCGATTAGATATATAATTAAATATATACCTACTATAGTTAGAAGGTAGAGCAAGCAAAATTCACATCTTCTCGCGCTTTCGGGTACGAGATTTCTTTTTTTCTTGTAAACCAATATATGTCTTTACCCCCAGAACATGTTTGTTACGAATACGACATTAAAACTTTACAGATAATTTTACATTGTGCGTTGTAGCAAAATAGAGCGGTTTCGAAAACAAATGAATAGCATGCCACGTGCCATTGCACTGCCTGCGAGAACAATAGGAAAACGGCAAGAAAGATAATGGAAAAGTTGTGTTCGCAACTTCCACGGCTGCCGACATTAATCCAAAGCGCTTGTTTCAAAATACCGACCCTGATGTGCATTTATCATTTTTCGTAGACATTCTTCGTCTTGCAGCTCAGCACAAAATGTTCATTCTATGTCAGTTGTTAAGCTATTTTATTCTGAATGTTGAAAATGATGACATTTATATTTTAAAGAAAATAGTATGTACGTTCTTAGTGGCGGCGCCGTGGCCGAGCGGTTAGCACGCTCGCCTACCACCTAGGCGGCCCGGGTTCGATCCCAGGGACCCGCATGTGGTATTCGTGGTGGACGAAGCGGCGTCAGGGCGGGTTTTCTCCGGGTGCTCCGGTTTCCCCCGCCATTTCATTCCACCGGTACTCCATCTTCATTCCATGTATCATCAGTGTCACCGCCTGCGGTGCCGTAGTAGTAAAAGCGGGCGTTAAACGCTACAACAACAACGTTCTTAGTTCCTCCAGCGCTATTGCTTACAAAATAAGCTAGATGGATTTTAATTATTTTAGTTAAGCGGAGAGAATTGTAATGTAGTATGAAATAAAAATTCAAAATAAATAGCTTACTTTTTAACTTTGTGAAAGTAACGTATTTGGAAATATTTGGCTATTCGCGCACATTGAGTTCTCTTAGAAATTCCCTTGTGCTGGTCATAATGAATCTGACTTTATGTAGGCAAAAAGGTTAATATAGGATCATTAAGGTTACTAGATAATCAACTTCTCAGGGAATAAATAAAGAATAGACCGAATATATAATTGTATGAATTAAAATAGAGAAATCTGTGTTGTACTCACATGACTTTCTCTACTCTTGTACTTTATTATTATTATTATTATTATTATTATTATTATTATTATTATTATTATTATTATTATTATTATTATTATTATTATTATTATTATTATTATTATTATTATTATTACTATTACTATTATTATTATTATTATTACTATTACTATTATTATTATTACTATTATTATTACTATTATTATTATTATTATTATTATTATTATTATTATTATTATTATTATTATTATTATTATTATTATTATTATTATTATTATTGTAGGTACAAGGGGAATATGGGCCTATGCTAGGATTTGACCGATAATCAAATATTTTAAAGGTTTCAGATTCCGTTCTCCTTGAAATAAAGAATGAATAATAATGTTCCAAAAAAAAAAAAAAAAAAAAAAAAAAAAAAAAAAAAAAAAGCAACTATATTTTTGTATAGTAAGAATTGGTCTATCTCTTACGGTTTACCCGTAATGCAAAAGTCGTCCTGAGTAAAGACTTCATGGGCCATAGGCAGACAGTTCACTTGTCGTAAAAATGTTAAACATTTTAATCAAAATCATTGGAGTCATTTTCGAAAACATTTTGATGTAAAGGGTAGTTTAGTCTGGAGAAATTCTCTTCAAAATCTTGGTGCCACATCCTTAAAAGATTTTAAACTTAAATACAAACTTTTAGTTTTCAACCGACTTTTCGTTTTTGAGCTATGCCGTCCACACACACATGCACACGCACACGCACACGCACACACGCAGACGCACACGCACACATAGACACACACACGGACCTTAATTCTATTTTTTTCATTCATTCAAAGCATATTTTCGGTGAAATAGTGACATCGAATTTTTGGGTGGAATGCAATATTTCCTTTACTTATAGTAGAAAGGTCCGTGTGTCTTGTATGTGTCTTTCTGCGAAGTTCCTCGTAAATACGAAACACCAACACACGTTTTATGTAGAACAACGTAAATCATTTTTAGCTTGATCAACAATAGCTCTTACGATTTTGATTAAAATATTGTTTGTTTGAGATCTTTGCAGGATATACATATATACAACTTGATTTTTCTTATTTCGCTACTAGGCTGAGAAGACCTTGTAGTTTTTAATGAATGTAACATAGCTTAGTATAGCTTGTAAACTAGTTAGAGAGCTTAAAACATGCCGCTGTGGCTAAAGCGTATAATTTATCTATTCAAATAATTTTTTTTGTGTAGCATTAACCACTTCGTTATTTGCTAACCGTTGAAGATTTTTTTTTTTCCTTTTTTCCCAATAGGCTTTTACTCATCTTCATTAGCAGGTTTATTCAGATTTATACCCACATTCATTCTTCCACACTTTGTGGAAGAATTCTCCCGCCCTAGTCGAGAAATAAACAAAGGAACACTGAGCTTTCGATTACGGATTCAGTCAACGTATTCTCTTTTAGATCTTCTACTGTTATAGCAATTAGGTGAAGTGCGTATTCCACACAAAACTTGGTTGTCAGAAACATCCTTTGAGGCCCGATGAACCAGGAAAGGTATTTTTAGAAAATTGTCTATGGTGTGTGTATGCGTGAGAGAATGAGCCTTGGTATAAATGTATGTTCTCACCAAAGCGGCGCGGGTTCGTTCCCTGGCAAGTGTATGTGGGATTCTTGGTGGACGAAGCGGCGCTGGGGCGGGTTTCCTCCGGGTTCTCCGGTTTCTCCCGCCATCTTATTCCACCGGTGTTCCCTCTTCATTCCATGTATCATAAGTGTCATCACCTGCGGTGCCGTGTGGAGTAAAAGCACTACAAATAAATAATGTCTGCATGTGAATGTGCGTGCGTGTGCGTTGTGTGTGCTTGTGAATAGTGTAGCTCAAAAACAAAAAGTCGGTTAAGAACCAAATTTCGTATTTACGCTGTCCATCTGCCGGACTTTTTCAAGAGAATTCCCCATCCGAAACAATGCTTTATATGGAAACTCTATAAAAAGCTGACATTTGTCGTAAAAGTAGCTTTCACAATGCTGATTAAAATATAATATAACTAATATGTTTTCATAAGAAATAAATGTATATCTTAAATTTTCTGGGAATAACTTCTGAAGTACTCTATATTTTAAATGACTCCGCTTAACTAGGGACACAGAATTTATGTCACATCTCTTTGTGGAGTTAACCATTTCTATGTGTTCGTTGTTATTGGTTTGCAGTTATCAATGTTTATACTATCTTAAGTGGGAATTCGTTAGTTTTCCCCTGTCCTGGTCATCCAAAGGGATTAGAATCTCAAGACCATCGCAGAGCGATCAATTCTTAAAGGATCTGCCTGTCGCTTAAGCCTACCATTTCTCTGTTTCCATTGAAACTACAACTTATCATGAAACAGATAGATGAATAGGCCTTTGGAACCATATTTTGTTTATGATTAGGTACATAAAGTCATGTAAATAATCAGATTTGTTTTTGTTCAGTTGCTAAGAAGGTATTGATTTTTCTCTCGTGTTAATGCACTTAGCATAGAATTTCAAAGGCATTACCCTATTTTAAAATATTTGTCTAATGCTTTAGTGTATTACAGTCTCTTTTGTATGCATAGCAAAATGGTAACCAAGCCAATTCTGCAAACCTTTTATAGGAAGTAAATAGAATAAAAAATATAACTAAGAAAATAGTCTTTGGAAGAATAAATCCTGTGAGTGGAACACATTCGGTTGTTTAAGTTTACCGTTACTTTAAATTAAAATCACCACTTATATATTGCTGTAAGTTGTGTTAAATACTTAATAAAATTTCCTAATGACATCTTCCTACCTGTATCGCATCAATTACAAAACTCTAATTAGGTACATTGATGTATCAAACATTAAAATTATATTATGACACGTTCATTATAAACACAGAAAGCACCACCATCAGGTATCCATACTCTCATGGAAGTTTCCTTTCCCACCGCCTCCGGAGCTTGCTTCCAGAATATTCTAGGATGTTCTGTGTACTACAAAAAGTTATGTTCTCTGAGTGAGTTTGTGGTGACTGCTGTGGCGTACAGTGAGTGCTGCTACTTAAGGTGAGAATGTCAAATAAGCGATAGTGAGAAGTTGAACCACTTCACACTAAACACCTCAATTGAGAACTAAGTGAAGCGACAGTTACAAACTTGACAAAGCTACAGCTTCTAATTAAAAACAAAACTTTGTTCTTAAAATGTTCTGTGGGCTTTGAATTATTATTCTTATATTTCAGCACTTGTACTTTTAATCCATAGAAACAATACAGTAACAATCTTAAGTGGCAGAAACTTATATTGAATAACACTTACTATTGCAATCACTAATACAAACAGTCGCAGCTGTAACAGTATGGTAATACAAAATGAAATGAGAAATATCTTGCTCTTCTACACCCCAAGAATTAGGTAGATTCGTCTTCCTTTGTTTAACTCCACCTCTTCTCCTACTCCTCTTCTTCCTCGTGGTTTGCACTCCTATATTTTCAGTGGTATTCTTTCGTTACACCTTCTAGTCAAATGTTGTTTCCAGTGATCTTCCAAATGCGAAAAACGTATTATTTACGTAGGCTTTCCTTACTCAAGGGACTAATTAAACATATTTCCTTGAAGAAAGTATATTTTCCCCCTTGACATATGAAATACTGTGGCTTGACATAAATGTCTGGAAATGAAAAGTCTCTGGATGGAAAACCTTTGGCGTTATTGGCGAACCTTGAACATTTAATAAGAATAAAATTATGCTTTTTTTAAGCCCGTTTCTAGTGTAAAGAGAGGGGGTGCCTACTTCACAGGCAAGACTTCTCGAGTTCGAATTTCGGTTTTCCCTTATCCTGAAAGATGAATATTGGGTAACCCCGGGCTTATACGAGTAACATTTCACACATTTTGATAGTCTGATATGTTCTATAAGATGAAAGGACACCAAAGCCTTAAAATAAGAATGTTTCTTTTATAGAATAATATTTTGCCTCGGGTCCTTATGTTGAAACAGTTCAGAGAATTATGCAACTTCAAGGCCCCGATGAAGTGTTTAAACACAAGGAGAAAAAATCTAATGTGCTGCACTCACATGACTTTCTCTACTCCTATACTAACCATTCATACCAACTCGTATTCCAATATCTTCTTCGTGTTGGTTGAGATAAACATTTGTACAAATTATCTTATTGCTTATTTCCTTGTAGGTGCAAGGGGAATATTAGAATATAGTAAGCTTTGAGTGAAAATCCAATCTTTTGAAGCATTTGCACCTTAACATATAAAAACATTAACAACGATGTTCCATTTCACGAAAGTTTTGTTTTCCGAAACTGACACAAATAACGTGGAATATCTCCGAAATGGTTTACTCTACAAACAATTTTATTTTGACAAATTGTGTGTTTTAGCGAGATCTACATTTTTTGTACAGTAAGATTTTGTCTATCTCATACAATTTATGAGCTATTTAAAAATCATCCAGAGTAAATAGGACTACATAATCTATAGCCAGAAAATTCAATATATACATTTCATTTGTCACACAAAAAATATTAGGCATATGACATTTTAATAAAAGTCGTTAGCCATTTTCAAATCTTATCCATGTAAAGGGTAGTTTAGGTGGGGCTATTTTCTTGAAAATCTTCGTGTCGCATCCTTGAAAGACAAACTAAAATCCTTTGTTTTTAACCGACTTTCCGTTTTTGCTGTCCTTGCCACACAGACACAGACGCGTGTACGCACGCGGACCATTTTCTCAAAATGCTTTTTTTTTTTTTTTTTTTTTTTTATTATTATTATTATTATTATTATTATTATTATTATTCAGGGGGTTTCAAAACATATACATATATACACCCAATTTATTGTTAGGGTGGAATACAATACTTCCTTCTACTTATCACTAGAGAAAGTAAAAAGAATGCAGAACATTTCAATTCTTGTGCTAAGCAACTCAAACGTACTGGAATGTTCTGAAAGCTTTCCGAACATTCAAAATACTACAGACTACAGAGTCCTGTTTTGTATAGAGCAAGTATTTTCACAATGTAAAGCTAAAATGAACCACCTGAACTAGAGGTTAAAAAATCTTACCTTTATTAAAACTTTTCAGATCTCTCATATGTTCAAGATAAAAATAACTCATCTCTTAATTATATGCATGTAAAGTATATAAACAGACTTTCAGATATGTAGATGATATTTTATGGAAATAGTTGTGTGTTAAAAAGAAAGCATTTCAAAAAGTAATAAAAAGTAAAGACATTTCATTAATTAGAAATCTGATGAAACGTGCCAAAACTAAGGCGTTACTCTATACATGAAATTAAGCTTTTAGCCTAAAAGGGTGAAAAATAACTCCTCATAGTAGCCAAATATGTCGCAAAACACGGCTTGATGGAATTGGTTTTCGTGTAGCCTGGGAAATTCTCTTTAATCTGCACTCAGAGAAACTTGTAGTAAGTTTAACTTGTTGTTTTGTAAGCACTGATTAAATTGATGAATAATTAATTACATCAAAAGGCGGAATTTTCTGCTCTATGCTCTCTGATTATCGGGTTAATGCTTAGAGAGCATAGCTCTGAGCGCCATCAAAGACATTAGCTCTGGTATTCATAAAGGGGCTCCCTTCTACCTGAGAGCACATCACGTTATAAAACAAATGTTATATATTTCATGCTTCTAAATACTGTCTGTTATACTCCAGATATCATTCAAGAAGAGTGCTTAAAATTCATCGAAATTTATTCCCATAAATATCCGTTACGATAACTGAGATTTTTACAATAGATTCTTACAATCCTAAGTATCTCTGCATAAGTAAATTCTTAGCAAATAGCAGTATTACTTCCAGGTAACCAAACAATGCTGAGTTACTCATATTATTCACCGATAAGATGATTTTATAAATCTTGATAAGGAGATAGATAAACAACTGCAATAAAGTTTTTCATGATAAAATCAATGGACAATGTAAGGCGCACCAGTTGCATTTTTCCCAGTTTTGCAGCTAAGGCAATTAGGCGTTGCAGTGAAATCAGTCAGCAATCAAAACATTTTCAACATTCAGAATAAAATAGCTTAACAACTGGCATAGAATGAACATTTTGTGCTGAGCTGCAAGACAAAGAATGTCTACGAAAAATGATAAATGCACATCAGGGTCGGTATTTTGTTCAAGTTGTGAGTAATTACAACTCAGAGTTAAATCACAGGGTTGGTTGCAGTACGACATATAAAAATTATAAGAGGAAGTGAATCCTAAAAGTTCCTATTCGCATCTGCAACACAACTTGCTAAATTCTAAGACTTGACAACGTATAATGTAGGAATTTTGGTGAAATAATCATAAAGCAGGTATGACCTGTGTCGAGAAAATTGTATTTCTAAAATTCGCGTCTTTGTTGTCTTGGAGTCTTGCATCACTCGTCAGTCGTATTATACACACGTTTTATTCTGGTCGATTATGGGAAGTCCGTAGTGCCGAAAGACCGTGTCGGTTTATAACACACTTGGTAGTAGCCACAGGGAAATTCTCCGCATAGCGTTACAATGGCCCACTTACGCTTATCATTGCTTTCATGGACACAATAAATATTATTTTAAACCTTGAATGTATTGATAGATCAGGAGTTAGTGGTTATAGGACTTCAACAGTTATCGTTTGGTGTGATAAGATTCAGAAACAGTTCTATATCCTCAAACAGTCAGCAACTTATTTCAAATAGCCCATTGGTTAGCGTCATTAAGTTTATACGACTATTACAACAATTGCATCAGATGTCGTAATAGAAACTTCGGGGTCAAAGGATCCAGTGGAGAGACACCATCACCTATCTGGGAGTTAAACTAGATAGGAGTCTAACATTCCGAGGACATATTAGAGACCTATCGGCGCGGTCGCAGGGGGCTATTGCCTCACTGTACCCCATGCTGAAATCTGAGATGCCAGTCCGCCTGAAACTACACCTATTCAGAACTCTGATTATCCCCCTCATGCTTTACGCCTGTGAAGTGTGGAGCATGGCAGCGGGTAGTTGGCTCCTGTAGCTCCAGAGGGCGCAGAACAGAGGACTTCGGTCCATCTACTCTGTCCCCTTATCCTTCCCCGTGAGACTACTTCACGAAGCCTCATCTCTTCCATACGTGGAGGATGAAATTAGGCGCCAGGCAGCAAAATTGTACGCCAAATTACCCAACCATCAAAAAGAGCTATTCGGCTCAAAATTCAAACCACATCAAAATTTAAAATTTAAAAGATCAAAAGATCTTAAAACTTTGTTTAATAATTTTTATTTCCACAGAATGCAGACATTGCTGACTTCTGTGTGTCATCAGCAAAGGGACAAAATAGCCTCCTTATTATATAAGCCTTAACCCAAAACCAAAAACATCACCCTTAATCACCCTTTATACCAAAAATTCTATCTGCGGTTAAACCCTATTAAAGGTGGGTACGCAGCAAAATATCATCGGGCTGAACCACAGCCTGCTAGCATGTCGTTGTCGTCGTCGTAATAGAATGACACATTTTGGGTTTGTTTAATAAGGAACATTGAGCCAACGCAGATAAAACAATTGATAAAGGAAAATCTCTTAAAAGGAAAGTGTAATACATTATACGAATGAACAAATTTTATTTCTAAATCGATGTTTGAACCTTGCATGACGCTTGGAGTAAAAATTTGATGAAGGAATAGCTAACTTAGGTTGAAGGACACATTTGAAAATACATATGCAAGGTAAATCTTCTCCTTCTACTATTGCTGGCGGCGATGGCGGCGGCGATGTACCAAACTGTCAATTTGAAAAATCTTGCTCTTGATATCAGTGTGACAAATGACAAAATCACTCCCATTTTTTTCCTGTCACCTTATTTTCCTCTAAAATTGTTATACAAACACACAGTTCAGTTCTACTGACGTTAACACAGTCTACAGTCTTTTCCAAGTGTTTTCTCCTCATAGCCTTGACTCAGTCCTTCAACTGTCTTTCTTCACTTTTCTCTCTTTCATACATTAATTCCGGCGATACAATCATTCGACGCTCGTTTAAACTTATTTACTTCAACGCGACGTACTTTTCAGGACAACACACACACACACACACACACACACACACACACACACACACACACACACGCGCACACACACACACCTGTCTAGCTCTCACTGACCGATGTCTGTAACTCCCTCCTTTACTGTTTCCTCGCCTCCTTAAGCAGCGAGAATGACGTAACATAAACCTTTCTCGACTTCCACAAACATGCCGACCGCCGGGTGTCCGTCGATGGTTCAAGCAATCCTTTGTTACGCGCCGCACTCATTGTTGTTAGTCATGTATAGACAGACGCGAGAGGCAGTCTGACATTGAGCGTCTTTGTTTGCTCGCTGGCCTAGTATGTGCTGTGAAGTATATTAAGCCCAATCGTCCTTAATTGTGCATCGCACCCTACTTCATGTTGATGACAGAAGAAGAAAAAGAGGAAGTCTGTGAAGAAGCAAGACCATACAACCGACTGCTGGCCTCACACACACATTTAAGGGTTGAAGCATGAGAAAAATGTCTTCAGCACCAACTGGTGGGCGTGGCCGTCTAGATGGAAATCGAACCCTGAACATCCAGAATGCGACTTTCACATTATTATCCCGGAGCAATTTAGACCGGTCATCCTGCAAACACCATGCCAAAAAGTGTCAACACATCCTGTGTGAATATCCGTGGGACCATACGCCATTTTGTTATTGTAGAGTCAAAAACACGAGCCTTTTTAGGGCTTCCCAGTCCATAATAAAAATCCTACAATTTTTTAGTACAAATCCTCACATTCCCACAGTTTTCAGATATTCTTTGGCTTTCATCCATTTATTCCATTAGCGCTTCATTATCCCAATCTCTGTGCTACATCCATTGCAGCTAATGTGTGTGTGCAGCCACAATGCACACAGTAGGAAAGAATCGCGTATAGCAGCACTTCCATTCGCTTTTCAGCAGGTAACCCGTTACTCCATGCAAGAACAAAGCACCTCGGCATCCCATAAACAAGCTACCGGTCCGGCCGGATTAAGTACGCTCTGTTTCCTGTAAACCAATGCAATTCCATAATGGCCTATTTATTACTATCACTCGATAGATCTTTCAGTTACACTGAACAAAGGATAGCTGAGGGTTTCAACGGCGGAACTTTAATTAGTTCGGGGAGCGGGTCACTTTCATACAACTGAATGTGATCAGATCCACAAGTCTTCCAACAAGTGCATTAAATAAATCTCTTGAGGTTTACACAGGGACTAAGGGCTATTCAGCTAGTATTAGACGCATTACGCCTAAGGCTAGCTGTAAACACTAGGAGACCAGTTGCAGTATTTGTTTCCTCTGTTTGCTTGAATAGTCAGCAAGCAGTGTGGAAACCTATACTTACTTTCTACAAAGTATTTTTCACGTCCTTTTGTTACTGCAGCTGTCGTATAAAAATATATGTTGCACTCAATACTTTCTCTACTCTTGTGTACAAACTATCCATACAAACACTTGTTCTTTTAACTGCTCCATAAACTCCAATACCATTTTAGAGTAGGTACGCCCTACGAAAAGTTTGACACTCATTGACATTTTGAAATCTTCACTTCGAAGAACACGTAACATTGTACACTGTTATAAATTTATAACATATTGCTTCATACATACATTGCAGATTATATGAACACTTTCTAGAGCTCCCTTTGGCTTTCAAAGACTTTTAAACATTTTTAGACAGAGTTCACATGATTCCTGTACTCTTGCACGGTTCTATCCTTCAAGGGCGATGCAACCCTTGGCCTACCACTTCGCTCCAGGTCTGAAAAATTGCCACGTTTCTTATACTTTTTATTTCACATGCTACACATGTCTTACTTATCCTCGATTGAATTGAAATATCTCTTTATAACTTGCTGTACTTATGCATACCAATCACTTGACATTTAATATCCTTATTCACCTTTTTCACCCATGTTTGCTGAACAATCTCTTTTCTCGTCAGAACAAAAGAGGAGTTACAACACAACTGAATGTCATGGCATCATAACCAGATCAACATAGCAGCATTCAGTGGTGCAATTTGCAGTATAAAGAATACACTATAAAAAGACTCGCTCCGCCCTCGCTGGCTCATTCATCGCCTTTTTCTCCAATTTATTTTAAAGTCATAAAAATTATGCCAATTGTTGATAAACAGTATATAGTAACAATATAATATTTATAAATATTCCTCACATGCGTATCTTTCCCTTCAGAGAAAAATAAAATTACCCTTCCATATATTTTCATAGCCAAATTTCTGCAGAGATTTAAAAACGAGTACTTTTTTCGGTTTTTCGAAAACTGAAAAAAAAAAATTACAACTGCTTTAAAAAGAATATTTACTTAATTATTTTTGTTCAATGTAACTTTTAATGGTATAATTTTTTCGACGAAACCTAAGGCTACTGCACAAAATAGTTAAGGGATAGAGTGTATTTCGGTGAAATATGCAGGTGTCCTTGAATATTTGGTACGACCTGTAATATTATTTACAGAGAACTTAGTCTTAATAAGTGACTCAAAATTAATTAGGCAAAAGGCTCTATACAGATCAAACAAAATAAGCCAAAATTATAGAATAAAAATTAGAGGACCGCTAACAGTAAGAAAAGAAAACAAGATAGAATGTTACGACAAATAAACTGTTTTAATTATTTAGGGTGAAATGTCTCATATTTACAAAATGATGACATAACAAACAAAATGAATAAATTCAACTAGATATGTGGTAGCATCAAGCGAAAATTAAAAACTATATGGAAGGAGGCAGGAATACAATTTTACGAAGTAATGGCTGTTCCAGTGATAACGTATGGATCTGAATACTGGACAGTGATCAAACAAATGAAAAGAAAGATAGAACCGCCATAGATGCCTTTTTAAGACAGAAGTGAAGATGTACGAAAAGAATTAAGAATTTTCAACTTAGTAGAAAAAAAATTAAAGAAAATCAAAACAACTAGAAACATGTGGATAGGATGGATGAAAACCCTATACGAAAGATATACACCAAAAGGTCAAAGAAACATTGGCAGACCTGAAACAAGATGGACAGAACAGTTTAAATGATGAGATCGGAACAAGCTAAAAGCCTTAAACTATTGAAGGTGGTGGTGATGAATTAGCATTTGTAGAAAACGTTTAATGACATATTTCCTTGTAGGTGTAATACGAATATAGTATGTAGGCTTAAGTGCTACTAACATCGTGTATATAGTTATAGTTTCTAAATGTTCTATTAATTAAAAGTACAAGTGTTTGAAAATTTAAACTAATAATAAAGAATATCTTCATAATGGATAATTATATTCACACGCACAAAAAATAATTGTTTGAAATAAATTGTGTGCTTCGACGAGATGTAACTACGGTTTACCATTTATGCAAAAGTTATTCAGGCTGAGTCTCAAGGACCTAGAGAATTGAAGATCTACATTTAACTGTCATGAAAAAGAATCAAACGAATAGTACTTTAATAAAAGTCGTTAGCGTTATTTTAAAAACATAGAGTAGGTCGTGCGAGGCAATTGCTTTTAAAATCTTTGTTGCACCTCTGGAAGGTGCTCAATGCCGAATTTGTATTTAACTGACTGTTCGTTTTTGAGTTACACACCCACACCCACACACACCCACACACACCCACACACACACACACACACACACACACACACACACACACACACACACTGTACTAAACATGTTGTATTTAGATTCAGGAGTTTTAAGTACATTTTTTTAATGAAATCTCAAAATCGGTCTAATTACTTTCTCCGCTAGTAAGTATTGTATTCCACCCAAACATTCACTGAAAATATGTTTCGAGATCCCCCTGAATCCAAAAAAAGCATGTTTAGAAAAAGGCCCCTTTACAAAAGTACCCTTTACATGGAATATGTTTCGAAAATGTTGATTTTCTTGAAAATGGTCTCAGCGATTTTGATTAAAATGCCATATGTTTAAATTATTTTTATGACACATAAAATGTAAATATATTTTGAATTTTCTGGGTATAGCCTACGTCGTCCTGTTTACTTTGAATGACTTTTGAATAACTCGTAAACCGTAAGAGATGGACCAAATCTTACTGTACAAAAAATGTAGATCTCACTAAAACACACAATTCACGTCCCAATAATTTTCTTTTGTAGAGTAAACCATTTTGGAGATATTCCTTGTTATTTGTATCAGTTTCGGAAAACTTACCTTTCGTGAAATGGAACATCGTTGTTCATTTTTTTATATGTGCAAAAGGGTTTGTAAAAATGGTTACTACAAGAGTACAGAAAGTCATGTGAGTTCAACACATCAGAGTTTTTAGGTGAAAATCAATAGTATCCTACTTACTATTACTGGTGGAGAAGGTAACAGTGTTAGTCATAGCTCTCTGAATTTACATCTGTGAGGATTTTGTGTGTGCTTACTTCAATGCACTTGTGAGAATCATTAAAATATAAAATTCACATTTGAATGATCTGAAATGTTTATCACAGTACGCTAGTGTAACATAAAGACCACATGGAAAATTTCAACCAGGTGTTTGCATTTGTTTTATAAACATTCATGTTTTTATTCTGCATTTAACTAATTTAATCGTGTTAATTAAAATACACCATGTGTTAAAAGGTTTGTTACATCCCATTCAAAACTTTATCTCGTGTTTGATAGTCAATTACCCACAATTCCATTTTGTAGTTCTATTTTTTTTAATTAAAATGAAGCTATGCATGATTTCCCTTTTGTGAATCTGAAGCTATGGAAAATATTTCATACAGTATAACTTACATATAAAATTTCAAAATGGCTTTCTGAGGACTCGTACGTAATAATTCATTAATTTTTCTGGTAATTATTCATTTATTATACAACATTTTAACTCGAGCAATATTTTAAACTTCAATGTACGTTATAGTATTGTGTTAAATGCCACAAACAACGCTAAATATTGTCCATATTGGCAGCTTAAAGGCACCAAATAATTGTAGCACGGATTGAAAAGTTTTTTCTCAGATAGAATCTTATATAGGTACGAAATTCTAACATGTGCGAAATCACTATTTAGAAGACTGGAGGTTGTACTCCCATGGTTTTCTCTGCCCAGCCGTGTACAAAATATCCGTACAAATACTTTATCCTCTGTCTAATTAAGATATACAATCGATACAGAAATTATGGGTTCATAAAATGGTCATTTAAAAACGGAATTTAGAAATAAGTAATCATTATAAGAAGCAAATATATTCAAATAGGTATTAATATCAGAGGAAAATGCGCTATAACGTTGGAGTGCATAAAACTTTTCAGACTAGAGAATTAATTCTTGGTTACGAAGTGGTAAAGTAGATCATTAGCTTGATTCCACGAGTATTTAACAAAGTTAAAACAAGGTTGGCAGATACATTACTATGCTTAGACGGTAGAATCAGTGGATTTCTACGAATAGTATAGACGAATTCAGGGCGAAAATCGGTTTTTTTAAAGGAATGACGCCTTTATAGATAAACTTATTAAGCAAAATCCTGTCTGAATACAAAATTTGATCGAAATTGTTAGAACTGTTACAAACACACACACGCACGCACACGCACACACACAAACACACACACACACACACACACACACACACAAGAACTGCTTATTTAAATACCTAAGGCATACTAGATTATAAATGTAAATATTTAGCATAACATCAATGGAGAGGTTAATGGTACCAATTTTCTAATAAGGCACGCGGGGAAGAATAACACTTTCAAATTCATAGCTTTGTGTACTATTCTATAGAAGCGAACATATTAAAAAGAACTAGAAAAGATAATATAGGTATCATAATCTAAACTTTTAAGGATATTTGAAGGGTACATTTGCACGTAACCTTAGAAAAGAACTGATGACAAATTGAATTATTCTAAGCAGTAGTGGTGGGAAGAATTAGAAGGAATGCCAGTTTCATATATGGTGATACAGGCAAACAGGGAGTAGATGTGTGATCAGACCTAGGAAAATAGAATCGTTGAACACGAAACAGTTTATAGTGTAGCCTTGAACTTAAGAAGAAAAACATGGAAACCTGACAAACTCAGTGCTTAAGCAATCTTTGTAGACCTTACCTCTCCCCAATTTGTTCAGGTGTGATTTATTTTCTAGGCTGAATGTGCTCTCCAAGGAGAGAATGGATAGTCGGTGGCTGTGGTAGTTCATTTTTACTTTTTGTAATACGTGTAGTAAGTAGTGGAAGTATTATATTAGATAAAAAAAATTCGATTTGGAGATTTCACCGGAAATAAGTTTTTTAGGCCCCATATAAAAAAACCAGTTTTAGAAAAAGGTGTGTGTCTGTATGCACCATAACCCCCCCCCCCAAAAAAAAAAAAAAACAAGAAAGGCGGTTAAAAGTTTCTCGAAAATTTTGATTTTCACAAAAATGGCAAGCGATTTTGATTAAAATATTTCAATGGCAAACGAAATGTATATTTTGAATTTTTTGACTATAGGCTATGTAGTCCTGTTTAATCTTGATGACTTTTGCAAAACTGGTAAGCCATAAGAGATAGAACAAATCTTACTGTACAGAAAATGTAGTTCTCGTTATACCACAAGTTATGTTCAAATGCATTTTTTTATGGAGTGAAGCATTTTGGGGATATTCCTGTTTATTTGTATGGGTTGCAATAGCTAAATTTCACTTTTTTATATCTTGACCATGCAAAGAAAACGGAATTTCAAAGCATTAAAAGATTTCATTGTCGTTCAAAGTCGACTTTATTCCTATATCCCTCTTGCAGCTACAAGTAAATCAGCAATACGATAATTTCCACAAATGTTTATCTCAAGTAATATGAAGAAGATATAGGAATAAGAGTTTTTAAGAATAGTTATTACAAGAGTGGAAAGAGTCATGTGAGTGCAACACATCCGATTGTTCCATGTTGTAGTATGTTACTGCTTCTATTGTGCTTTTCAAATGGAAAGGGCTCTGATCTGCAGCCAATGAGATACGTTTACATGCACAGCGTTGCAAGCTCATTATCCCCACTCTTCTCATATTTCTTGGCGCGTATCAAGCCTCACCTAAGGGGAAAGCAATATGACAATACAACAGGACTCCGATTGATTACCGGTCTGGAGGCACTTAAGGACAAACTCCTTCCCATTTGAAAAACACTAGTCGTATCGGCGATCTGCCAATCCAATGGACAAAAAGAGGGGGAGGAGACGAAGAATGAAATATGGGAATAGATAATTAGATCGGTTAAAATACACGATGTAATGGAAATTTTTACGAGCACAAATTTCGTAATCGGAAGAATATAAGAATAGAATAGAATTAAAATAAAATAAATCGGTACTATTCGTATAACCCTGGAATCTGGATATCTACGCCAGGACGTACACTTCAAATTCATGATTTGTTATTTCTTTATGCCAACAAGCTTACTTCTGGTGTTTTTAAACACACAAGCCGTATGTGGGCAACGTTTAAGAGGTTGAATCAGAAACTGAAAAATTCAATGCCATAGCCGGGGTTTGTACCACGGATCTTCCGCTTTTCCAGCGACTACTCTAACCATTAAGCTGCCATGGCCAACTTGCCAGTACGACATTAAGTATGAATCAACTAGGGAATTTAATGTCGTACTGGCAAGTTGGCCATGGTAGCTTAATGGTTAGAGCAGCCGCTCGATAAGTGGAAGATCCGTGGTTCCAATCCCGGCTATGGCATTGAATTTTTCAGTTTCTGATTCAACCTCATGATTTATTTACTTCTTCGCGTATATTTATTGTTTACGGCCATTATTGTAAATATTAAATCTTAATCTAATTAGCTAATGAAACCAAAAATATAATACTCGCAGAAATGTACATTATGTCAAATAAAATTGAACACAGGCAATAAACTTCAAATAATACTCTTGCTGGGAAATTAGTTATTTTCCTCAGAAGGTTTAACTGAGTAACTTAGAAATGCCTTAATAATGTGTCAATATGAAGCATAAAAAATTACGAGCTTCAGAAATAATTAATGCGCCTCAAAATACTCGTAATAACCACGATAAGGTTTTACCATTGTCAGATACTTTCAAAGTGCATATTTGTTTTAACTGAATTCCAAATAAACACCGTATGCATTGTGACTCTTAACTTGAGATTGTTTTTTTTTTTTAAACCTAGCGAAGTCAATGCTATAACACTTTCTCTTCATGTACGTAGAACCAATTTATCATAAAAATAGCTGTCCCCCTCTTTCCATGCCACGTCTGTTGCACACGTTAACTCCGTGCAAGTTTCTTTTTTTTTTTTTTTTTTTTTTTTTTTTTTTTTTTTTTTTTTTTTTTTTTGTCTGCCTTACATTCTCTTTGCGTTTTGGTATTTATTTACAAATTCAATTCCAGTAATGGAATGTTGTAGCCAGGAAAACGCTCGGGGTTGCAGCAAAACTGAAAGCAGTATGGGCCTGGTAAAAACTAGAAAGGCGAAAAAAGTGGTGTGGGAAGGTTCAGAAAGGATGCGGGAGTAAAGAGAAAAGAGAGCAACGGGAGGGAGGGGGTGAGGAGTTATTGGAACCTTTTAAACCCAGACCTGGGACCAGCCATATGTGCAAGCCAGAATAAGGGAGTGAGTGAGAGAGAGAACCGTCACAATATCACTCCTCTCTGTCACTCTCTCAGGAAAAGCATAAAACTTTTATGCGAGCGTATGTTTGTGTATTTAAGTTGTTGCTATAATTCTCTTTCGTTTCTCTTGTTTTTATGAAGCCTTGTATGTTTTGTGTGACGTGTGTCACATGCATTCTTGTGCTCACGCCTGTGTTTGTAGCACAAGATTTTTCTTTTTTATGTTAGCTAATGCGGACGTTTATTACAATTGAACCCCTTTTTTCTCTAACACTCGGGTATAAAGAGGATCTGAGTCGCCTGCCGTTGATGCTTGAGAAAAGGTGCACGTCCTGTAGAGGTTATTTTGTAAATATGCTCCAAGGGCAAAGCAAACTGTTACTTCGTGAAGTATTGAGTTTTAATCTGTAGCAGTATCCATAGTTGAGAGTGCTGGTTTTTTCATGTCTGTTCTAATGAAGGAGATAAGCATCATAAAAGCAAGAATTATTGTAAGATTCACCAAGCTCTCAGACTAAAGACTATGGGCTAGTTAGCGATAACAATTCAGTAAAAAACTAATTACCAGGGCGAGATATTTCAAAGCCTGTCAAGTGTAGTGCATACGGACCGTAGTGCACGAGACACCGCGTAGCGACAACACAATCTAAACTGCCTCTTACGCGTATTGAATCAAACGATACACATGCACCTGTAACTGAACAACTGATTTGAAACTATAAGTAGGATTACAGGGTAGCCAATAAAATTCACATTGAGATGCGTAAAAGGGACAATACAATTAACACATGAATTCATTTGTTTATACCATTGATAAACTTGTACTAAGCATTATTATTTTGTAACATGCAAGACCATATACATTTCCAGTGCTTCAAAAACGAAACTTATGTAACTTAACTTGCATGTAATGTTTTCTTCACCTGTAGAGAAATGCATTGAATAGTATTTTCTTGAGTAAGCCCTCCGAAATCATAACTGGTAAACAGAGGCAAAAGAGGCTGACTTCACATGTTGTATACACAAAATGGACAGAATGGACATTGTAATGATAGTATAATAAATATATAAGTACACTGTGAAATAACAAAAAGGATCAAGATTAAAACGTAATCCTTCAATAAAACTGTTTTAAGCCTGAAAATTTGAATTTAAGTGTTTGTTATAAGTTTAAACAGTGATATATGCTTGGATGATCGTTCGTTGTGCTTGTTCGTTCCTCAGGATTTCGTTTCATTTACGACGTATTCCGCTGAAAATTATACATCGATATGTACCGCGCCTACGATTTATCAATGACGGTCGCCAAGCTCTCCAACTGATGCCAATCCGTGGCAAGATGAGCGTCTTTTATATCGATAATATTTCGGTGCAATTAAATACCGCTTCATATGGCACACCAGCGATGGACCCAAATAGGATCGACGTAAGAAAACAAAGATAAAATTTGGATAAATCAACGTGAAAAATATTAGTCTTCAGAAAAGAGAGAACAAAGAAGGAACGAGAGAAGAAAAGAGGGAAGGAAGAAGAGAAGCAAGAAGAGGGAAGAGAAAATTGAGGTAGGAGTGACTGTAGAAGAAAGTAAACTTGGGTATACCCAGTGAGAAGCAAGAAAGAGGAAAAAATTAAAACAAGTAAAATTTTAAAAATGATTTTTTTAAAGCCTATACCGTTAGGAAGTAAGAAAGTAGTAGGAAAATGGAAAATATTGGAGAATAGTGGAGGAGAAGGAGTGGGGAAAGATAGTGAGATAAACGTTAGAGTAACTGTGGGAAATAAAAATTACGAATGAATTTTAGACATTATTATGCAGCGAATGGAAATGAACTTAAATAGCTTAAGGCAGGAATTAAAAAAGAATGTGGAAATGAACACAAGTAGTTTCAGGTAGGATGTACGAAAGTTTGAAACTAACATGGAAAAGAATTTCAATAGTTTAAAACAAGATATGAAAAATATGGTGAATGTAGAGAAACTATTTGAGGGAAAATTGAGAATAATGTAGGAGAATTAAAACAGGAGATGGGTAAGATTGAAAATGATATACGTAGTTTGAAACAATTGAGTTAGGAAAGAAAGAATGTCGAGAAAATATGGAATTGTAAGCTAAACAATCGGATGAGTTTAGGAGGCAGTAGGATAAGCAATTAGACAAAGTATAGATACGGTGAAGTTAGGAGATAAAATTAGACAGGAAATTGTGGTAACGGAAGTGAGATTAGAGGTAAATCAACGAAATTGTTACAATGCTGTAACACACGAAAAGCACGATTTTCGTGGGGAAGGGACACAGCACCCCAGTAGTCACAAAAGTCTCGGCAACACTAAAACCAAAACAGCAATTGTAGGAACAAATTCCGTGACTACAAGTTTGGGTCAGATAACAGAAATAACCGTTCCAATAAATGCGTCGGGAGATACATATTATGAACAACATGAACATTGACAGAGGGCTGAATAAGGGTTATCGCCAAAATCATAACACTCGGAACAACAAAGGTTGGCGTAGTAAGTAATAGAGATCGTTGGAAAGTTCAATAACGTAGGTACCGGAGGTTCAAAACGGCATCGCATTGAGAAAAAGAATATATGGAGAAGACATTTAAAGAGATATGTTTTGTGATGTGCATTTTCTTGTCAATTTTATAGTTTTGCATTAACTAATGACTTGGGTTACCTGGCATTTTAACAGAGAGAGGGACAGAAGGAGAAATCTTTTATGTGGTGATACAAACATAGCCATCGTCTCCAGGTTTGTTTAGTAATGGGCACAGTATCTAATTAATAACTATTTAAAACATTTATCAAACAAAAGAAACAGATTAGGCATACATTTCCATGCCAAATAATTAGTTACGAGCTAAACATAGGAAATATGCTAGAAATCAAATAAAAGTATTGGTAAAGTGATATAATCGGTTAGTGATATCAAGGCTTGTTACAAATGTAATTGTTGGTAGCGACATACTTTATTGTTAAGGTGCTAGAGTCCAGAAATGTGTATTGATGTGTATTAATAATGTGTATTATTAGGAAAAAGGATAATGAAATAATCATAATTCTGTTAGAGAATCAAAGATATGAAAATAAATAGAAGCTTCAATGAAATATAATTAAATGAGAGATTTGTATTGAAAGTGCATTAATCGACTAAATTGAATGTTATGAAAAGAATCTACGTTTATAATAAAAATGAACTACTAAATGATTTTATGCTCTCTAGTACGTGGAGTGATATTTTGTTTTATGTGCTGTTTGTAATGCAGTTACACTACCTCAAACAATGTAAACATGTAAAATAAGTATGTAGAATGCAAGGTTTATAACTAGAACGATTGTAATGATAAAGTTAAGCACAAAGTACTGCCATCTCACATAAGATTAGCTACATGACATTCTTGTGCAATATAATGTGGATTTTCTAGCAACTAATTTAAAAAGACAGGTACAGTTCAAAAGCTAATGATAAGACATATTGGATATTGCGTCTAAAAAATCGAATACCTATGTAATACAAATTATCATTTTCTGTACATATAGAAATGTACATCAGTATTGTATTATAATACACAAAACGTTGGGAGATCATATATATGCAAGCTAAAATTCAACCATGTTGTTCGAAATCCTGCAAAATTGTTGCTGTTAAGTTATTAATGTATTTTATTTACATATATTATGATGAAGGATATCTGAAGAAGTTTCTTGAGCCCTCTGAAAGTATAACTGATAAAACAGGAGCAGGAGAGGTTGATCACTTGTTTTATACACAAGATAGAATGGACATTGGTAGTGCAGTGGTTTATGTCATTTATAGAAAAAAAAAGATAGATTAAAATATAATTCTTCAATAAAACTGTTAAGTGTGAGAATTTGAATTCAAGTGTTATAAATTTGAAAAGTGATATAGGCCTTGGATGGTCGTTCGTTGTGCTTGTTTGTTGTTCAGGATTTCATTGACCGTTTACGACGTATTCCGCTGAAAATTATACATCGATCTGTACCGCGCCTAAGATTTAGGAATGGCAGTTGTCAGTTGTCAGTTGTCTCCAACTGATGTTAAGCCATGTCAAGATAAGCGCCGTTTATATCGATATGTAAAATCCAGCTACATATGTCGCTCCAATGTTTGGGATAAATCTGCTGATTGTTCAATGTTTTAAATTTGAAAGACAATAAGTGTATAATTCGTGAGTGTAAAAGACCGGTTCAACCTCCACTAATGTTCACATGAATTTGAAACTACAGTGCTGGGCTTGGATCGTCTACTTATCGCGGTGGTAGCGCTGCTGCTTGCCAAGCGGGGTATGCAGGTTCGATTCCCGGTACCGGAGCTGGGAGACTTGGTCAGGACTACACTAAGCCTCGTTAGGTCTCCACTACTGCGTCCCACTCATGAGGCCTGTAGTGGACAGAGGTGGGGGACGCAGCGGTCGCGTGGTAGGTCTTTGATCGGATGGGCTGTTGTGCCACGGGGTTTAATGCTGCACTTGAAACATACTTAGTGTCGTTTCAGTGGCCTACAAACTAATCCAGAATTAGGTTCCCTTTTTGCAATTACTGTGCAATGTATCCGGAGCTTAACCTTGCCCTAATGCCCATGTGAGCTTAACCTGCAGTGCTCTTGTAGGACCGGAAAGGTACTGAAATACCTCGCCCTACTAATTTCTCAGTAACGCATACAAAGAGATCTAAGCCTTGTTGACAAGTTGAAAGTTTAGCCATAATGTCTCTCAGATAACACTAGAGTTATTGGCGTCAATACATTCCGTACTGCCAGTCTCGTGAGAGGATCACAGTTACTAGAGTATCCCCCGCTCTCTCTCTCCCTCCTTCCCTCCCTCCTTCCCTCCCTCCTTCCCTCCCTCCCTCCCTCCCTCTCCCTTTCTCTAGTGTGCTTTGTTTCAATGAGCGTAGTATTATACTGCTCCTCAAGGAAGCGTACCACTACCGTTACATTATGCCTTCTGGCGGAAGAAGTGCCAATTGGCCAGCTATTTTGTAATTATTTGATTACACTCCATATTCTATAACATTATGGTTTTGTCCGGTATTCATTTATGAACTCATATAGTAACATATGTTTTTGAAACTCTTGCCATGTGTAACATCAAAAATATGAGGATGTAAAGTAATACTCGTGGAATTATCTCCAAAATTGTTTAAGTTTTAATTTGTGTAATTAAAAATTGATCTACACAATGAAAAAACTGAAGTTTCACAAATAAATCTCTGAGAAAAAATGCGGAAAGCATTATATGTTTCAGTTTTGAAGAAACAAGCTGCTTATATACTTCCTGAAATACTTTTTCATAATTTCACAATTTCTCCATTGTGTTAATTCGATATACTCGTACTAATAAATATTCTTCCAGACATAAACAAAGAACTGCACCCAATATCTTATGCTTAGTGGTTTTGGGCATTTCTCTACAAGTTTTGGAATATATTGAACAAAAATTAGATTGAGTGCAACATTTTGAACGTATAAAATGTAGCAATAATAGAAAACAACAAAAGAGCTTTGAAATTCTAAAAACCTATCTGGCCTTCTGCACATACCGGTTTAAAAACTGTGTAAAACTATATCTAATCATCACAATAGGCAAGAAATACAGCTTATGAAAGTAAGTTCATCTTAAATAATGTAAGTAGAAACAAAAAGTACGTTCACATCTCCTCTATAAATCCTTCAATAAAATGTTCTTAAAAACTTATTCTTCTATCTGCTTCAGTTAATCGAGATATACATTTTATAGAAATGCTTTTATTAGATCAGCCCTGGGGGAGTGGTACACATTGAGCGGGACTGCGCTCACGACCTTGAGCGTGTGTGTTGGCTGAGGACGATGCAAACACACACCAGTTCAGTGACGTACCTTTCACAATGAGTGGAGGACGCGTTACGCCAACATTTAATCCCGAATGGGAAGAAAAGTATTTCGCCGTCTTCGAAGGTGGAAAATCACATTATTTGGTTTGTGGTGCAACAGTGTCATATCCTTCACATTATAACATTAGGAGGCATTTTACAAATGCAAGAATATGGTGAAGAGAAGCTGACAGGTGTGGCTCGTGAAAAAATGCTGGATCGTCTTAAAGAACATTTACAAGCCAAAAGTGACAGTACTAGCAAGACGATAGTTGACCGGCAAAACATAGTTTGTGCCAGTTTTAAAATTGCAAACGAAATTGCCAAACCCTCTAAACCCCTCTCTGAAGGAGACTTTATAAAGGAGTGCTTGATAACTGCTGCTGAAGAAATTTGCCCTGATTTAGTGAATTCCTTTAAATCTCTTAGTTTATCTCGTCGAACAGTCACCAAGCGAATAGCAGAAATTGCTTGCAATTTGGAGAAACAGCTGAAAACGAAAATCTGACAGTTGGTGTACTACTCATTAGCACTAGACGAGTGTAGTGACAGGAAAGACACGGCTCAGCTAGCTGTTTTCTTAAGAGGAGTTTATGAAAATTTCAGTATCAGTGAAGAATTTCTAGATCTTGCATCGTTAAAGGACCGGACCACAGATGCGAATGTGCTTAACGCTGTGCTAAAGACAATGGAACACTTTAATCTTCCATTGGAAAAACTAGTTAGTGTTGCAACCGATGGAGCGCCATCCATGATGGGTCATACGTCGGGATTTATAGGAAGACTTCGAGGTGTTCTTGCAGCAAAAGGAATAAACCCGGACGGTGTACTATATGTCCATCGCGAGGCATTGTGTGCGAAATCAGTAACGTTGGATACAGTGATGTCAGTTGTTGTGCGAATTGTGATTACCATCAGGTCGAATTCACTTCGTCATAGACAGTTTCAAGAATTTTTAAAAGATATAAATTCTGAGTTTTTAGATCTGCCGTATCACTCTCAAATTAAATGGCTAAGTAGAGGCAGCGTGCTTCAGAGAGTTTTCGCGTTACGAAGCGAAGTAGACATTTTTTTAAAAGATCAGAAAATAGACTTTGGAGAACTTAGCACCAAAGACTGGATTTGTGATTTAGCATTTTTGAGTGATCTAACGTTACACTTAAATACATTGAACACCACCCTACAAGGGAAAGACAATTTAATCATTACGATGATTGATGAACTAAAGGCTTTCATGGACAAATTGCGACTCTGGATGTATCAAATACAGCACACAGATTTGTATCATTTTCCAAATTTGAAATGCGTATTTATTAAAGGATCTTCTGAAGTACTAAACAAATACAAGACAATTCTGGAAGATTTACTGGAAGAATTTAAAATCCGATTTAATGATCTGAAGACCATGGACACAGAATGGAGGTTGTTTAACAACCCATTTGCATTCGATGTTAAAGATGCACCACACTCTTTGCAGATGGAATTAATCGATCTCCAGAACAACACACCTCTGCGGCCTTTAGGACTGTTGGGAGTAGAGTTATTTCGTACACTACCCAAAGTGAGGTTTCCAAATGTACGTCTCTTTGGCAGTCGCATTGTAGCTATGTTTGGTAGAACATATTGTTCTGACCAGTTTTTCAGTAAGCTGAACAATGTGAAAACTGCTTCACGCAGTAGTTTAAGTGATGAAAATTTAGTGCACATATTGCGTTTGCAATGTTCAAATTTGCAGCCAGAATATGACGAAATAATGAACCACAAAAGATTGTACGTTTCAACAGTGACTCAGTAAGTAGCGCTCCAGGTTTACGTGATTTACGAAGTGTTTTAGTTTATTGCATATTAATATACTTCAAAGTCTTGCAAGTCTAAATAGCATTGTAAAATCTGAAAATATAACACTACAACATGTATGTAAATATTGTATAGTGTTTAATTTTGTGTTTGTAATAAATTACAATTAAGCAACACGCGTACGCCACTGACTGGTTCATGTGCCTTTATTGCACGCACGTATGGGACGGTAGAAACCTGTTTTTTCTCACGCGAATACACGACGTCCCCAGGCCTGTATTAGATACTTCCTGGAGGATGCAATGGGAGTGGGGAATACAGTAGGCATAAGTGATAGTTCAAATCTTTTAAGAGCTGATAGCTATGTGATGGCTTTGAAAGTCCGTTCTCCGTTCTAGCGAGGCCTACATTTCATGTGTAGTAAGATTTTGTCTATCTCTTACAACTCTATGCAAATGATCCAAAATAGAGACCACTTTAAAGGCTATTCCGCGAAAATTAAAGATGTATATTTCATTTGTCATGAAAGTGTGACGCCGGGCTTGGCACACAAGCACGGGCGGGGTCAAGCTACTTCACGCCACATGTCGGGCTGGTGAACGCATAAAGGTGTTCAAGGTCAGGCTGCCTCGTGAAACTGTGTGTGCGTGAGAACAATAGAAGTGGCTACACAAAAGGGGCTTTCTCCGGAGCCCTGGAGAAAAATCCAGCCACGCCACCGGCGGCACGTTTGTGGAGTTCGAGAACTGTCCCTAAGATGTCATCCCCACTATATAAGGAGGCCATGAACAGCGGTGAGCGAATTAACGGTTACAGACATCAATAAATGGTCAGTCTGAGTCTGAGTGCAAGACAACTGTGCAAGTGTGTGTCGTCACGAAAGATGCGTCGGTCGTCGTGATGATTCTAGTGGGCGTCGTGTGATTGTAACGCCGTACTTAGTGTGTGAGAGACAGAAAGCGGATAAAGTGACACTGAAAAGACTCAGCAAGGTTACCAAAAGTAAAATTTCCTAGTTGTGATAATACAAAAGACTGTAGACTGTGCTAACGATGAGAAGAAAACGCGTATTTCTGCTAAAATTTTAAAAGACAATGAAGTGATATAAAAATTACTAATAACAATTTAGTAATTTTGTCACAGTATTTTAAACATACATTATTTTACTCAAAGTCGTTAGAGCCATTTTCGAGAACATCAGCATCTTTCAAAAATTGCCCATGTAAATCGTAGTCGCCTCCTTGGAAGACGCTGAATTTAAATGCAAAGGCTGTTTTAACCCACTGTTTGGTTGGTCTTACGCCGTACCCAGACTCAGACGCATATACGCACATACAAGCAGACATACACACGAATCGGTTTCTTAACCTTTGTTTTATTGAGGGAGTCTGAAAGCGCATATTTCCTTGTTAGAGAAAGTAGAAATATACTTTTTGAAGGATTTTCCCAAATGTTTGCCTAGTTTGTAACTTGAAGGTATAATTTGGGAGGTTGTTAGGAACACTCGCCTCAGAGAAGGGTCGGCCTCTACGATGCTGCTGTGACTTTTACGCTCTCTGTAAGGCTTGCTATAAGTATGATATTCGATCCCTGTTCATTTTCTTTGCCTTTAGTTAACACATGAAAGCTTAATGGGTATCATGACGCCTTGTGACAGGAAACACCTGCACTAACGAGCACCAATTTTAGCGTAGTTTTTTGTTTCTCCACGGTAAATCAGTGACGTTAGCTGTCCTTGTCACATGATCACTTTGTGTAGCGAGAAGCGAGCTGTATTTAAACGACTATCTATGAAACTTTACTTGCTTGTATAGAATTTAAGTAAAGCTACGGAAAAACAGATGCTCGACCGGATAAAGCCTCGAGGACGGAAGGCTCCCAAACGTTTACAGTTTAAACACGTCGGACACCGCCAGAGTTAATCTACAGGCCCCCCAACTATCTTGGGAAGGTGGATTTTGAGTTAGCAGTCAGGAGTTGACGTAAGGGAAGAAAGTTTTGCAAAACTCACATTCACCACTTAGCCACAACCCGTGGAATAACATGGCCTCGTCCTATCATCCTAAAACAAGCAAAATGGAATAAATAATGGAAAAGTCGTATTAGAAAAGGAACCATCCCAGGTATCGACCAGGAGAAATCACGAAAAACCCGTGGGTCAATATGGTTGGTTGCCGGAGTTCAAGTCAAAAGTCAAATTCAAGTCCTCTTCTTCGTTTTGTCGTTAATACAATTTACAACTTGTCGTGACCGTGCAGTTCATAGGTTCTGTCCTCTCATAACCTTTACCCAAAACGATAATACCACTTGACTGTTCACACAAACAGCACTTTGCCACTAAAAAGTGTTCAACACTCTCACCTCGTATTACTTCCGGCTCTCTTTTGTAACGAAGGTGAAGTGCTGATGAATTTCTGGACGTTTCTTAAAACTACTCTAGTAAACAATCTTCTAGAACTACATGCAATTGGGCGTTTGTTCTGACCGCCGCCCCATTGTCGTCGGGCCACGTATTTACAAGCAGTGTTGTGAGGTAGCTTGACATTGGGCGCCTCATGGTGGCTACCGACCGGTGTCACAGTATTTATAGCCCTAATATGGCATTTGGTGACATAGGATTCAAATTATTTTTGCAGAATAAGTGGTGGAGGCGGCGGCGGCGGCGGCGGCGGCGGCGGTGGTGGTGGTGGTGGTGGTGGTAGTGGTGGTGGTGGTGGTGGTGGTGGTGGTACAGAAGTGGCATTCGTTAAGTGTACCTACGTAATTCATTAGTCACGAGAGATTTTATTGAGGCTCCATACGCAAACTTCCCTTAATTTTCAGCCGACTTTAAATGTCGTGACTGTTCTTTTCAAACCACTCTTTACAGATATTAATTCCATGCTTTAAGTTGTCCTGTTGTTTCATGCATATGAGCAAAAGGTAGACGAAGAAGCAAACTCGCCTATGCAAGAAACCTCTACATGAAAATTAGAACTCACTGTTATGTATTTCATGACTTCGTGTAAAATGCGAATTAATAGAATGTACAAAATATTGATCATCACGATAACCTAACCCTTCGGCATGACTTTACAGCCTCTTTGCGTTGTGAAAAGCGGATGTATGTAAGAGATGAAGGCCAGCGCTTTCGCTTCCCTATCAGTTTATATTAATCTCTTACTCTGATTTATATGGATTAAATAGAAGGAAGAGAAACATAAGAATTTGCCAACAAATTGATGTTTTTACTCACAAAAGAAGAAAAGCTACCTTTCAAGATGCATACCCATGTAAAAGCAGAAGAGATGCTGCATATTGTACAGTAAAGTTCCGCTAGACTTCGTAAGTGAGACTGAAAATAAACTTATAAAACACAGCAACGCTACATTCGCAGCCTATGGCGGTTCACCTCAAACAATATCTTCCATCATTGCGCTGAGGTAAACAAGAAATAAGAACTGCTAATCTGCTAATCTTCAGTTCGTGTCAAAATCAGTTTTATGGTTTTCTTTTGAAGGGAAGTAAAGCCGGTGGCCCCGTATTATAGTTTTACGGCACGTAGAACATCTCAAGTCTGATAAAGAAGCTTCGAGCAAAATTAAGCAGTCTTTCACACCCGATATAGAATGGCAGAACCACGTAATTAAAGAACTTGCACAAATAAAAACTAATGTGACTTTATTATTTCAGATTCTTATGCTAGGCATTTTCAATTCAAAAGGAAGTGCAGTTTTCTTAATAAGATATCGAGACTTGTACACGTGTTCTATATTATGGTAAGTGTTTCCTTAACATACTTCTTCCTGGCAGCGTAGTGGCCAAGTGGTTAGGTCATTCGTCTTTCACCAAAGCTTCGACCCCAGGCGACCGAATGTAGGATAGGCGATGGGCAAGGCACCACAGGAGCGGATTTCTTCCGGTTCTCCGATTTTCCCCGCCATCTCATTCCACCGGTCTCTATTTTTATTCCATGTATCACTAGTGTCACCGCCTGTGATGCCGCATGTAGAAAAGGCGGTCATTATAACCAGGGAGCGCGGATTTAGTGCGAAATCCATCAAGTTAACGGTGTTCTTACAACGGGAAGTGGAAGCGCCGGCGACCTTGCAGATGGGAAGTCAGTACAGCCTTCACGCTACCTGCCGGCTCTATACTCCATGCTATTAATGTTATTCCTATGATTACTTACTAAAACCCCGCTCCCTGGTTATACCATAAGGCATTAACAAAATTCATACGTAATGACACAACAGCAAGAATTCACAAACGGGAATCCGGTCTAAGTAATGTGGAAGTGTACAACAATTAATTAATTTTACATAGAGGATTTTTGTAAAGCTAATATCAGGAGCCCAAGCTGTTAAAAGGGGAGCCCCACAGGTTTCGGTTCTGCGTCCCCTTTAATTTCTAATATAATACTTGTCAACAAGGAACGGACAAATAGGATCATATGTAGATTATATATCCGTCTTCATGTGGGACAACGACGTCAGAAATTTTTATGAAAAAGGTGAGAATACTATGGCCAACCTTAGCACCTGTGGTAGTAATAAGTTAACCTTAAAGTACGTAAACACATCGAAGACACATAGTGGAGTGTATGGGCTGAAATTGAAAATGGAAAGTGCTATAAATTGATTAGGTTCAAAGTAGTTCGTATACACATAGATATTAAACTGCGAGTAAAACGAGAGGATACAGCAAGAATTTCCCAAAATTTGTGATATACTAAAGAAGCTAGCAAAACGTTTGAACACAAATATTTTGGTCCAATACTAAAAATATTAATTGTATCAGAAACACAGCAACATCCGCTGAGCATGACTGCGTTCCATCGATCCGACCTTTAAACTAATAATTTTCTTCTCGATTGAATTCACTAGAGCTCTAATTATTTACCTGAGGTATACCTGCTTAGTGCGTTTAACGCGTCCCTTAAACTGCCTCACTAATGACTGTGGCCCAGACTTAATACTTCATGCATTTCAACATCGAAATTATTTATATATTTGCCTCTAATTTACTTATATGGGTGTTAATCTTACCCAGTATCACAGTTCATTCTAAGGTCTTTCCAGATGGTTTCGTTCACAGCCTGTCTTATCAGCCCCACTATGCTACAGAAGTTCCAAAAAACTACTTACTCATATGCATACTGTAAATCCATAACGATGAATCCTGCTGCTTTGGCAAACTTTCTTCACTTGGTTCAGCTGAGTAAGAATTAGAACTTTCAAATTGCTCGGAGCAGGTTACTTAGCTGATTGCCTATCCAAACTTTGATATTAAGGATGGAGTATTGCAGCATCGCTAATGCGCTCACTTCTACAATATAAGGCAATAGAAAATAAAGAAAAGTTCCGTTTTCCTTTTTGAATAGAGGGGAATGTTAGCAAAAGTCTTGGAAGTCGAAAGTTCCTGTGGATATATTATGCTTACCTTCACGTTCAATGACTGTCATTTTCGATTTAACAATATTGCATATGACAGCGGAAACAGCGCAGTGTGAAACAGGCCATAGATAAATGAGTGTTTGATTTGGGGAAGACCAAGTGGATAAAACTATAATTTATAATGTCCTGTGTAACTTTTTAAATTAGAATATTCTGCTTAATCTTATATGAATTTGACATTAGTATAGGCAAATACCTAGATTTTAAATCCACGTTTGGAACTGACCTAGGCCGGTGGGCTGCGCTGCGGTGGTGCCTGCGCTCTGGGAATACGGTGTTCGACTGAGAGTAGGCACTGTGGTCGGCTGGGCGCCATCGCAGGGATTGCTCAGACGGAACTGGCTGGTAGTCGGTTGTCTGTGATGGTCTAAAACTCCGTCCTGCTGAATAACTTGTCTGTATCTCTCAGGGACCCACCGTAGTTGTACATCAACCTGTGATAACTTCTGGCGGCCTGTAGGGTATTTTCATCTCACCCTTCATCCCAGGGTGACGATCATCTCTACCGTAACGAACAGGACATACAGGTACTGATCGGGAATTGTCTACTATGAATTCCTCGTCAATTCATAGTTGAGGGGGGGGGGGGGGGAGGGGAGCATAACTCTTACACACCTTGGAGTAAGGACGCAAACCCATCTTTTAAGGATGTTTTACTCTGTAAATTGGATGGCAGTTTGCATCTTCATAAATATACGCGACATAGTTTTCTTCAATTCTGCGTTATATGTGAAGAATATTTTCTGGCATAAAAGAACCGTTTTCTCAGAAACCATCGGGAGTAGTTAAGTTAAACTTAAATTATAAGAGGAACCTCTAAAAGCTGTTGGTTGTGTGCTTTGGTATGGATAACCGAAAAAAAAAATTGTAATTTTGTATAGGGATTGCCTCTTCGAATGTTTGTACTCTGTGCCCAACTTGACCAATCACCACGAAATTCGGCACTTACATGTATTTTTCATGGAGTAGGTTTTTTCACTATCCATTTCACCTTACAACATAGGATTTACATAATTTTTAATTCTCATTTTTCTTTTATGTGACACACCACTTTACCGATCAACATAAAATTCGGTATGTTTACTGATCACCGTGAAATTCGGCATGTACATGAATTTTCGCTTTCTCTACTACGTATAGTGAGCAGAAGTATTGTGTTCCATCCAAAAAATTTGATGACGAGATTTCACCGGAAATATGTTTTGAGACCCCCTGAATCCAAAGAAAGCATTTTTAGAAAAAGGTCCGAGTTTGTATGTGTGTGCGTGGGGTGGGGGGGATGCTTGTGGACAGCATAACTCAAAAACGAGATATCAGTTATAAACGAAAGTTGGTATTTAAGTTTAATGTGTTCCATCCAAAAAATTTGATGACGAGATTTCACCGGAAATATGTTTTGAGACCCCCTGAATCCAAAGAAAGCATTTTTAGAAAAAGGTCCGAGTTTGTATGTGTGTGCGTGGGGTGGGGGGGATGCTTGTGGACAGCATAACTCAAAAACGAGATATCAGTTATAAACGAAAGTTGGTATTTAAGTTTAATATCTCTCAAGGATGCGACGCAAAGATTTTGAACAAAATTCCTCCACCCTAAACTGCATGGAAACTTTTTCGAAAAATTTTATTTTCTCGAAAACGACTAATGATTCTGATTAAAATGCCATATGTTTAAGATATCTTTGGGACAAAGGAAATGTATATTTCGAATTTTCTGGTTATAGTCTATGTAGTCCTGTTTACCCTCGATGACTTGCATAACTGGTAAACCGTAAAGGATGGAGCATATTTTACTGTAGAAAGCTGTAGACAATTTACATAAATAAACAAATAAACATAAAACAATTTATGTTAAAACAGTTTTTCTATAGAGTGAACCATTTCGGAAATATTCCGTTATTTGTGATAGTTTTGGAATACTTTCGTCAAAAAAAATATCGTTATTCATTTTTTTTATCTTAGCATTGCAAAGAGAACGGAATCTCGAATCTTTTAAAACATTTGGCTATCGCTCAAAGCCTACTGTATTCCCATATTCCCCCTCCAAGGAAATAAGCAATAAGATAATTTCTGCAGATGTTTATCTTGACCAACACGAAGAAGATAGAACAATAAAGGTTTGTAAGAATGGTTAATACAAGAGTAGAGAATTTATATGAGTGCGACAGAAAATATTTTTTCGTCGGAGAACATTCTATTTTGTCCATTTTACTATATAGCGTAACATTATCATGGTATTTTTCCACACGCCTTTCTTTGCGCATGAAATTTACATATCGTATGTTGAAGGGCGAGTGGAGAAAAATTCATGCAATTCTCTAGGATTGAAACAGAAATTTTTGAAGAAAATAAAATTTTGAAGAAAATATCCTCACACCAGTCTACCCTTTACATGGACAATTTTCCAAAAAAAAAAAAAAAAAAAAAAAAAAAAAAAAAAATAAATAAATAATTTTCTTGAAAATGACTATTTTGATTAAAATGTCGTATGTTTAAGATATCTGACATCTGTCATCTGTTGTATGACAATTGAAATGTATATTTTTAATTTTCTAGCTATAGTCTAGGTAGTCCTGTTTACTATGGATGACTTTTGAATAACTCGTAAACTCTTAGAGATACACAAAATTTTGCTATACAAAAATGTGGATCTCACTAAAACCCAATTTATATCCAAATGTTTTTATAGAGTGAACCATTTCGGAGATATCCCATGTTATTTGTGTCAGTTTCGGAAAAAGTTAAAACATCGTTGTTCACATTTTTATATGCTAAGCGTGCAAGGGGGAAAAAAAGTGGTATCTCAAGGCTTTAAAAGATTTGACTATCGCACCAAGCCTTCTGTATTCTAATATTCCCCTTGAACCTACAAGGAAATAAGCAGTACGATAATTTGTACAAATGTTTATCTCAGCTAACACGAAGAACATACAGGAATGAGTTTGTGAGGATGGTTAGCACAAGGGTGGAGAAAGTCATGCGAGTGCAACACATCAGATGTTTTTACTTTCCTTCTCTTTTATTGAACGTTTTATAGAGCTTTTGATATTTCCAAGCGAGTGAATGTTTCTGAAATTTCAGTTGCCTGCCTGCACTGAGAGAGTCTTAGCTCCATTATTTGAACCGATCATTTTAACATATTCCTTTCCTTTAACCTGGAGTGAACAACATCAACAGCATCATTTCCCAAACAAAGGGAACGTTAATCCGAACATCAAAACCAAAGCCACAAAAATTCAGTCCGCCTCGCTTTGAAGTTGCATGCTTGTGATTCTGCAGTTCTATAAACTCAGCTACAAATACATGACGTTTAAAGCTGCTCTCATTGAAGTAATATATTAAACCGATCGCAAATAGAAACGGTCATTGGTACCGTATCAACGTTTTACTTACACTGTCGAACTGAATCAAAAGTATCGCCGGCAAGTTTCTTTTTGTTTACTTCATATTGCATTTTCCAGCTCTTTACTTTCTCTACTGGTAAGTAGAGGAAGTATTGTATTCCTTCCAAGAATTCCATGTCGAGTTTTCACCGGAATATACGTTTTGAGGCCCTTTGAATCCAAAAGAAGCATTTTTAGAAAAAGGTCAATAACATCGTTATTCATTTTTACTATCTCTTGTGGTAAGTAGATGAATTCTACCCAAAAATTCGATGTCGAGATTTCACCGGAAATATGTTTGAGAACCCTTGAATAAATAAAGCATTTTTAGAAAACGGTTCGTGTGTGTCAGTCTGTGAACAGCGTAACTCAAAAAAGAAAAGTTGGTTAAAAACCAAAGTTGGTATTTAAGTTTAATGTCTTTCAAGAATGCAATGCGAAGAATTTTAAGAAAATAAGCGCACCCTAAACTACCCTTTACATGGAAATCTTTTCCAAAATTTTGATTTTCTTGAAAATGGCTTTAGCGATTTTGATTAAAATGGCATATGTTTAAGATATTTGTATGGCAAATGAAATGTATATTTTGAATTTTCTGGCTAGAACAGACGTATTCCTGTTTACTCTGGATGACTTTTGAATGACTCGCAAACCGTAACAGATAGACAATCTTACTATATAAAAATGTAGATCTCTCTAAAGCACACAATTTAAGTCCAAACAAAACTTTCCTAGAGTGAACTATTTCGGAGGTATTCCTTATTATTTGTTTCGGAAAACTTTAAAGTTTTGTGAAATGGAATATTTTTGTTCATTTTTTATATGTTAATCGTGCAAAGAGAACGGAATCTCAAAGCTTTAAAATATTTTACTATCGCTCAAAGTGTACTGTATTCTCATATTCCCCTTGTACCTACAGGTAAATAAGCAATAAGATTATTTCTACAAATGTTTATCTCAACTAACATTAAGATAAAGGAAAAAGAGTTAGTACGAATGGTTAGTACAAGAGTAGAGAATGTCATGTGAGTGTAGCATATCAGGTTTTTAAAGAAAGCTGTTAAGTCTATTCTGGTGCCCTCCCGTGCCAAGAGGACTGCGGGGCCGTAATTTTCGGCACCGACTCAGGACCACAACTGTGAAGACGCACAGGAGCAATGAAATATTACAAATTACTTTTTTCGTACTGAAAACGAATTACTTTGTTCTGAAATTAGGCTAATACAGATTGCATGCGCGTGTTTTCCCTGACGTGAAATAAACTGAACCCTTGTTTATATCCCGCCAATATTGAGGATAAAATAGTGTATATGCGTAAATTGGTTCTTGACAACACTGCACCTCTCCACGTGGAGAGCCCGATGACTGTCATGTTCTTCTGCGTTTAAAACTCAGACTGTGCTTGAAGATTCATCGAGTCAAGTCAGATACCAAGGACGGACGGAGGGAAATAATCCTTGCCCCACCTTCCAGCTAGGAATTAAACGCCTCCTACAGCAGGCAGAAGTCCAGCCTTCACAGTTCTATTTTTAAGCTTATAAATTAATTATTACATTATTTATCAGCTATATTGATTTTTATGTGGGCTATTAGTTGTTTCAGTAGGTCTAAACTGAAAAAGGACAACTTTGAACTAAAATGTTACAATTTATTGTTCTATGACTGTCGTTTAAAAATTAAATTAGAAAATGTTAAAACTGGGTTATTGTATAGTAATTTGTTAAACGATTTCATTAAGTAACAATTTGAAACACTCTAATTTTTCTCCTACAAAACTAATTTTGGTTCACTCTGCTATAGCACATTTCAAATCGCTTGCATACACAAGGTGCTGGATTTGCCCCTGCCATTTTTATTGCAAGTCCGCCAAACTGGAACGGTCAAACAGCGCACGATAATGTGTTTGTGAAATATGTGTTGTAAATTTTTTTTTTTTTTTTTTTTTTTTTTTTTTTTTTTTTGCGCTTAACGCTCGCCTTTACTACGTATGGCACCGTAGGCGGTGACACTGATGATACATGGAATGAAGATGTAGCACCGGTGGAACTAGATAGTGGGGGAAACCGGAGAACCCGGAGGAAATCCGCCCCAGCGCCGCTTCGTCCAGCAGAAATCCTACACGCTGTTGCCTGGGATCAAACCCGGGCCGGTTAGGCAAGAAGCGAATGATCTAGCCACTCGGCTACGGTGCGGCCACGAGTGTAATGCTAAAGTTCTATATTCTTGCATTTAAGTTCAAAGTTTCTTGTGAAACTGTAAATTCGTATATAAAGTTAACACAATCATTTGCTTGTTGAAACGTATACAAGTCGTTTTATTTGTTTTAAACTGCGCAATTTATCAGTGGTTTGTTGCAATTGTAATGACTTCCTGAAGCGCTATCAATTTCATAAATTTCTCCTGTAAGTTCTCAGTTTGCAAATATGTTTTCTTTTTCTCAATTGTTTCTGTCGTACCAAAACCTCTTAAAATATTTACTACGTTTCCATAGCGAATTCAAAGCAATTTGACTCCTTTTTCTAGACTGAATACTGCAAGGAAACTCAGATTCAAACTAAGCTGAACAACTGGACCTGATCCGCTTATTTAGTGGAATCGGATCAAAATCTCGTTGCATGAACGTTGTATCGTTATACGATCTCGTTTACAGATTGAATTCAACTTGGAAACATGGAAATCAGTCAAATCGAGTTCAATTCTGCTTAAAAACGCAGTAATTATTAAATGTGCAAGATTAAATTGGTTTAAAATGTGTCATTTTTTTCTAAACTTTTAAAGAGATAGGAAATCTTAAAACATGTGTATCCGTTGAAATTTCGATATCGACTTTTTGGGTGGAATACAAACGTTGCTATACGTAAACACATTCGCAATATTACGGGGTTGATGAATGGATTTGTTCGGAGAGCCGAAGTCACAAAACAGTGTGAGGTTCCTGATGCGCGAGGTACTACAACATACATTGGCGGACTCACAGAAGCGGGTGTCAATCACAAGGTAATTTCTCACCTACTCATGTATGTTTACGTTCATTTACAGTTAAGTCATCCTAAACAAATTATCATACATCGCTTTCTTAGAAAGTTATTAGGTTAATTTAATTGTTTTATTAATAACGTAGTGTCATATCAGACGGTCAATGAATGAAATTGGTGTAAACATTCTTTAAGTTACCCGACATTTGTCTTCTCAGGACAATGGGAAATCCTGGTAAAAAAAAAAAAAAAAAAAAACTTATCCGGATAGCTCACTCTAAGCGAGATTTGAATTCGCGACCTCTTGAACGTGAGGCACACACACCACAGAGGTGGTTAAAAAAAGTAATTAAGGGTGTTGTGAATGTGTATTTTTAAGTCATACTGTACGTTTTAGGCTAAGCAGGGTAATTTCCCGAAAGTTCATATGATATTTGAAATGTAATGTGGTTGCATAGTGAGCCGTTATTTTACCTACCATCCAAAATACAGCCATCAGTACAATTTCGCCAAATCTAAAAACAAGCATCATCATGGTGCTTCAACAGGAAACCTGCATATCTACACCGAGAATTCCACGACCTCTTGCGGGAAGTGCCGAAAATAGCGGCGCATCAACTAGTCAGCCCTGTCAAGCCAGGTCCGGGAACGTCAGACAGTGAGTCGACTTTGGGATTTCAACGATGGAGGAACTGTCTGCGAAGCATGAGCAGAGAAAGTGGTGGCTAGGTACATAGGGAGACATCATGTGATTATACGCGAGTAATTGCTTTCTAAATTATCTTTACTTCTTCTCTTTCCATATTTATATAACTAAATCGTTACCACGTGACTAAAACTTCTTCTCTTTTCATTTTATATTACTAAATCGTTACCACGTGACTAAAAACTTTATCAGCATGGCAGGAATTTTCAAAATGTTAATGTATTAAAACCATCATCTCACAAAAGGTATTTGTCAAGTGATATTCTTTTCTAATCGCTGTAAAGTGGCGACACATTCAAGGTCTATGTAACTCAAGGTGTTAAGTTTTGTATGTTTGTAGTTCTTATAATAAAGGCAAGCATGACTTGCTAACTGCCAGTGCAATTTCTTTAAAGATCCACGGTATCCTAAAGGGTTAAAACGTGTCAGTGGGTTGCACAGACTTAACAAGAGTTACGTTCTAGTGCACCCCAGTACAACGTTACAGTGCGTCACAATAGGTTATAGGAAGTTGCGTAGTAGTAATTGTGTACTTTTGGGTCCCTCCAGTTAACCTCAGTTTTCAGCCATTTTAACATCCCCTCCTATTATGTTACCATCACCATTATAATTTCTTCTTTGATTACGTGACTGCCCTTAGCAATATTTACTTTCGCAGAATATCATGTGTCTCCGTGTTTAATGTAGAATATATTACACTTTTGCCTTTAATGTGTAAATTATCTTCTTCCACGTCATTTTAAAATAAATGAATTAAAATGTGGGGCGGCGTGGCGGCCGAGCGGTTAGACTGCTCGCCCACCACCTAGGCGGCCCGGGTTCGATCGCAGGGACCCGCATGTGGTATTCGTGGTGGACGAAGCGACGCCTGGGCGGGTTTTCTCCGGGTTCTCCGTTTCCCGCCTCATTCCATCAATTGCTCCATTATCACCTTTCCAATCATCGATTTCACCTGTACTTCGTATCATTCTCTTCCTGGCTTGGCTGACCACCTGCTTCCAGGTCTTCACTCTACCCGGTCCAGAGGTTCCTCTGCTCCCCGATAGGCATCTGATCCTAGGCTGGCTTGTATGACCTAGGGGTGTAAACCCTACATAAGGGGAGGGTAATAAGGAAAAGAAGAAGCAGAATTAAAATGTATTTTCAGTGCAAACTATCCTTACCTTCCCATTCCAATAAAATAATTACAAATATAACAAATTATTGGTGTAAACACTGATGCACTGACAGAGAGGAAACTGATGGTGGGGGAAGACACATGGTCGGAGGGAGACTGAAAATGGCGATTGAATGATAGAACCTGGAAAGTACACAGTTGCTGGGCTAGCATAGCCTTTACAGATGTACTTATCTTAATATTTTGTGATCTAATGAATACTTAGAATTGGTTTTTAGTACAGTTTGATGGTGAAAGGTTTCTTTAGATAACTTAAGGTTTATAATTATTAATTCGTTTTCCTAATTAGCAGGTGGATATAGTGGAGAACGTTATGGGATCAAATTCGGTTTGTGTTTCAGTTAAATACAATGTAATCAATAGTCCATTTTGTCTCCAAATTACACCGACTTCTCTGGATCCACTCTAAGAAACACGCTTTTATATTATTCTGCAAAATACATGTGGACCATATGCAGTAACTGCTCATTTTCTGTGAAGTGATCATTTTCTAATTCTAGATAACATTGGAAATGTACTATGTTGCAATAGAAATTGTAAAAGTATCGATTAATGAATTCAAAAGAGATAGCACAAGCAATATATGGGATCTATTTTCTTTTCTTAGGCTGAGTGATGTGGTCTGGGGTGGGTTAATGAGAGCATTTATGTTAAGTGTGTTTGCTATTTTGGTAGCTCCATAGGTACACTAGACGTTAATTTTTCACTTAACGCACACTAAATTACCGGGTAATGTATTTTATAAGTTGTTGGAAAGGTTCTGTAGTCAGCAAGATACAAATACTTATGAGTTTTCAGACTTTTATGTTGACAGCCATTGTACTCTGCAATTAAATTGTATTTACTGTTTGTAATATACAGTTGAATCTACTTTATACGTGACCCAGTTCAAAGTAATTTGTATTTATAAGTATATTTTTGTAGGTGTCGGCAAAATGTAATTTAGAAACGTTTTAATAGAATCTTATTTATACGCATTAGCTGTTCTACGTATTAAATTTCAGTGAAATACAACTGAGTTTCAGATAATTATGACTATATGGCATACGCATCTTAAAACAAACTAGGGTCATATTTTGCTTAATTATGTTGACAAAGATCCTGATTTAGCGAAGATTTTTGGCTGCTGAAACAAAATACGAAGACGTATAGCCGGCGGCTCTCGATGCGCTGATGTTTACTGTATGGGAAGGACCAAATTGAAAAAAAATGTTTTCTTCGCGCATATCTTTGTTCACGGTAGTCTATACAATTACAGGTCCACTGTATTGCAGCTTAAAAAATATTGTCATCATTATAAATAACATAAATATATTGATTTGACTACATAGATTATGTTTTCTCTATTTCATCTCAGTCGGTAACAGTTCTCATCTACTTTAACTCTTAAGTTGAGCACATCTTACTTCGTTGATATGTATGGAAGCAATTTTCACCTTAATATCTGTTAAAGAACTTTTGTATTGCATATCAGGAGTTAAAATACATTCCACAATAACCGAATCAGTTAAAATATATGAACAAGCAACAGTTAAAATAAGAACAAAATACTTCACATCTAACACAGATACACTTAACACAGATACACGATACACTTAACAGTGGACCACCACACAAATACTAATATAAACATGAGCAGACGCTGTAAAGCAGAAAATTTCGAAGTTTTATTTTCTCAAAAATGTCACTACGAAAGAAAATTTGGAAAATTTTGTTTTTCTCAAAAATGTTTTGTCGACAAAAATTTTCAAAAATTTTGAGGCTTGAAAAATGTGTTGCCGAGACAAAATTTCGCAAATTATTTAATTTTTCAAACATATCTCGACAGAACATTTCGAAAACTTTGATTTTTTTAAAAAATGTCACTCGACGACAGAAAATTTCGAAAATTTTGATGTCAAAATTTTGATTTTTTTCCCAGAAATGTCACTCGACGACAGAAATTTTCCAAAAATTTTGATTTTTCAAATATTTTTCGGAGACACTAAATTTCGAAATTTTAGTATTTTCATGTCTGGACAAAAAATTTCGAAAACGTTGATTTTTTTTCAATGTCTCTCGACGGCACACTATTTCGAAAATTTTGATTTTTTAAAAAATGTTTCCACGACAAGAATTTCTAAAATTTGTTTTTTTTTTCAAAAATGTCTATCGTCGACAGAAAAATTTAAAAATGTTGGTTTTGGCAAAAATGGATCTTGAGAGAGAATTTAGAAAATTTGGCTTGTTTTAAAAATTGGTGTTGCAAGAAGATTGACTTATAAGCCAGTTCCTAGGGTCAGACGCCTGTCGGGGAGCACAGGAACCTACGGACCGGACAGAGTGAAGACCTGGAAGTATGGGGGTGATATTCATTGTTATTTTGTGAGTTTCGGAGAATTTACACTTCAGTCAAATGGAACATCGTTATTCATTTTTATATGCTCAAAGCTTTAAACGATTTGACTATCGTTCAAAGTCTACTGTATTCCTATATTCCCCTTGCACCTACAAGGAAATAAAGCTATAAGATGATTTGTACAAATGTTTATCTCAACTAAGACGAAGAAGATATAGGAATATGCGTTTGTTAGGCTGGTTAATATAAGAGTAGAGAAAGTCAAGTGAGTGCAAAATATCAATGTTTTTTATTACAAATAAGAAACAGTAAATATTTCAACTTTATTTGTTATGATGGTTCCTTCTCTTCTTTCTTTGTATCCTCGGGCAACAACGCAGTTCATTCTTCTTCTGTATCATTTACGTTCACAAGGGCTGAGAGAGGATGAAATAGAAAGGCTTAACAGGCATTAGGAAATAATTTCGTTCTCTAGGAACAAGCACGATAGAGAAACTCATTAGTCCCCGGTGCATCAAATCCTTTTAATGCATACCCCGCTGATGACGTCGCATTCAAAACAACTTGAGGTGGTAAGCGAAACTTTCTCTTGTAGCACACCAGTGTGAATTAAATTTGATGGGTTTAGTTTACTGTGGGACTTAGGCAGGCATTACAATTTTGAATGTTCAATCCATACCAGTATTCGGAACATTGTTCTGCTTGCCTTTCTGGAGAGATTTTGGCTAATTTTGCACATTAAAATTTCTCTGTTTTGAAATAATTTGACCTAATGACAATTTAGATAACATGCCGAGTTCGTACCTGAAAACCTTGGTTTTTCAAAACCAATTCTGCTAGTGATGCAGTTATAGATTTCATGTATGTATAAGGTTTTTACAAGATGACTGATGTTGCAACAGGAGTTGGGATTGGGCAAGCCTAGAATAAATGTTCCAATAAACGTATGTCCAAAAACAAATACCTGTTTAGATATTAGTCATTATAACTGTGTGGAGCATTCACACTTGAAAATAGAGTTCATCAAACCTATAATTGGTGAGAGGTGTCGAGTAGCATGGCCTCATTTGCAGGAGCTCAAACTCTTGTATTTGACTATGGGGACATTTAAGGGCATTGGTATATGCCAAACCCATTGGCAATGTGCATACGTTACAAAAACATGCGAGCAATGTATCTCCCCAAATCCAAGGGCAGCCAGGTATGATCGAAAGAGTTCTGGATTCTCTGGAAAGAGGAGATGAAGCATGTGTAAGAATGCTTGTTAGCCAAATGGAGCATCTCCTAGAGTAGTATCGACATAATGAGCAGATGTTACCAGAGGACAGAATGGCAGCAATCATCACAACTGCAGTTTGGTGTATATGGATGTTTACTTCACAATTGTTCCGTTAACCGTTTGAGACAGTAAGGTGTTTCCTAGAATGCGCTTGGTGGACGAAGTTCATTGTCGGTGGAAATTCTCAACACAAGTAAAGTGGTTCATATCTCAAAAGGTATTTGTTACCGCACAAATGTTATAGAAACATTTATTATAGCTTTTACCAATTCCAATTTCTGTTACAAATTCAGACACTTTTTAAAATAGCTGATATATACTTGCAGGATATTGCTGAAGCCGTCATTTCACGAAAATCAAAGCCAGATCATGATAAGCCGGCTGAAAACATGACAAGTAATATTCTCCCACAGTTCTTTAGGAAGTAGCAGGGCTGTTAAGTTAGAGCTACACTATTTGCCTATCAGTTAATCTAGACTAATCGAATCTAACTTAACCTAAACTAACACAAACTCATCTTTCGCTGTCTGCCGGAATGCTTCAAGGATCTGGCTAGGATCTTCGTGAAATAATGGACTTCTGCAAGATCTATAACATCTACATCTCCACTGATTAGTTATAGCTATGCAACACAACAGTACACTCACCTCTCCATAGTTGATTTCAGGAGGTCACAGATCACTCCCAGATGTTTCAGTGGAGGAATTATGTCTGTGTCAACACCGTCTACCTCATTTGTAGCAATATTATTATATGGTTTTCTTCGAGCTAACATTCTATACATCATGCCGCATACAAAGAAAAAACTATTAAATACTTTATCTCCATGTTTAAAAGTATTGTATACATTTTCTTCTCCTTTTTCTCCTCCTCCTTCTGCTCCTTCTCCTCCTCCTTCCGCTCCTCCTCCTTCTTCTCCTTCTCATCACCACATCCGCCACCACCGCCACCACCGCCACCATCGCCACCACCACCGCCACCATCACCATCACCAATCGCCCATCGCCCATCGCCCATCGCCCATCGCCCATCGCCCATCGCCCATCGCCCATCGCCCGTCTCCCGTCTCCCGTCTCCCGTCTCCCGTCTCCCGTCTCCCGTCTCCCGTCTCCCGTCTCCCGTCTCCCGTCTCCCGTCTCCCGTCTCCCGTCTCCCGTCTCCCGTCACCCATCCACCCATCCACCCATCCACCCATCCACCCATCCACCCATCCAACCACAGATATATGTATTTTGTTCATCTACTAAACACGTTAAATTGAAATGTGTCAAAATAACAGTTCTAACATATTGAGGAAGAGTTTCAAAGCATTTCATTCTTTTGCAGCAGCAATCAGGACATCACATTGAACGTTTAGTGTTTACTTAAGTCGGGCATTCTACCAGTTTTCTTTATTTTCCTATTTTTGAATCCACTGTTTCCACTACACTCACTATTTTCATCAGGAGCCTGCATTTTCACTACTTAGAATATAATTAAAATATCTAACAACACTTAACACAAAATAACTATGAGACAACTCGATACTTGCCATACTACATTGTGTTATGCGACAATGTAACAGACGCTATCAAGACAAACTGCCATTGTTGATTGACATTCCCCCTTCATAGCAGTTACACATGGGCATTCCACGCTCTAAGTTTGTATGGTAAAACTTAAAATGCGATTTTCTTGAAACTATGCGCTTTCATTGCCTGTTTGAATTGTGCTTCTGAAAGCTTTTCATAATGAGCAATAGATGGTGCAGTCATCTCAATTTCGAGTTTTTTTGCCATTCACCCTTCATCCCCTGTGCCCTTCATATGTAAGGTACTGGCGGAGGTACTCTGACTCTCAAAAATATCGTGCTCGGCGCGCTAGTCTTTTGGTTTATCCGATATCGCCAACTTCTCCAACTATGCTTATTCCTCGTTCTGAGCATAAGATGGGTCGCTCATATCTTAACGCTGAAAAGGATCAAAATATCAATTTGGACTAAAGCTGTTTCACTTTGAGAAACAACACCTCGCCACACGAAAGAAATCTTAGCTTCGACCGAGTGCAGTGTCAGTTTATAAACTTGTGATCGGAATGTACTGAGACAGAATGATAAAATCAGTCCAGTTACTTTTCTGTCACTTTGTTGGCTTCTAAAATTTTATCACAAATACAGTTTTCTTCTGTTCGTTAGCTCAGTCTTTCGTGTTACCACCACTCACAACTTTTACTTCTCGTAACCTTGCTCAGCCCTTTCAGTGTATTTCTTCACTTTCTCAGTCCCTCATACTCTGTTGGATCACGTGGCCTGACCTTTCTCGAAATTTCTGATGAAAGCCCCTTTTGCGTAGTCGCTTCGATTGATAGTCACGCGCACAGAAACAGCAGTCTGACCATGAATGCCTTTGCCCGTTCGCCGTTCGCACGTTGTATAAAGTAGCTTAGCCCCAACATCCTATGTTTTGTGCCGCGATCGGTGTTAGAGCACTTTTATATCATCGTGCCCCTTTGTCCTTTTCCAGTTTATACCATTATACCATGTATTGCATTTCTTTTAAGATAAGATTATTATAATTTTGCTGTATGAAGTCACGTATATGGACACGACAGAATATCTACATGTACAGGTTTCCACTCAAACATACAATGGTGCTAAAAGTGCTAAGTTCCACAGTCTCAAGCAAAGCATAATCTTCACTGAATATTGTGTACTTTGTAAGTTATCTGTGTACAACTGCAGTATTAATCAAAAACACAAGGCACTTGTGCAATCTGGATTGCATGAAATAACTTTTTCTGAGGAGAAAATAAAATTAAAGTAACCAAGAAAATGCCAGCCAATATACAGTCTACTCTCAGGCAGTAACTAATAACTTGGAAAATGAAGCAATATGTATCCAATGTACAAATGCATTTGCAGGTACGGTACCTGTAGCACCTCTAGGGTGAAAGAAGTATCTATTTTTTCAATGAAATCAACTTCACCCAAGGATGCGACTCAAAAGATCTTCAAGAAATTTGCCCAACCCCAAACTTCCATTTATATGGAATTTATTTGACATTTTTTTATTTTCTTAAACCGGTTCTAACAATATTAGTTAAAAGATGTTACATTTACGATATTTTTATGAGGAATGGACTTTAGGAACAACCTCTAAAGTTCTCTTTATTCTGAATGAATTTTGCCTAACCGGTAAACCGCAAGAGATAGACAATATGTTATTGCACATAAACAGCAGAGCTCGTTAAAACACACAACTTATGTAACTTTTTTTGAAGCAATTTTCGATATATTCCTTGTTATGGGTGTGAATTTTAAAATGTTTATACTTTTCTCAAATAGGAACCTCTATTCGTGTTTAATGTCGTGCCCATGCGAAGATAATGGAATTTCAAGTTCATTACATAACGGCCAGCTCTTACAAGATTGACTATCGCGTAAAACCTACCGTATTCCCCTATTCCCATTGTACTTATAAGGAAATACTGGTATGCAATAAGACATGGAGCAGTTAGAGAAATAAGCTTTTGTACATATCGTTTGTACAAGAGTAGACAACATATAAGTGCAACACATCAGAGTTTCTAAAGTTTAACAGTATTTAATCTGGGAGGTCATATCGGACGATGAATGAGTGAAATGAATGAATGAATGCTCAAATCAGCCTGGGGTGTTTCGAGCTTAAACTTGCCCATTTGTCTTTTCATACAAGGCAAAACTCCGGAAGAAATTTAATTCGAATAACACACCCTAACCTAGATTCAAACTTGGGGCCTCTTGAATGTGAGACCGGTTTGTTGGAATAGAATTGCTATTAAGTGTATAGAATCCTGATGAAATAGTGCCTATGGCTTATATCGATAAGAATACCAGAATGCGATATAACGAATTATAAAATTAATTTAGGTTTAGAGGAAAACATACAGAAATATAGGAGACAAATGGAATTATAACATTATAATATGACAAAGGATGTACAAATTAGATTTCACAATGTTCTTCCAAAACGGTAGTGCAACATGGCTCCTGAGAGTTCAGGATCGGAGAAGGATAGAAGTGGCACAAATGAGATTTCCCAGATCATTTGAAAAGGTAACCATTTTTTCCCTAGGACGTCTCCTCTATGCAGAAATTACCCTTATTCGCCGGACACTGTGTCCTCCAGCCGCAACTAAGGCCACGGAGAAGTGCATGTTGGGGTGGTGGGCGTCATCACGCCGACTCCCCCAACCGAAAAGTTAATCATAAGACAGAAAATTAAAGCAGCGAATTGTGGAAGAAACTAAATATGATTAATATTAAAGATGAAATTGAGGACTGTCAGAAGAACTGGCAGGATCACGTAGAAAGAATGTCCATTGACAGACTATCAAGGCAAGCATATTTTTATCAACCAGTTGGGAAGTATGACGTGGGTCGACCAAGAAGAATCTGGAAGGTTGCAATTAGCTTCGGAACAGGGTAACAATGACCCATCCTTGAGATTAAGAAGAAGAAAACAGTGAACCATATCCGCCACGCTATTACAGAACGTCACTGAATGTCAGTCTCACTGCCCCTTTTCCTTCCCTCCCGAGCATGAAACCGGCCTATGTTCACAAGCTAATGTGTGAGTGCCAGCCTTTTGGCATTAAATCAACCAATCAGGGTGGCTGGAGCTTCATTACGAAACATGGCTTCCAGCCTCACATATGAAATGTTTCCACGCTCCTCTCCTTTCGCCGCTCACCTAGGACCGTCCTTTGTTTATGTGTGTCAAGAGGTTAAATTAAAATTATTTTGTTGTCTAACGACGCTGTCATTGTCAGGATTACGTCAGCCTCGCCGGTGTGCCGGAATTTCGTCCCGCAGGAGTTCTTTTACATGCAGTAAATCTATTGACATGGAGCTGTCGTTTTTCAGCAGACTTAAAAACTATCGGACTTTGGGATTAGTAGGCCAGCGTCTAACCAACCGAGTCATCCAGACCGACTGCGTGTATGTCGGATTGGAATTCTAACTAATTAGAGATTGGCTCATCCAGAGCTGGTGTGGAGCACAGACGGTAAGGAACTTCTCCCGACATTAAGTAAAGGAAAACCACTATATGAATCTACACGCATTGGCATGTTCTCCCGTGCACTCAACTGCAGACAATTTTACATGGAGGGATATTGGCCCGATTCTCCCTTTAAATGGCAATTCTCCACTACGAAAAGGAGCAGAAATTGGACAGTGTTTGCCAATAGGCCTGTAAATTTCGGTGTTAATATCTCCGCTTGAGGTAAAGCCATGGAGATTAATCCTGAAACACTTCCTCAAAACACGCCCTCGCCGAGCGAGGCCTTCTGCTTGTCGAGCCGTCGCTTCGCGTGATTATCACTGTGTATGTGAGGTGCGGAAGGGAATGCTAAAATTTCTGTCTGCGGCACGTAGAGTTGATAAGTTCCCCGAGCCGGCGTTAATCAAGTTCCCAGCTAGCAATTATTTCGCGACGCTGTATCAGCAGGCAAATGGAACGTACATAAGAGACGAGAGTAGCGGTGCTGCTTGTTAGGACTCTAATGGGGAGCCTACAGGGTCTTCCAGCAAGTTCACAACTTACTCTGCCCAGCAGTGCTTTCAACAAATGAAGTAGCTTTGGAAGACAGCTGACTTGTAAACCCAAATCAGGGTAATCTTCGCCAAAACTCCGCTTACTACTCCTCTATTTCACCATTAGGCACCCGTAAACGCCAGACATTACCACGATTCTTTTGTTTTCACCAAAAACTCGCGTTTACTTAATTTACATTAACAATAGAATAATTAAAAAGTGAAGAGAAACAAAACGTACTGTTAAAATCAACAGATATCTCCAAATGGATGCTCTTTGCTGACAATTTGGCTTTACTATCAAATAATGAAGATTATCCTCAATACTCTGTTTATCATAGGGATGAAATATGATATGGAGATTAAGATAAAAGGAAAACTGTGGGAAATATCCCATCCCCGGTAAGGTTTGTATTAATAATGAATAGGAAATACCATCTTGCATTTGACGAAAGTTTAAGTGTTCCAAAAGTCTCGCAAATAGCAAGGAATATCTTCGAAACTGTTCACTCTATAAACGTTTCATTTGGACATAAATTGTGTGGTTTAGCAAGATCTACATTTTCTGTAGAGTAGGATTTGGTCTATCTCTTACGGTTTACTACTTATGCAAAATTCATCCAGAGTAAACAGGACTACATGGGCTATTGCCAGAAAATTCAAGATGAATATTACATTTGCCATAAAATATCTCAAGCATGTGACATTTCAATAAAAATAGTCACAGCCGTTTTCGAGAAAATAAAACTTTTAAAATTATTTGCCATGCAATAGTTTAGGATGGAGGAATTTTCTTAAATCTTCATATTGCATCCTTAAAAGATATTAAACTTAAATGCCAACTTTGGTTTTTAACCGACTTTTCGTTTTTGAGTTATGCTGTCCACAGACACGCACACAGACCGCGCACACACTCACACTTTCTCTCATACGTACCAGAGCTTCTCGTATCGAGTATTTGGGTGGAATATAATACGAAATCCACTTACTGTAAGCACCAAGTAGACAAAGTAGAAAAGGGAAGGTGTTTTATTACTCCTTCAGCTGTTGGAACATTGACATTGCATATATTTTGTTTCTGAATGTGTGTGTGTGTGTGTGTGTGAGAGAGAGAGAGAGAGAGAGAGAGAGAGAGAGAGAGAGAGAGCGAGCATTCATATCCGTGCACAGCATAGAAACTAAAAACAAAGTCGGTTAAATAAGAAACTTAGTATTTAACCACAGTAACTTGCAAGAAAACCAAGATTTTCAGGAAAATACTATCTCAATTAACTTTGCAGGAAATATAGGTTGCTGCAGGTTATTATTGTATTCAATAATTGGGAAAAATGGCTCGTTATGACACGTGTGCCAATTACAACTGTACCAACAACACAATACCGGTATTCCTATTTGTTGCGGCTTATAAAGAGAAGATGCAACCATTGTGTGATATCTTCTCTGAGGAACAAATATAAAAATAATCTGTATATACTTATTAGACATACAATAATTAAGACATTAATTTATGATTACCTACCATGCTGTGCTGACAATGGACTATATCACAGTCCGTAACACCAGCTCACTTCTCTCCTAGGTGGGTAATGCATGCAGCTGGCTGCCTTATTTATCACTTGAATACACCAGGTAATAAGTGAAATACAGGAAGAGAAGCTAACAGTTCGTAACATATAGGGTTACCAGACATTCGGAAATTCGTGAAGATGTCCTACATTTTAAACATTTGTCGGCTTTCGGAGGAATTTTTGAAAGGTTTTCAATGGCCTACATTTTCAGAAACAAGCAGTGATTGTTAAAAATGGGAAAATAAAAATAAATAATTGGCTATTAGCCATAACTGTAACTCGCTATGGCAACATCGGCTACAGTCAAAGGGCATACTCATGCATTGAACGAGAGGTTGGCAACGTAGCATTTGCACTCAGGCAAAAAGTTGGTAGGTAATACGTGGAGGGGGCAAAGCAACACAATGCTAATGTTGAAAGAGTATTTTCACTAATAAGAGCACAGTAGTTACTGAAAGGAACAAATTATTGATTCAATTAGAGGTATTTTTAGTCGAGCACGATTTTAAATACTTCAGTGGTGTAGAATTTGATTATATGTCAACAGAGCTAGATGTTCTGCGCAAGATTAGTTCTTCCGAAATGTATAGCTGGCACTTAACGAACACAGTACTGTATGTCTCAGGTTCAAAAACAAGTATGTAAGTAAATGCGCCCATAAGCACGTATAAATAGCATTTAAATTATAAATTTACATAATTTTTTCATTGACCGACGATGTCCTACATTTTATACCATTATGCTCTACATTTCCATAAAATAATCTGGTAACCCTAATAACACATGAAGACACCCTAAATTATGTCAGCAATAGATGCGGATTACTACATTTATATTGCTAAGATTGCAAACAATATTTTGTAAAACTTGAGGGTAATCGTACTGACATTGTGATAATCATATGAATGATACTAAGTGCAACAAACATTCACTCGTGATCTAATCATCAAGAGGTCCATTTGTTGCATAAATAAGTATGAATTGTGCAACCTCAAGTGTTTTAACGTTGACATTGGCGGTACTAGCTGTTTTTCAGTTCCATCTATCAATTCCGTTCAAGAGAATTTAAAATATTTTTCTCTTTTGCTTTTTCGGATAATCAAATCCATGTTATGTATCAGTGCAATTGAGAGTCTAACCTAAGGCTGTAACTGAGTGCCATACCATGTGGGGCGAATCATTTCAAATGACACCAATCAAGGACATCGTACAACCCTGAGTACCTTCTTGCGGGAACTCTCGGCCATCGGAGGTTATCCTTACCAGCATACGAATAGGTCACAACCACGTCGCTCATGGGCATCTTTTGCCTGGTGACCCGGAAGCTGTGTGTCTGATGTATGGCGTACAGCTATCTGTGTCCCACGTTTTGCCTAGTTGTCCGCGATACGTTCAAGAGCGCCAGTCCTTTGGCCTTGGTTTTACAATGCGCTCAGGATCCCATATCTGTAGATAAGGTTCTGCAGTTTGTCGCGGAAATTGGGTTCGCGAAACCTGTGTTTGTTTTATTCTTCGGCGCTTTTAGAATATGGACTATTATTTGTATTATTTTACCATTTCTTTTTAACCTTACTGTTTTAACCTTCACTGTTTAACGTTTAAGCTATTTTAACAGTCACTTTTTATTTTCATCCCTTAACGCTAGCAGTTTAGAGCATTTAACGATTTTTGTGTCTTCATTTCGAGCCAAAGTGACCCTGTTGTTGACGGGCCCTTAAATCCATTCAGTCATCGCTCACTCGCTCACTCACTCACTCACTCACTCACTCTCTCACTCTCTCACTCGCTCACTCACTCTCTGACTCATGCAAATCACACCTTAATATGTTAATGTTATTGTTGAATTTTTCTAAACAATTTCCAGCTAGAGATCCAATGAAACAGCAACAATGGGTGCATTAATGTATGAAATTAAGTGATGTGGTTTACATATCACCTAAAAAGAAGTAAAGTTTCTATCATAGGCTTTTGAAGATTTAAAACGAACACTATTCTAGAAATAAAACTCTTTGGAACAGGCAAACTCCAGATTGCAGCATATCATTGAAATGCTTTGAAAGTAAAATATGATATATTAAAGGTGGTTCAAAACAGATATCTAAGATCTCTAGTTAGATTTAAAAACTACACGAAAGAGGAAACGTGGCAAAAGCAACATATCATCAGAAGATATAGAAACGCATACACTAAGGATGTGCCTTTAGAAATTTTAAGCAAAATTTCGTTTATAAATTGCTAAGTACGTGCTTAGGACGATGACATTTGTCTTGATAATTCTCCAGATTTTTCGGTTTTTACCGACATTTAAAAAGTCAGAAGTTAGTTCTGTTGAATTTCATGCTCCGTTTTGCCTCTAATTTTTTGTGTTATCTCTGAACAGTTAAGCTGCAGTTATCTACGTGCGAGGCTTCCTTCTCTGCTTCTAATGAAAGGGATGTTTATTAGAAAGTTCTGTATTACAAGCCACGCTTCAAAGAAATTATGGAGTCTTTGAAACAAAAATACCACAGAGTCGCTTTTGAGGAAACTTCGCTTTTGCAGTTGCCATGCTCTTCTTATCCTATCACGGACGTGATTGCTGGAAAAGTAGAGAGCGAGTGAGCGGCTGTGAAGAATGGCGGTAATCGTCTCGGAAACTCCAAGTTTCTCTTTGACAAACTTTTAATACCTTCTGAAAATCTCCGCAGGTGAAGTCAGGCGTTCAGATTTATCTTAATGCATAGGATAAGGGGAAATGGACTCCGAAACTCATGATCATCCCTAACTTCAGATTTTAGAGACACTCGCTTACCGGAATTGGTGGTCTTTTAACGTATAGCTCAAAAACAATGTCTCTCTTCTAACCAGTGAGGGGTAAGAACTGCAAATGCTTGTCGATTGTTTTATCTTCATCTGAACACTGCATTTAATGTCCATTTGCCATGTCTAAAATACCTCTGTACCATACTTTGGTTTAAATTAATCAATTATTTTTAACAAGTAAACATTTCATTTACACCGAAGTAAATTCATAGCACTTATAGTTTGCCTTTGTTGGCAGAAAAGTTAATTTCCTATCTTCTACACTGTCATTGCAGCCACACCCAAGTGCTACGAACAATAGGGCGTACGAAACACTCACTGTTGTGTGCCATTTCTTGACTCTGGAGCCTGTGTTTTGCGTCTCCAGAGAATATTCCAGAAGCATCTTATTTCCAGAATATTCCTTATTGTGTGTCGGATCTATATGAGAGACTGTTAAGCGCCGGGTTTTACAGAAGGAAATCTGTAAAGTGAGTGTTTAGTGAGACAGTGCCAGTGCAGTTCAGTGCTAATTGTGACAACAATGACGGCTCAATTGTTATATGATTCGGTGGACCAGCTCCATTTGTTCTAAGTGTGTGCAACAGTGCACCGTTGGCGCTTCTTTAACTGCTCAAGAGATAAATAAAATGTGATTAGCAAAAACTTGTGTTCTCATTTATTACAGTACAAATATTCGTAACATTTGCACACTGGAGAAGGCGTTTAGTACAGTAAGAAATACAAGACTTATGAAACAATTCTTGCTAAAGGAATTTAAAAAATTTGAAGTATTATATAATGTATGAACACAGGAGTTATTCTAAACAATGGAGGTTTGATAATCAGTACAGATTATGAATAACTTACACAGGATTAATTAAGAGTTGTCCTTTGTCGCCTACTTTATGTGTATTGATGAAGTTATAACAAATTGGACAACTGAAAACAGCCTGCTTAAAAACTCTTGCTCTGAGGATTTTAATGTTTCCAGATGAATCTGTGGAATACTTACGAAGAAGAATTTCTAGACTGCCCAATAACACAAGATTAACTTACAATATACACAAATAAAACCAAATTTTAGGATTTAAAGAACTACACCTTGGTTGGTAACACAAGTTTTAATGATACTATCTTAGAATAGGTGCTAATTTTAATTATTTGGGCTCCGAAATTGCATATGTTAGAATAAGAGATAAAGATTTCAAACCATCCGAATTCCTGCAGATACTTGGAACTACGAAACGAACACTGTAAAGCTCCGGAAAGAAACAATTATATTCTACAAAACAAGGGCCATTACAGTCTGTACTACAGCTGTGAAAACTGGATTATTACAAAAATACAGGAGAAATCAGAGTGAAGCAGCAGCAGAAATGAAGCTTCTGAGATCACTGGTAGAATATACATTACAGATCACAAAAGTAAGGAATATATTTGATACGAACTTAAAATACAAGATGTACACATATCGATGTATACTAACAGCAATGGAACGAGCATAAGCTAAAAGTGATTCTGTCAAATATCTCTGAAAATCGACAGCCAAAACGAGCTAGAGAAAGATGTTTGGAACAACCATTATAAACATAATTATATCTCTGTAGAAACAACAGTCCCTGGGTCTAATCCTGAAAGTCTATGCTTATGATGACCTTTAGTACTTCCCAAAAACAATCTCCATCACAGAAACAAGTTGCTCAAGAAAAATATTGAGAAAGCAAAGTCACACATATATGAAAAGAGAGAACTTGATCTCACCTTTGCCACCACATAAAAGTATCGCCAATTTATAGTGCAAAACTTATTCTGAAAGATGGTCTAAAATTTACTTCTCTTTTCCAAAGGGTGCAGAAGTTATAGTTATGATTTTTTTACTAAGTGCTGTATGATACGTATATAAAATGGCAGATGCACTACCATTATATAAATATTGTGCCTATTTGGTAAAATATATATGTCAAATTAAAGAGAACATTTTATAAAATGGGCTATTCATTAAATTTTAAGTCATCTCTTAAAGGACGTGAAAGAGTGCATTTTGTGCACTGAAATAAACACTGCTTTGTAAAGTGGTTACGGAATAGATCGATTATTATAATTCTCTCCATTATGATATTCCTTGAAATCCACATTGTAATGCACAAAACCTATACAACTATAATACAATAGTTTCCGTGAAATCAACAATGATTTGCATGCACTGCTGGACAGTGTCCACAGTAGTTTTTGTTCAATGAACTGAGATTCCTTGTTGAGGACCTAAACGACGAAAACATTGATATGGTTACGCCTGTTCTAGGCCATCGACTTTTCGAACCTTAAAGTACTGTGATACCGGACCACAGCAGCGGTGACAGTGGCAACAGAACAAAGGACGGTTGGGATCGGGCTGCCCCAAACCACTGGCGCGGTGCGTAACAAAAGTGCTCAAGATCAAGCCTCCCCGCATCATTCGAGCAAACATGTGACTAGCAACAACCGGGCGGCAACACAAAGGGTTTTATAGATTATTCCAGACGTGTCCGGTAGCCGGCGTGTTTTAGGAAGTTCGAGAAAGGTCAGTGTTACGTCGTTCTCGCTATATAAGGAGATGAGGCAATGAGTTAGTGGAGTTACGGATACAGGCATGAGTAGGTCAATGTGTCAGTGAGTGCAAGACAGGTGTGTGTGTGTGTGTGTGTGTGTGTGTGTGCGTGTGTTACTATCGTCGTGAAAGGTATTTCACGTTGAAGTGGAGAATAAGTGTTGAGTGGTTGTATCGCCAGTGTCTTAGAGACAGAGAAAGTGAAGAAAGACAGTGAAAGAATTGAGTCAAGGCTGCGAGAAGTGACAGTTGTGAGAAGTAAACAGTTGTAGACTGAAGATTGTGTTAACGTCAGTAGAAGGGCACTGGTATTTGTGCAAAAGGTGTAGAAAAAAATCAAGTCAGAAAAAAGTATTTGGACTGGGCGCTTGTTTTCGTTTCAGTGCGGCACCCATAAAATATAAAATAACTTGTCTACCAAACCACGGTGAATAGAGAAGTAGAGCTTAGATCATGGTAGTTGGCGCAGAAATGGCGGAGAAGCCATATACTATTTGTAGTTACTTGTTCTGGCGAAAAAGCTTCTGAAGTTTCCCTTCACTTCTTGAATTCTGTGTAACGTGAAAATCAGAAACATAGAAAACACATACTTTAGAAAAAAGTAGATGATCTCACTGAAGCATGTCGCTTGTATCAAATAACCTCTTTTGTAATATTAATTTTTCATAGTTGAATGATAGACGTAATGTCACGATAGGAATTGGATCGTCTATATATCTTCAACATATCAAGCTCCCGCCTTGTCAAGCTGTCCCACTTGGCGATGCTTCAAATGCGCACTGATTTATGTATGTGTAACCTTCAGGCGGCTACCTTTACTCTGAGATGTCGTGCATTACAAGTGACTTGCATCGCTGAACGATGTTTGCATTCCGAGCTTCCCGAAAATGCATGAGTACACCTGTTTAAATGAGAATAAACATACGTTGATCCATATCAATCACAGGGTCTACAGATTTACTGCTTTTGTAATATACACGTGTTAGGGATATAGGTGCAGATATTTAGATTATTTCACTCATACCTGACTTGTTTGAAATCAACCACATATGTGCATAACAGTTCCAAATTTCAGCCAATGACAATATTTATTTGCGAAAAATTTATTAAATTTCATTTTCACCTCCTCTGAGTTTCTTGTGTTGTGATCAGGTTACAGAATAGCTGCGCTGTCCTGCAGATGCACAACAGCTTAGATAATTTGATGCAACAGAGCCGCTGGGTTTAAATGTTGGAAATTACTGACTCTCACTTCGCTGGAATAGATGCCATAATTCAAACCTCAAAACACATAATCCAATATAAAATATATTTGGAATCAAGTTTTGTATTAAACAAAACAGCATATACTCCAAGTACTGGTTATGCCAATATCAGTAAAAAATTGAGGTTAGTAATCACAATACAGCATTTAAATAACACTTCATAGGTTATATCATCCTTCATTTCGTCAGATAAATCCAACTCGTGATAGTAAAATTTTCTAGATAAACTGATAATCACTATTGGCGTTACTTACGATAATAATGGTACGTTGATATGTGTCCACCTTTGTGTGTTAGTTGTGTTGTATCTTCGTCTCACAGTTTTGCCATAAAACAATCACATAGTTCACCATCTTATGTTGCTTGCATAGTCGCAATGCGCTGAGAAATAACCCTTAAAAACTTGGTATTGGTTTGGATAAATGTAAGAGAACAGAGTTAGAATAAGTTAAATACACTAATTACATTCAAGATGATTCTTCCAATCAATAATAGCATAATTCATATTATACTTTAGTATTTTCTGGTACATAAAGTTCAGAAACTTACCTCAGATATGTGCAAAATGAAGTAACATCACGGATAAGCACCAGCTCAAGAGTATTTTACCATGCTCTTCTTAAACAAACAAGCTCTGGTGAAGTTCAAAAAAATCTTAGAGATGGCAGCACCAAGCAGAGCAAAGATAAGATGGCCTCAACTGAAGCCACTGTGTCAGTGTGCAGAAAGAAATGGAATGCAAGGTGGCTTCAAATAAAGTCACTATGCCTAAAGCGGATAAGCAACCTCTACCGTATAGATTATCCGTTTTGCTTCAAACCTCAAGACCTAGGTAGGGAGGCCATTTTACTTTCATGAACCGAGTATCCGTAAATCATTCGTTATCGCAAGATCGGCCCACTTGGGGTCACTCCTGTGTCCCGCCTACTTAGGTAGGCGCTAGTTACTACTCAGATACTAACCTCAAAACATACTACTCTTAATAACTAAAATTATGAATCCTCAAATGAAGTAAACATTTATGTAATATTTATTGTTCATTACGCTGTCCCTAATTAGCAGTAAAACATCCGCATTTATACTCCTAACAACCTGTACTAATGATGAAGCAAGATTAAAAAGAAACGGAAGGGGAAAAAAAGATACCGCTACAAGAAAACACCTATGCACGAACAAAAGGAAAAGACATGTTGAAATGTTACATCTTGAATATAAACAGCACACCATACACCATATTACGATGAATTATTATCCTGTATTATTTTAAACGAAGAACACTTATGGAATATAAATAACCTATACACTAGCAATAAGCGAAGAATAGCACAAAATAGGATAAAAATGAATGGTGAAGCAGGATTAAAATGAAACGAAAAAGAAACGGAAGGAAGAGAAAAGCTATCTCTACAAGAAAACACCTATACACGAACAAAAGGAAAAGACGTGTTGAAATATTACATCTGGAGTCAGAATAAAGTTTCTGAGCCCGGACAAATTCTAATTTGTGCACTATTTAGTGAAGATCAATTTAAGATGTGTGTGTGCAAATGATATATTCATGATGTAATATTTTATTCGTATATACCTACGGTCTCTGGTCAAGTGGAATTCAGGGGCTTAGAGACAAACGCAGTTTTAGAGGTAATTGTCGACTCATTGTGGAGGCGTGATCCACCTAATGTAATTATTGTCCTTGAGCGGAGACATTGGCATACGCAGACAGACGGCATGTCCCGAGAAAACTCGCGGCAAGTGAATCCTGGGGCAAGCCAGGACACACCGATGTCGGAAATGAGAGAGAGAGACAGACAGACAGAGAGGCATAGTCGACACAGAGGTTGGTGTGCGCAAAATATGCCAAGGATTAATGGAAGGCCATTGCAAAACCATAGATTTGGACGGGAAAACAATGCAAGAGAACACAATATAAATATTTTTGAAGTTAGGCGCGGAAACCAAAGCAGATTTCGAAACAGGGATACGAGACAATACGGAACGTATCGCGAATTCAGTAATGACAATGGAAATGAAAGTCATTCGGATGACATTTTCCCAGAAGCGCGCGAAAATGAGCAAATCAGCAGAAATAACTCACCACCGCGGCAGTTCATAGATAACAGGGGCACATAAGAACGAAACCGAAGCGCAGGGAGAAGGTATTGATACTGACAATCACCCGGAAATAACTGAGGAGGTAATGGTGATGGCAAACCAACTCCGGGTCTAATTACGGGTTCGAACGATACTCAGGAAAAAGCGCAAACATTTTGGTGCGTCACTGAAGAACCCAAAGATGAAATAATGGAGTCTCCCAAAATAACCATAGATATTGCTAGCGCACGTTGACTAACGTGCTAGTGTGAGTGTTTGTAGCGTTGAAATATATGAGCACTTAGTGAAAAGAAAACAGATTAATGACGTTCCCAAGCAAGAATCTCGTTTGTAAAGTCGCAGTGAACAAGGAAGTTCAGAGAATTTAATTGAGGTTATGTTAAAGAAATTCAGAATTGTAGAGGATGAATTTGAGTTCACATTTCTGATAGTGAGGAATTTGATTTACGATTCCATGATAAGTTGTGATATGCTGTACGAATTAAAAGCTAAGACAGATTTTGTGAGTAAACACCTATGCTACACCGTGGGGTAGACCAAGATAGATATTAAGTTCTTGGAAAGAGAAAGAGGACCAGAAACGGCGAAAACAAAGGCTGAACGGCAATTAGCTGGAGAGTACCTGGACATCCTTGAACTATGCGTAAGTGAACGCAAAAATAATTGATGAGCAGGAGGGAGAAACATGTGATAATTATGGAATGATAAATAATGTAGAAATATATGAAAACAATCCACAAGAGCAAATAAAAAGCCCAGATAACAGGTGAGAATTAGGGAACGATACTTTTAAGGAGAAAGCCTCGGAGGCTCACCATCTTATCAAAGAAACAGATGAACCAGTTACGAGAGATTTCGCAGAAAAATTGCCAAGTATTCTCGGAAAAACCAGGCAAGTGCCAAGCATACACGCCTAGCTTCACAAATGAAAGATCTTAAGCCGTCCAGTCACAAATACAGAGGCATCCCTATAGTCTTGCTGAAGAAAGCAAATGAGGTGATATCAGAGAGGATCAATGATCATCAGTACCGATCAGTATGAAGTTTATTAATAACTTTATCTATTTAAGCCACTATTAATATACTTTATCTTTTAGTGGCCTTCTACAATTGAATATTCACATAAAAATATTGGATTACCATTTTATATTCATCTCTTGGTTTATTGTTTCTGTTGAGAATATATGAAGCACGACTTCTCAGTACCTTTGTTTTGTATCTTATTATGAGGGCTTAGTAAAGACGTTGCCTCAAATATTCGGTATCAGCTCACCGAGAAGTGGAAATGTTTAAGTGTTCTTCTATTGCGTGTGATGAAGGTATTTATACGTTGGATACTGAACAAATGTTGATATTTGTTAGGGGTAGTCATGGACTTTACAGTCACAGAAGAACTTATAGGGGTGAGAGGTATGTATGGAAGCACAAAATATAGTGCATTATTTCATGAGATTGTAAAAACTGTGAATCGTATTGAATTTATGGGAAAGGGCTTGCAGTGTCGCTGCTCTCTGTATGGCAGGGTTAACTTCTAAATGTCAGAGATAATCAAGTTGAAGCTTATGGCGAGAAGCTGTATGTTACATTGCATTATACATCAGAAGCAGCAATGCGCAGCTGTTCTTTATAATGTTATGCAGACTGTCACAAAACTAACTTCATCAAAAGTAGGGCTATAACTGATTGCAACTTTGTCTAGATCACTAGAATAGTAAATGCGGTGACGTAATTTAACGTGCACAAATAAGATGGTTTAGTCGTGCTCAAACATTAGCAAGATTTTTTCTTTGCGCTGCGAGAAGAAATTTGCAAATTTATCGAAGAGAAAGGGCACGCGTGAATTGTTAGGTGACCCCGACTGGTTGTCCTGCAGAGCATTTCTAGTTCACATGACCAAACATTTGAAGGACTTGAACTTGATACTACGAATGCATCAGTGATGTGTATAATGCAGTTATTCGTAAATCGTTTCAGTTGAAATCGAAAATGTTCAAGAAACAAAGGGCTTTGCAGAACTCGGCTCATTTTGCAGCACACGGTACTCTTAGAAACCAATATCCGAAAGCATCTTTTGACACTAATTTTTATTACAAAAGATGTTGGGGCCATTGAAGAAGCTATAAATGGATTTTGTAAAATTGGAATCAGAGGTTCCTCTGTTTTCGTCACCCTCACTTTTGATATTAATAAACACCAGAGGTGCTGCAACTAAAGTTTTTAGAATTGATGGATAACCTTGCAATTGAATGAGCCTACAGCTCTGGAGATCTTCTGAATTACTATAATTTATTGCTTGAAGAAAAATATTCAGCACTGAAGAAACAAGCTCGCCTTTGATCTTCATATTTTCAACAACACAAACACAAAATATAGGTATATATGTAAATAAAAGTTTTCAATGATGAACCTGCGCTAAGATCCAGCTTGAATAATGTAGATGTATCTAAGCATATCCAAGCAAAAAGCAGACATCAACAGTTAATTACATTAAAAGCAGCTCTCAGCAGCTGAGTTGAATACGCTTCTATACTTACAGCGCAAAGCTCTTCAAAACTGATTAATATATGTACATTGACGACATGACAGGTTTGTCAGTAACAAATGAAGGATTTCAGAGGGATTTTAATGGGTTTGAAGAACTTTTATGTTTTGAGGTTTCGAAACTGGAAATTACTTTTCGGTTGCAAGACTTTTGTTTTTGGTTTTAAACTATTAAAAGGTAACAAACTTGAGTTTTAGAATTTTCTTTTTTCTTTTAGCGATGTTATTGCGTTGTATTTTAAGGATTTTATATATATATATATATAATACATAGCCTTGGTTTCTGCTTACCTATTTTATCAATGTATTCTGCGTTTCCTTTATTTTTATGTTTAATTTTCAATGTAGTATGGTAGGAAACATTAACGAAATGGAAACAAAAGCTTTTAAAAGTAATTGTATGTATAGCAGGAATGAAAAATTGTATTAAAAGGTGCAGCAAATAAATGTGTCAAACATATATGTAGGAGAAAAACAGAATGAATATTCCTGTGATGTACTATAAAGCACATAAGAAATTAAACGGACTACTAATTATAAAATCATGTACGGTCAATGACTAAGGCAATGTTTTTGTAATAACTGTAACAATCTGACGGCAATAAATACAATTGCATCCATTTATCTTTATAATAAAATAGGCCCAAATGTTCTCTTGCAGCAAAGAAACAATGATCTTCAGCAATCTTTAAGTTCTTTATTATACAGATAGAATTGACGAAACGTAATATTTTCAACAATGCACATTAACGAAGCGCATTTCATACTTTTGTCAGGTCCACTGCCAAGCCTGAATGCCATAGTTAACTTCTAATTTAAAATGAACATTCCATTCGTTCGTGCAATGCGTACATTGTGTATAAAGCACCACATCGTTGTGGTTACTAATAATTACACTGGATGCCAAATGGTATGCCATTAAAACTATTTGAGCTTGTTTGAAAATGAGTTTAAAACATATTTTGCCATACGTAGCCAAATGTTTGTAATTAGCCTTTTCACCGCATTCACTAACTACTCCACACAGGCAATTCTGAATTTAACAATATTTCTAAAACTTCGTCTTGACCGCTGCCATAGACACTTATAGATTGTGTCCGTAAACAGCATGGCTCAAAACGGAAAGTCTCGTGAAATCTCGATATCAAATATTTTGGAAGAGAGTAGTAGTACATAATTACTATACTTAAGTGGCAGAGAAACTAAAGCTGAAGTATAAAAAATATGCAAAGAAATAACAACGAATATCTCTGAAATGGTTGATGTCAAACAGTATTTGAAATAGCCCGTACATTTTAAACATATATACTCACAATATGTTTGTGGTTATTTCTTATAATTTACGTGCAGAGTTCATTTTAAATAAGGAAGACTTCGTAGAATATCCGTCAGAAATTCACGGTGTATATTTTCTTAGCCATGTGAATATCTTAAACACATGGTTTAAATAAAAACCTATGATATATTTTTCAGCATCAATGCAGTGTTATAATGATTCAATTGCAACTGTCTTCCAGATGTTTTTATAAGCCTTGTAAGATGGTGGAACCTCTATGCCCACAAGCTTGTTTCTCACTATAATTGATCTGAGTCATAACCTGGTAGTAATGCACCGTTGCATTGTTTACTCTTGTATTGTGTTAACTACAGGGAAAACAACCCAGCAACAAAGAATAAAAGGAATAATAAGGACGCAAGTGAAGTACACCGTGACCGTAGTACAAGTAGCGAAGTGGAGATGGGCAGGTCGCATTGTAAGGCTGAACAATCGCTAGACAAATATAGTAACAATGTGGGACCTAAGAGAAGGAACATGGACATAACTGAATATGACAGTGGCAGTGAAAAAAGGAAGAACTAGTGTCAAGTATCAAAAGAGTGACCCTAAAATCCAGAGGACAGAGGAGTGAAACTTAAAATAAATATAAACAAATGTAGATTAACACAAATATCAAGCCTATTCATAGCTCAAATTTGGGAAGAGCGTAACAGTTATGCTCCTCTTAAAACTACTAAAATAATGAGACATTAATTTAACATTCGATTCTGGCCGAAAAAGACACAATGTATCACATAAAGATGAATTACTACAGGCTAGTGTAAAATATATTCCAGATTTAAGACGAAAAAGAGTTGTCTTTATGGAACAATCCTGGTTTCCAAACATTTCCACGTGGACTTCAGAGAAGCAAGATGCGAGTCTCCTACGGGATTCAGTGACGACCCCTTTAACGGTAGTTTGCCAGCTTTACTGCAGTATGTTTATTTACGATACTTGCTGGAGTTTTGGCCCTATCTTATCTCGGTGAAAGCAGCCGTAATAGTGTTACAGCTAGGCTGGGATAGAAAGTGGAGAAAAATCGCAGGAAAATAAAATCAGGATATGAGAGTTTCCTTCCAAAATTCTGCTCGAAAGCCTCGGAGGCTCAAGAGAAGATGGCGCTGTTAATTTGGTTTGTCTACGTTCATGTTGCTTTAGGCACTAGCTTTCCACATACCAGAAATTGTTGTGTATATGACTTCCAAGTATGCGTACGCCCTACAACTTGATTAAGAAAGTCGAAATGAAGATGCAGCCAAAGGAAGGCTATATTTCGTAATAAATGTATTATGGAATATACGCATCCAATAATCCTCAAAGTTCGAAAAAACTAGCTTCACATAAGTTTGTACGGAGGGAAAGTTTAAACAATCTTAGCAAGCTCTCTTTCAAACGTTCTCTAATTTCCAGAATGCAAAATAGTTACCGAGCAAAGCTACTGCATTATTAAAATGTGTACTGACACCTAAGCTTTTAGAGAAAATTATTGCATTCGTTCAGATTTACGATACTGGTTTCCTACAGTAAATTCAGCAAAGAACTATAAATAACGAATATTTTAAGTAAACCCAGGGACAACCAGTAAATGAGTTCAAGGTTATAAAAACTATTGACATCGCAGAAAATGTACTGTTGTAGTATAATACTCTGACAAATGACAAACTTCAGCTACCTTTTCTGTCACTTTATTATCCTCCTAAACCAGAAGCACAAAAACACAGTTGTTTTATCGTTAACACCGTCTATAATTCTTTGTGACCTTGAACTCATAGCTGTACTGCCCCCTCGTAACCTCGACTAACATTTTTTGTCTTTCAGTTCTCACTATGTAACACCTGATTACGACGATCATACTCACTAAAACTACTGCAAGCAATAAGAAGTCTGACACGACTCACGTCTGCAACTGTCTCCGACGATACACACTCAAGTTTCTTTCTGTGATTGTACACACACACACTCTCGCCCTCTCTCTCCCACTCCCTCTCTCCCCCTCGCTCTTTCCATCTCTCTCTCCCTCGCTCTCCCCCTCTCTCTCTTTCTCCCTCTGCTAATAAAGTGAATCCATCACAGCAGCTACTCGCCACTCTCGCCGTCGCACTCGCTTATATAGACAAGAATGACGTGGCATTGATCTTTCTCGAACCTCTCGTAAATAAGCCATGCTACTGGACCTCCTCAACCAATCCATCGTCCATTAAATGTTTGGTTTAGGTACTGTCGCACGATGCGTAGAAAATGGGATGGTGCATAAACCACATGCGTTGTATTTCCGCAGGCACAAATCACGGGTAACATCGCGCAGGAATCGATGATACACAGCATCTGTTAACGGTTCGATAAAATGCATGATCCTAGGAGTCTATCATCCACAATTACTTTCCACACATTGGGACTAAATTGTTCCTGATACTTAAACCAAACGTTTAATGGACGATGGATTGGCTGAGGAGGTCCAGTAGCATGCCCTCCACTTTGCTGGACCTCATTCCATTGGATTTCTGGCTATGGGGACATTCAAAGACATTGGTGTATACCAAATCCATGATAAATGTGGACACGTTGGACAGTTTTCTAAAACGGCTCATATCTCAACACGCATTTGTTTCCGGATATTCGTTTATAGAGATATGTATTATAGCTTTGACAGCCCAAAATCCTGTTGCAATATCGGACACTTGTTATACAAGAAGTTAGAGGTATAAGGTGCAGACTTTAGCAGCGACTTCTTGACGTTAAGCTCAACCTAAGTTTCTCTACAGTGCATGGTTGTATAAATAAAAAACAAAATTGGTTGTATGTTTGATTGCCCATATGTCACCACTGCTTTCTCGCTTACGTCTGCAATTAGTATAGCTAGAGCTTCAAAATGTGAGTCATTTGTATGTTTTCCAATTTCTTGCTAAACTCATTTTTAACCACAAAATGAAACTAAGTAATTATTCCAGGCTAGGTATTGGAATAACTTCGTGCACATGCGCTTGTCAGTTGCGTAACTTTGCTGTGTTGACATTAAAAACTACCCACCTGAATATTGCTCAGAGAACTTGAAAGAATACCATCTCTTGTCTCTTTATTTGTGTAGCTGATGACAAATAGACTCATGACGAAACCAATGTTGAAGCCCTAGGCTAATTTTGAGTTTCACTTATCGTATTCAATTACTTGTTTTACCTTTCACGATAGATGATGTTATTGTATTTCTTTACTCTCATTTTTTAATCTACTACTACGGGAAATCTACTTATTCGCTCCTTACACTACGTAAAGTGTCCATTATTAATCACGAGTGTTACATGTTCGCATGACAAAGTATGGTGAAGAGCACAATGACTTTCGCCTATATCATTGGACTGCTAGCCTTTTTATTTCGATGCACGCTGTTTTTCTCTGTACTCGTTGGTGTTATGTAATATATTGTGCATCCTTAAAGTTGAAGATTAAAAATATAAAGAAACTCTTGCCCACAGTGTGTCTTTTCAACACGGTTCATCCCCTCGAGATGCAAAAGAATGTGTTACAATTTCAGGTCCCATGCTCAGAAAATACAATGAGTACTTTGAAACAAAGGTACGCCATTGTGTTTAAGTCTTGCATTTTTCTTATGCAATTACGTCTTTATTTATTGGAGAATATTCACGTATCTGATAACATATAGTTCTTGAAACACTCTTAATTGATATAGTTTTTCAGCCAATCAGATTAAAATTATGCCATCATGTCATCAAATAGTGTGTTACTTTATTACTATTAACTCCCTAATTATAATTAATTAAGGTTCCTCTTTTGAAAATTTGTAACCATGGGGTAACCATCAATATTAAAGTCAAATTTAATCACAATTTCAGGTATTACACTAAACCATTTTCTATACTAAATACATGTATAAAATTTCATATACATATCACACACGAAAGCTTGAAAGTCGGTGTAATTTTCTTATGATATAAAATAGTAAAATCAGAAGCCCAGAATCGTTAAATACAATATCCTTTATTCCTTCCGCGCATTAAAATTGCCAGTTTGTCTCCTAATTTGGCTGGTATCTTTTTTAAAGTGGAAATGAATCATTTCTCGACTCTCTGTATGATTGTTTAGGTATAATTGTTTCGGAGGTTGAAAAGATTTTTAAATAAGGGTTTTAGATGGGTACGATATATTTACATTTTTTCCGTCGTGTATTGTGTTAAGTACAAAAAGTACTAGGCAGGCCAACCAAATGTTCCATATATCATTTTGCAAAAATAATAATTTAACAATGTTAACTTTTTTGTCGGATATTATTAGAAATTATTAATTGATGTTATATTGGTTTTCTTTAGAAAAAATGTCACGAGTGTAGTGTCATGATACACATTTAATTTGTTGCATTAAACACCTATAGGATATTTGAGTTTCAGGAGTCATCACACGAAGTTTAATTACGTCATCGCTTCAGTGAAGTTAACATCTAAGTTTACGAATGCAAAACATTCCTAATACCTTCCATTTTCCCCTATAACTGTTGAAACAAATGAAACATCTGCTTAGCAACCATATTAACCCATACATATCTTATCTCTGATGCATTATAATTTTACATTTTGCAAATTTATTTGCTGCTTTGGGGTATTTTAACGCTATAATTTCACAAAACGTTGTGTGTAACACGTGTATAATCTTTTTATTGTGACATTCGAAATAATTAGTGCGTCGCTTCTGGCTTTCGCTCACGCAGTTAACATATCATCTTGTCACAATGAGTCAAATTGTGCACTGTTTACTCCTGCCCATGCAAAGAGAAGCGAATTTAAAATCATCACATAGTGATCAAGTCGTTTAAAACATGTTGGTGTGGGAGGTTCAGTTGACACTTGCCTACTGGTCCTAAGGTCCCAGGTTCCAATCCACTCTTAAATGTAAATATGCAACAAAACCAATGTTTTATCTATATATGCAGCTGTTTATCTTGGTCAACATGAAAGATATAGGACAACAATCTGACGTCTTGCATTCACATCATTTTCTCCGCTCTCCTACTAACCATTCTTACAAACTCTTATTCCTATATCTTCTTCGTGTTAGTTGAGATAAACATTTGCAGAAATTATCTTATTACTTGTTTCGTTGTAGGTGGAAGAAGAATATGGGAACACAGTAGTCTTTGAGTGATAGTCAAATGTTTTAAAGCTTTAAAGTTACGTCCTCTTTGCACGGTTAGCTTATACAAAACTGAATAACGATGTTCAATTTGATAGAAGTGGAAGTTCTTCAAAATTCACACAAAAAGCAAGGCATATCTCCGAAATAGTTTTACTCTATAACATTTTTTATTGGGACATAAATTGTGTATTTTAGCAAGATCTACATTTTTATATACTCAGATTTGGTCTATCTCTAACGGTTTGCCAGTTATGCAAAGGTCGTCCAAATTAAATACGACTACAGGGGCTATAGCCAGAAAATTCAAGATATACATTTCATTTGTCATAATAATATCTCAACGATATGGCATTTTAATCAAAATCGTTTGGGCCATTTCAAGAAAATAAAAATTTAGGAAAACTTTTTCCATGTAACGGGTAGTTTATGGTTGTAGAATGTTCTTCAAAATGTTCGTGTCGCATCTTTGAAGGACAAATACTTTAAATACCAAATTTGGTTTGTAACCGACGGTTCATTTTTTGAGTTATGCTGTCCACAGACAGACAGACAAACACACACACATACACACACGGACATTTTTCTAAAAATCTGATGTGTTGCACTTACATGACTTTCACTACTATTGTAATAACCATTCTTACAAACTCTTATTCCACTATCTTCTTCGTGTTAGTTAAAATAAACATTTGTACAAATTATCTCATTGCTTATTTCCTTGTAGGTGCGAGGGGAATATTAGAATACAGTAGGCTTTGTGAGATATTCAAATGTTTTAAAGTTTTTAGATTCCATTCTCTTTGCACACTTAACATATAAAGAATGAACAACCATGTTCCATTTCATGAAAGTTTTAAGTTTTCCTAAACTCACACACATAACGAGGAATATCTCCGAAATGTCTCACTCTATAAAAAAATTTACTCAGACATAAATTGTTTATTTTAGCAAGATCTCCATGTTTTGTGTGATAAGATTTGGTCTATCTCTAACGGTTTACCACTTACACAAAAGTCGTCCAAAGTAAATACGACTACAGGGGCTACAGCCAGAAAATTCAAAATATGCATTTCATGTCATAAAAATGTCTCAAACATATGGCATTTTAATCAAAATCTTAGAGCCATTTTCAAGAAAATCAAAATGTTCGAAAAAGTTTCGATTTAACGGGTAGTTTAGGGTGGTAGAATTTTCTTGAAAATTGTTTGTGTGGTATTCTTGAAATACATTAAACTTAAATACCAAATTTGGCTTCTAACCGACTTTTGGTTTTTGAGTAATGCTGTTCACACGCACGCGCGCACACACACACATACACACACACACACACACACACACACACACACACACAGAGGACCTTTTTCTAAAAATGTTGTTTTGGATTCAGGAGGTCTCAAAACATACTTCCGGTGAAATCTCTACATCACATTATTGAGTGAAATACAATACTTCCTCTTATACTATACGTAGTAAAGAATGTAATAACCGTTTGTAAGAATAAGTTTTAAGAGAGTGAGTAGAGAAAGTGATATGAGCACAATATTTTAAAGTCGGAAAGAACCGTGGAAATGCTGAAGCAGCAAAGACTGACACCAAAGGCAAAGAGGATAGTGTTCTCTATCGGTTATACACGGTAGCAAATTAATGGATCTGATCGGTTTGCACTGTTTGCATTATCTAGCCTTGGCTACTGGCTAATTCAGCAGGAAGGGAATACATAAATATTCACGTAGGTAGGTATATCTCGGCAACATTCTCTTCACTCTTGCGGCACCACTCACCCTTCTAACACACTTCTACACAGTTTTGCACTCAAGGAAATCACTAGGCTACATATGCATTCCCTCCTTTACACTCTCCTCGGGTTTTGTATTCGCCTTGCAAGAGTCTTCCTTGCACTTTCGAATAGTACACGCTTAAATAAGAATAGTGACGAATCGGCAATTGGAGGAAAGTAATAAATTCAAGAAAATCTTATGTATGCATTTATGACTTTCGCTATCACTTCTCCAACAAATATTTTCATAAAACCTAAATATTTTGCCCTGTATCAATGACAGCAATTGTATAAATTGTGTTATTAAATATTTCCTTATATCTACAATAGGAATACGACAATGTAGAGTAATAAAGTGACTATTTCATACAGAGGCGTTAAATTAAATACGAATTATCAGCTACACAATCTTCTTGTTTTGTACCAAAAATCACTAAGCCATTCTTCTGTTTGGTCAGTGTCACCAACTATATTCCATAAATCGCTAAAATGCTATTTCATACACATTACGATCTGTTAACAATTAAAATAGAATTCCATTTCAATTCAACAAGTGTCTTTTTGAATTTTTTTTTAAATAATTAATGTACTTCTTCAGGCTGACTCCGTAGCTCACTCGGTAGCGCACCTACTTACTGTGTAAGGGGTTCCGGATTCGATTCCCCACTGGAGACTGGGAATTTTTCTCTCTAGCCAAGATTATACCCAATCTTTCCCAGAGTGAGTGAGTGTGTGAATGTGTGTAACGTATAAAATCCCTAAAGACTTAAAAACCCACCGTTAAACGAGCAACACCATTGCCGTTAGGCAATATATCCCACAACGGATGCCACCGATATGACCATCGAAGTATAAATGGAACAATAAAAATGTATTTGTTAATATTAAAAATAAAGTGACATTTATTTGAGATTATGAAGTTGTTTTCTAATATAACAAGAGAGTAAAATACATTTAATTCTTGGCATTCGTTTTCTTCAGTTGTCAGTGACAAAGTCGAACTGGTCTAATTAAAAAAAATATATTCTAGGTAGAATATATTTTGTAGAATTTAGCACTTTCTGGTCAAAGTTTTGCAGCACAGCATCTAAATTGATATTTTATTTATAAAAATAGTGAGATAAATGTCATTCAACAGCCTGACCTTCCCAGAAAAATTCTCTCACTCTGCCCAACAATTTACCGCCTGGATCAGACTTCTTATATTACTTGTAATAGTAAATCTTTTAAGAGCAGGTCGCTATCTGATGACTTTGGGATTCCAAACTCTTTGCAGGGCCAGGACATACACTCTTTGCAGGGCCGTTTTGGTGAAAAGTGAATGGTATAAACACTCAGCTATTGCGCTTCCGATTAATGTGTTTCTGCAAAAGTTTCTAGAGATTAAATGAAATAGGTAGAAAAATAGGTTTTCGTAAGAACGATTGTTATAGCCGCTAGTAAGCAATAGAGGGTTGAGGAAATTATGGAAATGTTTAGACATTTCCTTTTTCATACCTATTCTGCAAATTATTCCGCCCGGTTTCTGCTAATTATCTATAATACAGGTTGATTGTACGCAATTTACTGTAAGACAGCAGCCCTTCCAAATATAGACGTCAAGATTTTCAAGAGATCGTGAGTTCGAATTTCGGTTAGGATAGATTTTATGCATAAAACTTGTTCGGAAGTTTTCCTTTTTCCTGAAATCGGCTCCGGCATTTAAATGCTTGTTACACTGTTTGGCAGTAAAAGGTTTAAAATATACTTCAATGACAATCCTAGGAGCTACTTCGGAGCGGTGGATTCTACTCTTTTTACACGTTGTTTTTAATGTGTTGAATTTTCGGAGATGATGACCAAGCAAATACCAAGTTAGGCATACATGCATTATATTCTTTCTCAGTCTCCTATCCATCGCACTCACACCCAAGGAGATATTTCTCGGATGCAATATATGTATTTCCATTAGTAGGCGCTATAGAATTTATGTAACATTTGAGTAATGGAGTAGACCACCTAACCTACTGTTAGTGTTCGAGTCACTCAGTAAAAGGGCCTCTACAACCCAAGTGCAGTGCTGTGGTCCAGATACAGGAGGTTTCTCCCTCCAATAATGCTCACCAAAGGGTGGTCTGTGTTGTATTTTTTAAATATATTGAACAGTGATGCCATATATCGACTTTTTATCAGTTCATCAGGCTGTGCACTACTGATTAAAAGAAATCAGTAGTTAATTGTATGTACTATACCATTTTATGTCATTTCTAGCTTCACGCTCGCAGTTTCTTCAGCTAAATAACCGTGCAAAATTAATGGAATTATCTTTTTTTCTGATCTGAATGACTCAACATACTTAAATGTGAAGGTTTTCACCCGTTTTCTTTGCATATGCTATTCGCAACTATGGAAAATTAAATTGGGATGAAACGAATTTGTTTTGCTTCGTTTTCCACAGACTTTGAGACAAATTGCATTATTTTACTCCCGTCTCATGACACTTCTTTATCCCTACGGCTTATGGGATTTTTTCCCCATTTCCCCGCATAAAGCACCCTTGGTAGCAAAATCCCTTTCGCAGAAGGAGAATGAATATATCCCACCCTACTGTGACGCCTCCAAAGAAGAGAGATTTTAATGGCAAATCAATATGTGGTTGTATGCTTCTCGCGAAAAAAATTCCATACATGTGAATTCGAGATGCTTCAGGGCAATGTAGTTATATTCATTATAATTATTCTTATGCCAGAATGCGAAAATGTGAAGAAGCAAATATACAGCGGATATAAAACTGAATGTAAAAGTTCGCCTTGCATATTCAGGGAATAGGCTATTATAGTGGTACAGAAAACTAGCAGTAAAACATTCATTTTCAGCAGAGTAGAATGTTGGACAAATTATGTTAATAATTTAGTGATATGGTATGTACACCGGGATGTGATATGGTATGTAATTATAAAGCCTATATCAGCGGCACTGAGCCTCATGCACATGATCCAATCCGTAGCTTGTCTTTGAAGATTTTCAATCACTCCGTGAACTTGAGTCATTAGGTCTTCCGCTGACGTTGTAGGAGTGTCATACACCATACTCTTCATAAAGCTGCCCAGAGAATAGTCGAGAAGTGTCAAATTTGTCAACCGTGCTGGCGTTTGAATATGCGACGTTGAGGTGATTCCGCACATTGACATCAAAGTGTGCTGGAGCTCATGTCGGTCATTTCAGCAACTGTGTGCTGCTACATGTCGCACTGCTGTTAAAACGTTACTGTACTGGAAACCACAAAAGTAATGCAGTATGATGCGCACTAAGAACTTCATGGAGGATGTTATTATGCTCAGGTTGTTCATATCAGTGCACGGATGGCAAAGGGTTGCATAACTTTCATATTAAGATACCAAAACGTATATTAACAAATTGTTACAACCCTTCGTTCTCAAACTTCGGTACTCTCCAGCGTCCAAACCGTACATTTCCGGACAGGAGTTTCTGTCTGAAAATCAACCGTCCCACACAACGTACTACGCGTTGTCGGTGTTTTTGACACCGAGTCAGTCGTCCCTTATTTTTTTCGAAGCTATGCCATCCATCAAATGGCATGTGCACTTTAGTGCAGTTTTTTGCGTACTAAAACGTATTGTTTGATGTTCTTAGACGAATTAGCAAAATTCAGAGGAACAGCGGTTTAAGAAACAGAACATACTCCTCGCTCATTTACACATAAAAAACACGCGACTTGTTAACTAAGAGCGAATTTCGGGTTTCCAGCCGATTTTACAAGCTTTTTATTGGGTATACATAACGTAATTCAGTAAACGCCTCTGATAAAATGGACCTATCATATGAGTACAGTAACAACATGAACTAAAAATAAATTGGCGGATTCTTGTACCTAGAACCTGGGTTGGTTGCAAGAAATTAGAGTAGGCACCTCATCCACCATCGACCCCTATTTATTTAAATTTTGGCGTCAACTAAGTCTCTTACATCTCAAATAACACGCATAATAGATTCCGCCATTTAGCTAATAATATTAAAACACCCAGCAATGGGTTAAAACTGTCTTGCACGAAAATTCGCGAGGTGGCAATGGCATAGCGCCTCGCATGCAGTTTCTACGATAGAACTTGGAATGTGCTTTCAGCATCCAAATAGCTGGTTAGAATTATAACTATGTCCCGTGCGCTAACCTCAGGGACACGGCTCCACTCGACGTTTTACAATTTGTTTTCTGCTCATTAAAACTTGGAAACAAAATTCACAATCTAATTGCGAAGTCCCTGACGGTTTAGGACGTAATTTAAATCGTTTTTGGTTGTCTGCGTTTTGTAATAGAATAGGTGTAATAACTTCAGCCCCATTGGACTAGCATGATGTAGTGCATTATTATGAACGCTGACTCCCTCCATTCTCCACGTGTATGCTTCACGCGATATTTTGTGACAATCTTTCACGATGTATTCCACAGAGGAATACACTGATATGCTTTTGATGCACAGAGAAGCAAGAGCCAAGAACAAGCAGCTCAGCATCTAGACCAGGGCCGGTTACTATTCTATCACTTTATTGTCCTCTAAAATGTTACTACAAATAGACAGTTTTCTTCTCGTCTACTCAGTCCACAGTCCTTCGGAGTATGACAACTTACAATTGTTCCTCTCATAACCTAGCTCAGTTCTTTTATTGTCTTTATTCACTTCCTTTGTCATATACCCTAATTTCGAGGATGTAATCACTCGCAAAGTTAGTTGGATCTTATTACGACGTACCGGACGACGACACACACGCAGAGCTGTCTCATACTCACTGACACACCAACCGATTCACGCCCATAACTCAACCCTAAAAAACTCGCTCGTTCTTCTCAGGCCTTCTGATATACTGGATATGACGTCACAGGGCGTTCTTAACTACACACAAACAACGGAAATGATTCAGCTAGAGGTCTCGAGAAGGTTCCCAAACTCCTTTTGTTTCCGCCGCTTCGATAGTTTTCACTCACGTACACTAACACTCGCGTGAGGCAGCCCCTCTTTGAATGTCTTTGCCCACTCGCTTATTGTTTAGTGGTAAGATGTAGGCACCGAAAAAAATTGATGTTATAGCTGCGCAAAAATCAGATCCATGTTTTGAGGACTGGTCATGAGAGAGAAACTTTCAAATCTGGTTAACTGTATGCACACATTTCTGTGTCATTCATGCTAAAATCAGGTGAAATCTGAGCGGATTTAAGCGTCACCTGTTCATCTTTTGGTAGGTGGCGCCTCCGTCCTAAGCTAACCTAGGTTAGCTGGCGAAGTTTGCTGTTTCGCGTGTTAGCGTGCTCTCCAGGTTTAAAGCTGTGGTAATGTATCCTTTGGGAGTTCTTTCTGGTAAGTGATGCCATGTAGCCGTTCCAGGGAGAAATAAATGATTTTAAGTCTTGGTCATTTTGGGATTGCTTTTCCTTTTGGTGTTCGCCTCTCTAAATATGTGTAATACTTTTGTTATGGGACACTAATGGAGATATGTATTTTGTGATTTTGTAACGGTTTTTAGGTAGCACATTTTAAGCGCAATGTTTTTAATGTGTTCTTGTGTTCTTGTGTATTCTGGTCCATACTAATTTCATAATTATTGGCACTGTAGGCTGTTATTCAATAAGTTATGAGCTAGAATTATGGGTTTCTAATGTGTTTGCTGAGGTCTAATTTATGACTGTGTGCGCTATTGTTAAACAACGGGTGTACGGATTATAACCTCGTTTGTTATTATAGAGAAGACAGATATGTGAATAAATGATATTATCAGCTAACCTTAATATCTTTGTTGCCCTCAAAAGTGCGAGTGCAAAATTCACAGATCGAATATTTCAGTGTGGGAAAACATTTAATTACATGATACAGCAAGAGGCATCAGTATAAATGTATATTGTTACTGTTTATTGAAATCATATTGGAAAAATATATGGTAAGCTAATCTCATTAAGTAACTGGCCTTCCTTGTGGCCTACTTCAGAAATTTATTTTGCGTGTATTTTACTAGAAAAATAACAATCTGATGCGTTCCGTTCATATAACCTTCTATCTTCACTTTTTTAACGAAATATCTCCACAAAATCTTATTCTTCTGTGTACGGCTGTTTAAATGAAATCAATTTCATTACACATTTACACTTTTATTGTAGCTACACAGTATAAGAATAATGCAGTTGTCTAAGACAGAAGTGAAGTTTTAAAATATGTATCTAATCCCTTCGAAAACCCATGCTCTTTGTAGAAGAATAGCTACTCTGAAAATACGAACTAGTAACAAAGAAAGTCTCGGAAGCCTTATTTGCCACGAAAGAATTTGACATAAACTCTGTGATTTAAAGAGATGCAGAGAATTTTTGTGTAGATATATTTTATCTATTGCCTACTTTCGTCAATTATACTGCGACGCTAACTGCCAGCCACACATCAAAGGAGCTCAGTGTTAGCTGTCTCATACAACTGTTTATAAACACGTGGCCCGACGACAATGGGGTGGTTGAAAAAAAACGAGTTCATGCAGTTCTAGAAGCTTACTTGTTTACGAGAGAAGGTTGGAGAAACGTTCAGAAATTCACCGGCACTTCGTCTTGGCTATAAAGGCGAGCTGGCAAGTGTTAAGCAGGCTGTATTGGGGCAGTGTTTAGTGAGTAAATTGTCGGCGTTGTTTGAACAGTCGAGTACTGTTAGCGTTTAGTGTCAAGGTTATGATAAGACAGAACGGCATTGAGATAAATGGTATGACAATTTGTAGATGGTGCTAACGATGAAACAGATTAGTGCATTTGTGCTTCAGTTTTAAAAGATGAATAATGTGACATAAAAAGCATCTGAGCTTTGTTATTGGTCACACTGATGTCAGAAGTGAGATTTATCATAGTCATTTGTCATGACACAGAAGTCATTCAGAATGATGAGGATCTCATAGCCTGATAAATTCAGTGTATACCTATTATTTTCTATGCATATACCTTAAACATTTTTGAGAACTTAAAAAATAACAACCTTTCCCATATAAATATTAGTCAAGGTTGGGGATCTTGAAAAATCTATGTTGTATCCCTACAAGGTACCACATCTAAATACGAAGTCTGGTATTTGATCGACATTCCTCTTTTGAAACAGACTGACGGCCATACACACAGACATTTCCTAAAACAGCAATGTTTGGCTTCAGGGAGTCTCGAAACTTGTATGCCCGGTGAAACTACTATAATTTCCTCTACTGACATTGAAATATTTCCTCTACTGACTTGCTAAATAGTAGGGAACACTAAAATGATGGCTTTCTGTCGAAAATACTCTGTTTCCAGCAAAATATGTTTAGACGCATAAGTATTAGAAAGAGTAAATTGTTGCACATATCTCGGACACACGTTATCCCGTTTTGATGAAATAGACATCTCCTGGAAAATTACTAAGCACATCGAAGAAAGGGAAATAATAAAGTTAATAACATTATGAAGCCTTCCCTAGTGCAAAGACATACCAGAATCAGCCTGTGTAAGAGCTTAGCAAGACCTGTACTTTGTTAGGGAAGTGAAGCATGGATATTGAGGAAGAAAGATGAAAGCAAAATAACAACTAATGGAGATGTAATTAATGAGGTAACCAGCAGGATATACAAAATGGGATCATAAACATAATGAAGATGTACTAGAAGAATTACAAATAGAACCTATAATTAACTACATAAGTAATTATCAAAAAGAACTGGTTAAATCTCTTACATCGCATGCATAGAAATAGAACCCCAAAAGTCATGTTTCACTGTCGTCTAAATGGAAAGACATCTTTAGGTCGTCCAAAGAATGGCTGGGCTGAAAATTTAAATGTGAGGTCGTAACAGGCCTTATGGTCTCATACTTGGAAGGAAGAAGAAGATGAAGTAACAGAGAAGGTAAAAACATTACGTAGGTATGCAATTAAAATATGATCCTTTCTTATATGTTTTCGAACTTGTAATCAAACAAAGAAACTAAGTTACCGTTTAAAACCACTATATTCGGTTCAATCAATGCTACGTTTAGCCGCTAGTTAAAAATAAACTGCGGACATAGTTCTGAAGTTCTGATTAGAAAGACAGTTAAAATGTAAATGTGGTGATGTTGTGACGCTGGGAATTTACCCAGCACAAAGGTTATTTGAAGCCAAGAAAATTGCATTTATACATGGCGGTTGAGTATGATGGAATGCGGCAGGGATTTGGCGGAATGGATGGAGGGGGACAGTGTGCCCCAGGGATGGGATAGCTTTGCTGGGAGGTGTGGATTAGCGTAATTGCACGTAAACCACAATCGTGGCGTGTGATGGGATGTCAAGTCCCGGTCTCGTGTATGTTAGACCGCAAGCATGACACGTCGCTGATTGGTTTCCCCCGCGCGCGCGTCTTTTGTCAATGTAGCTCACTAGGAATGCGCTTGTCAGATTGTTTTTCTAATGGACACTTTGTGGCAAGCGTAGGTCCTACCAATAACTCTACCTAGGGGAAAGAAAAACAACATAGTCACGCCATGAGGATTTTGCTCACACCGATATTTAAACTTGGATGATATCAACTCAGAGAAAGTTACAGCTAGGCTTCGTCTAGATAGCCTTATATTGAACTGATTTCTTTCATTGTACATACTTATTTACACAATTTATATCCTTCTTTCAAGTTATACAAGGTGTTAAGGGTGTGAGTGCGCAGACTTCAAAGATACTTCCTGATGTTAAGCTGAAAAATAAGTTCCTGTACCATTTTCTTCTATAGTGCATGGTTTAATAAATAGCAATTAAAAATGGTCAAAGGTGTGATTGCAAATATATCACCACTCTGTTATCGTTTACCTCTGCAGTTAGAACAGCGAGCTATAGCGTTATATATGTCTTTACCATATGTTGCTAAAATTATTCGTTTAGCCTCAAAATGATATGAAAGGAATGGATTCCAGCGTGTCTATTGGAATAAAGTCGTGGGCATACACTTAGCAACCCCGCAACACTGGCGCGTGGTTAGAGCGGAAGGTCAGGGAATGTTGACAGTACAACTACCCCCGCGACATCCGTGCACAACAGTAGGTTCATTCAGTGCTTCAGGTGCGTTAAATGCATTCAGAACTATATCAGTCTTTACAAATCAAGAGTATTTAGATATGCTTCTTGCAACACACGTGAACCGCAACGCTTGTATTGGGATAAGTTTCCCAATAGGAGAATTCCAAACTCAAGATCATGTGCTGCTGTAGCTCAGCGAGTAAGAGAATCGGGAAGTGTGATTCCCCAACCTGAAAACCGAAGACCAAGCGATCGAATGTGGTACTGCAGGCAGAAGAAGCAATTCTGCAGCTGGTGGAAGAGGATCCAGGCGCAAGTACACGAGGTATGGCACTACTGTTGGTGTGTCAAACTGGACAGTTCATAGAAAATCAAGAGTATTTAGATATGCTTCTTGCAACACACGTGAACCGCAACGCTTGTATTGGGATATGCTTCCCAATAGGAGAATTCCAAACTCAAGATCATGTGCTGCTGTAGCTCAGCGAGTAAGAGAATCGGGAAGTGTGATTCCCCAACCTGAAAACCGAAGACCAAGCGATCAAATGTGGTACTGCAGGCAGAAGAAGCAATTCTGCAGCTGGTGGAAGAGGATCCAGGCGCAAGTACACGAGGTATGGCACTACTGTTGGTGTGTCAAACTGGACAGTTCATAGAAAATTAAGAGAACAGCTACTGTGCCCATATCACATTCTCAGAGAGAATGATTGTCCGCCAAGAGCAACATTCTGTCAATGGCTGAAGGAACAGTGTATGCGCAATCCTAAGTTTTCGTCACAGGTGCTAGTGATTGCTGGAGTGTCTTTCACGCGTAATGGTGTGTTGAGTTTTCATAATCAGCACACGTGAGCCCTTGAAAACCCTCAGTGCGACAAGCTCATTTCCAGCAGTAGTCCTCGCTGAAGAACTGGGCTCGAATAACTGGAAATAAGTTGAGGCCATTCTATATTACCCACAGGATTGACTGTAACAACTTATCAGCAGTTCCTTAAAAACCATCTTCCCCCTCTTTTGAAGGATGTTCCTCTTTACAGAAGACAAAACATGTGGTTCATGCATGACGGGCCACCCCGTCACATCAGTACAGTTGTTCGACGACATTTAAATAGCACATGTCCTGATCAGTGGATAGGCCGATTTGGACCGGTACCTTGCCCTGCAAGTGCTCCAGACCTCAACCCTTCAGATTATTTCTGGGGACAGCTGAAGAGTAAGGTGTACCATGATGAGGTTTGTAACATTGTTGATATTCGCACACGTGTGTTTGAAGCATCGCTAGAGATTGGGCAGAACACAGAAGCTCTAACGAGGGTAGGGAAAAATTGGCCGCCTGTATAGATTCTCGCGGAGCATATTTTGAAGATCTGCTGTAAAATACATCTTGTTGAGGTTTCAGTTATTGACCATTAATAATTTTCTTCTTCTTCTTCCTCTTCACGGCCTAGGCCATTTAGCTTGTTACGGCTCCAAAGTCTTGTTCTTTATAATACATTTTCCTGTTTAGCAAAAGGTGGCTGTGATTTAATTACACGATACGCCTGAATGAGTTATTTCCATACTTAACACTTGAAGTTACTCTCTTAGACTACATCTTATGCGTAGCCTCTTACGCAGCTTTTAGTTTAGTTCTCGGGAATACGGTTGAATAGCTTAAAAACAAACCACCCCATCCCTGGTTACTGGCATTAGCTGACAAGAAACACACAGGCACGTGGCGAACCGGATTTCAAGCGCTAGCCTAGTTTAGACCTTCACCCGTTGCGGGTGTGAACGCATGCCTGGCCGCAAATCAAAACAAAACATTTGGCCTGTGTTGCCACACTGTGCAGATAATGTATTTAATAATGTTCGATTATCTCCATTATCTTTCAAGATATATGGTGTTGTTATTGGACTTTATTATTCGTCTTATTTGCATGTTCCAACACACGAAATCTGCTCACTCATACCCCAAGCACCCTGTATATTTCTTGCCTTTGAGTCATGTATTTTTACTTTCTTGTTGGTTATCTGTCGCTTATGAATAATGAACCTTTGTCACCCTGATGGCCTATACATCTCTGCATTCACAGCATTGCTCCCCCTCCTGCTCAACTATCTTCCCTTCCTTCTCTGGACACACTACATTTTCTTTGTCCATCACTTTGTGTTTCCTTAAACATTTCCCCATATTACTTTCTCTACTGGTAAGTAGGGGAAGCATTGTATTCCACCTAAAAATTTGATGTCGAGATTTCACTGGAAATATATGTTTTGAGATCCCCTGAATCCAAAAAAGCATTTTTCGAAAAAGGTCCGTGTGTCTGTGTTCGTGTGTGTGTCTCTGTCCGTGTCTGTGTGTCTGTGGACAGCAGAACTCAAAAACGAAAAATCGGTTAAAAACCAAATTTGGTATTTAAGTTTAGTGTCTTTCAATGATGTGACACGAAGATTTTGAAGAAAATAGCCCCACCGTAAACTACCCTTTACATGGAAAATTTTTCGAAAATTTTGATTTTCTTGAAAATGGCTAACGATTTTGATTAAAATGCCATATGTTTGAGATATTTGTATGTCAAATGAAATGTATATTTTCAATTTTCTGTCTATAGCCCCTGTAGTATTTACTCTGGACGACGTTTACATAACTGGTAAACTGTTAGAGATAGACCAAATCATACTACACAAAAATATAGATCTTCCTGAAATACACAACTTATGTTCCAATAAATTTACTTGTAGGGTGAACCATTTCGGAGATATTCCTTGTTATGTGTGTGAGTTTCGGAAAACTTAAAATTTTCGTGAAATGGAAAATCGTTGTTGATTTTTTATATGTTAAGTATGCAAAGAGAACGGAATCTCAAAGCTTTAAAAGATTTGACTGTCGCTCAAAGCTGTATTCTAATATTCCCCTTGCAATAAGATCAATTGTACAAATGTTTATCTCAACTAACACGAAGGCGATATAGGAATAAGAGTTTGTAAGAATGGTTAGGACAAGAGGAGAGAAAGTCATGTGAGTGCAACACGTCAGATTTTTTTTGTTTTTTTTAGTTGTCTTATTTGCCAAGTTCTTGATGGTAATAATTTTCCTATTCATATTATCCTATTTCCTTTCTCATATCTCCTCCCTCGATTTTATATTTCTTTACTGTCTACTAGACAATGTTCTAAACGCTCCCTTGCTGCATAAATAATGTTTTCTTGTAATTTATTTTCCCTTACCTTTTCCTTAATATCACCCCTCTTGCCCAGGTAAATCTTTCTCTTTCATATTTGTTACAGGTCTCTAAATATCTTTCTCTGTTACATTCCTTTTTATTACGTTAAATAACTCCAAAGATTTTTCCCTCCTGTTGTTCCCAACACTTCTTGTGTTTCTGTATCCCCCATTCTGTTCCTTACTATATTGCAGATGTCCCGCTTATTTCTTTCCTCTAGTTCCCATAGATCAGTTTTCTTATCCTTTTTATGGCTTTTCCTGTATTCCACAAGCTATTTCCATTGGTACTTACTTTCCCTTAGTTTATACACAATCTTATGTCTTCCAGTCCTGCTGAAGTATCTGCCTAGATCTGCTAAATGCTTCCATAAAGAGAAAAAATGTGGTTTTCAATTGTAGCGACGTTGTTAGTCTTTACTCCAGGAGGGTATCACTCATTAATATCATCACCATCATCAATTTTATAAGCTCGATCGTGTTTCATGAAAACTGAAATTGCTCAGTCCATCTTCGGTGTGCTCGTGCAATATTTCTTCCTCTTAGAGGTATAAACTTTATTAATAATATCGGAGATTTTTCTTCTGGCATTCCATCAACATGTACTTTCCAAGTGTTTCTATACTATTTAATTTGACCTGTAAGTTTGAAAATGTTTAACTCATTTCTTATATAGTTTTATTTATTTTCTTATCCAATTGGGTAAACACTCCCAGTTCCATTTCTGTCGCTTCTAAACTATATTCTTGTCTTTTCGTAGGCGTCCAACATTCTCACCCATACATAAAACAGGAACAGCCATTATTTTATAGAACTTCATTCCAGTTTCTTCTCCTCTACATTTTAAAGTTCTTTTAACGGTATCGCAAATTTGATTAAATTTATTTTACGCAATATTCTGCATTATACCCCACAGAAAATATCCGAGGAGTGAAAGATCCGCTCAGCATGCTGGCCATGGAACTTGTCCCCCTTTGCCAATCCATCGATTTGGATATATGACGTTCAGATGATTCTACACATTTATTACACGGAGCTCTATCGTATTGAGCCTCATTTTCTTCCGAATCTTCTGTGACACTACACCAATAGCGTAGGCAAAATATCTCTTGTAAATGCTGGGTAGGCCGGGCCTGTCACTTATGGCTAACGGATTGCATAAGTACTAGGTACCACGAAAAATGTAAACACATTATAGCATCCCACGGTTCTCAAACGCCGGCACCCTTATAGCTCTCAAACCTTTCTTGGAAAAAAGCTAATATGTTCCACTTATTGTTATTGTGTAGAGTTGAACGCCCACTTTTACTGCAAGCGGTGACACGATGCTTGGAATGAAGATGGCGCACCGGTGGAATGACATGGCGGTGGAAACCGGAGAACCTGGTGGAAAACCGCCCCAGCACCGCTTCGTCCACCACAAATCCTCCGTACCGTCGCCTGGGGTCGAACCCAGGCCATTTTGGTGAGAAGCGAATGGTCTAATCATTCGGCTACGGTGGGATATGTTCGACTCCAATGACGTTCTCTTCTATTATACAAATCATTTTACCAACAGCTGTTGTTCTCTGCTTCATGCTGACGCAATTTTTTTTTCCGAAATTGTCTTATTGCATTTTTCCTTGTAGGTACGATAGGAATAAAAGAATGCAATTGGCTTAAGAGATGTTAAGTATCTTGCTTTGGTTCTGGAGGTTTTAAAACATACATTACCAGTCACATTTTGGCTTTATTTTTGGGTGGAATAAATTCCTCACATTATTAAGATAAGAAGTAAAAATTACTATTTATTATGTTCACATACACGTTATCCCCTTAGTTTCATTTCTTCTCCAGCATTACTTACTTTTGTTTCCGCGATTTGGAAGAGCTGTTTTAGGTTCTCAATATTATTTCTTTTATTCCTCATACCTCCACTTGTTTCTTTAGCCGTCTTCATGATCAAGCTTTTAATTTTTATTTCTATCCATCATGTTCATTCCTACACCTTAAATTGGTATTTTGATGAAGTAATAAGTATACTTCGTTTAAAGGTAACATAACGAAAGCTTGCCAATGGAAGCTGCGCGAAACTTCGTTATTGTGACCTAGGATGCAGCGAGCAATTGAAAAAAGCGCGGAGACATTCCAGGTTTTAGAATGAGGTGTGGTTAGCGGAGATGTGTGGAAGGGGAAGATGGTGCCCCACCTCGCTAGTAGGGCACCAAACAGAAGCGCGACTATGTGTGTACATGACCATAACAATGCGTGGTAACACCAAAAGAGTTGAAGCTTCTACGGTTCCAGCTGAGTCATCGTGCACGTGTACATGGAGAGTTTCTCGAAAGTTCGCGTGTCATCAGCGGCAGATAGGTACCGTGGCCACTTTACCATCCGCCTGGGTTAACTCAGGCGACTCGAATTTACTCCTGGACTCCAGTTCAGTGATTGGTATGCAGGAAGAATCCATGCCCACAGACACAAAAGCTTGCACAAATATGAACCCCTTCTATACTGCACAGATAAAGTAGCATTAAGCGGCTAAGTGCTGTACAGATAAACATACTGTACAGGAGAACCTGTAGGATCTTTTCTTGAATGCTGGAATGCTGAAAAAATGGAGTTCAGTGAGTTGAATCAGTTTGAGAGTATTGCGTAAGTCGTATTAGTTAAGTGTACAATTAATTTTTGGTTGAGACAGTGAAAGTGAAGAAAGACATTGAAATACTGAGGAAGACTATCAGAAGAACGATTGTGAATTGTGACAGCAGAAAAACTATAAACTGTGTTAACTCCGACAAGGAAATTGTGCATTTGTGGTAAAATTTAGAGGGCAATAAAGTGATAGGAAAGTAACAGGACCTCCGGATTTTGTGATTTTTTTACATCCGGATCAAGTCGGGTTACCGCATTAGATTAAACGCCACATGCAACCTCCACTCCTTGCATTGTACTTGACACTTCCACTGTCTACTCTCTCTCTCTCTCTCTCTCTACTCATTCACTGTGATGTGAGACATTGTTAGACACTGGGGACCGCAATGTGGATATTGTCGCCCTGCAACAGACGTAACGGTACGTTACGGTGTAAAATAATATTGTGCGCATCCTGCAGAATGCTAAGCTTTCGTTGCGCCAGCTCTACGATTAACTCAAGGTCTCTACTTACTGACAGCACTGTGAGGTCACCTCGCCACTGTATTCCCATCCACCATGTCATCCACGCTTAGCACATTCGGACTTTCATCTTTTTGTGAATTTGAGACTAGTTAAGCAGAATGTAGTAATGAATGAAGTGCTGAAATATTATTTGAAAAGAACGTATCTTTCTATCTGGAAAGCAGAAATGCATCATCAATAGTAAAGAAAAAGCTGAGGTAATAAAATATGACTCGGTTTTGCACCTTTAAGTTCGGCAGATTAAATATGTTTAAGTAGAGTGGTGTCTAAGGAATTAAGTTTTGGTTGCTCAGATTGATACCACGTCTTGCAATATTTTGCTTCATGGTATTACATTATAGTTAATGAGTAACCTTTTAAAATGTCCTTTGTGCAAGATAGTGCTTGCTTAGAGTGTTTCTTCTGATATAGTATATTTTTCATTATTTGTTACAACTCAGTTAATGATTAATGCCTGTTCGATATATCACAGTATTATTCGTTTATTATTTTTATTTAATTGTTATTGTTAGTAAAGTTAATATTCATTAGACTTTTCTAGTTTGTTTATAACAAACCAGGCCATTGCCAAGCAGGATCCTTCACCTTTTCCATAGTGTATCCATAGTTGTCATGTGGAGGATGTAGAGAAAACCGAAACACAGCCACAATATTGTGACGCAGAAGGTTAAGCTGCCTCACACTACTAGGTGGCCACGCATCTCAAAGAAGCTCGGATCAGCTACCTCACGCCACTGCTTGGGAATACGAGACCGATGTCAATGAGCGCGAATAACAAACCGTTTCCGTTCGCCTGTTCGCGAACCTTTTCTGTCTCACATCTTGTGAGAGGTTCTAGAAAAGGTGAATTACAAGATAACTCCGTGCTAAGCCATTCTCATATAAAAGCTAGTGTGATGGCGAGAGAAGCGAGTTGATTTTGTGATGGAGTTGTGGATGTTAAACGAGGCTGCTGTTAGTAGTGTGTGTGTGTGTGTGTGTGTGTGTGTGTGTGTGTGTGTGTGTGTGTGTGTGTGTATGTGTATGTGTATGTGTATGTGTATGTGTATGTGTGTATGTGTATGTGTGTATGTGTGTGTGTACACGATCGTATATCGTCAGAGATAGTTGTAGACCATGGGTCATCGCGTCAGACTTGTTGCGTGAAGCAGTTTTAATGAGTGTGACGTGGGAAGCAGTTTGTGATACAGAGAAATACAGTGAGGTTCGCGTCATGGCTACAACTTACGTGTCAAGGTTACACATAACAGTGAGCTGCAAGGTCAGGACTTCTTGTAGACTGTGTTAGTAATAAAACAGAACTGTGTCTTTCTACTTCAGGTTTAGAAGATAAAACAAAATGGCAGCAAAAATCGTGACTAGTGTCATTTTATAACTCTTGTATCAGAAATGGGATTTACCAAATTGTGAATCTCTGCATCGTCATTTCTAATTATCAACTCACATTCAGGGCCGCGTATTCCGCCGGAGAGCATCGGACAAAACGGACAGTACAAAGATGCGGGATGTGTGCGAGTTTAATTATTTACAAATTGTATACTGTTAATTTAAGATCACTTACCTCACAACAGTAGCTTGGCAATTGCACCGCAATTAGGTTACCATGCTTCAGCATTCCTCATAATTATGCATAAAGTAGTTGCTCACCTTGCAGCAATTCCAGATACCCTGATCCTCTTAGTCTGGCTGGGAGAACTTTGACCTCAATAACACTGAACCAGACTTATAAGCCCCAGTGTGCTGGAAAATATTTCGTATCCGGTGAGGATTTTGAGGGACCCAATACATGTTTTTTCCCCTCATAGTGGCATCGCTGGTGAAGTAGCATTCAACACTTTCCAGAAAGTCAGTGGTGTCGACAATTATTATTTGTCGAACCCTCGTGCACTAAACCTTACGGGCAAAACCATTGCCATAGAGTTATTAGCTGAAGAGAATTTACTACGCTTGCCACATCCATTCCTAGATAATAATAAAAACAACAGCAACAGCAAGAGTAACAGCAGGAGCAGGAGGAGGAAGAGGAGCAAGAGCAGGAGCAGAAAGAGGAGCAGGAAGAGGAGTAGGAAGAGGAGCAGGAGCAGGAAAAGGAGCAGGAGCAGGAAGAGGAGCAGGAGCAGGTGCAGGAGCAGGAGCAAGAAGAAGAGCAGGAGCGGGAAGAAGAGCAGGAGCAGGACGAGGAGCAGGAGCAGGAAGAAGAGCAGGAGCAGGACGAGGAGCAGGAGCAGGAAGAAGAGCAGGAGCAGGAAGAGGAGCAGGAGCAGGAAGAGGACATGATGAAACACATGATAATGGTAATAAACATACAAATAAAATAATAAATGACAATAGAATTAATGATCACATAATATATTACTATAAATACAAACAAAAATAATAATAACCTTAAATAATAAACTAGAGCAATAACATTGATAAATGAACAAATGGCAATGAAACATTTCGCGCCCTCATGCTTCCATGGATTTTGTGATATTTGACAAGGGTAGTATACACAGGAATGAGTTTATTCCCTGGAAAATGTATACTCTGTAAGTGAAGTGAAAAGCATTCTAAGATCTTATTGGTTGTTTATACTGTTCTTGTCTATTATCACGTAGTATGCACGCTATTTTAAGCTTCTCATCTCTCGTCCTCGCCGATAAGCGGATAGAAATTGGCACACGCCACTGCCGTTCCTATGATTGGAGTTACGCCGTTGCCTTCTGCAACTGTTGTAACACATAAAGGGATCTCTACATACCCCAATGCCGTATGAGATGGGACACCTATATATGTATGGGTATAACGAATATCCTTAATCTTGCGTAGAAAGAGATGAGAAATGGATGGATGCGATGGGATGGGATGGTTTGGATAGAGAGAGAGAGAGAGAGAGAGAGAGAGAGAGAGAGAGAGAGAGAGAGAGAGAGAGAGAGAGACTATGTTGAGGATTCTCCATGTATTATTTCGTTAGGTAAAACACCTGTTTTTCATATCCCTGCAAGATATGAGAACAGAATTTCAATTAAAATTTGAATACTGGCATCCCACCGAACCTCCTAAAGGTTTTGCATTTTAATATCACTGTCCTTTTCATTAAAATGGATGCTGAAAATGCATGGGTTGATGGAGGAAGCTCTTATTTTCCGTGGCAGGTTTACTGTTTTAGATATATCCGAATAGCTCAATATGCATAGAGCAGATTTTAGTAAATTTGAGTTAGTCTATGGGTATTTTCAGTAGGAATGGTAATACTTTCTTAGAATGCTTTATTTTCCGTAAGGTCCCATAATTATTTTGTTACTAAATGGTTTTTTAATCGTAGGCATGCCAAAAATTTTGCAAGGATGGTCATAAACATAGGCCAAGACATAAGCATATAACACATAAACACACCAGAATAGGGGAAGTGACTCCTAGGAGTTGATTAATGAAACGCCTGCTATAGCTAAATACTAGAAAAGAAAGAAAAAAGAGCAGGTATACAAAAACCTATTAATTTAAGCATATTGGTCCCAGGTTTGTGTATGTGTGCCTGTATGCCACTCTAGAGTTAACTTGAATGTAAATATTTTAAACTCAAGAAGGTAGGCTAGTGGATAGAAGGCGCTGTTGAATGCTCTTGTCAACCGAAAACTGGCTTATTACCAGAATTCCAAAACGTATTCGATGAAAGGTTCGCTTTATGAATTTCCTATTTTCCGCATTGTAATTCTGTTTTGAATATACCTCTATGTATTCTGTTTTCTGCATTCCATTGCTTCTCTGCTTTGTTCCTCACCCCCCTCCCAATCCCCATTTCTCTCTCTTTCTGCGGAGAAGGGAAGGGGTAGCTCATAATATCGTGACCAAATTAAATGGAATTGAAAATCTAAAAGGAATACAACTAACCTAGTTTCTGGAAAGGTCAGTTGAACAATGGTTTCTGCACGTGTATACAAATGTACGTAAAAATAATTCAGCAAAGTAAATTGGGAGTTGATCTTACTCTTTTTGAGTCAAGGGAATGCAATGTCTCCGAATAGTTAAGTTCCAAGTTTGCTCCATTTTACTTGTTGTACTAGTTAGCCACAGTAATTTAAACAAATATAACATTCCACTTAAAAATTCGAACTAAGATTACAGTGAAAATACATTTTGAGATACCCTGATGAAACAGAAAGGAAAAAAAAAAAAAAAAGTAAAACAAAGGTGTGTTTGTATGTGAACAGCACTGCTCTGAAATCAAATTTCGGTGTTTAAACTAACATCCTCCAAATGTTTTAAAAATCTCCCTTGCCAAAGTGCCTTTTACATACAAAAATTCTCGTATATTTTTATTTTTGAGATTCAAATATCATATCATATGTTCACCTCATTTTCATTAAAAAGGTCATGTATATTTTGAATGTTCTGGGAATAAACCCTAAAGCTTTATTCTGTGTGGATGAAGAATCCTAAGGAATAGACAAAATCCCACTACAAGAGAGGCAGACGAGTGATGGCAGGCGGAGGACAGCCCGAGGTGTTCAGGGCTTAACCATTACAATGACGGGATGTGGGGTGTTCAGGGTACTGATAGGAGATAGCAAGACTTGCTTCTTAACGACTCCTCAGCTTTTGCTGCCATGTTACCGGATGTGCCCGCATGCCATCGTACTACAGAAAGCTGGAGATTTAGTTAAAGAACACAGTTTATGTGAAGTGCTTTTCGAGATATTACTTGAAATTGCTTTGTATTTGCAAACACATTTTTCTCACAGACGTACAAAAACATGGAATTTCGAAGCCCAGACAATGTTATACCCGCTGTTTAAAATTTTGCCTATGGCTTTTCCAACAGACCCTGCAAGAAATTGTATAAATATAAATTGAAAGTTTATCTAGATTAAATCCAAGACCTTTTCTAAGAATAGCTTTAGCAAGTGTTAGTACAGAGAGTTATGTGAATGCAACAGATCTATTTCCTCAGCAGTAGCTAACCATGCTCAGGTTAATGCAGACCTTTTCGTTGTATATTTTTTCGAAGGACCTTTTGTAGCTTTTATGTGGAGTTCTTCTTGTTAAGTCTATAACATTGTAGTTCAGTAGTTTGCTAGATGTTATACATAAATTTTATCAAGGAGTAGAAGGTGTAAAGGTATTTTTTCCTCAAAATGTATACGCTACTTAGATTTTGTGTGTGTGTGTGTGTGTGTGTGTGTGTGTGTGTGTGCGTGCGTGCGTGCGTGTGTGTGTGTGTGTGTGTGCGTGCGTGAGAGTGAGAATTTTTTTTTTTAAGTTCTACGCTTTCACAACTATTTGTGCACTTTTCACAAGACATGCTCATCTAAGTTATTCATATTTGAAAACAGATTCTCTTGTAGGTCGTTATCCTCTCAAACATTTTCCTTAAAGTATTGAATAGATGATTATTCCCAAAGAGATACTGAGTTGGAAATTTGTTTTGATGCCTATTTGATATTCATATTTATCTGATTTCATGCTTATTTTTATATTTTTACCCATATGATGCTACTGAATACCACTTAAATGCTTTCTTCGAGTTAAACGTGCTCAGCAACAACGAATATTTTTTTCTCAATATCCTCATAACAGAACCTGTAGATATCAGAATTCTGAGTAGGAAAAAACATTTTTCTGAGGGAAAACAAATTAAAGTGACTCTTCTTGTGACTTGAGTCATTTGAGTATCTTATTCTTTCGTTGAAATGGTCCCCGATATATTGCTTGTTATAAACAAACTTAAAAGATGTGTACTTTCAAGCGTCTCTCTTAGAAAATTAAATTTATGCCTTATATGAAAAGCAAAAGATTTGAAAAACAGCAATTTATTGATGTTTATTATTATTATTATTATTATTATTATTATTATTATTATTATTATTATTATTATTATTATTGTGATTGTGATTGTGATTGTGATTGTGATTGTGATTGTGATTGTGATTGTGATTGTGATTGTGATTATTATTATTATTATTATTATTATTATTATTATTATTATTATTATTATTATTATTATTATTATTATTATTATTATTATTATTATTATTATTATTATTATTATTATTATTATTATTATTATTATTATTATTATTATTATTATTTTTAGTTTTGTTAGTTTTGTTATTGTTGCTATTTTTGTTAATTTTGTTATGGTAATGATGATATGATGATATGATATGATGATTATTATTGTTATTATTATTAATAATATTACTATTATTATTGTTATTGTTATTGTTATTGTTATTGTTATTATTGATATTGTTATTATTGTTATTATTAATATTATTATTTCAGAATGTTCATTAATATTGTCTGATTGTAAGGTAATAATGCCATACAGAAATTTGTGGGCCTCTTCTTCAACAGCTCAAAATTAAAATCTCATAATTCCTATATGTGGAACTTTTTAAAATCCCTTTATCATATGAAAAAGAAGCAATTCTTTTCCAAAGGAGCAACTGCTTATGATGACTAATGTGCTTCAAAAATTTAAAAACAATTTAGTAGACAAACAATTGAGATTCTTCACTTGCGTGTTGCATTAAAAAGTTGTTTCTTAATGTTATAATATTTTTTAATCTGTAACTGTTCTCAAAATTGAATGTCATCTACGAGAATTAAGAACATACCATCAGTGATAATACATACGTTTGTTTTTGTACCTTTAACCATGTAATGGCGTCTAGCTTGCCCCAAGTTGGTGCGACATATGAAGCGGCGTGTATGTGGGTGTGTGTGGATGTAATTGCTAGTAATGGCGTTGAGGCGCATTTTTGTAACTGTCTCGTGTAACTCGGGCGCGACATTGGATCAATGTTAATTTTTCCTGCTGAATGTCCCACCTTGTATCGGTTTTGATGTTTTATTTCTCCTTATTGCAGTTTAACACTCAAAATACAACACTTGATCAGCAAAATTATCTGTCCTTTCTTGAAGGATAAAACAATCTTAAATTCAGATTTACTTGAGATAAATGTTTTGCTTGTAAGAAATGATGGTTTTTCAGGAACTGTAACTTATTTTACCTGTTTAAGACTAATACTTGAGATTTAAATATTAATTTATTTAATATCATTTTTACGTATACGAGTATTTTACTTAAAATATCCTTGATTACGATTTTTCCTTTGTTCATTTTGACATCTTTGTTAGACATTTGTCTGCTTTTCTTCTTTATTGTAATGTAGTACTTGGTAGAGTGAGGAAAAGGTCTCAAGTCGTGAACTGCTACCAGGGCAAATAAATAAGTAAAGATAAATAAACAAATAAATAAGCATTTTCATGTTTTCCAGAATTTTCAATATTGAAGCAAAATGTGAATATTTTGCTTATTTCTTCTCCTTAGTCATATTTTGCTTCAGAAGAACTATTTTACTTGTCACATTTCTTAAGAAATACATGTCAAGTTACTGCTTACTGAATTTTTCAACAGAAACTTTATCCCTTCACATATCATAATTATGCCTGTCAGCTGTCAAGTTTGTCTTTCTGGAAAGCAGTCCTCTAAGGAGAAATGGGAGGTGGGAGAATATGTGCACGCCCAGAAATAGTATAACGGTTTTTGACGGAACTAATATGCATTGCTGAATAATTTCTGATGCGCAGTAAGTATAGCACATATTAGAGGCCTACTCCTACTCCAGCTAAGCAAATTGTAGAAAACATGCAAACTCAGTGAGAACGGTGAGACTCTTAAGTTGCAAACACAAATTTAGCGAATAAAGGACAGTTAATTTCCCATTGTTGTTATTAGTAGAAGCTTTAACAAATTACTCCAGCAATTTTTCACTGTTCTGATCTACAGGTTAATATTTTGCTTAAAAGACTTGTGCGCATACAGGGTGGAAGGGAAGCCATTACTTTCCTTCTAATATGTGCTTCATAGAAGGATTACAAACAAAAAGTGTTACGGCATTTTGTTCTTTGATCAGCCGATTTTGAAACAATAAATGGTTTTTGTTCCAAATTGGATGCGTAATTCCACAAGAATGTACGAAGATAAGTTTGTTACCTGTAAGATGCGTAGAGTAAGTTATTTCTGACATTGCTTCCGTAGTAATTATGGGAAATCACACAGGATTTCGAAATAATTAATCACTTAAGACGTGAGGGGGTTCTCCGAGCGTCTTTTTCAGACGCGAGGTAAGTCGACATAGTTATGTTGAGGATGGTCAAGGAATTGACGTAGTTTCCGGATGTAAACACTACCTTTCGTCTGATTTTTTGGCAGGTAACGGTTGTGATTGGCCTACACATGGAAGGAGACCTTCAGGAGACTGCCCTAGTTGTCGACACCGTTACTCACGCAACCTGTAGGACACCCCGCAAGCGCTCATCGTCTTCGCATCCGGTCTCCCCTTCATCCTTTCCTTCCAGGGGTCACGTTGGAAATACAAAGGGCTGTGCTCCAGTTACTGGAGGTCTCTTCTTTTGGCTATTCCTAATGCGTTCCTCTGAATTTTGCGATATATTATGTTATCAAACTAAGATATTAAAAGTTGCATTCCCTGGAGAGATTATGAAATAAAAATCCTTAAGAAAGGTGAATTTGCATATAATAAAATGATTATTATGAAACTTAAATTCTAATGACGTAGTTTTATTATTCCAAAAAGAAAATGACGTTTGAAATCTGATATGTTCATTTGCACGACTTTCTCCAGCCATACATCAAGCTATTCTTTCATACGTCATGTTAATCCAGATAAACCTCTGTGAAAGTGGTTCTTTGTTCCTCGACCGTAGCTGTACGTTGGTTCCTCGGTTACCAAAGTGGAAGGGAGGTATCTATATCTTCCAAAGAGAGTAATGTGGTGCTTCTCCCCTTAAAGGAGAGAAATAATAACTAACAAACCAATGACCCGCAAACAACGTTAAATCATTATTACCAAAATACCAAGTATTTTGTTTTTACATGTGTGTCAAACCTTAATTAATAATATACTAATTACCATAATCAACACATACACATCGTGGTCCGGGTTAATAGACTTGTATTGCTTTGCTCTTTTCATGAAATAAACAAACATGGCATTTTATGAATATACATTCTTAAATTCTTGTTTTGGTTGGATTCCTGCGGCTGAATAATCAGGCAAATCCGTGATTTTAACTTTGATATATTCCCTCTGTCCTCAGACAACCAATAGCTATAGGAAAATCGGGGGTGCGGTACTTTCACATGATCCTTTCTACCTATTGTTTATTTTTGTGTGGCTACTGCGTATTGTTCTTGCAGAACCTTACTTATTAACCTGCTTATTGTCAGATAAACGTTAGTAGAATTACTTACACTATATATTTCATTATAAGCAAAGAAAAGGCGACACAGAGAAGCAAAGCGATAGGCCAATTGTCCTCGCCTTAAAATTCCTTACACTGAATAGCAGCAGCACTTTAAAAAGTATTCAAAAGTATACAGGTGGAAGTCAAATAATGTGTCAGAGACGGAGCTGAGTGAGAGAGGATGTAAATTAACAAAAGTTCCAGTAGATTTTTTTAATGTAAATGCACTGTAATATAGATAGAGTTTGAAGATGTGGCAACGAGGTACAACTTGATTGAGAAATCTGCTTCTACCGGCGGCTCAATGAACTATTATAAAGCCCCATAAAACCCATTTAAGTAAGTTGGCCATGTATGGAACTCAGATATTTTGTCGCTGGTACGCTATATAACAAGAAACTTACGTGAAAGTGGGCAAAACTCGTGGATTTTTCAAATGTAATTTACCTAAAAAGCATTGATTCTTTAGAAAGGAAAAACTTATAGTTTATTCAATTTTCTATCAATATAGTCATAAATTAAGAACCTTTCAGCAGTATTTTTTTCTTTAGAAAGCTGTAAACTTTTCAACATTTTAGTATTATGTTTCCTTCTTACTCACAGTAAGAGAAATTTGCTGTTAGTTTGATGGATTAGTTCACTTCCACTCACTATATATATTTGAAATAAACTGTGTTCCTTATTTTTGTGCCTGCGTTTACAAGTTATATAGAATTATTCGCTAATGATGTCTTTTTCGTTAATGAGTCAATCTGCCGCCAGCTGATCCAGTACTGAAAATTATATATTTACCTCCGGGTGAGGTGGGGAAGTGTGAGGATAAAAATACTATTTAAGTTCACTATTATATTTATTGGAAACCAATAAGGATCTGTTTTAATCGAGTTATGACTGTTTTTTTAACCTTAGCACGAGAAACTGTAACTATTGAAGCATTGTAGCTGTTACACGTAGCTGTTTAGGTAATGATGACGAGAAGTATAAATTCCATGAGTAGCAAAAAGTCTACTCGGCTGGTTCTTTGCGACAGACCCGAACACGGTCTTTACGCACTACGGACGGACGATAATTGATCACAATAAGACACTTCTGTAGGACTGTAAAACATGAAAGTGAAGGACGCGAATTTTAGAAATACCGCTCTTTTGTCAACTAAATGCTGCCTAAAAGGCCCCTATTCCCGCCACGTTTCTACTTATTGCCATCTTCCAAAGCTGCTGATTCGATTTGAAACAAACTTTTATTTTAAGTTCAGTCCCATTTTAATTTTCAGAATTTTGTCCCTTTTGTTAATGAATAAAATTTCAAGGACACCTTCAGCTAACAAATTTCTTGCTATACAAGTGCATTGTTACCTAATTACCTTACCTACACTCGCTTATGTTAATTGCCTTTCCTGAACACGGAAATGTGGAACAAGTTGTCGAAAGGAATGTTACGAAATAGGAGGCCAAAGGATTATTTTGTGTGCGAGTACAACTAGTTTGGTTTTAAGGGATCAAAGAATATGAACTAGCCGGTCTGGTATCCTACGCTACATTTGATACTTCATATTGCTGTTTTGAAAACAAAATTGACCGCTTGTGTTTTGCTGCAGATTATTCTGCACTTGTGATGGAAGTAATTGCTTCTTTTGTGCGCTTCACAAGGTGCCAAAAGTGGAGAGAAACATTAGTGTATTATAAAAAGGACCTGAGTGAAAGGAAAGTTCAATAAATATGACGGAAGATTAATAAGAGGAATAATACTTGGAGAGTATCAAAGGATTAGTCTGAAAAGCCCGATGAAGCCCATTTAGAAGTGGGAAAAAAACGCTCTTGCCAGGAGCAGAAGGAAGTTTGGGAAGAGAATCCATGAACATAATTCTAAAAAAGAGACAAAGCCTTTTAAGATAATTTTGAACAGGCCAATATGATCACATAATGTGTGATACATAATACATAATTTTTCCAAACCAAAGCCCGGGAAATTTGATTGGAATTTGTGCTTTTAATTAATGCACTTTTCAAAATTATTGCACAAGGTGAACAGTATCTTTCAGTACGTACTATAATTGCTAATGTACAGCAGTAAACTTAAAGTAATTAATAAGACTGACTGCTTATTTCATATATTGGAATGTAACCCATGCTTCCTTCAGTAAATTGATTTTAACACATGGAAATTATTTGTTGCAATTATTTATGTATCTGTTTATTTCCTTATAACATTATTAACGTTACCCGCTAATAATTCCGTATCAACACAAAAAGGTACGTCTAAGGCTATTCTCAGAGAATTCATGATACACATTACATTTATCATCTAAATGTGAATTGTTATTTAAGAAATAATGAAACATTAAGCATGTAAAGCGTAGTTTGCAGTGGATAATTTTCATGAAAATCTTCGAGGTACCCATTTTAAAAACTCTCGAACTTACATACCAGTTCGGTATTTATCCAATGTTTCTTTATTGAGTTATGCCTTGCAGACTAGCGCGGATTTTGTTCTAAGAATATTTTTCTTCTTATACTCGGCGTTAAAGATTTATAGTTCAGGAGAAATTCCGATATCTAGTTTTTGACTTCAATACAAAAATACTTCGTCTAATACGAACGGATAGAGATAGAAAATGTGTGTTGTATTTTCTCATCTGAAATATGAGTTTCGGTGTGACAAAAATAAATAGCTGAAGTAGGCCTACATTAACTTTACCGTTAAATGGGAAATAATTGTAATGTTTAACCAGAAAGCATTCAGTACTCAAGCATGTACCTACTGATGCAATGCAAAGTTTCAGAAAGAGGTGATGAAGTAATAAAATTCAATCCTTTGCTTAAGCAGCACTGCAAGCCGAGACGACATTAAACTTTGTATCATAACGAACTTACTGGAGTAAGATACAAAGGAATGCAGAGCATCTTTAATAAAGTGGTCCGTCAAAACTTCTCTGTGAAGTCTTAATTGAGGCATTCCCGAAAATAATATTAAACACAGCAGTCACTTGCTGCCAGAGATACGAAACTTCATTTCGCAGAGTCATACAAAGAGTGAGGGATGGAAGAGGGTGTGTTTGTGGGAAAGGAAGAGGATTCTTTGTAAGACGCTTCCAGGACAAATGAGGCAAAGCATTTCAAATATGGTATGGTACACAGCACGAAAATTCTTTCCGACGCATCGAAAAGGAATTTCTCGCTTAAAAAAATTCAGAGAATTTTCCTCACCAAAGAATACATAATGATTGCACGGGGCTTGTAAAAAGCGTTATAGAGATTCTAAAAAAAACTGGTGCGGTTAGAAATAAAAGTAACTAATCAAAGTAAGGATAAGATAATAATTGTCAAAAGGAAGAAGGAAAGTGTATGGGTAAGATCTCCAAATATGCCCCCCTCCTTTTATTATTGTTTATAACTCTCTAAAACAGGTTATATGAATAAAATGCATACATTGTTACACACTCATGTAAGCTCACAATTAGATATAAGGTTAATGTAACAATAACTTGATTTACAGAACGGCAAATAATAATGAACTAAAAAGGTGGTATTTCTTTATTCATGATAGAAGTGTTTCAAATATGGTCCCTATGGTGAAATGCGCATAAAAAGGTGTAAGTAAGCTATGTAAATAGTTAAACACTCGTAATTTTGCAAAAGTTCATTAATTTTGGAAACTATGTTGATATTAACAGTTGCTTTTTTGCTTTTCAAACAAATAGTGCAAATAAAGGCAATTTTACTTGGAAAATATTTCAGGCCTGGACGACACACGGGATACCTTTAGCGACCTTTATTTTTTTACCTGCTAAACATACAGCTCTGAGGGCAAAGCCATGAGCAGACTGCGCTCAGTGAGTACCAGTTACCCAGCTATGCCATATTTAGTATGCATCACTAAGGGGAGTGACTTGCTTGTAATATAGCGCTTATTTGCCGAGGTTATGTTTACTGTGCAAGACTGTGAACTCAGTCACTGAACTGTTCTACGATAAAGAAAATAATCATGGTCTTCTGTGGTGCAAAAAGCTGGTCTGTAAGAGTTATATTTCAAGGTAAAATGTTTTGTAACAAAAACGTGTGGTAAAATCACCTTTACACTCAAAATTAAGTACAAGATTTAAAAATTACTTCTTCCTCGTACTTTGTATGCACTACTAGCGGCTTTTGTTGTAATTGATCCTAGTACTTGGTAAGTGCGTGAAACGAAACGAACAATATGAGGTATTTTTTCCCTTTTCAGCCGAATTATCAGTTTTAAATTTAATGCTTGGGCAGAAAACTTCCGAGAGAACTACAAAAGATCTATACTATAGTTAATAGTTTCTTTCTTTCTTTTTTTCTTTTTTTTTCTATTTGTTTATTTTTTTTCCCTTAAAGTAATTGTTCCCGTGTCATATAGCGTCGACTGGTGCGTCATCATCACTGTCTAAGAAGATCGTTTTATTTGTTTGGGATTGTTTTTGTGTTTTGCTGCTACACTTCTTGTGTTTGTCTGTTTGTATTTTTCTATGATTTGAGAGGGTGAGTGTGTATATGTTTCGAAAGGTTGTATGTGTTATTAGAGTTGCTGCTGTTGGACTTGGTGTTTGCCATAAACTTCTATTAGTGCGATGAGTGGGAGCTTTTGTTTTTTTGGTTTCTGTTGTATTGTCTTCATTTTCTGTGCTGTTCTGCTCAGTTGTCTTCTGTAGCTCCTAGTGTGTGCGTTGTGTATGTTGCGATGTGTTTGTCTATGGACATTGTGTTGTAGGAGATTCGATCTGAAGCATGGCAGTAGTTTAAAGACTGCACGTAAACACCTTTCGAACGCGTGTATTTTGTGGATGATTTCTGTGGTGATAAGTTGCATGCATTTGTGCATGTGGTCGGATGAGGGCGATATAGTATGGCTGGTGATAATCCTTGTTTATTGAGTGTGGGAGATGTGTGAGTCTGGAGTGGATTGGTCTTGTTTTCCTGCAAGTTCTGTGTAGTGTGGTTTGACTGAGAGACTACTGTGTATTTAATAGCTAGATATTGGATTGATTTTGGTACGTTATTGTTTGTTGAAGGAGAGAGAAGCTTTCTTGTGCTTCTCTCTCATTGTTTTCCTGATGACTATGGGTTGATGGTAATGTGCCACTGCTGAAAGGTTTATATAGGGTGGCCATATTAGGAAGGGAGCCAATATATGAATCCTTTGCTATTTCTCACTAGAGGTGACATTGACATTTTTGACAACAGTTTTTAATGTCGCAGTTATAGTACGTTAATGGTTCCAAGTAACTGTTAGCAGAAACGATTAAGTTAGGTATAAGTATGTTTTAATGGTTATAACCTTCATTAAAGTAATGATTACCTGTAAGGTTCAGCTGCAACTGTAATCGCAAAATATATTCGGACTTGCTTCTTCATTCCTGACCATATACTCGGTTTGTACAGGTGAACTGAGTAAATAGGAGCTTATTCATCATTAAGTGATGGGCAGATATAGCATATGAAAATAAATTATTGTCGATATTTTGAATTGAATACTTTTTCAGGAAAGGCTATAGGGTTAAATTCTTGCTCAAGTCAAACTATTAGGATACTGCTTCGTTTTGATGCAGTTTATTAATTACTTTTTTAAAATTGATATCACAACATGTACCTATCGCTTGTTTATCAAAGGGCAACCAGAAGCTCAGTTTTGAGCAAGACATTATGGTTGATTGTTACTCACTTTTTTACTTTCTGTACTGGTAAGTAGGGGAAGTATTGTATTCCACCCAAAAATTCGATGTCCAGATTTCACCGCAAATATATGTTTTGAAACCCCTGAATAAGAAAAAAAAATTAGAAAAAGTTCTGGCAGTCTGTGGACAGCATAACTCAAAAACGAAAAGTCGGTTAAAAACCAAATTTGGTATTAAAGTTTAATGTCTTTCAAGGATGCGACACGAAGATTTTGAATAAAATAGTCGCACCCTAAGCTACCCTTTACATGGAAAATTTTGATTTTCTTGAAAATGGCTCTAAAATTTTGATTAAAATGTCATGTTAGAGATATTTGTATGACAAATGAAGTGTATATTTTGAATTTTCTGGCTATAGCCCTGTAGTCGTATTTACTCTGAACGACTTTTGCATAATTGGTAAACCGTTAGGGTTAGCTTGCATAACTGTCCAAATAAATTTTCTTGTGGGGTGAACCATTTTGGAGATATTCCTTGTTATGTGTGTGAGTTTAGGAAAACTTAAAAACTTCCGTGAAATGGAACATCGTTGTTCATGTTTTATATGTTAAGTGTGCAAAGAGAACGGAATCTCTAAGCTTTAAAATATTTGACTATCCCTCAAAGTCTACTGTATTGTAATGTTCCCCTTAATTCTACAAGGAAATAAGCAATAAGATAATTTGTACAAATGTTTATCTCAACTAACAAGAAGAAGATATAGGAATAAGAGTTTGTGAGAATGGTTAGTACAAGAGTAGAGAAAGTCATGTGAGTATAACACATCAGATTTTTTACCTCATTGCTTATATTGTGTGCAGACAGGTTTAGTGTGTTTTAGTTGATGTGAAAGTGATTAGTTATTGATCTGTTTCTTTATCATTTGCTGTATGTGATTCCTTGCTGTTTGAAACCACAATGGTACCGTATTCATTCCCAAGCTAGAGGCAATCTATGGGCACATCATGTGGCACATGTATGTATCCTGGGACCGTGGGCCTGGGCGGCTCAGTTGCTTAGACGCTGGTCTATTGATCCCGAGATAGTGGGTTCAAAACCGGCCCACGGTGAGCTTAAAAGCAACAGCCCCATGTCGGTTGCTTTACTGGCACATAAACGAACACTTGCAAGACGAAATTTCGGCATATCAGTGGCGCTGATATGATCCTGGTAATTGACAGCGTCATTAACGAATAAAATATTTATTGTATCCCTGCGCCTCAGTACGATTGGAGGAGTAGGGGAATACAGCAGAACAGACACGAGAGGAGAGGTAGCGATTGAATTTGACTTTCTCACCCCACATTCTCTTGCCTAGTGACGAAGGTTATCTTGATACAACAAGCGTAGTCGTGGCTTTTTTCTACCTGTGAGATAATAATTTCTAGTTGTTTTCAACCATTTTGTTTATATTAAACATATTTAGCGTATCATAATTATTACAGCCACCTACTATAATTAGGAAAATTACATAGTTTACAAGTTTATAAACTTCCTTTATCTTATGCACGTAATATTCTTACGCTGCCTTATGATTGACATACTACGTTACTTCTCTTTCACAGTAAATAAAGTAGTAAATTCCATTGGTGTTTAGCCGCAATAATAATACTTTAAAATTATTAGATGAATATAATAAATTGTTTGGTTTTAAACTCAATATGGTTATCAAACTTTAAAATGCGATATACAACAGCTTATATTAAATAAACTAATAAGAAATTAATCCTTTAAAAAAGCGGAATTATATCGTCCGTTTTATATGTTTACAATTAATACGCGTACTCAGAAAGTATCGTTTGAAATAATAATTGTAAATAAATAGCTTTAAGATCAACATTTGCTTTATACTTCTGATCCAAGTGGCGTTTGATATTCTAATGCTTTATATTTGCAAATTGAAATCCGTATATTAAATTACAAACTTTCGTGTTTTTTGTAACTTACAAAAAATTCTCTCTGCCACTCTTCATGAAACAGACGAAGCCATATTCGCTATCGAGTGAGGCTTGTTGGAAACAAAGATAAAGCTGAATAGCAGTGAAGGGGAGAGATGACCGATGGAGTGAGCCAAGAACACGTGGCCCTTTTGAACGGAATTTGCCCGTGCCTGGAATAGACTTAAACGACGGTGAAATCTTTTAAGAGCTGTTAATTATGTAGTGGCTCTGACATACCCCTCAGGCGGGAATTAAAAAACAGAACCACTTACATCTTAAGATGAATAGAAATGAAAATTCAAACCAATAACAAGGTATATCTCAGAAATGGTTAGCCTCACGAAAATAGAAAAAGTGAGCAATTTAAAATGAAATGCATGCTTTAACAAGATCTACATTTTCTCACGCAAAATTTGGTGTTATGTCTTTCGGTTTACCAGTTATGCAAAAGTCCTTCAGAATGAAGAAGACTACAGAGGCTATTTACGGAAAATTTGGGATCTACAGTTCGTCATAAAAACATCTTGAACAGACAGCAATTATAACACAATTGCTAGAGCTATTTTTGAGGAAATTAAAGTATTCGAACATTTTTCCATGTAAAGGATGTTTGGCAACAGGGAATTTTCTTGAAATTCTTCATGTCACACAGTTGACAATTCTGTAGTTCAACACGAATTTTATATTAACCGGCTTTTTATTTTTAAATTTTCTTAGTAGGACACACACACACATGTACACGGAACATTCACACACATACACACAAAATGTTTACTAAACTTGATATTTGTTATAATTCAGGGAGCCTCGAAACATATATTTTGCTTGAATATTTTGGTTAAAACAGTCATATTTCGATGGAATACAGTTTTCTCTATTTACATAGGTAAATAGTAGAAAAAGTAAGAAGGGTTTAATTATTTTAATCCATTTCTTTTACTCGAGTAATGGCGTATCGAAATACAGGGTCAACACGTGCTACGCTATACTGTATGAACAATACATAGTATATGTGACATTGTCAAGGCAACTATAATGGTGTTAATAGCAGTAGGCAGCACTACATATAGTGGTGGGAGGTCATCTGGAGCGAACATTAACGCTCTACGTTGTGCACTAATGAACAGTAACTATCCCAACCCCAACATTTAGTGTGTGCACATGACGGAAACTGCCTGCATATTTATGAATAGTTTCAATTAAGCCATTCACTAGGTGACAATCAAAGTCGCTGATAATAGCTCTCAACTCTCTGCGTAAAATCCTTTTCATTGGCCTTCCCTCCAGTGCATCTCATGTAAAAGTATGCAACAGGAACATTTTGAAGCAAATCCCCTGACCCCAAACTCCCTTGTACATCCAAAATGTTTTGCATATTTTGATATTCTCAAAAGTGACCATAGCGATATAGCTGCGCCGTGGCCGAACTGTTAGACCGCTTGACTCTCACCAAAGCGATCCGGGTTCGATCCCAGGTGTCCGCATGTGGGATATGTGGTTGATGCACTGGCACAGGGGCGGTTTTTCTCAGTTCTCTAGTTTCCCCCGCCATCATTCCACCAATTATCACCTTTCCTATCATCTTTCGCCATCAGTTCATATCATCTACTTCCTCGCTCTCATCGGTTTGATCACCCATCCTTGTTCCTCTGTATGAATAACTCCGGTTGTGAAGACTACATATACAATCCGGGATGGTTTGGGGCAATGACTACGTCCCACTCTTCACCACTGTACCCCACATAAGACGTCTGTACTGGACAGAGGTGGGGCATACAGTGACCGGGTGGTAGGACAAGGCTACACTCAAAGGGCTGTACTGTCATAGGACATACACAGACAGAACCTAACGACATTGATTAAATTCCATACAGTGGCAATGGAAGAGGCCAAACCCCACTTCTGACACCAGTTTGACAAAAATGATCTTTTCTGTCACTTTATCTTCTAAAACTGTGGCACAAATACACAGTTCTTTTTGTTGTTAACACAATGTACAAGTCGTGTCCTTGCATCTCACAGCTATTCTGTCTTCGTAATCTTGGCACATCCTTCAGTCTTTAAGTTCTGCTCTCTCTTGTGTCACAAATGCTGACTGCGCCGATCACATTTATTTAGTTTGTCTCTAAAAAGGCTTCTCAAATATTGATTTCATTATCTTCTTAATTTTAGGCTAAATATTACATAAACTATTTAATTCCTCAATCAATGTGCATTATATCAAAGAAACCCTAAATTGGTTAAAAGCAATTGTTGAGATGTCACATGGAGCAAAACAATTCGAATAGCGAAAGATGTTGAAAATATAGGCGCAAAGTCCATTGGAACATAGGAGTACCAAGCAATATGGTGGTGTACACATAAATTTCGCAGTTATTTAATAATTTTCACAGTTATTAGAATCCTGGGATACAAATATGAAACTACATTTTTAAATACAGAATAAAACACTATAAATCTCGAAACCCACCGTTTTACTACTTTTGGACAACGTAACATGTTGGGTTGCCTTAAGGAAAAGACAAGTTTCAATTCTCTCATTTCTAAAACATTGTATTGTGACGACCGGTGCGGCGCGAAAGCAAGGACTGTCGGGGCCAGATTTCTTGACGCCACATACAGGGCCGGCGAGCGGACAAAGGCTTTCAAGGTCAGGCTGTCTTGTGCAATTATTGTGTGCACGTGACTAACAACAATGGAAGAGGCTACACTAAAGGGGCTTTCTCTTACGAGGAAGAATTGATCACTGACGTGCGTGTAGAAGTCAAGAAAGGTACATGTGGCGTCATCAGGAAACAGCAATGAGTGAGTTTACGGCTACAGACATAAGTGTGCTAGTGAGTGCCAGACAGCTGTGTGCGTGGTGCATCGCTTGCGTCGTGAAGAATATTCTAACGGGTTTCGCGTGATTATAATGTCGTAGTTAGTGTGCAAGAGACTGAGAAAGTGAAGACACTAAAAGGACAGAGTAGGGAAGTAACATTTCTAAGCTTGAACTCTTTACTGTTATACATGCTCCACTATAAAACACACTATAATATCTCAGATCATCACGTAAGTGCATGGCAATATCTACACTCGCATATGGATCTGAAACGTGGACCAATAGACACCAACACCTGCAAAAAATACAATCGGCAGAAATGGAGTTCTTGACATCTACAGCGGGACATACAAAACTGGACAGAAGAACTAATGTAAGTATTCACGAAGAATTAAAAGTAGATAAATTAAATAATATAATTAAGGCATATAAAGAAAATTGAAAGTTACAGTTGGACAGAATGTTAAACAACAGATTACCCAAAGCAGCTTTAAATTATAAGCCACAATATAAAAGAAAATCAGGGAGACCAAAGAAATGATGGCATTAGCAATTTGGAACCGCAACGGGTTGAATGCCCAAGCCGTAAAGTAGAAGAATAAAACCTCTGAGGTACATGAAAGACTGTAGACTGTGTTATTTTGATAAAATTGTACAAGACGATAAAGTGACAGAAAAGTAACCGGACAGATTTTGTCGTTTTGTCACAGTATTCTAGACGCAGTGATGCCAAAACTGCCATGCCATAGTAATGCTGACTCCATTGCAAAGTTGAGAGTCCCTTCAAGACGTCCAGAACCCAAAATATTACTAAGATTAGTAACCGATTCTTTCAAGTTCAGATAGCAGGGAAGGGATATATTTCAGGAACTGTTATCATTCCTTGGAAAATCAAGTGGAAGCCTATAAACTCTAGCGAGCAACTGCATTTTATTGATGCAGATGTTTTAGAGAGCTTTAACCCGATATAATCGTCCTGCATCCTACCATTCTTTATTCCTTGGTCGCTAAGGGCCTGAGAGATCCCTACGTTTATTTAAACGTTTTCGTTTTCGAACGAACGCACCTATACAACCGTCTGTCTAGCATGTTACACTTGACAATTTGGTGGAGCGGTAGCTCATCTGTTTATTTCTTTAGCTCCAAGATTGACTAATTGATAGTTACATATCGCAAAGGTCCACTACTCTGCGCGCTTACTCTCATTACATATTGTTTGTTTTTTCCCTTGTAAGTTGTGCCATATTGCTTTGTTGCTGCAACTAGTATGTTACTACTCCTCACAAACAGGAATGTGATCTACAAAGTCCCAAGAATTTGGAAAAAGTGTATTATATACTTTGTGATGATGATGACGAGGACGAGGATGACTAAGACAACGCCTTACACGTGTATGACGCCTTGTGTGAATCAGATGATTCCATTTCTGAACATAAACTGAAAATGAGATATTTAAATTCAGTTTTTGATCATAATATGCATTTTAGGTAATGCCATATGCTTGTTAAAGATGGTGATGCTGATGGTGATGCTGATGATGATGATTATTATTATTATTGTTGTTGTTGTTATTGTTGTTATTGTTGTTGTTGTTGTTATTGTTGTTGTTATTGTTGTTGTTATTGTTATTGTTATTATTATGATTATTGTTATTGTTGTTGTTATTATTGTTATTTTTATTGTTATTATTGCTAGGTACTACTACTACTGTTACTATTATTATGATTATTATTATTATTATTATTATTATTATTATTATTATTATTATTATTATTATTATTATTATTATTATTATTATTATTATTATTATTATTATTATTATTATTATTATTATTATTATTATTATTATTATGATTATTATTATTATGATTATTACTATTATTATGATTATTATTATTATTATTATTATTATTATTATTATTATTATTATTATTATTATTATTATTATTATTACTACTACCGTTACTATTATTATTTTATTATTGTTATTGTTATTATTGTTATTATTACTACTATTGTTACTATTATTATTTTATTATTATTAGTACTGTTATTATTAGTATTAGTATTAGTATTATTAGTATTATTAGTAGTATTAGAATTTGTATTATAATTATTTTTATTGAAAGTATACTTCAAATTATAAGTTTTAAACCTGAACAGCGCTACCTATCACCTTCCCATGTAGTGTAGTACAAATTATAATGGATGGTGTATATACGTTTTATTTATCTTTGGTGTATATGGTGAGATAATGTTAATAACAACCGTGTATATTTAAGCTAAATGAAGCTAAACATGTGAATGAAGGACAAATACAATGCAAACATACAAGTACAAAAATATAGCCCCGCGCGACTTACGGTGTTCTAAGAGGTCGCGCGCCTAACGCAAGGTGAAGTATTGAAGCTTAGAGAAACGTGCAAACAGATTTAAGCTAGCTGCCAAGGTACGTTCCTGGACTAGCGGCATATCCGATGTCATTTGCCTTCCAGACATGCTCTTCCGGAATGTCAAGAAGCGCTCACGTACTGTAGGGTTACTGCTAATGGTCGCGAGAGAGATGCTCAAGCTTTGTTTCAGAAGCACTCCCGTTAACATAAAGCAGCCATAACGGAGCAAACAGTCTCTAGGATCTGAATTTGCCACGTTCTCTGTGCAATTATGGAGCTTAATAAAAGCTATCCTGTCTAGAGTATTACAGTGGTGTTCTCGCTTACAGTATACTTCATTAAACGTTTGAGAGATGTTCCTTATTTGTGTGTCTGAACAGCTATTTCATAATGCTTTTTGTTCTCTCCATTGAATAATCCAATATCCTGGCTTAATCCAGCACAATAACACTTTCTACCTATACTAAATACTAACGGCATGTAAAATTTACGTGTATGTCTTTAACGGAACATAGTCATTACATGTTATAATTTAAAGTTTATTATTGGTTTTAAGCCTTTAATAAGAGAATGCGTATTGTATGAAAATGGTTTTCAAACAAATCACAACAATGCTACATACGTTTACACTGATATATGAAAACGATGAATAAGTATGTTGTGTGAAAATTATAACCTAGATATAAGATTAAGTACTCGAAATCAGTGTTTGTCCATATGATTAGACGCGGCTGAATTATATGCAATCAATACACATCTTTTTTGATGTTCACCACATATTGGCTTGTTATAAATTGCATAGTAAATTGTTGCCATGAGTAGTGGCAGTAGGAACGGTACTTCCTTGGGCCATGTTGCAGAGGAGGTCCTCACTGTTCTTGCACATTTGGTTATAATACTTTTTTGAGAGTCTTTATCTCTCTATTCAGATTTAACATAGGGTCCGTTGGATAAGCAAATTGTTGATGCAATTTTAACATTAAGTTCATTCAACGGAGTTATACTTGGAGCCTTTTTAACTGCTGATAGGCATCGTATATGATGTATGAATTCATTTATTCTCCAGCTAGTTATCTTTCTTTCATGTGTAAGGACTGGTGAATCTTCCTTCCTTTTGCTGTTCCCACTTTCAATCTTTTGGATTCTCTGTAATGCATTTTCATCATCGTTTTCTTCATGTGGAGAAAAATCATGTGGAGTGTCATCAGAGTCCCAAAGCTTTTTAAACGCTCTTTTGCAGTTCTTTATCTAATTCCTACATTCTCCAATCCTCTAACTCCAATTCATTGAGAATCTAAAGCACTCTTTCTTCATCACTGGCTTGGACCTTACCCATTACTCTGAATATACGGCAACACTTAGCCCACTCTTGCTCAATATTTACAAATACTTTATGCATTATTATAGAGTAAACATTTAAACATACATTACCTTGGCTGATAAAGGAAGCAAATGTGGCTGGTTTTGTAATCAACGCAAGGACAGCACAGTTTTTTTAAAGGAACTGCCGAAAATCAAATCAGACTACTTTTTCAAAACTGAAGGTTCCGTTTGACAGTTGATATTCTCGTCATTGAATCAGTTTGGCTTGAAAGAAACATTACTCACATTTATATGTGATGTAGTAAACGGAACACTTAAATGCGTAATTGTGTCAGCTAGCCCCTTTTAATTGTTCTGCTGCTTGTGCTTCGTTAGTAATTCTTGGCATTTTCCCTGCCGAATTTGAAGGGCTTCTTGTTCCTCAGGGCAGATATTATTGGTTTATTTGTGGACAACGCAAGGTGTATAATCTGTATAGTCTAGATGGACAAAAATTTAGAAATATGCTATTTTTTAAGTAACTTCCTATTGCTTCTGAGGTTAAATTAACATAAAACATTGGTTTTATTTTGTATTTATTCCTTGCGACTGTCCAGATTTCTAAGAACAAGATTGATTTGTTTATACCTGCGAACCCGATTTTCTTACAACGTACAAAAATATATTATTTTCAAGCAGATAAGTTTCGTAATAAGTCACAGTGTATTTAGAACCGTATTACATGTAATGTAATCACTGGCGCCTGTATCGCTGGAACAGTTCGAAGTTGCGGCTGGAGCTTTCGATACAGTTGAACTCTGAACAGGTGGACGGTATGCTCTTCGTTACAGGAAGCTTCCGTACCGATGAAATGAGTGGATCCGATGAAACAAGCAACATGAATAACAAATCTTTATTTGTCGCCATTCGAGAGCTCTTCTTGGTATTCTTGTAGGTGTTAATTTGTTAATTGCGTGCCTGCTTCCGACATCTGTGCAATAGGAAGTAAGCAGTATTTGATAATTTCAGCACTGTGTTGTAAATGTTTGTGTACTGTGGGTGGCGTGTTATACCACGGGTACAGTTCCATGGTATTAGATGTATATTTAAATTGAAAAGGTTTGTAAATGTATTTCTAGACCACTTGCTACTGTTTCTAAAATAGCACCAAATCTCTGAATTATATCTTTACTTATTTCTGTGATTGAAGCATTCTGATTAGCGTTTCGAAAGAATCTCCTTGCTGCGTTTCCGTCGTTAATAATTGTGCCAGTGCCAGGCCGTTTGTTACACCACTCTTCGGGACTTCCTGGACTTTCCTTTTTGCTTTTAGTACTACTGTCACAGAATGACCAACTTGGCCGATCTTTACCAGCTGCTAAAGTGGTACTTATATAATTATATATTGCTTCAGGATATGTAAACTCATTGTCAAGTCACTGGGAATATCTTTGTAAGAAACTACTACAATGCCTGTTACATTTTAACCAATGGCGATTGATAAAATTAAAACTAAACCACTAACACAATAGCCCAAAGGCTTGCCGCCCAGCCGCTACGTCCCCCACTTCTGTCCACTACAGGCGTCATTGGTGGGTTGCAGTACTGAAGGGTGGGACGTGGTCAGCACCCCGAGCCCTCCCGGCCAGTTGTACGACCTTCTCGACCTGCGGTCGCTACCTCTCCATCAAGTAGTTCCTCAATTGGTCCCCCGGGACCTAACGAGGCTGAGTGCACTCCGTGCCAGACCTCCCAGAGGGAATAAAATCCCCATGCTGGTACTGGGGATCGAACAGGGGTCCTCCGCGCCGAAGGCAAACGGAGATTATACTTGACAAAAAGTCTAACCGTAGTTTTTATAACAATTTTGATGTCATGTGGACAATGACAAGTAGACCTGCCAACCCTGATTCCAGCATGCCAGCTGATGGTCTATTATGCTTCAGACCCTGGGAGCAAGGATGATATGAAAGCACCCTACAGGTGGCCAGAACGCATCACAGTCAGAAGTACTACGGCGAGTCCCTAACAGGTGCAGGCAATTCTTCATCCGACGGAATTCTAGATCGTCACGGAAAGCGCGCCACCAGCCAGATCCGGCTGATCAATCAGTCCCTATGGCGGCCAGTCGAACACAGTGCCTCCCCCCAGCCGAACACCGTATATTTTCCAGAGCGCAAGCTTCACCGCAACACATCCTACCGTCGATCAAACGAAAGGAATGAGGTGAATGAAATGAAAGGGCGTGATTCGGGACTGTAAACTAAATATCCTTTCCAGTATTCACCTGAGCGACCCGGGAAAAACTGCGAAAAAACCAGGACAGAAAAATCGGCCACGGGAATCGAACTGCTTGAATGCGGGTAGTTTTGCAGTTTCTCCCTTTGCTTTCACTTGTCTGCAATTCTTGTTTTGCATGCTATTTCTTCATTGGTTGTAAAAATACAATCAATAAATAATTTTTCCATGCAATGTAGTGCCAATATATTCCTAATAAGTTTATCCAATTCAAGGTAAATAATTTTGTTTAACCTCTTCACCAATGTTCTATTGACAATCTTATTACTATTACTACTATTGGAGGTACTTAGAGGTCTATAGGCTATTAGGGTATCGTTAGGTTATGAGATTCTTCGAATTCAGAAAATATAAAATATGATCCTCCAGAAATAGCAAATCTTCAAAAACATATTCAGTAATAAAATGCTAAATTTCCACTGTCATTCACTTTATCCAAAGCAAACATCAAGTCTGTTACATTTGGAAAGCAGGCATATACATTTTATGCTAGAATCGTTAAGCTCTGTGATCAAGAAGTCCTTAATATACACCTTCAGGTTTCACCCAAGCCTCCACCGTATGACGTAGGACGTGCTCAAACAACCCTCTCCACTTTCCAGTTGATAGACAACGAGCACAATGAAGCTATTGTTTAGGGTTTGAGGTGAATACAATTGCGGCGAAGGAACTAAGGTGGAATGATACCTGCCTGCTAGATAGGATTCACCGAGAACCTTACATTAATCTAAAGTGCCTGCACATTGTAGCCGTTTGAAAGTAGTCGAATTTTTACTTTCTCCACCACGTGTAGTAAGTAAACAAAGTATTGTATTGACCCAAAATTTAGATGTCGAGATTTTAACAGGAATATGTTTTGAGACCCCCTGAACCCAAAACAGCATTTTTAGAAAATAGTCTATGTGTATGTGTCTGCACAAGTACCTGTATACTGCGCATGTATGTGTGTCTGCTGTGAACTCAAAAACGAAAAGTCGTTTTTTTTTTTTTTTTTTTTTTTTTTTTTTTTTTTTTTTGAATTAACGTCCTCCAACATTGTGTCATATCGGACGAATGAATGAAATGGAATGGGTGAAATGATGCTCAAATGAGCCCGAGGTCCATGGAGCTTTAAGTTACCCGACAATCGTCTTCTCAGGGTGGGGAAAACCTCGGAAAAAAACCTTACCCGGATAACTTACCCTTAGCGAGATTCGAACTCGCAACCTCTTGAAAAAAAAAAAGAAAAAAGAGGTTGTTTTAAAACAGGAGTTGTAATTTCATTTGCATATTTTTCTACGATGCGACACGAAGATTTTTATGAAATTTCCTTCACCTTAAACTACCTTTACATGGAAAATGTTTCGAAAAGTTCGATTTCCTTTTTCAGAAATGCCTCAACGATTTTAATTAAAATGCCATATATTTAAGTTATTTATAGCAAATGAAACGTATATTTTGAACTTTATGGCCTTATCCTCTTTAGTCGTGCTTACTCTTGACTCTGCCATAACTGGTAAACCGTAAGAGGTAGACCAAATCTTACTGTGCAAAAAATGTAGATCTCTATAAAACACACAAGTTATCTGTAAGTTATGCATTTCTTTCTGGAGTGAACACCTTTTCATCTCCTGGCCCTGGAAAGAGAACGTAATTTCAAAGCCTTCATATAGCGTCCAGCTTTAAAAGATTTGACTATCACTCAAAGCCTACGAAAATTGTTAGTAAGATAATTTGTGCAAATGCTTATCTTGACTAACATGAAAAAGATAGACGAATAAGAGTTTGTAAAAGATTTGTTGGTGTAAGATTAGAGAAAGACATGTGAGTACAACACATCAAACTTGATCATACTGTCCACCATGATGGTCTGAATGTAATCAGTCAATCGAACAACGCGTTTTGGTATTCTACTGTAGAAAATCTCAAATTTACGAGCGAAATATCGCGTTTTGCTACAGTGGAAAATGGTCGCTCACCTGGGAATTTATTTCACCTAATTTAAAATTTAGGAAAGAAAGAAGAATAATACAATCTTAAAATTACGAGCCCAAATTTCAGTAAACGCTGTGCTTAATGAACATAACAATAGATTAATTTTGCTTTGAGATACCGCAACAAAATTGTAATAAGAAAAGCAGGAAACATGCATCCTAACAAGTTTGATGATGCGTATTTAAAAAGTAAGCATTACTTAAATATTTTGCCACACCAGCGCTGCAATCCAGTCTGCGAGGCATGGTCACTTTGGTGTTTTTCCTAATCTTTGAGCTTTTAAAAATGTTTAAACAAATGAAAGACTCGGCGACTGTAAAGTCAGATCGGCGATTCGCTTCTTATTTACGAGATATACTACCTAATAAACATTCATTCACAATTGTGTAAGTTTTATGGAGAAAGCGTGACTATGTTCAGCCAGCATAGCCTAAAATCACGATCTGATAGCATCATTTGGTTGGAAAAAATTGACCATCCTCTCTACAGTCCTATTTGGCACTAAGGGGTTTTCATCTGAAGAAATTCCTTGGTGGAAAACATTTCAACCAGTCGTGTTAAAAATAAGTGCAGACTTGGCTTTTATCACAGGTGGCATCATGCTTTGACAAAGGCTTACAGAAACCTATTTCCTGTTAGGATAAGTGACTAAATAAGGACGGTAACTAAATGTAGAAGTAGTGAAGATTGTAAGGTTATGAATGATAGCAGAGTACTTGGAAACTAATATAGGCAAAATGTACGGGCAATGATGGAAAGAAACTTTTCTCCCAAATTTTCTAAGGATTTTGGGATGGATAATGATAAACATGTATATATTAATACAAGAACTGATCCAGAGGAATCATTGCATAATTAAACTTGGGAGTGCAGGTAAAAAGATTATACTGGTAGGATTTCTTTATGGTCCATATGTAGGAAAGCACGAGATATTTTATTAATATACAGAGATACAGATATCTGGAGAAACTGACTAATTCATATTAAATGGCTAATTAAAATAATAGTTACCCTTAAAGTGTTTTCGAGATTTCAGATTAACAACTTGGGGAAGTGTTTATTCAGGGATAATAAGAAACAGATTTGGAAGATAAAATAATGCTATAAATGTTGTGACGTCGGGCTCGACGCACAAGGGACGGATGAGGTCTAGCTACTTTACACCACATACCGTGCCGGCGAGTGGGCAAAGACGTTCAGGGTTAGGCGGCCTCGCACTACTGCTGCGTGTACGTGACTATCGACAATCGAAGCGGTAGAAATAAAAGGGGTTTTGAGAACGTTCGCACAAGGCTTCTAACTGCGTCATTTCCAGTGCGTGTGAGCAACGTTCTTGTGACGTTATCCCAGTATATAAGCAGCCCAGAGAAGAACTTGGGAAGCTCCGGTTTCCGCTCTGAGCCATAAGGTTCTTTGCTCATGTAACAGGAATGTCGTGGCTTGGAACTGACCCACCTTTACCAATCCATTGATTAGGATTTGGATTGGTGATTCCGTACATTTACATCAATGTGTGCTGGAGCTTAAATCGGCTATTTCAACAGCTGTGTGCTGGTACGCGTCGCACTGATGTTAAAAAATGTTCCTGTACTGGAACCTACACAAGTAACGCAGTAGGATGCGCACCAAGGACTCTGTGGAGGGAGTGGCGCATGCGCACGAATGTTATTGTGATCGGGTTGTTCACAGATAGCCGAAGGGTTGCATACTTTCGTATTAAACGAATGTTTACAAATTGTCACAACGTTAGTTCTCAAACTTCAACGCTCTCCAGCCTCTAAAACGTACATTTCAGGACTGGAATTCCTATTTGAAAATCGATCAGTGTAGGGTGAAAGCCTCCGTCCATGGAATTTTCCCTGAAGCCAGCACAGACGTTTAAACGATAACAAATGCAGTTGGCTATCGGGAGGAAAGAAAACAAAAATACTCGTGCAATGTCTAGCGCGAAAATAGGGCCAATGAGAATCTAGAATAGCTGTAGTGACCCAAATGCCAGAGTCGGTATAAAACTTGGTAAATAGTACCGTAGCCCCCAGTTTTGGACATGTAGTGAGGTGTAAAATCTGTGCCGCAAGTCGTCTGGATGGACGCGCCAAAATTTACCAATGCCGCGAGGTCTTGTCTCCAATAATTTCTGTTCGCCTGCTAGCCACGAACATAAATGTGCCGATGGGTTATTATGTTGGTGAATAAATTCAGTGGTATCAGAAATGATATTCAGCTTTGTGAATGAAGTTGCTACCTTCCCATGGACCCTGGATCACCGACATTGTTAATTCCTGCCGGCCGAGTACTTCCTCCTATGAAAACATAATTTTATACTCTGAGCACGCCGAAGCACCCTAAACCCTATCAACCACGATGTGTTACCATGCGCTTCGAAGAGGATAGCATAAACAGAAGTCACTTGATCTTGAAGTGGGAACCTCCAAACCAGCTTAGCGTAAGCTCCCCGTCAGCTTCATCGTGATGGCTGAGGCGAGCTAACCGTGAAAGAATATCCTTCATTGATAGTTTCAATTCCATACCTGTCCTTCGTAGATATTTTTTCCAACTGGCATACAACTTTACGAGTACCTCTTTAAGAACTAAGGAGATAAGATACATGTTCCGAACTGGAAACGTCATTCACTCATCTCTTTGTTTTCCACTTCTCCAATAAACCAGGAACATACCTCGCCTCAGCTTCTGTATCCATTTAATTCGTCTGTGACCATAGCTCGTATTTGAGCAGAAATATAATCACAGTACTTAATTGCCTGTCAGTATGACCTAAAAAGAAAATATAATCGATTTTAATCAATGGGTCTGCGATGCAGAACTTGACGGATAACCTGTACAAGACGTTTTGGTGAATATGATAAGACTACCTACCTACCCACCCACCCACCTACCTACACACACACACACACACACACACACACACACACACACACACACACACACACACACACACACACACACATACAAGATAATTAGACATACCTATTTGTTGAAAAACTGCAAGTTATTTGGTACTCATTGAGTTGTACTCTACCGTTGAGATAGCCAGGAGTTCCAAATCTATGTCCACGTGTGTACATTTTCGCTCTTTCTTGGTAAAAATGTCACCAAATTGAATATTCGTCTACAACTGGGGATTTCAATAGGGCTGCACCTTGCACATTAAACATCCGTCATGCGGCCATGCGCTTCCAAATTGCATTGATGCAATGCAGCAGAAGCAGTGATTGACGGTTTTGACAGAAGGGGTACCCTATCCATTACTATGTCATAGAACTAATTGATCCTGACGTGAATGGAACTTTGACATACATCAAACGCTCGTTTTTTCACCAGCAATAACAGAAAACATGAGACGAAAACATACATTCATCTCTGGAAAAGATGAAAGATACCAAATAGCATTTGTATACTGTTTGTGTGAAAACATGCAGCAGAATGTCAGGGGGAAACCTGATATGAGAGGTGGATAATGTGCTGCGTACGTTATCAAAAGGGAGAAAGATTTTTTGCAGTAAAAACTTTGCAATTAATACCTACCTTTGAACAGGACTTTCTTATAAAAAATAATTGATTGCAGTCTATGAATTCGAAACCATCCATATGCAATATAAATTAATAATCTGATGAGAATATTCACATGAATTACTACGCTCATGATAACTTCACATACACCGTATATGTTACAGTATTCAAGTGCAAAGAGGTTTTTATATACGCGTTTAGTTATTGATCTATTTTTTACTAGAAATAATGTAGAATTAAGGGGAAATGCCTGGTTTCGGAATTAATTTTTGAAATAATCACAACTAGAGGTTGGATTCTTCGCACAAAAAAAAAAAAAAAAAAAAAAAAAAAAAAAAGGTCAATCTTCAAGCAAATGAGTCATTCCATGTCAAATCGCACAAAATTTAATCTTCACTTCTCCGATTTCAGTGATATTAAATTTACGTGTTCGGTGAATGAAAAATGATACACCTATTCTTTTGTTGGTCTGTAAATTAATTATTTTTGTGTATACAAAACATTACGTTTTCAGATATTTTACGCACACCGTTTTACAAAAAATAAAGGTATCTGGTATTATTTTTCAGTTAAATATGATCTGTAGCTAATTTTGAATATGGAAATATAGACTTCATTTAACCGTTAAACAAGTACTAAGTAGTTTAATATTTTCTAATTTTACAAAGTCATCAAAGTTACAAATATCGTTAACAATAATCACCTCTCACATTAAATTCCTGGAAAAAAATTCAAAACGTAGCTTGATGTTCTATATAATTCTAGAATGATACATTTTTGCTACATCACCCGCTCCTGCGCCGGTGTGTAATGAGAAACCCAAACATAATGTTCGCAAAAACCTGATTATGACTTTGGTCTCTGTGATTAAAATAACAGTTGTAGTTTTCGGTTCAAGATAATATTACTCGTGATCACTAGCAGTGTCTTCAATCTAAACTGTAGTATGCTTAGAGGAGCTTCCAGATGTTTCACAGCAAGGTTCCGTAGATAAAGCCAGCCTTTATCTACCGTACCTCAGTTTTGAGAAGGCTAAAGTTCAACGCTTCCAATTTATACAGGAATCTTACAAAACATGATCAAGAAAATGTAAACAAACGCGATCGCTATGAGGTAGGTATGCAACGCACCTAACGGTTAACTGACCAATTCTAGTAAGAAAACTACTGTAGTCTACACTTATTTACGATAGCCTATGGTAGTTTCACAATTCTAATCACCATACTTGCTTTGATTTGACGAACATGGTGGATATATTACGGTGATTCTTCAGCTTTTTTTCTCTACGGTCCCCTCTGCAGCAGCTCATACATTATTGAAGACTGTGTGTTCTCAAAGTACGTATAAAATTGCTTAGATTGCTTAATTATCCGTTTAATCTCTTCAATGTATTATATCGTTTATCAGTCGGGGTAAATCTAAGATGCTTAGGTTTTAGAACCCGGAAAATTTTACAGTTGATTAAGAGTGTTCCACTTTTGACACAAAAAGTCCGTATTCCTATTTTTGTTGTAATAGAAAAGTCTGTAAGAAGGACCTAGATTTGTGTGTGCAAGTACAGTTCATTCAGTCAAACTAAATTGATTAACAATACTTTTTAAATTTCACATTAAGCTGCAAAGCGGAAGTGGATTATACTTTCGGCACAATTTTATTTTACACATAAATTAAACTACACCAAAGTGTTTGTTCCTTTACAAAGAAACAAAACATTCAACATAGGCCAAAATCCAAAAATATCTTTAATTCACCCAGTCCAAATTTTTCTACGTGAAAAAAGAAACTCTCTCCTTTAAGATACTCAGTGTTTTCCTGAGGATTAAATTGTCTCGGAAAGATGATCAGTGAACTCCGTATTATGAGGCATTAGAAAATCTCTACTTTATCCTCCCTAACCCTTCTGTCTCAGCCTTTTTCTTTCTTTTTGAAAAGCCAGTACTCATATGTGCATAGAAATTATTCTTTTATTTTAATGACCAGACCAATTTATAAAGGTTTATACTTCATCTGCTGTTGTTACGTTTTCAGAGTCCCTGAATTTAAAAAAAAAAAAAAAAAAAAAAAAAGCGTTTTAGGTTCACCACGTACATAATAGGTATAAATGGATTCTACCCTAAAATTCGAAACGATATATTTTTAGACTCCTTGAATAAAAAAAGGTGGTTTTACAAAATACCTCTGTGTATCTGCGTGTTGCTTGTGAATAGGATAACTCAAAAATGAATAATCGGCTAAATACCAAACTGGGCATTTAAGCTTATTACCTTCGTAGAATGCAGCACAGAGTTTCAACAAAATTCCCCCTTACCAGTTAACTTTTCACATGGAACACATCTCAAAATTATCTTCTCAAAATAGGCTTTAATGATTTTGAATAAAATGCACCAGATCTTCTCATGACAAATGAAGCACGTATTTTGAACTTTCTGGGAATATTCTCTGAAGTCCTCTACATTCTGGATGAATTTTGCATAACTAATCTTACTACACAAAAATGCACACAATTTGTGTAAATTACATTTTTATGTTCAAATTTATCATTTCCGATATATTTCTTATTATGTTTCAATTTTACAATACTTACACTTTCCTCAAATGGGAAGGCGTTATTCGTTTTTTATGTCACGGTCGTTTAAAAAAATGGAATGCCATGGCCATCATATAGTATCAGTTTTTAAGATATTTTACTATCAGTTAGAGCCCATTCTATTCCCATATTCCCTAGTACCCACAAAGAAATATAATAAACTAATTGATACAAAAGTCTATCTCAATTAATGTGAAGTGAATAGAAGAGAACTGTCTTTAAGAATAGTTTGTGAGTGGACAAAGTCATGTAAATGCAGATATCACAATTCTTTTTTTTCGTGTTCACGCAATGGCAACAAAATTTCAACGCCATCATCAGAGCGAGGCGTTTCGGAACATGTCTCTTCAAAGTTAGTGCACATGGACCGTAGCCCATGAAATATCGGGCAGCGACAACGTAAACAAAGCTGCCTCTTAGGCGCACTCAATCAAATGACATATAGTAGCGTACAAAGTAATCGTATACCTGTATATCTTAATTGCACATTAGGATATGGAAAAGGATCATTACAATTAAAATTTGAATTATATGTGAGAGACCCCTAAATGTATACATAAATCTTACTGTTTTGTAACCTGTTTCACTGTATGGTCATATGCGTTTTCTGTGTCTCAAAAATAAAACTAATATAAGTTCATTTGATGTTTTCAATTGAAAATTAATCCTGTGTTAGATTCCCTATTTGCAACTACTGCTCCGTACTATGCTATGTATCCTGGAGCTGCTGTGCATAACACAGCCAATGCCTGACGCCCTAATGTCCGTGTGATTGTAACCAGCAGTGCTCTTGTGGGACCAAAAAGGTAAGAATGTGCGATGTAGGTTCTTTTGTGTCAATTAGAAACAGAAGGACGTTCTTTTGTAATAATAGTTTGTAGAAAGCTGGGTTGAAAAATCGTGTGAATGCAAATGGGGGGACAGAAAGAGAGAAGCGAAGACTAGAGGAGACTAATGAGAGGAGGAGACAAGGGTGTTAACAGGAACGTGTTGCACAAATAAAAAGAAAAAAGATCTCATGTATTGCACTCATATGACTTTCTCTACTCTTGAACCAACCATTCTGATAAACTCTTGTTCCTCAGTCTTCACCATGATAGTTGAAATAAACATTTATAGATTTGGTGATTTTCTTGTAGGTAGGCTTTGAGCAATAGTCAATTCTTTTAAAGCTTTGAAATTACGTCCTCTTCGCACGACTAAGAGATTAAAAAGTGACTAACGACCTCCCATTTTAGAAGAGCGTGTTTCTAAACTCACAGAAATAACAAGATCTTCGAAATGGTTCACTCCAATAAAAGAAATTGCATTTTGACATACTAGTGTGTTTTACCGAGATCTGCATTTTTGTACAATAAGTTTTGCTCGTCGCTTACGGTTTACCAGTTATATAAAAGTAATCCAGAATAAAGAAGCCTTCAGAACATCAAAATTCTCAGATCCGTTTTTGAGAAATTCAAAATTTTCGAATAATTTTCCAAGTAAAGCATAGTGTGGGATGGAGGAATTTTCTTCAAAATCTTCTTGTCGCAATCTTGAAAGATAATTACCGTTAAGTACCAACTTTGGTTTTTAATCAACCTTTCGTTTTTGAGTTACGCTGTTTACAGGCACACACACCCACATCCAATAATCCATCCACCTTACCCCCTCCACCCCCCTCCCACGCACTCATACAAACACACGGAACTTTATTTATCAGGGGGCCTCAAAACATATATTTAAATCTATATCGAATTGCTGGGTGGAATATAATACTTCCCCTACTTACTATACGTACAACAGAAAGTAACAAAGAAGAAGATAAAGAAAAAGACTGGTCTAATTTATTTGTCATAAAATGCAGGAACATTTGCACTTCGTAGCTTGGTTATGAAGATATATTTCTGAAGGCCTAACATGCGAAATATTTCCCCCTTATCTTTAGACACTAAAGCTAAGAAACGCGTATCGTTGTTGCGATTTGTAATTCAAAATGTTGTACCTAGTTAGAATGCCGTGAAGTTTCAGTTCTTTAACTCCTGCATAAGCCCAAAGTTAAGCAGCAAATGAATAAATTACGTGATGCTAGTAAAGTTTCCCTTTCGCAACGCAGATTAAGTTCATTTCTAGGCCCTGAGTTTTTAGAGGTATGTCACGTTTAATGTTCGCTTTCATTAATCTCTGTCCACCGTGTTCTCTCCAACATATTGAAAAAGTTGCTTCTTTGTGCCTCTTGTTGTACATGACTAACATGACGACATCGTCCATTGGATACCAGCAGCGATCGATTCTACCCTTTCTTAGTCACTGTCTTCTTGAACCAAATTACATGTTACCTAATTATGATCTAAATTATAGAACTATAATATAATTAATTATAAAATCAGTCCGGGTACTTTTCTATCGCTTTATTCTCTTCCAAAATTCTATCACATACACAGTTTTCTTCACCTCGATAACACAGTCTTCAATCTACTTTTTTCAATCTCTCTGCCTCTCATACACTTGCTACCTCGCTGCAATCACTAGACGCCCTTGAATCCCCTTACGACGACCGATGTATCTTTCACGACACACACGCTCAGCTGTCGCTCTCTCATTGGCACACCGATCGGCTCATTTGTGAAATTTCTCACTCACTCACTCACTCACTCACTCACTCACTCACTCACTCACTCACTCACTCACTCACTCACTCACTCACTCTTCTGTGGCCTCTTTATATACTGGGAACATCACATGGACTTTTCTCGAGTTTCACACACCTAAATGATGCAACCAGAAGTTTCGTGAACCTTCTCAAAAACCCCTTTGCTTCTGCCGCTTCGATTGTTGACTGTCACGTACACACAGCAGTCGCGCGAGCCGGCCTGGTACTGAACGTCTTTGCCCATTCGACAGAACGGCCCCGTCCGTTCTTTGTTGTGCCCCGAGCCTGACGTCACAGCATTTTATGCAAAGAGAGTGTAATTGCCATTATACTCCAGTTGCATACGAGTATTTATACTCGACTAATTGTCTAAGTTTAAAATATGTATAAACAGCTTTTAATATTCTGCGCTGTATATTATTGCCAATGGTGTCCGATATTTTATGCATTTGTTATTAAATAGAGAATCGATAGTTGCGTCTAACTTTTACTGTTATGTGGACATTCAAACAATGTTACAGAGAGTTGGTGTGCTGTAACCTTTAAAACACTAGACTTCAAAAAAGAGAAAAGACGGATAGAATATACGAGTATTAGAATGTTATTTAGAATATTGACACTAGTTATAATATAGGGTAGCTCTATTTCAGATCGGGAATCGATAGTTTCAGTTTCAGCTCCGAGAGAGCGTGTGCAGAGGGCAAACTATAGTTTGATGAATTTGGATCTTTTGATTAGTGGTTAGTAGTGTCATTATGAAGAGGTCGATACAATGAGGTCCATTACAATGACGTTTAATGTCTACATTATGACACAGTCAAGCATAATACACTGTTATGGTCCAGAAAATTAACAACAAATAATTAAAGTTACCTTCACATGACATTTGGTACAAAACATTCTTAAAACGTGTATTCTCTTAGCTACATATCAGATTATTTATTACATATTTCCTTCTAGATATAAGGAGTTTGGAAAAATCAGCAGACTTAAGCGATAGTCAAATATTTAAGAACAGGTCGCTATATAATAGCATGGAAATTCCGTTCTTTATACGGATACGAAAATTGAAGTAAAAAGAAGTAATTGTGTTTTAGAAAAATATAAGGTATCTGAAAATTAAAACCAATAATAAAGAATATTTCGAAAATTATTAACGAAGGAAAATCGTGTGCTATAGCAAATTCTACACCTTTTATCATAAGCTTTTGTCTGTAACTTACGGTTTGGTAATTATCATGAATTGTCAGATTGAAAAAAAAATGATTATCTTGATTTTTTCTCTGTAAACCCCCTCAATATTACTAAGTTTTCCGCTAGCTGTTGCAGAAATTTCGTTGTTTAAAACCTCCTGTAGTGTTTCAAGTTTTTGAAAAACAAATGAGCAGGAATTGTATTTAACTCTATGTTCTCTGGAGATTTGTAAGGTGTAGAGTTGTCTGATGCATTTCTAGATTAGAGTCATCCAGAATGCAAGCCAGAGAAGACGATGTCTCTAATGACGATGTTGAAATCATGACATTCGTATGAATGAAACGAACCCTAAAGTGGTGTGCACAACATCAACCCCGAGAGCTGATCGTATCTGAAACATGCAAGGGGAATTTCGATTTTTGTTGCAGTAGCGTCTATGTGGGAACGTGCTGAGCATGCGCAGTGTGTGGACTAAAGTGCAGTAATGAGAGCCCAGAATGAGCAAGGCAAGTACCTAACCTCTAACGTAATGAACTGCCTGGGGCAAGCAGGCGCACTATTAAACACAATAGTCTCTACCACAATTGCTTGCTTTTTCCCCCCTCTCATTCTATTTTCCTTACAAGATTTTCACAACCACATCTCTAGCACCATGCTGTTACGGGAACAAAGCCGTATTAACTTCGTTATCCTAAATGCTGGCGTTATCGTCTTGCGGTCTGCTACGAAGCCTATCCCAAGTTTTCCCCATCTGTTAATTCCACCTCGCTAACAACTTTCGCTATGCTTCCAGATTTCAGCCTTCACCTATGAGTTTTGCTTACAATGGTCAGAGAGCACCAAGTTATATACATAAATAAAATTATTCAGGAATGGATAAATAGAACCCTAAATACATTAAACTACAATTAAACAAGCCAATAAACACAATACTCTTTGCTGATGACCAGGTGTTGTTAGCCGAATCTGAAAGTCATCTGCAGGAAAACGTAACAAAATGAAATAGGGTTTAGAACCTTTAATCTGAAAGACGAACGTAATGGTTATGCAAGGAAAGTACAACAAATAGCATAAAATAGTGATACAAATCAATAATAGAGTAAATGAATAATTTTAAATACCTGGGATGCGATCTGTCAATCTATAATTTGAATCAAGATCTAGATAAAAACGTAATCAATGCAACGCAGTTAATGGATGCATTAATAGATGCTCAGGTAATTTCAATGAGAAAGGAGGTCAAACTTAGACCTCAATATTGCTTCGAAATCAGCGTTCCTGTATGGGTGTGAAACCTGGATAATGAGGAAAAAATACTTCAGAAATTAAATTTATGAGAAGTTTAAAAGGTTTTCTTTCTCTGTCTCTTAGAGATAAAGAGATGATATAAGAAAGGAACTGGACTTCGAAAAAATATGGTGGAAGAGCTAGCTAAATACCAAGAGAACTGGCTCATGCCAGTATGTCTTCTCACACACTACTGAAGCAAGCTATTTCATACACCCCAAAGAGAGGACGCGATATAGGAAGGTCCAGGACCAGATGGATTAATCAATTTCAATAATTTGGCGTGGAACAGGATTAACCATAAACCTGGAAAAGGAAGAAGAGTACTAAACTTGTGTGTGTGTATGTGCGCGCGCGCGTCCGTGCGTCCGTGTGTGTGTGCGTGCGCGCGCGTGTGTGTGTGGGTGTGTGTCTTTATTTTACAGGGAATAAACTTACTCCTGTATACGTTGTGCTATTGTCTAACATTTGAATTAGAGATTGTAAAGAGCAAGCATAACGGCTCGTAATGTTTCATTGTCATTTCTTTGTCTCTTATTAATGTTATTGCTGTATTTGTTTATTACGTATTATTAGTTATTGTTATTGATGTTATTAGTATCACATTTTTATTATTTTTATTACAATTTGCTCTTGTTAGTTTATTGTTGTTAATTATTATTTCTTTTAGTGTGTTTATTAGCATTAATTTTCATTTTTCTTGTTGGTGATTTTAATATTATTATTATTATTATTATTATTATTATTATTATTATTATTATTATTATTATTGTTATTGTTATTGTTATTGTTATTGTTATTGTTATTGTTATTGTTATTGTTATTGTTATTGTTATTGTTATTGTTATTGTTATTGTTATTGTTGTTGTTGTGGTTATTATTGTTATTAATGTTATTATTGTTGTTATTGTTGTTATTGTTATCGTTATCGTTATCGTTATTATTATTATTATTATTATTATTATTATTATTATTATTATTATTATTATTATTATTATTATTATTATTATTATTATTATTATTATTCAAGATTTCATTAGATCATAGTTATTTAACTCTTTCAACATTCGAATGGTCTCCGTTGAAAATATTTTATATAAATACGTGTACTGTATCTTCGGAGTCCCGTCACTAATAAACTGTAGCGCAGAACAATGTCAGGTATATTGTGCAAGTTTTGAACCAGAAAAGTAAACAAGGATCGTATTTCTAGTTCATCATCATCATCATCATCATCATCATCATCATCATCACGGTATAAGCCTTGTGGCTCGTTCCGACTTCAAGGAAATTGATCAGGCCATCTCATTCGTGGCCTGCCAACATTTCTTCTACCTACAGGTTTATACTTGTGCATTGTTTGTGGTGTACGGTCTTTGATCATTCTCTGCACATGATCTTGCCATTTTTACCTGTATGCAATGATTGTTTCATTTAGACTCTGAATTTCCAATTCTTTTCTAATATCCTCGGTTTCTTTTCTTGTCTATGAGTCTATAACCTGCCACCTGTCTCAGAAATTTCATCTCAGCAGCCTCCACTTTTTTCTGTTGTGAGATAGTCAAGACCCAGTTTTCACACCCATAAAGCAGGGTTGGGATCGCCATTATTTTATACAGTTTTAACAAATTTTGACGATTACAATTTTTAAAAGTTCTTTTTATTGTGCCACATATTGTTTGGAATTTGTTTATTTTGTTTTGTATATCTCTATTGCTGGTATATGACACAATATAGCCAAGATAATTAAAACCACTTTGTTGTTGGATGGGTTTATCATTTATGGAAATTTTTGCTCTTAAATGGTCTGTTCGTATAAAAGCCGTTATTTTGGTTTTTTCATATGAAATTTGAAGATGTATTTCTAGATGTACAACATTTAAAATATCATCCGAGATTCATTATTTCGCATATTAAAGACATAATGTTGGAGTCAAGCCTATAACATACGATATATATCAGAATCTACAAATTTGGACCCATTTAACTGTTGTGGTAATTTGATTAACGTCTCTAAAGAGTTAAGAGCCTGTTGCGGAGTATAAACGACAAAGTGTATGTTATTTAATGTCTCAGCAGGATGCCGTATTTCTGAAGGTTTAAAGTCTATCAATGTTACAGGCTGTATTTTAGAAATTGGAACATTTGACGAGTGTACTTGTGTCTGAGCTGAGTATGCAAAAGTAAGACATTCATCTGTCAAATTAGATACACCATTATTTAAATCTGTTGCATTGGTAGATGTAGAAGTATCTGGAAATTTACTTAATTCATTAAACTGTTAAAATAAGTTATTTAACTCTGAAACTTGCTGACCCATCGGCGCATAAGAATTAACCCTCTATTGCCTGAATTTTGCTACATATGCCGTTCTTCCTCTAATTCGAAACCGGTTTAGATTAGGCGGTCTGAGAGGCCTTCAGCCTGCTGGCTCGGATAGCCATGATCGTTAAGGCAACACGTAGTGCACTGGCCATGCACTCAAAGCCTGAGGTCGTGAGTTCGAGTCTCGGCAACCGCAGTCAAATGTGCCTGTGGTAAAGGACGGGGAGGGCCCACGTAAAATAATCGGTGTGATGGCACGCGTGGATGATGCTGCGGTTGCATGGATTTTGCTTCTTTTCTTTAAACAAAAACCACAAAAATATAAATTGTAAAAAAAGAATACCGTCTCAAATATGTATTTTTAATTGGTGACAGACAGTATAACAAGAATATAGCAGAAAAAAAGTTAAAACTAGTACACATAGGAAAAAAAGCTTGTGTATCTTATAAGTCACACCAGGCAATAAAGGGTTAACAAGTGTAAGCGATCTATATAATGTCCAGCACGTGTCTTATAACGGCGCAACATGGCAGAGGATAATGAAACTCCTTGTTCTATTTTAAAGATTACAAATCCCGGGAAGAAAAGCGCGAAAGCGATACTATCCTATCAATATTTTCTTTAAGTAAACGTACCATATTACAAGGTTTTAGTAATATCATAAGAAACATTCCCAAGTTTCACCAAGAATTCTAGTTCGTTTTTACGTAAAAGTTCTAAGTTCGACAGTCACATGATAGTAGAATCATATGAACTAGCAAAATGAAAGTTGGAAATATAAAACGAATTCACACGTGAAGGGCAAGCAAAGTGGATTCAAGGTGCTATTTAAATTTACACGCAATCTGCTACCATTTCCTTAGCACTGTCTACCGGGGTGTATAGAACGATGCTACAATCCACTGAGACAGAATAATTTACTAAATAGGGCCAGGATAAAACCAGTAAGATTCGTGGATATTTTTAAATAATCGTTACACTTGAATTGGCAAGGAAAACATTCTTTTATTTTAACCACTTCAGCTTTACAACAAACATAACACCTTGACTTGTAAAAGATGCAATCCACTCACCGTCACTTCAAGTCTTTACAAAGAATACACTTTCAAAACTTTCTTCCACTTTCAAGTCCTTTTCATTATTACCAAAAATCGCTGCCATGCTGAGCATTAAGTTTAGAAAGCTGAAAGCCCTCGCCCAAATTATTTAAATGTGTATAAGCCAAACGAGAAGCAAATAAACTTAGAAGAAAACTAAAACTGCGTGTATCAGATGCAATCCCTCTCCGGCCAGTCCCCCCATTTAAGTCAGCCGGTCGAACGCCCTCCTCCGGTGAGTTCGCAAGCCAGAAGCATACCTCTCTTCTCGTCACATGCCTGGCTTCGATGTAGAAGAATTTTCGGTCGATGCGCATGCGCCGGAATTCGCCCGGCGACTATGCGATGTGAAGCTGTGCTAAGCACCTGGAGGAAACAGTGCACTATAATCCTTGTCAAACTTGAGGCGGGAATTATGATGATTATGCTTGCTTTAATTTGAGCGCCATATAACGGCTCCAATCTTATTTCTATGTTTATTTACTAAAACCCCGCTCCCTGGCTATCACAGTGAGAGTAAGCGATATACCTTTCCTATTATGCAAGTGGGCAGGTCTGTTCTAGTGCGCAATTATGCTTCAGGAGTAGGGGAGTGCCACGGCGACTTGGAAAAGCTTTACGTAATATTTGGTTTTATACGCAATCATACATTAAATGCACAGATGGAATTGTCCAAATTCTTAAAGGTAAAGACAGTGTTGTTTAATATGAAGAAATTAAATGTCAAATTCCAAAACACAGGTAATAATACTTCTGGTTCACATGATGGCTTATTCAAAAAGTAAATAAAACTAATAAGAAAGGAAAAGCTAAAGGAGATAACCTGTGATCTTTGTTTTAAAACTATTTTATACCATCTCAGCTGCAAGATCAATTAAATCAACCTTTACCAAAATAAAAAAAATATCTTGACCGCAAGGTATGGCATTTAATTCAGTATTTCGATAGTTTATTCCATCTCGTTCATATGAGAGACTCAATTGTCTGAAGTGGTTTCAATGGTTAATCCGCCAGGTTTTCCGTACTAATATTTTGACTTCAAACTGTGTTATGGAATCAAACATTTCACCGGAAACTATGGAGGAAATTAATATCAGTTACATATACCTGCTAGTTATATGTACTTTCTTCGGGAAAGTAATCACTGGAAATATTGCTCTTCGAAATACACCTGATTTCCTCTGGTAACCATAATTTCCGGTTTCTGATTTCCAACCTATGCAGGTAAGCGCACTAGACAGCCTAGTAAGTTCTAGATGAGATTCTGAAACCAATTAATTTCCTGAAATTGACCAAAGGAATGTTATTGTTCGGTTTAGTGATCGCTATTCTGGGGAAATGAGTTAATGAATTAATGTATTGCGTTAATGAATAGTTCAATTCAAAATATATGTTACAGTAATTTTAGGCAGCAGTTTAAAATGCATTAATCTTCTTCCTTATAAAATTAAATATATAACAAATATATATGTAATAAAAACCACAAAATGCAGTCCGGTTACTTTTCTATCATTTTATTGTCTTATAAAAATTTTACCACACATGCACCGTTTTCTTCTTTTCTGCTCCAAGCATTAGTCTCATAACTTCGACAGATTGTACCTCATAAGGTCACAGGGGGATGGTACGTTCATAGATTTTACACTTGTCAGCATTTAGTGCTTCAGCTGGCTGTTGTGGATTTAGTAAATGTATCAGCATCGGCTTTTTCCGTTAATATTTGCAAAATTGTTAATTTGAGGACCGATTTTATGTACAGTATTACAGTTCTTGCCTCTCAAAGGTACAATTACGATCTTGAAAAAACATGTATATTCAAATTAGCTTCATTTTCGTGTCTACGGCTTAAACAAGAATACGTTATCATACTGTAATTTAGAGTGTACCATATCAAACTGCTCTTAGTGACTATTATTTTTTTTTATTTGAGCTTGTTGAACTTGTTTCTTTAAATTAATGTCATCTGTTACGCCTGTCTAAATAGCAGTCCCTCTTTGGGAAAGCTGAAAGTCGTCCTTGTGAATAAACAAGGGATAGATGACTCCACCATTCCAGTGAACTCTGCACATCCGTGTTGTTAAGGGAAAATGGTACCGGGCACAACGAGAATATTAGTTATAAGCACTCAAGACAATAAGGAATACTTGTTAATGCATGTGCAACCTAAATAACAATGTTGTAACATCTAGAGATTAAATTTGTTTGGTTCCAGCACCATTTTGACATAATAGCTTTGAGTGATAGCAAAATAAATCTTCAGTATAAAACTAACGAAAACATTGCGGGTTCAAACAATATATATTTTTTCGGGTGTGAAAATCATGGAATGGCTTCCTTTTGAAGGGAAGAAAAGTCGGTGCTGCACCTAAAAGAACCTGAGTCGTGATAATGAGATCCATGATCAAAATTTAAGCCGTCTTTCACGCTCAATATACAATGGGATGCGAAGAACCATAGTAGTGAACGAACGTTCATAAATACACTCCCACTTTTAATTTCATAATATAAACAGATAAAGAACATTTATAGTTGAGAAGTTGTAGAATTAAAACTTTGGATTAGTGGCAGACCATTGAGGAGCGACAAGCTGGAATTCGGGTAAAATTCCAGCATAAAAAACCTGTTGCATTCAAACGTATTTCGTCAATCATTCCTCTATAAACTTCTCCTACCAAAACATATTCTTCTGTTCACTTTTTGTTAAGTGAGACAAATGTTCAATACAAATGTAGGTATTTCCTTGGAAGCTTAGAAAATAAAGTGATAGATTTTTCAGAAGCAGGAAGCTTTGCGATAACGTTTAAACTATGCTGTTTCCATGATCACAAAAAATAAAGGAACGGTGATTAACCACATGAAAAGGGAGATGTGAATAACTCATGACTTTCTTTATTCGCTCTTCCACAAACTATTCTTACAAAAGCTTAACATTCCTTCTACTTCTCTTAAAGCATATAGCATCCACATAAAGCTTCGTTGCATATCTTGTAGAATACATGTAAAGCGATAGTCATATTTTTAAAGAGCATGTCGCTGTGTGATTGATTTGAAATTCCACACTCTTAACATGGCCACAGTAGGAAGAAAATGAATGCCAATCTTCGTAGCAGTGGTCGTAAGAGCGTACGTTTTTGGTGTTCCGCCGCACAGTGGGTCGTGTGTTGATGCCTCGCCTCGGGCATGTGTGTGTGTGTGTGTGTGTGTGTGTGTGTGTGTGTGTGTGTGTGTGTGTGTGTGTGTGTCTGTGTTGGGTGAATTGTTATATCTATGTGTGGAAGGATGATAGTCAAAATGTATGTATATGGGTGAGGAAATTTAATATCAATACGTCATGCGGATGGCTAAATGGTCCTTGGTGACCAAAGGTAAAAAAGAATCAATAGCTATGCATTAGTTAAGATAAATATAAGATTTGAAAATTAAAGCCGATAAGAATAATTCCAAAATTCTTAACGTCTGAAAAAAAAAATAAAGAAAAAAGAAAAAGAAAAAAAAAGTTCTGCTTACCGTAATACCGGATGAACTGGGCCACCTGGTATGTATAGGTACTAGGTGAAATAGTCTACGTTGCTCGTGGTTCAACGATTTCATAACTGTAACTTGTAAATTTATATATTAGGTGTTACGAAGTTCACCGGGTCATCTAGCATAACCATGAAGTTCACGGGGCCATCTCCTTTGCATTGTGTTCAACAGTGTAAAACGGCATGGAATTATATTCACAATCATTCAAATTTGTTAAACTTCCTTGAACTTTACAATATTAAAATTTTCACAACACATGTTGTGGTTAATTTTTTTTTTTTTTTTTTTTTTTTTTTTTTTTTTTTTTTTTTTTTTTTTTTTTTTAAATTAACGTCCTCCAACATTGCGTCATATCGGACGGTATGTTGTGGTTAAGTCTAAGCCGCCGCTAATTCCTCGAGTCTCGCTAAAACATTTTTTCTCTATTCATATATATATATATATATATATATATATATATATATATATATATATATATACGTATATAATGTAATGTATAAGGGAGAGAAAGAGAGAAAGAAAGAGACAAAGAAGCTATGGGTATTAGAGAATTAGTAAAGTGTGGAGAATGCAGTATGAAAGTGCAACACAATGGTTCTTTTATATTACGTGTTTTTATTCTTGTGAAAAAGGAACTGCAATAATGAAAGGGAACATGAATTGTTCTGGGAAAGACCTGATACATAACTCTTCTGGCGTGGTTGCTGGGAACGGTATTTCAAACTTGTGGTCTGGCACTTTCTAAAACGATGGCCGAATATGAATTCCACTGCACGCTAAACTTCCACATTATTGGATTTTGATCAAAATTGAAAATGGAACTTAGAGACACAGGGATTGGGCAGAGAGGAGGAGGGGAAGATGAATGAAAATGCTTAACTCGTCAAAGGCTGGGCCCCAATTTTGCACACAAAAGGGATTTCATGTTTCGGACTATAATTGCCTACACTTTTGCAGGGCTTGTATAATCCACTGTCAAGATTCTGTTTGATGTTAAAAATGTATGTACGAAACGAAAGGAGCTTGCTTTCTCTACTGCAGAAAATTTCTATAGAGTCCGGATATTCCATAACAGTTTCCCAGGGTATCGCTTTAAATTAACGAGGTAATTGATTTCCCTCCTTTTTCTTTCCAGCGATGTTTTAATAACCGTTCTTGAAGCCTTACTTTAGACGACACGGAAGGGAGAAAAAAATGCTGATAATTAAATTTTTCATTCCGGATGCTGCAGAACGAGAAATCATCCGCTGTTAGGCCCCAAAGGAAGACATGGGGAGTTGTAAATATTTAATTACCCTGCTTGGAAACCCTTCTAATAAATTGAAACTGTACGAGGTCTTTTGATAAAATGTGTTTATTTTTCATGTAATAAAATGTAAAGTTTATACAGTGTTGCTGAAAGGATTCCCCCTAAATTCTGCAAAACATTATGTAAATATTTTGTTTAAAGGAAAAATAATGTATTGAGTTCCTATTAAATGAGGCTTTAAGTTAAATATTACAGAGCATTGCCTTTCAAACATTTCTGAAAGGCAATATGATATTGATGTACTCTACGAAGCTCAAATTATGAAACAGCTCATAAACATGCAATTATTAAACTTCAGGGCATAAGATAATGCTACTCCCTATCTCTGGCTTATGTTTTGAGGCCCCCTGAACTCAAAAAAGCATTCTTTGAAAAAGGTCTGTGTGTGTGTGTGTGTGTGTGTGTGTGTGTGTGTGTGTGTGTGTGTGTGTGTGCGCGCGCGCGTGCGTGCAACATAACTCAAAAACAAATTCGAAGAGATACAAAACTAGGTCTTCAAGATCAGTGGCGTCTAAGCATGCGACCGAGCGTTATGTCTCAGGTGTTTCCTTCTGTGGTCCGCATGCAGGAGGTCACGGGTTCGATCTCACCACCTGCTTAACTGGCCCACGGTTTTATTCGGGGGTTTCCTCGGGTCATCAGATGAGTGCTAGGTATGTTTATTTCTTCCCCAAGTTTCCTGTCCCTTCATGTCAACTCACTTTCACTCTTTATTCCGCTGGTCTTTTTCAGGATAGTAAGTGTCGGCGAGGGTTTCTTCAAAAACGACTGCAACGGTTTTACTTAAATTTGCATGATAAAATGTAAATATTAATTTTCTGGGAATAGCTTACGAAGTCGGCTTTATACAGAGTGGTTACTGCAATACTTATAATCGTAGGAGATAGAAAACATTTCTAAAGAAAATATTTAGATCCCGTTAAACAACGCTATTTATGTGACGTGAAACTTTCTGTGGACTCAATTATTTCCAAGATATTCCATTTATTCGTTTTAATGTTGAAACACCCATAGATTTTTTACAAGTGGTAAGTGCTTATTCCTTTTGTTTCACGGTCATAGAAAGAACATGGAATTTCAATCAGTACCTACATACCAATTCATATTTAAGAAATCTAGCTCTCTTTTAATGTACTACGTTCTTCTTATACTTAAAACAAAATGTATGAATGTGTAATTAAGGAGTATCTCAGTTAACAGGAACTAAAAGGAAGAATAAGCTTTTGTATAAATTGTTCGTAGAAAAGTGAGTAAAGAAATTCACATGAATGTAACATATTCTGCATGTAACTAAAGTTGCTTTATGCCACTGATTCAAGTTTTAAGCCTGCTTATAAATCCTTTGAAGTTCTCTCTTTCAGTGTGTGGAATATTTCTGACTTTCACGGTTTGTTTGACAAAAAAGTGAAATATGCTCCTTCTTTCTCAATAAGCCTGTAGAATCCGTTTGATCAGAGCGGTTCTTTTGATCCGCCTTGATAATTCAAACAAGTATCAAAATGTTACCAACATAAATTTAATACACGCAGTTTTACTTTCTCTACTACGTTTATTAAAGTAAAGGAATTATTGCATTCCACCCAAAAGTTCGATGTCGAGATTTCACCGCAAATATATGTTTTGAGGGCCCCCTGAATAAAAAAGACATTTTTAGAAAAATGTACGTGTGTGCGTCTGTCTGTGGACAGCATAACTCCAAAAAGAAAAGTTGGTATTTGAGTTTAATGTCTTTCAAGGATGCGACTCGAAGATTTTGAAGAAGAGTGCTCCACCCTACACTACCCTTTGCATGGAATATTTTTCGAAAATTTTCATTTCGTAGAACATTTCTCAAACGATTTTGATTAAAATGTCATATGTTTGAGATATGTTTATGATAACTGAAATGTATATCCTGAATTTTCTGGCTATAGCCCCTGTAGTCGTATTTACTCTCCATGACTTTTACATAACTGGTAAATCGTAAGAGATAGACCAAATCGTACTATACAAAAAATATAGATCTTGCTAAAACACAATTTATGTCTAAATAAATTTTTTAGAGTGATCCTCGTTATTTGTGTAAGTTTTGGAGAAGTTATACTTCTGTCAAATGGAACATCGCTGTTCGTTTTTTAGAATATGTTAACCCTGCAAACAGAAAGGAATTTGAAAGCTTTAAAATATTTGACTATAGCTCAAAGCCTACTGTAATCTCACTATCCCGTTGCACCTACAAGGAAATGAGCAATAAGATAATTTTTGCAAATGTTCATGTCAACTAACCCGAAGAAGATAGAAGAATAAGAGTTTGTAAGATTGTTCAGTTTATGAGTAGAGAAAGTCATGTGAGTACAACACATTAGATTTTTTGAAATGGCATAGCCCCTGAATTCTTCAACATATTTGAATGAGATTCTCATTATCAAATGTTTCGTTTGTTTATTTATTGCAAAATTATAGTTTACATGCAATTGAAACTCACTTGTTCATTGTTGACCTTTAAGCTTTTCGTAGATATGCACTATATTTTTACGCACCGAAGTTCGTCCTAACTCAATTATACGGTTTTGACTTATACCTTTAGTCATTAATATGTCGTTTGTTCCAGCTTCAATATTAATTTAGTTACCTATTTGTGCATTATGTTTATGGTAAGATATATTATGCATATCCTCTTTATAATGCATCCTTGCTCTAGAAGCACAAAAGAGCAGGCATGTTGGGTGAGGCATCAATACTTTTCGAACGCATGATAATATTACTAATAACGCACCAGCGATACCTACAGATAAGTTAATTCTCACCCAAATTGCATCTGATGATAGATGGTGATGAAATAATAAAAGTACTGCCATATGAATGAAATATTTGAGGATCTGTAAATTACAGAACGATTTGCATAGCAGCAGAGACTAAATAATGACACCGTTCCCGTGATAGTGCATATATCAGCTAGTGTACAACTGTATAGAAAAATGAAAGAAATAGAAAATTGATTCTTTTTTTAAACCTCTGTAAAGCACCGTGTTCTGACCTTTATATTTTGTTCAAATATGAATAACAATACTGGTATGCATGTAAGTACTCAAACATTGAGTTATGTTTATTACTAATATGGGCGTATATTTTATATTCTTTGTATTTCGCGCTAAAATCAGGTGAAGACTGTATGGGAAATTTGAGCGCTGCGTGGTCTTCTTTTGTTTGGTTTGACAGTGGTGGCTCCATAACGCAGCGAGGTTCCTTACCGAGTTGAGCTGCCGAACGAAAGGACCTTTCCCCCAGATAATCGGTAAATATCGTTTTAATTTTTATTTTAAATCGCGCTAATACTTTATGAAACATTAGCAGAGAATTTGATTGTTGCTACTGCTGATCAATTTTAAGGGGAATATCCTTGAATATTTCATACATTCTTTTATTTTGATTCTTCTCAAATTAAATATTACTCAGTAACTGCTGAGTCATTATTATGCAATTTTGTGGACTTTTAAATTTCTTCTTTAGAATTTTGATTAACGGGAATTTGATTCATGACTGGGTACGCCGCTACTTCCTGATGGGCATACAATTTTATTGGGGACATAGGCTTATGTTGATAAGTACTAATGGTGTCAGCTTACTATGTTACTCCAGTGTCATAAAGTGCATACTTAATGCTCATGTCGAACATGTCAGTAAAAGTGGTCATAGAGGGGGCACCTCGCTCACTTCGACCTACACATATCTATTGTGGTTACCACCCCCCAAGAGGCAGGGATGAAATGAGGGAACCGAAGGTGGGGTCGCAGCTAGACAGCCCACAGAGTCGCGTGGAAGTCCCTAACAAGTGCTGAGATCTCATCCCAGCGACAGGCCCCGCCAAGGAGCCATCTCACCGCGGTTTCGGTGTCGCACTGAGCGTCCCCCCCTCCCAACGGAGGACGAGGCTTGCCAAACGCCACCTGTCGTCGAAAACAGAAGTTACCATGCACAGTCATCCGCGCCGTCTACCCCGTATGAAGATGGCACTCAGAGACAAAGAATATAAGACATAGTGTGAGCTACCTCACAAATGTAAATAAAGAGTAATATAAAGAGTACACGCCTGCAAACAAGTGGATGTGGCATTACAATGGATTATCCGGTTCTGAATGGAAAGGCACCATTAAGATGACATGGAGTGTAGCACAGGTGAGAGCCTTGCCAGGGAGAAATCAGCATGGAAACCGCTGTCGGCGTTGCCACAATGAGGTTGAAACGCTGTCTCACGTTCTAGGGTTATGTTGTTGTTGTAGTGTTTAACGCCCGCTTTTACTACTGCGGCACCGCAGGCGGTGACACTGATGATACATGGAATGAAGATGGAGCACCGGTGGAATGAGATAGCGGGGGAAGCCGGAGCACCCGGAGAAAACCAGCCCTGACGCCGCTTCGTCCACCACGAATGCCACATGCGGGTCCCTGGGATCGAACCCGGGCCGCCTAGGTGGTAGGCGAGCGCGCTAACCGCCTAGGGTTCTGCCAGCATAGTGATGCGCACAGAAATTCACATCATTACACAATTCGGCATATGCTTGCTGACTCCCTCAAAGACGCTGGACCCAAAAATCCGTTTTGAGACAACCTCAGCCCAACCTATGGAGGTAAATGAAGCAAAAAATTTGTCACACTCCAGCCGAGAGTGCAATTTTACAAAGATAATACAACCTCAACGATATTAAAATATTTGGGGTATTGATTGGTGCTGGAGAAACTACACCTTCCTTCATTGTGCACGTCTGCAGCAAGCTAGGAATATCCACAGTAACAATAAAGGAAATCAGCTTGTCAGCAATGAAAGGTTCGCGATACCGTTTATATGGTAGCTGTAAAGTTACTTTTTGCTTTTCTTTTATAACATACATATTACATGAATTTTGTGCTATGTCCCTTTCTTTTTGAAAACGTGTATGAATAACACGTGTATGCATAAGCTTTGTCACCATGGCTTGTATTCAAGGAAGCATAAAGTAAAAAATTAAGTGATCTATCTTTGAAAACCTATAAGTAAAGTTATACTGTAGCAAATGAGATACAGTTAATGACAATAACTTTGAGTAAGGGGATTTTCCATACTTTTAGCCGCTTTAATAAGCTACAAATGTACATTAATTTTGCAAATGTGTGCCTTGGTAAATTAAGTTCCGGTAATCCCCTTCTAAAACCACTTAATGTTTCGCGTAGCGTAAACTTGAAGCTATACTAAAATTCCAGTTAAAGCCTATAATAAGTTTTAATATCTAGCAAACTATTAGCACAAAGAGATGCAGGTGTGAGCAATTATAGCGACTTTAAAATAATATTAAACAGTTCAAAGCACTTAGACCACAAAAGTATAGTTGCTAAATAAAATATCTTAAGAGAAAATAAATTACACGATATATATATTAAAAGTCACAACCGCCTGGATTAAACAGAGGCACTCGTGAATGTCCACATGGGTATTCAAAAGACAAGTTAATCTCACATATTATCACCAGTACCCGGGCGACCGAGCTTCGCTCGGCGTTTTTCGCCTCTGTTTTTGTGAAATCGTCTACTGCTGAACGCAGGCCTCCCCCATAGATATCTACCCAGTTTTACGTTTTCGTTGAGCATTTGTTCCATTATGGAGTTCAGTTCTTTGCTGCTGCGATTGACTCCAGGGCGTTAACACATTCGCCAAGGTCCTTTATCTTTCCGTCCAGTTCTTCCATGGCTTCCTTTACTCTGGCCAGTCGCTCGTTAGTATTCTCCAATAGATCTACCTTCATATTACACATTCCTGTCTTCTTCTTTTCTGTTTCGGAGTTTACATTTTCAGTTTGCCTTCCATTTTTGTTTTCATTTTGTCCATCTTTGTTCCTATATTTTCTATTCCGTAGTTTACATTTTTCCAATTCGGTTTTCATATTTGTTTCCTCTGCCGCATTCCAGAATTCATTTCATTTCCTATTATGTCCATCTTGGGTAACATTTATTTCATCAACTGTTCCATATCGTGCTTTTCGGCGCACTCCTGACATCAATTGTGATTACTTTACTTTTTTTAAATATTTCTTTACTTTTTATTAAAACATCGCAGCAACACTAAGTAAAAGCACTGTTGAACAATAGCAAATACTACAGGAAGAAACGCTGGTTGATAAAGTCATGTGAATTTACTACGCATTTCTGTTTCAATCATATAGAAAATTGTATGAATTGTTCGTAATTGTTCGCTGAAACGGGAGTAGTGAAAGAAATGCGATTGTGTTTAGTAAAATAAAAATGAGTAGAAAAACCGTGTGAATGTTATACGTTACACCTATATTTCAAGTGCATGGAAAAATGTATGTTTGTAGAAGAGGGAGTAGTATGTTAGGTAAAAGAAAAAGGAGTAGAGAAAACCATGTGAACGTAATACGTTGGGTGGTAAAATGGATTGCTTAAAAACCTTCGCCATGAAAACAATTAGATATATCACTTTTCATGGCGATCGGTCAACCTGCTTTGGAATTTATCCACCCTTTAACATATGATATGTATAGGCGTTGGTATGTATGAAGTTGATAAACGATAGGGAATAACATGTGAATTGTTACGTAAAACAATAGTGAGTAGAGAAAATAGTATGAATATAATACGCTGTATTTCTTTTTCAAACATATCAAATTGTATGAATTATATGTTGAAGGGCGAGTAGCGAAAGAAGACTGATGGTGCCTCGTAAAGGAAGAATTCGTCGAGGAAGTCGTGTGAATGTAATACGTTGCATTTATATTTCACTCATAGAATATTATATGAATTGTATGTTGAAGGGCAAACAGAGGATAAATGAATGTGCTACGTAAAAGAAATGCGAGTAGAAAACCATTTGAAAGTAATATATTGTGTAGTAAAATTGTTACCATAAAAATTTCCCCATGAAAAAATACATATACGTGCCGAATTTCGCGGTGATCGGTTAAGTGGTTTTCGAGCTTAACAGTTAGATATGTACAAACATCCAAGTTGTATAGATGATATGAATTGTTTGTAGAAGAGTGAGTAGAGAAAGAGATGTGAATGTGTTACCTAAAAGTGAGCATAGTAAACAGTGTGAATGTAATATGCAGCATTTCTATTACAAACATGCACAAAATTGTATGACTTATTTCTAGAAGAGTGTGTAGAGAAACAAATGTGTTTCCCAAAAGCAAGTAGAGAAAAAAAGTGTGCATGTAATACGTAGCATTTCTATTTCAAACATGCACCAAATTATATGACTTATTTGTAGAAGAGTGAGTAGAGAAAGAGATATGTGTTATCTAAAAGTGAGAGGAAAAAACAGTGTAAATGTAATAGCATTTCTATTTCAAACATACAGAACATGGTCTGACTTTTTTTAAAAGCGGGGATAAAGTTGTTTTTTGGTGCAAAATCACGTTTTTATGGAAAATTGTTTATAGAAGAGTGAGCCGAGAAAAAAATGTGAATGTGTTACCTAAACGTAAGTAGAGATAACACTGTGAATGTAATATGCAGCATCTCTATTTCAAGCATACAGAAATTTGTATGCTTATTTGTAGAAGAGTGCGTAGAGAACGAGATATGAATGTGTTACCTAAAAGTGAGAGGCGAAAACAGTGTGAATGTAATAACATTTATATTTCAAACATATAGAACATGGTACGACTTATTCTAAATGTGCGGATAAAAATGTTTTTTTGGTGCAAAACCACGTTTTTATGGAAAATTGTTTATAGAAGAGTGAGTAGACAAAGAGATGTGAATGTGTTACGTAAAAGTGAGTAGAGAAAAGGCTGTGAATGTAATATGCATGTATACAAAAATTTAATCAAATCTTTAGAGTTATTTCTGAAATACCGTGAGTATATGCAAGAATTGCACCGCAGAGGCGGGAATAAAAAATGTTATTTTTTATGTAAAATCGCGTTTTTTGGGGAATTACACCTATATAGCTGAACTTAAAAAGCAAACCCCTATCTGATTACAAAATTTGATCGAAATCGTTAGAGCCGTTTCCAAGTTACGCTATAGTTCTATGTAATATATATATATATATTATATACAAGAATTGCTTGTTTAAATATATAAGATTTATTATTACGTATTAATCGAAAAGCTAAGTTATGATCTAACTTAAAACTTTCGTGAAATGGAACATCGTTGTTCATTTTTTTTTATATGTTAAACCTGCAAAGAGAACGGGATCTCAAAGGTTTAAAAGATTGGACTATCGCTCAAAGCCTACTGTATTCTAATATTCCTCTTACACCTACAAGGAAACACGCAATAAAATAATTTGTACAAATGTTTATCTCAACTAACAAAGAAGATACAGTAATAAAAGTTTGTAAGAATGGTCAGTACAAAAGTAGAGAAAGTCATTTGAGTGCAACTTATCAGATTCTTAAAATTATTTTTTATTATATGATTTGACAATTCTCAAAAAATTAGAACTATTAAGCAAAAGTAAGTGGAACTGTCCTTAAGTCCAAGAGTGCCGGATAGAACTTTCAGTGGTGTTAGAAAACGGTCCACTATAAGTATTAGAACGATTTTCTGTTGCAAAAAAATAATACATTATTGTTTTTTAATTAAAACAGTTTCGTATATCAAGCTAGTATTAAAATTTTGCTAGGCAGTGTATTTTATATCTTGAAATATAAGTTTATTGATCCCAAAGATTCTAAGGTCTAGCAATTATGTATACAACCTATTGGTGGCAATATATATGCAAGGATTAAATACCAGTTTAAAGTGCTTGTGCAGCAGTGTACAGGTTTCCACTGAGGTCAAAGTTCTACCACGTTTACAGCAGTTCTGTTCAGGTTTATTCGTTACCTTTGATCTTTCTTTACAAACACGGCCTTTGAAGCCACCTGTTGCTGAATCTTTCTGGAGTGTACAATACAGATCCTATAGAAACATTTTCTTACTCTCCTGCATCTCGCAAACATCGACCGCTTCACATATATTATTCTGAACCGCCTTAGAGCTGTAAACTTTCAGTATCTGCCCAATTTGGAACCTTCTGTATCAGATACCTATGCGTAGGAGTGTACTGAAGTAATATAGTGTGCCATGCTTTAGCTTTATCCAATGGCCAGCATTTACGAACGTATATTTGTGCTTCCTTTATTGATGTATCCTATGTATATGCGTACACTGGAGTGTATGGAATCGTGCCGATATAATCCGCAGTAGTGGTGACACTCCCAGCTACCGCCCCTGCCTGTCCGTCTGTCACAATAGGGATTCCGGCACGTCAACCAATTGCTTATTGTGCGTGAGACACCGGGAGGAAAAATGAAATGAAGTTACCCTATAGCCGGCAAGAATGTATCACAGGTGAAACTTAACTAAGGTGAGTCCCTAACACGTGCAGGCAAGTTCTTCAGCCCGACGGAGTTCTAGGTCGCCACAAAGAGTCCGCCACTAATCAGCCAGGTCGGGCTTATCACTCGGTTCCTCTGAAAGGGACGGCCGACGGACCACAAGGCCTCCCCTCAACCAAACACTGTATTTCCAGAGCACCACCGCAGCCAGCCCACCGGTGACCTCACTGAGTGACTGTTATAACCCGGATAGAAAGAATGAAATAAACGAAAGAAAGTGAAACGGGAATGATAGATAAATAGCATAAATACTAATTAAACTGTGGGTACCATTATATTTCTTGTGTTATACTATCATATTCAGCGTTCGGAAGAGATTTTATCCAAACGTATTACGGCAGAAGGTGAGTACTCGAAGATGAGTACGATCTTTGTTGTGTGAAACAATGTTCAAGCATTATTATCGTTTGAAAGCATGTTACTTTAACCCTGTGATATTTGAGGTTAGAAATGCTTTTATTATTACGTTGGCAGTACTGCTTTTTGTGGTACTGTCGTCTGCAGTTTAGTATAATGTCGGCCATGTTGAACAGTTAGAAACTGCCGTAAAGCTGTGTCTCCTGTAATAAGCAGCTTCTACCAATGTTACACAAAGAAAAATCTGATGTGTTGCACTCACATGACTTTCTCTACTCTTGTACAAACCATTCGTACAATCTCTTATTTCGCTATCTTCTTTGTGTTAGTTGAAATAAACATTTCTACAAATTATCTCATTGCTTATTTCCTTGTAGGTGCAAGTGGAATATTAGAATACAGTAGGCTTTGAGCGATAGTAAATCTTTTAAAGCTTTGAGATCCCGTTCTCTGTGCACAATTAATGTATAAAAAAGTGAACAACGATATTCCATTTGACGAACGTTTTAAGTTTTCCGAAACTGACACAAATAGCAAGGAATATCTCCGAAATGATTCACTCTACAAAAGAATTTATTCGGACATGAATTGTGTGTTTTAGCGAGATATACATTTTTTGTACTATAAGATTTTGTCTATCTCGTGCGGTTTACGAGTTATTCAAAAGTCTAGATCTACCTGGAGAATTCAGTCTAATCTTACAATCCTATCTTAAAGATAGAACATTCCGAGTTAAACAAGGAAGTGAATGCTCCGCATTTAAAGATATTACTGCGGGAGTGCCGCAGGGTAGTGTACTTGGACCGATGTTATACTTGTATACATGAGACGTCCCACAAGATGAGGAAACTGAGATGGCGACTTTTGCCGACGACACGGCAGTTATGTCAATGGGAGATACTGTTGAGGAGGCTACAGAAAAACTTCAAAAACAATCAGCAAAGTCAGTAATTGGACAAAAAAAAGTGGCGAATAAAATTAAATGAAACAAAGTCGGTCCATATAAACTTCACAAACAAGAAAATAGAAACGGTACCCATTGAAATAAATGGACAAACTATTCCCTACGAAAAAGAGTTAAAATACCTAGGTCTGGCACTAGATGAAAAGCTTAACTGGAAATCGCATATAAAAAGGAAAAAAAGTGAACTAGATCTAAGATTTAGAAAGCTGTATTGGCTACTGGGACAGTACTCAGAACTAAGTCAATACAATAAATTGCTGATTTATAAACAAGTGCTAAAACCTATATGGATATATGCCATACCCCTATGGGTTTGCACCAAGAAAACGAATGTTGAAATCATTCAGAGATTTCAGAATAAGGTACTAAGGGCTATAGTAAAAGCACCTTGGTATGTACGCAATGACAATATCCACAGGACTTGAATATAGCATTTATCAGTGAAGAAATTAAAGCTGCTGAGGTTAAGCATGAAAGACGGTTACGTGCACATGAAAATACAGAGGTACTGCTTATGCTAGCAAACAGCTACACGGTACGAAGACTGAAAAGAACCAAACCCTTGGACTGGGTGCTTTAATATCAGTGTGATGTTGTAATAGAATTACTCATAGGAGTAATATCTAGTAAATGTGATTTATACAGTGAAGACCAAACTATTAGATAAGTGTAGAACTTGGTTGTAGTTATTTGAAAGAAGGAAAAAAAAAAAAAATTCAACTCATCCACAGTAATGGGATGACTATATAGGCTACTGCCAGAAAATTCAAAATATGCATTTCATTTGTCATAAAACTATCTTAAACATAAGATATTTTAATCAAAATCGTTAGGGCCATTTTCAAGAAAATCAAAATTTCCGAAAAATTTTCCATGTAAGGGGCAGTTTAGGGAGGGGTTATATTCTTCGAAACCTTCATGTCGGATCCTTGAAAGACACTAAACTTAAATACCAACTATGGCTTTTAACCGACTTTTCGTTTTTGAGTTAAGCTGTCCACTGTAAGGAGAAACAGAAAGCAGAGGAACGCTCACTCCGGATATTTTGATTCATATGGTTGGCACACCTGGAGCTCGTGTGCATTTCATAAACAAAAGAAGCGAGAAATTCAGGTGAGCGGAAAGTAGCGAGGTGGGGTGAGAGACAACGCAGCATTAGTAGCGTATGTCTGCAAGAATGCCTCGTAAGGAATGACAGTCATGTCATACTCATAAGTAGTTCGACTGGATTTGGATGACAGATTCTTGTCATGTCCAGAATTATTATCGTCAGTAGTGACACGATGTATGCGTATCTGAATGCAACATACAGTGGAACTTCCATATAAGCTTGCAGAGGAATGGGTCTGCATTTGGGTTCCATGGTATTCGCCAGTTTTGGATGGCTGGAGGAAATGCATGGAGTTGCATTTTCGTATGGATAGGAGGCACCACCACCAAGAAGAAGCTCTAATGAGGAAGGTCTCTTCCATCTCACCCACGGTAGCAAATTTCCGTATCTCCAGGCCAATAACACTTCGGAATTCTTGTAATCCTGTGCAGGTACCGTATATTACGATCTTGTTACCATAAAAGCACAGGTCAGTGGAACTCTACACTTTGTCATTTGACTTTATTACATTTGTCATAGTGACAAACTTCGTCAGTGGAACACATTGTATAATTTATAATATTGTCTAGCTTACAACGTTTGTTTTATTTATGAGTTTATCTGAGTTATAACTTTGTCTCAGTTACTCAGAGGGAGGAAAGACTAATTTAATTACAGTGGATTGTTCAGTGAATAATTAACTTTCGAAGAGTTATGTGAAATGAGGGTAGTGTAGTGTTGTTGTTGTAGTGTTTAACGCTCGCTTTTACTACTACGGCACCGCAGGCGGTGACACTGATGATACATGGAATGAAGATGGAGCACCGGTGGAATGAGATGGCGGGGGAAACCGGAGAACCCGGAGAAAACCCGCCCTGACGCCGCTTCGTCCACCACGAATACCACATGCGGTCCCTGGGACCGAACCCGGGCCGTCTAGGTGGTAGGCGAGCGCGCTAACCGCTCGGCCACGGCGCCGCCGGTAGTGTAGTGGTAACTGTAAATCATGGTCTTTGTAATCATTCATATCTTTTCTTAATTGTCTTTTTATATTATAATATATGTTATCTGTGATATATTTCTCTTATTTCCTGGTAACCTTAGTAATGTATTCCCTCAGAACACCTGGCTTCGTGACTAGCATATCTGGGGAACAATTTGTACGGGTTCACCTTTCTTAATGGTTTATGAGGACTAGCGTGAAGAAATATAGTGCCAAATTGTGACTATTAAGAGAGGAGAATTATTCCGGTACACCACAGACTGACACATGCACACGCACATGCACCTTGTTCTAATTTTTTTAAAGTTTTATTTTATTTATTTAGTTAGTTGTTTATTTATTTATTTAGTTGTTTATTTAGTTATCTATCTATCCTGTCTGTCTATCCTGTCTGTCTATCTATCCTGTCTGTCTATCTATCCTGTCTGTCTATCTATCTATCTATCTGTCTGTCTGTCTGTCTGTCTGTCTGTCTGTCTGTCTGTCTGTCTGTCTGTCTGTCTGTCTGTCTGTCTGTCTGTCTGTCTGTCTGTCTGTCTGTCTGTCTGTCTGTCTGTCTGTCTGTCTGTCTGTCTGTCTGTCTGTCTGTCTGTCTGTCTGTCTGTCTGTCTGTCTGTCTGTCTGTCTGTCTGTCTGTCTGTCTGTCTGTCTGTCTGTCTGTCTGTCTGTCTGTCTGTCTGTCTGTCTGTCTGTCTGTCTGTCTGTCTGTCTGTCTGTCTGTCTGTCTGTCTGTCTGTCTGTCTGTCTGTCTGTCTGTCTGTCTGTCTGTCTGTCTGTCTGTCTGTCTGTCTGTCTGTCTGTCTGTCTGTCTGTCTGTCTGTCTGTCTGTCTGTCTGTCTGTCTGTCTGTCTGTCTGTCTGTCTGTCTGTCTGTCTGTCTGTCTGTCTGTCTGTCTGTCTGTCTGTCCTGTCTGGTCTGTCCTGTCTGGTCTGTCCTGTCTGGTCTGTCCTGTCCTGTCCTGTCCTGTCTGGTCTGTCCTGTCCTGTCCTGTCCTGTCTGGTCTGTCCTGTCTATCCTGTCTATCCTGTCTGTCTGTCTATCTATCCATCGATCCATCCATGGATCGATCCATCCATCGATCCATCCATCCATCGATCCATCCATCCATCGATCCATCCACCCACCCACCTACCTACCTACCTCTCTCTATCTACTTGTTTGTTATTTAGCGTGTCTGAAAACATATATTTTCGGTGAAATCTCTACATCTAATTTTTGGGTGGAATACAATACTTCCTTCTACTTACCACTAGAGAAAGTAAAAACACTACAAAGGCATCGACATGTTTGCGTACACTCGACTGTACTTATTTCTTAACGTGAAATAATTTGTAAACAACAATGAAACGCTAACAACGTAATTTGGATAAAATAATCACTTTTTAATGAATTCCGTAATAATAAGGCAATAAAGAGGGAAAGCTGTGTGACTATTGTTGGTTAGTCCAAGTTGTAAGTGTGCTCAGTGTTCATTCTCGGAGCCAGAGAAAGAACAGCAAGTGTGTAATGCTGCGGTTGGATGCTCTGCTATGCATAGCGATAGTGCCCCGCGGCCTGCACATTATGTAAATAGGCACACTGTGTCTCTTTGTTCTAATTGGAGCGCAACATGATCAAGGAAACAATGATATTACGCAGGGCCTAAGAAAGAGTATCTTCTGCCATGCACGAACCGTATGTTAGGCAAACGATGCAGAGATGCACAACTGTTTCAAATTATAAGGGTCTAGTTTCTCAAAGATATGCATACATAGGAAGAACAACTTGCTGTGTTCCATTCATATGACTTTCACTACTCATTATACTATAAAACTTTAAGTTAATACCTTATTTTTCTCCGTACAGCACCTTCCAAACGTTTATGGACACCTGAATATTTCACCGAAATACACTTTGTCCCTATATTATTTTGTCCAGCGATTTTATATTTCGTCAAAATATTCGTCTTATTTAAAGGGCACATTTTAAAAAAGTATTATTTAGATATTTTGTGTGTTAAGGAGTTAATAGCCGCCATTCGATTTTTGCCAGTGCAGATAGCTCTTGCCATAGTTGGAATTATCGTGAGTTTGTTTTAAAGGTATATGGCTCTTGAAGACATTAAATGTCCATATCATTTTTTCACTTCTAGAAAAACAAAAGAAAAAAAAAAACAAAAAAAAAAAGAAAAAAAAAACTAATTTTTAAATCTTTTTGGAGATGTGATCATGCAAATATATGGAATGTCAGTTTTTTTTCTCTGAAGGGAAAGGCATATGTGTGGGGAATATTTATAAATAGGATACTGTTATATACTGTTCATCGACAATTTACATGATGTTTATAACTTTAAAACAAATCGGAAACAAAAAGAGTTCGAGTTGGCACTATTTGGCAATGAATTTACTCCTATGAGAATGAACCAGAGAAGTCAGAACGATGGCTGTTTCGTATATTGTTTATACTGCAAATTGTACCACTGAATGCTTGAATGCTGCTATGTTGACATTGTTGGGATCCCATGACATTCTGTTGCCTTGTAGCTTCTATTTTGTTCTGAGATTAAATAAAAATGGGCAAAGATGGATATTAAATGACTAATGATTGGTTTCCATAAATGCGACAGGTACATTGCAATTCAACTAGGGATAACCAAAACGTCTATGGCACAGAAAATTAAAGAATATAGCAAAGGAGACAAATTTTCAGACCTGGAGCAAAGAGGTAGGCCAACGGTTACATCGTCTCGGAAGGGTAGAACTATGGTACTTATATTTACATGAGCTCGGAAGGTAGAGGAATAACTGCCCTCAGGCCGAGAACCGAATCTTGGAATCATCGTCGTGCAAGAGTGCAGGAATGTTGTAAAGAGTATACCAAAAGAGTAAATTTAGGTACTGTGTTTGAAAGCCAAAGGAAGTCCAATAAAGTATGAAATCATCTGCAATTTATGTTTAAAGCAATAAGCTATGAATTTATTATAACGTGTAATGTTCTGTTCTTCGAAGAGAACATTTCAAACTATCAATCGGTGTCCTATGGTTTGGTAGAACCTGTGTATTTTTAAATTGCACAATATCTAATAGTATTAAATCTTACACAGTTATCATTGTGCTTTTAGGGTTTTTGCGAGTTATTCATTTGATCTCTCTCTCTCTCTCTCTCTCTCTCTCTCTCACACACACACACACACACACACACACACACACACACACACACACACACACACACACACACACACTCATTCATATTTCCAGGTTGAAGAGGATCTGAGACAGTAATTCTCCGTTTCTAAACCCAAACAAAGTGATTATCAATGTACTCGTAAACATAAATATTTGTGAAGTATTACCATGTATACAAATAATATACTGTTATGGTAACTTCGATGCCTTCAAATGGGTATTAAATAAATATTGAGTTAACGCATAGCTTTAACAGTTCACATTACCAGAATAGTTTTGTGTTAAGGCAGGGTTGCCATCTGTCCCGACATATCGATACTGTCGCCATTATGGGCATTCTTGTCCCGACATCCCAATTTTGTCCCGATTTTGAAAATACTGTTACGAGCTTGGTTCAGTGTACTGAAGTAACTCCATCTGCTAGCGCAACATGTAAGTGCAGCCTCAGTTTTATTTATGTCATCGTGTTGTGTATCCTGTATGAACGATACAGGGGCCTTCTAGATCTAACGCCATCATTCAGAAAATACCGACTTGTCCAGTGGTACAGGGTTGGAACTATTTTAGCAGCGCTACACGGAAGAATCTGGCAGTTCCCATTTGAATAGCGATCTGGTAAGACGATATAGGCCGTGAAGCGTATAGTGACGTATACCTCGATGACTAAAGTGTTATTGTGACTATTTACCGTCTAATAAACTTATCTACGAAAATCCTTAGGATAAAAAGAGTGTGCGTTACTTTTCCGGTGATTACACAAAAAAGTGGTGTTTTGTCGAGAAACGGCGTACGGATCAGGAAGGGCTGTGTGAGATTTGTGGCTGTTTCATCTCGGTAACTCACAGAGGGAAGGCAGAAGAGAGCCATCACATTTCTACGAAGAATCAAAAAGATTTGCGGTAGCACCTACATCAATGCTTATTTATACATTCATGATTAAAGAAGGGTTGATCATTGCTGCTGCAGAACTAACAATAGCTTATAACGTTGTCAAGCATCATCAGTGCTTCACTTCTCTTCGGTGTACCGTAAAACTGCATACCGCAATGTATCCTGACTCCAAAATCAGCCAGGACCATGTGTCAACGCTTGTTACAAATAGTCTCACCACATTCCGTGTCCGAATGCATAAAACAATTACAAGAAGTTTCATTTTACGGCATAATCACCGACGCACCAAACCACAAGGCTGAAAAGATGGTTCCTTTAGCTATTCAATACTTTACTGAAACTGAGGGAATCCAAAATAAGCTGTAGATGTTTATTCGCTGACTAACGAAAAGTCGGAGACAATTGCAAAGTTTTGTCTCGACATTTTAAGACAACTGCAAGTTCCATTAGATAAATTAATGGCTTTTTCTGGAGACAATATCAATACCAACTTCGGAGAGCTTCATACACGCGGCCAGCGGAATTTGTTTCACCAAATAAAGAAGAGCTAGGAAAAATGTCAAAGGAATTGGATGCCCTGCCCATAGTCTCCACCATACTATATCAAGCACTGCTGAATTCATAACTGTCAACATTGAAATAATCGGCATGAAAATGTTTCATTATTTTTCAATATACGCGGTAAGGACAGAGACACTGAAACACTGCTTATATGTTGATGTCAATCATGAGACTCTTCTATCTCACTCAAAAATAAGATGGCTGCATTTAATGCCTGCAGTTGAGAGAATTCTTAAGCTTCGGATTCCATTATAACAATATTTTTGACGCTGAAGATCTACAATAATTTCAGATTTTTTCGGTAGTCCGACCAGCGAAATTTACTTAGGTTTCTGCAATCAAACTTCCAGTTTTATTGGCATGCAAACCAGGATGAATTTGAATAAAATATTGAATGAGAACCCTAACCCAGAAATAATTTGAGTTCGAAATTTTTAGGAAGAGACAATGACTTTCTATGCCTCAGTATTTGATTACTTAGGCAAATGGGCTATTTCTTTTAATAAATATCAAGCGTTTGATTGAATGATGCTGTCTGAAAATCCAGATTGATTGATGATTGAAAACACTATTACATACCTGACTGAAAATTGTGTGAAGATTTCAGGCGATAATTATTGTTTTCAGCGATATATGTATCTGAAGAGCTTTTTAGAAACTAAGCGTGACTCGGGAGAATGGAAGTCTAAACACTCCATAGAAGAAACGTGAATTTACTTTCTTAAGGAAACCGAAAATTCTGAACGCAAGTGTCAACTGATAAAATTATGTGAGTATTTCTTTCCTACCACCGCACACAATGCCACTATGGAAAGGGTATTTTCGTTGATGTCACCCCAATGGACTGATGAAAGAAATCGAATGCTACCAGGGACAGTGGAGTCAGTGCCAGTTTAACTACAAGCTGACTTACATGGAAAAAAAGGGAAAAAACACTTGCTTAAAAAGGTATAATCCTCCAAAAATATGATATACAAAGTACTTCTGCAGCAGCAAGTTCCATTCAGCTGCATTCTAAATAAAAGTAATTGTATGAATTACATTTTTTACTTCATTTCTACACTCCTACCTCAGAGTGTCCTGGCAAGATCCCAGCTAGATATGGCAACTCTATCTTAGCGTAATAAGTAACGTTGAAGCATTGCTCAAAATTAAGAGTTTCGGAAACTAAAAGTGTGTGTTCCAGAGCCGTGGAACGATTATTTAGGAGTGAAGTTCTGGGACGGGGTATTTGTGTGTAAGTCTTAACGAAGTTTTATTCCTCGCGGCCTAGCATCAGTCGGAGAGCTATAAGGTTATATTAAAATTATCACAGGGCTAGAACCTATATATTATATTGATGAAATAACCAATATTACTTTCATGAATGTCTTAAAGATTTTATTAGCACTCAAAAATCGCCAGCCTTCTCATGAATCGTTTTTAAAAATTTGTCGCTAAGCATGGCGGACTTCAACGCTAATGAACAAAATGGCTAGGTATAGCCAACTGTTGTGAAAAGTTAATATTGTTTTCGAAACTCACTGCAATTAATTGATTTCATGGGCGTCGCGAAGGGGGAGCAAGGGGGGGCCACGGCCCCTCCCTGGAAGTTGGTCAACTTAATGTGCAATCAATTACTGACTATTAAACTACTATTTTAAAAGATCAATTTCTATTTAACACAAATTAACATGGTTATATGCAACGAATATTATAAATTTTGACAGTAAAATAGTGAATTGATATTATCTGATTGCAAATTTGAAACATGTGGCCCCCCCCCCCTGGAAAAATGGCTGCCGACGCTCATGATTGATTTCAATTAATTTCACTGGCGATACAATTCCTTTTACGAGAATTTCATCAAATTCACAATTACTTGTTTCGTTTACTTTATGATATACAATTAATACTCTTCGTCGTTGCGCTATCGATCAATGTATCGTTGTATCACAATGAGCAAAAGAAGTCAGCATACACTGCCTATATTCTAGCAATTTTTTCAGGGGGCTTTCTGTTGCCTCTATATGTAAATTTGGAATTATTTCAGAGGGCTTACACAAAACACTGCCTCAGGCGAGAACTTGGTTTTACGACACCACTTGGCTCTCGAGCCTTTTGTTTAAAGACGTGCTGGAAAATCTTTGTGCTATTATGAAATAATTGGCGTGACGAAAAAGAGTGAGAAAGATATGCGCGATATATCTCAGGAAATCCCTATTACAGACCAAAAATTAATAATTAAGGATTTGGCTCACCCAATAGAAACGAAAACGTTCATACAGAATTCGTAATTTCTTTCGTAGCTTGTGCAAGCCAACCAATAGGAATTCGCCAGATCAGAGAGACAGTCGTTTATGTAGAAGCGAGAATGTAAAATCAAGAGAGCTTTTAGACATCTTTGGGGAGTGCGCACGTCGAAATTGCAGTGGAAGTACGCAAAAAGTTAATCAGCGAACATAAAACATTGTAATGCCGAATACGCACACTAAAATCATAGGCATTATAGCCTTGTAAGTTTTAAATAAACAATTTTGAGGGGAATGGGAACTACGTGTAATATGCGAGCGGGAAAATTATGAATAAGAGCTGCACTTCAACCTGAAAAATGTTATATTTTGCACTCACACAACTTCCGCTACTCTTTCACTAATTATTGTTACAAACTCTTATTCCTTTCTTTTCTTCATGTTAGTGGAGATGAACATTTGTAGAAATTATATTACTGCTGATTTTCTTACAGATGTAAGGGGATTATGGGAATGCACTTAGAGTACACTTTACACGCCTTAGATATAAAAACGGAATAATGAGCTTCTATTTGTGGAAAGTATGAGTGTTACAAAACTTACTTAAATAACGAGGAATACCTCCGAAATGATTGTCAAAAAAAAATCATGTATCTTTGAACAAGATCAACATTTGTTGCATAGTAAGATTTGGTCTGTCTCTTACAGTTTACTAGTTATGCAAAAGTCGAGAGTAAATATGATTACTTTGGCTAAAGCCAGAAAATTCAAAGTGTACATTTTATTTACCATAAAAATATCTTAAACATAATATAACATTTTAATCAACATTGTTAGACCCATTTTCGAGAAAATCAAAATTTTCGAAAAAATTTGCATGTAAAAGATTGTATAGGATGCAGGAATTTTTTTTTAAAAATGTTCATGTCACATCTTTGAGAGATATTAAACTTTAAATACCAAATTTAGTTTTTAACCGATTTTTCGTTTTTGAGTTATGTTGTTCACAGGTACACACACACACACACACACACACACACACACACACACACACACACACACACACACACACACACACACACACACACACACACGCACAGAGATACACTCGCGGAGCTTTTTCTAAAAGTGCTTTTTGGGAGTTTGGGGGCCTCAAAACATGTATTTGTGGAGAAATATCGACACATTTTTTAGTGTACTACTGTTTACATACGTGGGCCATCCATATTCTGATAAGTGCCACAATAAACTGAGGTATGTAACCTCTTGAATTCCAACAAAGGAAACATTATTTCTGTATCCTGTAACTGCCCGTGAGATCTACCGAGGACTGAGTCTTCACCTCGCTTAAGTTCCACAAATCTCAGGTAGACGGTCCAATGTAAACGAGGAGCCGCATCAAACCCGAGAGGCCAGAGACGACTGCCAGGTGAGCAAATAGTCCCGATGATGGAGGTTCTCGTGTAAAATCCTGGTTAGAGAAAAACCCCCACCCCCTAGGCGGAAATCGAGTCTGGAACCCTCGTACCCAGGCAGTCAAGCGACTGAGCTAGTATGACATATCTATATCTTGTTAATTGAGATACATTTTAATTTCGCATTTAAATATTTCTTTGAAGGTACAATAAACTTTTGTGAAAGCGAGATGCCGGGTGATGGTCTTCAAAACCCATGACGAAGGAATAAAAGGAAAGAAAACAAAACGAGCACAACATACCATTTGCAAGACATTTTATATAAACTGTGGCCTTCAAGGACATACATATTTTTTCTCCTAGGGCATTCAAAATGAGCAGCGCTTCCCAGGTTATCCCCAAAGGATTCAAGATATACATATTACCAGAAAAAATTCAAACACGCGCTATTTTGATCCAAATTAATCCTAAAAGCATTTTTTTTGAGAAAATCACAACTAAATCCTTTTCATATAAAGAATAAAGTGTTGAAGTCAATATTATAGAAGGGCGCGAGCATCGCATGTAGACTATGTGGCCCTTAGTGCATCTAACGTATTGCCTAGAATAGGGGATGAGGGAAGAATCCCGAAGGGTGACCACATCCGGGTGACAAAGTGTGTAAGCTTGGAACGAGTGGCTATAGCTACCAGTTCACTCGGTCGCTCAAGTGCACTGTCCGGTTTGGTTCTGTCCTTGTCTTTAGGGTACTTTGCTTGCTCCTCTAAATCCTTGGAAACCACACACTCGCCTCCCAGCCTTCCATTGTGTATTAAATGCCTACATTGTACTTCACAAATACTCATAAGCATCACCATGAAGAGAGAAAGAGACAACAAGATAGTGCTTCTGGCTCTTTCTTTTTGTACCTGACAGGTTAAATCTCACAGATTGTACGCCTAGGCGGAGAAATTACCGAGAACTTTTAGAGGCGAATCTTGGAGTACTCTCGTGCAAGATTGCGGGAATCTCCTAAAAGAGTAAATTTACTGCGTTTGAAAGCCAAAGAAGGCCCAATAAAGTATAAAATCATCTTTGAAGCAATATCCTATTAATTTATTATAATGTATAGTGTTGTGTGTTCTTTGAGGAGTCAATTTCAAAATATCAATGGGTGTCAAACTTTTGGTAGAACCTGTGGGTATTGAACCCGAGATTGTGAATGCCATAATTATGGACATTATACTGCATCACATGGCGGAATTAAATAATCAGAAAATGTTAAAATCGTCACATGTATAAAGCTACAGAATCTGGGAGATTAGTTGTGGTTAAAATTGTCAAAAGGCACGAAAGGTTACAGACAAGTCATTAGGGGCGAGCTTCAGGTGGTCAAGCGAGGCCTGGTAAGACCAGTTTTCCTGGAAATCGCTCAGCGCGGGTGTTGAGCAGGAAAACCAGGGATGGTCGTTTCTTCGAAACCCGTCGTAGTGCACTGCCCTTCACGGGATGCAGTCAAATTTTTTTTGTGGAAGAAGGAAACGGATCACTTTATGGGGAATACGGCAGGACCTTTTCTGGCAAAGGAGTGCCCCCCTTATCATAGAAAGAAAATGGAAGATTTGGATCAACAAGTTTTACTTAATTATAACTTACAAATGTTCACGCTTGATGAAATTACAATATATAAGGTGAATATAAATGAGATGAGTTGAACACATTTTACAGCTATACACCCGGTTTACCTATTTGAAATCTGAGTTTACTATTGTCCGCGTAAGTGACGACCTAAACCCAGAAAATAATTGCCCCATAGAAATCATTATACCACAGAAAATCGATCCCGCATACTTACGGCTGTAGTAGTAAGAACAGAGAGAGAAAAGCTACATACCTCGGGAGGTTAGAATCACGACTGACTACTCCACACCACCCCTTCTCTCACTACCCTCACGTAAGCTCGGCAAGACGACAGCACTCCCTAGCGGGCCAACGCTGCCTCAAAAACAGTTGAACCGGTGTAGTGAATAATCGATGTGCAATCAGCACAATCACCCCCTCCCCCATCTAACAACATCACCTCACCATAGGATAAAGGCAGATTAAACATGGTTAAGACACCGCCCAGAGCTTAAAGGATACACCTTAAACCACCAGATTATTTTGTTTTGGCCACTGTGAAATCACTGGCATAGAACACTATCACCATCACCAATTCACTGTTGGGGTCACAGTAGCACTGGGGACACTTATTCACTGGCAGAGGGGCTTAGTTGATCGCCAATTGTCTTTCGTCAGATGAATCCCACGTAGTCGAGTGCGAAGGCCGTCGATCCTGACTTTGGGAATGAGTCTTAGCACTCGCTGAAATGGCCGTCATGTCGCCAAGATGCTTGTGCGTGAACACCTGACGTAGACACACCCGACGCAAACGCCGCCCCATCGTAACTGTGGAACCCTGTTCACCAGCAGTCCACATTCTGACTCTTATAGCTACAGGATAACAAAAGTTGATCGCCAGATTCATCGCTCGACAGTGCCAACTAGAGATGGTCAGGTGCTTTCGTAGGGGTAGACAAAGGATTGGTGAAGCTGTAAACAGAAATCAAATCTGGCAGAAAAAGGAATATTCGCAGATTTCAAATAGGCTGTTACTGAACTCTTATATAGAATCAATGGCATATAACCTTGGACAATTTACCTTACCACCAAGTGTGGCTATATACAAGCACAGATATTTAACTGAAAATAACAATTCAAATTAATTTCAGAATCACAAAAGGTGATAACAATTAACAATAAATTGTTTAACAATAACAATATAAAATGCAAAGCAATTTAGTAACTAAATCAGAAAGTGATAACATTCGATATCAATTATTTAACAATAACAATATAAAGGTAATATTAAGAATGACAAAAGTAATGACATTCCATATAAATTATTTAAATGATCAGCTGAAAAACAAGGCCTTGTACAAATTAATGCGCATATAAAACCCCCTTACTGGCCAGACAACACAAAAACACAAAACGTATCACACATAATTGGTAAACGAGAAAAGCCACCAGACACACACACTCTAAACATTCCAGAAACACTTCTCAAACATATTGCAAGCACTCTAGAAACACTTCTCAAACATACCACAAACACACACACATATCACAACAGCGCGGGCAGGAACGAAAAACTAGTGGAGCCGTGAAGGTATGCTACCCGCTAAACACAAGGCACGCTTCATACCAAAATAAAGTACTCCTCCCACACCCTAACAATGACATACAAAGGAAAACAAACACCAAATATAAACAAACAATAACTCCACATCATAACAGCACACCAACCAAAACAAATAACGAAAAGCAACAAGGAATGAAGTAGAAGGGAGGTTCTACACATTAACCTACACAAAAGGTTTTAGTTGGGAAATATGAGCTCTCCTCTCTCTGCCATTACGTAAGTCTTTTAGACGTACTGAAACATTTATATATATATATATCTATAATTTCATACGGCCCAACATACCTCGGGGCCAACTTGGCGGCATACGCGTTACCTTTGGAGGATTGCGTAAAGAACTTGCAAAACACTCTCTGATCTATAGCGTACGGCGAAGGCCTCTTGCCGGCGTCATAGCCTCGCTTTACCTGAGCATGGGATCTGATGAGATTACGAAAGGCGGACTTCCAGGTCTTACTATCTCTTCTTGGGTATACGTTTGGGGCAACAAATCATTCAAGTGCCAAAGATTAGCTAATGGTGAATTAGGTGTGTAAGCTAACATCAACCGGTATGGGGTAACGCCATGCACCTCATGGCGAGCCGAATTAAAGGCTAACTGTAAACGTGGTAAATTGGTGTCCCACTTTGAATGGTTATCGTGATGATATGCTATTAAGGCTGACTTAAGGTTTCTATTGAACCTTTCGGCGTGTGAAGGACAAGGGTAATACGGAGTGGTATTGATAGTTTTGACACCCCAACCAAAACAGAAGTTCCTGAAAACACTTGAGGTAAACTGAGAGCCATTACCCGTAACCAGATAACGAGGAGCACCAAAGGCCGCAAAAATGGAAGCTAAAACCTTTATAACGCCTCTGGCATTGTCCTTGGGATTTAACCATACAAATTTACTAAAAGAGTCAACGGTCACTAACGCATAAGTATTGCCCTGAATCGAGCGGGGAAATGGCCTCATAAAATCAACAAATAACTTCTCTAAGGGCCTAGTGGCCACCTCGGATGCTAAACCTCTCCACATGGCACATTGGGCCGGCTTAGCCATGGCGCAAACATGACACGATTTAATCCTACTGACGATATCCTTGACCATTCCCGGCCAAGTGAAATATTCACTGATTTTATTTTTGGTTTTGGAAATACCCAAATGTCCCCCTAACGGTGAATTATGGTAATAATCAAACACCACAGGTATTTGATTTGATTTGATTTGATTTAAGGGCGCTCAACTTCTAGGTCATCAGCGCCCTTAACAGACTCATGGCAATAGCCAGATATAAATTTCACTCGAAAAATAAAAATACTAGCAACAGGAAAAATATACAAAGGTAAATAGCAGTGGCAATAGCCAGATATGAAACAAGGTGATAAATATGTCCAAAATCAGAAACAGAAACAGATAATTAAAAATTTTAAATCATCAAATTTATATTGCATTGCGCTAAAAAATTAAAAACTCTATCAACCGCTGTTTTGTCGTCCGCTAGGACCTCTACAAGTCTGGCAGGCAGCTGCAGAGAATCCCGAAGGTGCGCTAGAGAGTAACACTCTAGGAGCACGTAGCGAACCGACAAAACGTTGTCACACAGTGGACATAGAGGCGCAGGGTCCCTTTTAAATAGCTAACCGTGCGAAAAATTGCAGTGCCCTATTCTTAATCGAGCCAAACTAACCTCCTCGCGACGAGATGTGCGACAGGAAGTTACCCAGTTTATCGGAAGTTCTTTCACTTCTCTAAGCTTATTACCGCGGAGAGCTGACCACTCGTCATGCCAGGACGACAGCACCGCTCTCCGCACTTCAAGCCTAAAGTCTTCCGAAGTAACACGTGAGATGATAATTCTGGGTTCTGTAGTTGCCGTCTTTGCTGCTAAATCTGCCATTTCATTCCCAGGCAAACCTACGTGACCAGGAATCCATGCACACACCACGTCAACACCAGAAGCGTGTAAAACATGGAGGGCATCCTGGATACGTTGTACAATAGGGTGGGGGTTGTACAACTGACAAAGGCTCTGCAGTGCACTAAGGGAATCGCTCAAAATCAGGCAGTCACCTAATTTACGACGGCGAACATACAAAACGGCTCGATAAATTGCATATAGCTCTGCAGCAAAAATGGAAGTGCTATTTGGAAAACCGAATGTATATGGTTCGGTTCCATAAACATAAGCACATCCAACACCGTTGGTGTTCTTTGATCCATCGGTGTAAATATATCTACGGTCAGAGTAACCTGACAAAAATTCTAAGAAACACGTGCGGATACTTGAAATAGGCATCGTGGACTTCTGGTGTATGGTCATCCCAAGATCTACATGGGGCGTACCAGATAGCCAAGGGGGGTAAAGTCTCTCGCCCTTGGCGAACATCACAGGCAGTTCCACTCCAAGCTTCACTAGGAGCTCTTGGAAACGGAACCCCGCAGGCTTTGGATTAAGGGTGCTATTTCTATATCGTTCTCTTAGCGTGGTGGTGAAAAAAGAAGCGAACGTTGGGTGCTTAGGCATACATCTAAGCGCACAACCATAATTTGCCAAGAGAATCTCACGCCGATATCGCAGAGGAGGTTCCGCGGACTCGGCGTAAAGGCTCACCACTGGGCTTGTTGGAAAAGCTCCTGTTGCAATGCGGATGCCCCTATTATGGACCACGTCTAATCTTCTCAGCACAGATGGTCGTGCTGACGAATAAACAATACACCCATAGTCTAGCTTGGATCGGACCAATGCGCGATATATTCGCAACAAAATTGTCCGATCCGCTCCCCACGATTTGCCATTCAGTACTCGCATAATATTTAGGGAACGGTCACATCTCGCTCTTAGCTGTGCAATATGCGACGACCAACTAAGCTTCCTGTCCAAGATCAAACCCAGGAAGCGCGTCTCTTCTGCGAAGGGAAGTGAATCTGGACCAAATCGGAGCGAAGGTGGTAATCGTCTCCTATGGCGCCAGAAATTAACGCAGATTGTCTTCTCAGTTGAGAAACGGAAGCCGTTTTTCACGCTCCATTCTCTAAGGTTGTCCAAACATTGCTGCAGGCGTCGTTGTAAAAACGCCCTGCGCTGAGAAGTGCAATAGACAGCGAAGTCGTCTACGAATAGGCATGACGAAACTCCAGGTGGAACACATTTCCAGATGGAGTTAATTGCTATAGCAAAGAGCGTGACACTTAGCACCGAACCCTGAGGTACTCCCTCCTCCTGAACAAAAGAATTAGAAAAAACCGAGCCGACCCTTACTCGGAAAAAGCGGTCCTTCATAAACTCCTGAATGAAAAGTGGTAGGCGTCCACGTATGTTCCAGGCATACAGGGAACGTAGAATCCCTGCTCGCCAGCACGTATCATAAGCCTTCTCAAGATCGAAAAATATGCCAACGGTTTGACAGTTCTTCATAAAGCCGTCCATTATCTGTGTCGATATTGACACAAGATGGTCAACAGTTGAATGGCGTCGTCGAAAACCACACTGGATGTTAGTCAGTAGGTTACGACTTTCTAACCACCATACCAATCGTCCATTGATCATGCGTTCCATCACCTTGCAAACGCAACTGGTGAGGGAAATAGGACGATAGCTGGAGGGAAGATGACGGTCCTTTCCAGCCTTCAAGATGGGAATAACGGTGGCCTCCCGCCAATTTTCTGGGAGTATACTGTCAACACAAACACGGTTATAGACCTCAAGCAGGAATGCCTTACCTTCAGGAGAGAGCTGTTGTAACATTTGTACATGAATACCGTCCGGTCCTGGTGCTGAACATCGCGAAGATTTCAGGGAATGCTCCAGCTCCGCCATGGTGAAAAGGCTATTGTAATCTTCTACGTTTCTAGAACGAAACGTGAAGTCTTGAGATTCCACCTGAGTTTTAAATGGAAGGAACTCAGGGGAGTAGTTTTCCGAGCTAGACACTTGTGCGAAAGCACTGCCAAAGGTATTGGCCACTTCAAATGACTCAACAACAGCTCCTGTGGCTGTTTTTAGTCCCGCTATTGGTATTTGGGTCGTTTTAGCTGCAACACGCCTTAATCTATCCCACACAACCGAGGAAGGTGTGTGTCGGTAAAATGAAGCTACAAATTTGCTCCATGATGACTTTTTGCTATCCTTAATGACTTGTCTGGACCTGGCGCACATTTACTTGTATTCGATCAGGTTTTCCAAAGTAGGGTGACGTTGGAAAACCCTAAGTGCACGCCTTCGAGCACGAATGGCATTCCGACATTCTTCCGTCCACCAGGGGACGGGAAATCGATGGGGGTGTGTAGTCGACCGCGGAATCGATTGTTCAGCAGCAGAGAGAATCGTCTCCGTGAGATGCTGCGCCAAATTATTCACTGAGTCGTGCTCGTTGTACGTAAAGACAGCCAACTGGGTGTAGAGGTTCCAGTTGGCATGGTCCAAACGCCATCTGGGCATACGTGAGGAACATGTAGGTTGCGTCAAGAGACTAATAAGAAATGGGAAATGGTCACTAGAGTGTAGATCAGAGATGACATTCCATTGTAAGGAGACTGCCAATTGAGGTGAACAAATTGAAAGATCAAGGTGTGAAAAACTGTTATGAGTGTCAGAAATGAATGTAGGCTCTCCAGTGTTGAGGAGAGCTAGGTTGTGACTGTCTAAGAAATCGGAAATAAGTGTACCTCTCGCACAAGCGCGACTTGAACCCCACAGCGGATGGTGCGCATTGAAGTCTCCCACCAACAGGAACGGTGTTGGTAACTGGGAAACTAGATCTTCTAACTCATTGTGAGAGAAGTCATGAGACGGAGGCAGATATAGATTGCAGATGGTGAAATGGATGTTTGGCACTTTAATCCGTACAGCAACTGATTGTATATCAGAGTGCAAAGGTAGAGTTTGCATATATACGTCATCTCTGACAAGTATCATAGCGCCGCCATGTGCCGGTACACCCTCTTCTGGTGTGACATCACACCGTACTGGGGTGTATCGCCTTAGATGGAAAGCGTCTCGAGGACGCAGCTTAGTCTCTTGCAAACATGCGACCAGAGGTTCGTTTTCTTTGAGCAAGAGCTCAAGTTCTGGCCTTCGAGTTCGAATGCCACGTACGTTCCATTGTAGGATAGTCATATTGCATTGTGTATGGGATAGGTAATTCCAAGGTAACTCTTCATTACTTTGGAGCAGGCGGTTGCCGAACTAATTTAGCCCTTTTCTCTCTTGGGCTGACGTTCCTTTCGGACGCTTTTTCGCGCCCCTTTTCCACTGGGGGTCTTCCAGTGTGGGCAGATTCTAGTTCCATGTCCTCTGCCGAGGACGTGCGTCTTCCCATAGCAAACTTGGGTTCGAGTGTCTCGAACCGGTTGCTAATGGGGACCGGCGTTGATGACATTTGCCGGTCTGTAGCCATACCAGAGGATCCCTCTGAAGAGGATCTCCTAGGAGATGGCTTTTTCTTTCCCTTTGATGGCTTGGGAGAAACCTTGCTTGCCTTGAGGAAATCGGATCTTTTATACTCGGTCTTAAACTTGATCGGTGAACCATCGTATACAATCGGTCTACTTGTCGAGGTTGGCTTCTTTGTTGGTGACCTTCCTGGTCTGCTGGATTGAACTGCGGTGCTTGTAGATGCTCTGGCGGACTTAGGTGATGTCTGAGGCTTTGGATGTGACCTAGCTACAAGAATTTTTTCTGAGATTGTTGCCCCATTTATATCGCTAGTTTGAGTTGCGATTTCCCGACATGGTACTGCTTTAGCTGCAACCGAGCTATAGGTACCGGAGCTCGGGATAGTGGGCTGGCGCAAACGTAAGAGCTTTCGGGCTTCTGAGAAGGACACCTTCTCTCTAACCCGGATCTCCTGGATAGCTCTTTCCTCCATATAGCGCGGACATTCTCGGGAGTTTGCTGGATGTTCTCCCCTGCAGTTAATACAACTGGGAGGTGAGGTACAGTCATTGTCATGGGCGATGCCTCCACAGTTTACGCAGGTAGCTCTACCACTGCACGTGACACTTGTATGACCAAAGCGCTGGCATTTGTAACATCTAAGCGGGCTCGGAATGTAAGGTCTTACTTCAATGGCCTCGTACCCAGCCTTTATCCTTTGCGGGAGATCTACCCGATCAAAGGTAAGGAAAAGGGTACGGGTAGGCAGATATTCGCCTCCATCTTTTCTCTGAACCCGATAAACAGATATTACACCTTGATCTGCGAGGTTCTCCTTAATTTCATCATTGGACATATCGTCCAATGCGCGTGTGTTCACAACGCCGCGAGAGGAGTTCAAAGTTTTGTGCATCTCTACACGCACCGGATAGCTGGCTAACATGTTGGCTTTTACAATACTAGCTGCCTGTGCTGCTGAAATAGATTCAACAAGCAGCGTGCCGTTTCGCGATCTTGTGCAGTTCTTCACTGGGCCAGCTATCTTATCGAGACCCTTCTGTATCACGAAAGGATTCACCGATCTGAATATTTTACCTTCCTCTGTTCTTGATATCACTAAGTAGCGAGGACCACTCAACTCTGCTACTTCCTTTTCACTGACTTTGGCATGTTTTGTTTTTTGAGTTTTAAAAGAACTCATGGCGATGATATCCTCCACCATTGCAAATGTCTCCGATGGCATGCTCACATCCTGGGCGCCACCCCGGCTTAGGTGAGAGTCCTGGCCTGGACCTTGCTCACCCTAGGGTCTCACCTCCCAATGCATAGACAGAGGGACCCAATCGCCTTCAGGAGTGCATCAGCTCGTGCAATGGCCCCTCCCCGGGACTGACCTTTATCAGCGGATACGCACACAGATCCTACATGATAACCAGGGGCTGGGACTTACGCGATTACCCAGTCACCCTTTGCGTCACCCCATCCTCCAACCCGCGCGTAGGTTATCCATCAGACTGTGTACAGGGAGGTATCAGGTGGGAGGTCAAACACAAAAGTGGACCAAAGTTGATTGGGCGTTTGGCATGTGCCCTCTCACCGCTTAGAGGAACCCAATCGAGAGTATGGCTCGGGGCCCCGGGTACGCCAAACCCGTACCTACCGTAGTAGGAGCCCCTGGGGGAGTTTGATTTCGGAGTCCTCTTCTCCTAGATGAGTCGTCGACCAAGACTACCGAGCCTCATCTACCCGTTTGGAATGCTCTTAGCTTCCCCTCACCTCTTGCCTACCAGTGGTCACAAAGACACACGTAGCAGGCCGTCTGGTTCGGGTACTGAGCCCCTCCGCCACGGCAAGGAGACACTCCTTCGGAGGGGACCACAGGTATTAAGGACTGGGGGAGGACTTCCCTCGTCTTATTATCACGGTTATGTCGAATCAGCAAAACCCATCCTTAAGAAAATACCCATCTACGCATTGACCTCTCTCAATATTTAATATTATCTGCTTAATCTTCACATCTCTGCGTTGGTGCTCACCTATACTGGTGTACAATTCAGGAAAAGCTATGCAAACGCCTATGTCCAAGCTCTGGCTAGAAGAGGAAGGATCAGGTTCAGCAAACACGCGTGTCAAGGCGTCCTCTAAACAGTTATCAGCTCCCCTGATATGTACAGGCGTAAACTTAAATGCTCCTATTCGTACACCCCAACGAGCTAACCTCCCAGTAATACTTGGGGTAGCAAGGGCCCAAGTAAGCGCCTGGTTGTCACACTCTAGGGTAAATTCTACATGCTCTAAATACTGCCTATACTTTTCTAATCCCAACAGTACCGCGAGAGTTTCCAATTCATAGACTGAATACTTGCGCTCGACCTCGGTCAAAGTTCTCGAGGTATAATAACTGGGCCTACGCCCGGAGGGGAAATCTTGCAAAAGGACCGCTGCCAAGGCTCCTTTGCTTGCGTCGGTTTGCAAGATAAATCGCCTACTAAAATCGGGAAATGCTAAGACCGGAGGGTTCATGATTGCTTCCTTGAGATCCAGAAAAGCGCTTTCTTGTTCCTGGGTCCAAATGAAAGGTATTCCCTTTCGGCGTAACCGGTTCAGGGGCTCCGCCCTGGCTGCATAATTGGGGATAAACTTGTTAAAAAAATTCACCATGCCAACAAAACGCGCCAAAGCCTTCACGTTCTTGGGAGGCGGAAAGGTCCTAATGGATTTGGTCCTACCCAGTTCAATGGTGACCCCGGCAGGTGAAACTATATGACCGATGAATGAAATCTGACTTGTCGCAAAGACACATTTTTCCTTCTTAAGCGTCAACCCGGCACTTTCCAGCCGTTTAAATACTTCTCGCAAATGGTCACAATGGGTGTCAAAATCTCGGGAGTAAATTACTACGTCATCAAGATAATTGTAAACATACTCAAATTTAAGGTCAGAAAACAGATTATCGAGCAAACTAGTTAAAACTTGGGCACTGGTGGCTAAACCGTAAGGAACCCTTTGGAACTCGTACAAGCGCCAAGGGGTTGCGAAACCGGTCACGTGTTTGCACCCGTCCGACAAGGGAATCTGATAGTACGCATTATTTAGGTCCAGGGTTGTAAATACCTTGGCTGCTTTAAAATGGTGTGCAGCCGTATGTAAATCCGGGATAGGTTGGGATTCCAAACGAATTTTCTTATTTAAACGCCTGTAATCAACAACGGGCCTAAAATCTCCATCCCCTTTAGGCACTAGGAACATGGGACTACTATAAGAAGATGTAGCAGGCCGAATTATACCTTGTTCCAACATTTTGTTAATCTTGTGCTTTAAAACGGCCATCTTAGGAGGGGTCAACCCAGAAATTTGCACTGCCCTTCACGGGATGCAGTCATTTTCTTTTTTTTTTTTTTTTGTGGAAGAAGGAAACGGATCACCTTATGGGGAATACGGCAGGACCTTTTCTGGCGAAGGAGTGCCCCCCTTATCATAGAAAGAAAATGGAAGATTTGGATCAACAAATTTTACTTAATTATAACTTACAAATGTTCACGCTTGATGAAATTACAATATATAAGGTGAATATAAATGAGGTGAGTTGAACACATTTTACAGCTATACACCCGGTTTACCTATTTGAAAACTGAGTTTACTATTGTCCGCGTAAGTGACGACCTAAACCCAGAAAATAATTGCCCCCATAGAAATCATTATATCACAGAAAATCGATCCCGCATACTTACGGCTGTAGTAGTAAGAACAGAGAGAGAAAAGCTACATACCTCGGGAGGTTACAATCACGACTGACTACTCCACACCACCCCTTCTCTCACTACCCTCACGTAAGCTCGGCAAGACGACAGCACTCCCTAGCGGGCCAACAAAAACAGTTGAACCGGTGTAGCGAATAATCGATGTGCAATCAGCAAAGTAGGGATAACTTAAGGGGGTGAAAGACATAGCGTCATGACGCGCAGACACTTGCCTGCCAGAACCCGACGGGACACTACACTTGTCGCCCAGATCTCCAAGCGAGCACTTCAGTCACGGGACTTGCATTCCGGATTCTCGAGCGTGAGGACACATATTTAACAGTAACAATCTTTGGTCTTAGTAAAGACACAGTAACGACTTAACGTTGCTAATAGCGATCGGGAAATCTCACGGATTTATATTTTGGTGAGAATAAAAGTGTGTCAACGAGAGTTCTGGTTTTTATTCGAAAACACCCACGCATACCCTGAGGTTAAAATCACATGCCAGAGCAGCAGGAGCAGAAATCACCAGAAAGCAGCATTCCGTGTAGGATAGCGCAGCTGAGGAGCGGGTAATACCGCATCAGTATTGAGTTTATGGCAACTAATATTTTAAAGCAATAGAATACAAAGTGTGTATATTTTTTGCAAGATTTATACTAAATTTCAGTGTAGCATCGCCTTAAAGGGACAAAACCAAAGGTGTGTTAACTTTCCTCTTTATTTCAGCATTTTTATTACTTTTTTTTACCAAAATTAAACTAAGCATTCACTCAGCAGTACTCCGTAGTGGGAACATGGACAACTAACCTTTCTGCGCCAATCCAGTAGATATTATTGTGCCTGAGGAATGAGGTCACGCTGGCAGAGGATGTGCTAGATTTCTCAGTATCAACATAAACCTTGAGTTGCATGATGAGCAACTTTTCATGCACTTCAGTACACCATCAGACACAACAGAATTCTTTCAAACACAAACGCTTCTGGTGTGCCCATAATGGTTAAGTGATGTTATAAAAATGAAACATGTTAGATAGAAATACCTTTTATCTTAAGCGAAAGCTGTGATCCTCTTTTACCCTTATGTGTACTGAATGTAACTTAATTTAAACGTAATTCCAGTTTTATAACCCCGTTACTTAGAAGCATTATGTATGTTTATTTTTAATGGAACGAATACTTTACTGGCTAATATATGATCTGGAGTTTGTGTTGGTATTTACCTGCACAAACGCGAAGATACAGCATGGAATAGTTATATATTACCAACAGCAGACTTTTACAACGTACCGTTAAAAAACTCCCCTCTCATAGTGGGACACATTCCATAAAAACCTGATTTATAGGCCCTGCAACGCTAGCTACTCCACTTTGTACAGCACTAAATTCCAAACGTGCACTGGACTATAGATTAACGGTGGAGTTACGAAATGCAATTCTTTGTTTTGAAAAACAAATTTGCCTTCATGTTACCCAAATGGAGCACAATGGAGCAATTCTCATTGCAACATTAAAACATTCTTCGTGGTCCAAACAACGTGTATGTGTCTTAATAGTCGGCGTTTTCGTTCTCTGATTAGATTCTAACGGGGGCCCTTTCTGAACATTCGTTGTGAATTTCCGTGAGAATTGTGGAAAGGGCTTAATCAAGAAATGCAGTTTACATAGCACCGCGGCTCAGGTGAATCCTTTGGAATATATTGCAATCAAACACTAAACTGCAGACCAAATACAGAGTGTTCCATAATAAGGCATACATTCCAACGGGAATCGCACCTCGGCCTCACACTTAGCGCAGTATCTTGCTCTGTGCAAGTACGATCAGTAACTGGTGCACTAAGGATTTATAATTAATTAATGTATATTAATATCTTATCTACACATAGTAATGGACTACCCACTTTATCCATATAACAATGACAAACGAACTGCAGATCATTTAATACGCAATTGCGCATTGCCTGATAGACAAGACATTCCAAAAGTGGTACTTTTAAGGACAGGGAATTGGCCAATGAAAAAAAGAGAAACTACCGCAGAAATACGATAAGAATTTAATCAGATTGTCTAATAATATAACAATTAAAACCTTGAAGTGAAGTACACTACACACATCTCACCCACTAAATTGACTATAACAATACAACTATTGGTATAATAGTCATGTATTGAAAGGAAATGGAACATGCATCTTGTAAATAAATAAAAAGAAAATAATAGCTTTAATAATATTACACGAGAAAAGATAAACTGTAAATCCATCCATCTGTATGGCTTTAGTCCAGATGCAAAACAAAAGTAATCCTTTGCATAATTTCTAGATGTCCTTACTAACTCCATGATCAATTTAATCAATTATGTCCTAGATTTTCTTACCTCATAATTGCTTCTAAATAATATCCAGTCTTTACTTTTGCTTAACCAAATAGCGCAGATTCAGGTCCTATGATTAGCATGCAATATAAGCGTATTTGGAAATAAATTTAAAAGTTTACTTTCTCTACTGCGTACTTCCTTAAGCAATGGAGTTTTGTACTGCACCCAAAAATTCGATATGAGATTTTGCCAAAATACATGTTAGAGTCTCGCTGGATCCAAAAAAGGCATATTTAGAAAAAAGTATGTGTATGTCTGTGAACAGCTCTAAACAAATGGGCAGTTTAATACCAAACTTTGTGCCGCATCCTCGAATGATGCGAGTATTATACTATATTCTATTCTCTGACGTATAAATAAAATCTTCCTTGCGGCGACCACCAAGAGTGCATGACTCGGCGCGACCTTTAGGCGCTACGGACTGCCGATAATTCGACCACAGTAGAACACTTCAGTAAAGTTATCAAACACGAAGGAAATCCACTATTTTCAGAAATACGCGCTCATAAATTAACTTGCATGTCCCCTGACCAACACATCATGACTCCATACTAAGCTCCTACTTATGCATTAACAAATCTTGTGCTTCTAGTTCGTATGTGAAGCACAACTTTTACTTTGTAACTTCTATATTCCAAGTAATTTTTCCCTTTTAGTTCTCAGAACTTTGTCTACTTGTATTTCTACGCAGATTTCAAGGTAAGGGGCTCTAGGAATACCTTGAACTAATGGATTCATTGTTCACTGAGTTACGACTAGTTGCTTTAGTTACATTGTCTTAGCTAATTGCTTTTCCTTAACACGAAACTGGCTAATAACTTCAACTCAACTTCAACACAAACTTTATACCTTATGCATTTATTTTAAAGTATGGAAATTATTTCTTGCAAATTAGATATCTATTTTCATATTCCTTCTGCATAGAATTATTAACCTCACTAGGCATTAAGCTCCATACTAACTTTTAGCTTGTAGGTAATTTTATTGGGACATATTTTGTGAGGTGAGCTCTTTCGGACCGCTTTACAGTTCTTTCTTTTTTAGAAATGTTTCAGATCTTATGTCCTGATCATACAGGAAAATATTCAGTGACGAATAGTAATTAGTAAAATGCTATATGTTGACAACACCCTATTCAGGTGTGCTCTGTACAACTTTTGCCAATTTCAAATGTTATAGTAACTAGATTGTAAAATAATTAAATAATTTGTTGCATGTTTATAAATAAAAATCTGATGTGTTGCACTCACATGACTTTCTCTACTCTTGTACTAACCATTCTTACAAACTCTTATTCCTATATCTTCTTCGTGTCAGTTAAAATAAACATTTGTACAAATTATCTTATTGCTTATGTCCTTGTAGGTGCAAGGGGAATATTGGAATACAGTAGGCTTTGTGCGATAGTCAAATCTTTTAAAGCTTTGAGATTCCGTTCTCTTTGTACACGTAACATATAAAAAAATGAACAACGATGACCCATTTCACGAAAGTTCCAAGTTTTCCGAAACTCACACACATAACAAGGTATATCTCCGAAATGGTTCACCCTACAAGAAGATTTATTGAGACATAAATTGTGTATTTTTGCAAGGTCTACATTTTTTGTATAGTATAATTTGGTCTATCTCTAACGGTTTACCAGTTATGCAAAAGTCGTCCAGAGTAAATACGACCACAGGAGCTATAGCCAGAAAATTCAAGATATACATTTCATTTGTCATAAAAATATCTCAAACATATGGCATTTTAATCAAAATCGTTAGAGCCATTTTCAAGAAAATCAAAATTTTCGAAAAAGTTTCCATGTAAAGGGTAGTTTAGGGTGGGGCTATTTTCTTCAAAATCTTCGTGTTGCATCCTTGAACGACATTGAACTTAAATACCAACTTTGGTTTTTAACCGACTTTTCGTTTTTGAGCTATGCTGTCCACAGACTGACAGACTGACACACACAGACACACACACGGACCTTTTTCTAAAAATGCTTTTTTGGATTCAGGGGGCCTCAAAACATGTATTTCCGGTGAAATCTCGACTTCGAATTTTTGGGTGGAATACAATACCTACTTCCCCTACTTACCAGTAGAGAAAGTAAAAAGGTGCAATTGAACAGTGATGAGTACCATTTAAGCTAATATATTCTGTTTTTCATATTTTTATAAAACGAGTTATGTTACTGATCATAATCAAATGCGATGTTTCAGGGGAAAAAAAAAGAAAAAGAAACAATCGTGTTTATTATCCATAGCTATCATACATGTTTTTGTATCCTGCTTCTTATGATAAAAGGTTAACATAGCCACTTAAAACATTTATTTCTGTAACAAATCTTACCATTAACATTGCTTACTGCACCATCTTCGCTGTCATCCTCAGAAATTTCAGAATCGCATTTATCTGAATCAGAATCTGAATTGCCTCCATACAGAAGTCTTCGCATTCGCCAACATCACTGGCCTCATTTAGTCACGATAGTATCACGAACGAACATATAAGTTGCAAGAGGCATTAAAAAACTATAATTTAGGAATACATATTAATAAATCTAAGGTTATGGTGTTTGAAGGATAGGTTCCAGTACCATCGAAAATAGTCATTAAGAGGTAAATAATGGAAAAAATGAGCAGTTTTAATTATTTGGGATGCTGCATATTCTATCGAGGTGAGAAAGACGTCAATAAAATTTTAATAAGATCCAAATAATGTGTGAAACTGTTCAATGAACATTAAGAAATCAAACTAGAAAAGAGACAACTATGAAATTTTATGAACTGTTTGTACACCCTCTATTTTTATGTGGCAATTAAAATTGGATCCTCAGTATGTGTTCCAAAAAGCAGGTGAGAAACAGCTGAGATGCAATTTCTCAGATAAATATCAGAAGACATATTGGAAGATCATGTGCCTAATATTAAAATACCAGAAGAGTGACTGGGTGAAGTGTATAGAGTTTAAGGGCCGTCGACAACTAACTCATTAAGGCCCAAAATACACAATAAATGGCAATGGTTTCAACACATAGAATCAATTGATATCGTCAGACATATAAAGTAATACAAACCAGAGGATGACCAAAAACCCATCGATATCTTTGCGTCGGAACGGGCTTCATAGCCTGACCTTGAAGAGAAAGAACTAATACAGAATCGAAGCCTGAATAGCTTGGAATGAACGATGCTGTGCATAGGTTTAACAACTCGACGTAACGTAACTTGTGAGGTACGTCAGACAGACCGCACGCCCTAATAATGAAGCTATAGTTCTAGCTCACAAAGAGATAGAGATAACCTGAAAGTTTGACAATACTCAAGAATATTTGTGTGTGGCACCAAACGCAAAACAAGGTGCCAAAATAAAAGTTTAGAAATATCAATCAAGAGACACCAAATACTGAAAGCAACCGAAGCACCAAGTGATATCGTGTGTTCTGATTTCAGTCGCTTGGTATGAAAATGACGGCTTGTGCTATAGACCAAGTTGTGATTAGCTAGCTTCTCCTTTCTCTTCACCGTTGCATTCATCTTGCTTCTCTATATTCACGGTAATGGAATTGAAAGCTCAAGTTTTCAATTAAACTTTTGTATCATAAATGCATAAGTCTATACATAATGGTCGAAAGCGAGCGAGCGTATTCTGTGTGAAGCAGCTGCTCATTTAAGTTCAGAGTTTGGAGAAAATACCAGCTGTAGTTTGTGGCTAAACCAGTGGCGGCTCTTGGAATTAGTGTTGAACACCTCTGATTATATTTCGCTTAGTTGGCCAGCGAAATGCCTCTCCTTGGAGGGAACTGCATTTAAATTAGCTTTTAATTTCTTTCCTACTTTTCTTGCTATCTCCAGGTACAGTCGTAGATTTACTGCATGTAGACGCCAGGGAATTGCCGCCTCATGTATATAAAACGTTCCTTTGAGACACTAATAAACGCATTTAGTGTATCTGAAATCAGTCTTGTGTTTCAATTAAGTTTTCAACAAATCTCACGCTTGCAGAAGTTGGCACTTTGACACAGGTTGTAAAAGAAATAAAACACAGTTTTATAGGCTTAGACAGGATGTACATTTGTTCAACTTATTTATGGCATGATTCTTAATTCACGTGGTTTATTAATTCTAATAAATGCTATAAACTTCGACACTTGGGGCCCAATAACTAATACCAAAGTTCCCTGCGTGCGTCAACTTTTTGATGCCGTCTCTATTGTCTTTGTCTTTGATGAATCTGGTGCCAGCTGCTGCAACGGTGAAGTAATATATCTTTTTCTCAAGATAATGAGCGAATGTGACGATAAAAACCCCAATTAAGTTGGCTGACATATTTAATGGAGACTAAGAATGATCTTTTTCAAGTGAGTTGTGAATATTCAAGGATATAGTATTAGTGTTTCTGAAACGCAGCAGTACAAATAGTAACTGTCGAAGTATTATATCCACTAGCTTCTGACGTATCAATATTTTAACATTTAAAATGACTATCGTCGCAATAACAATCAAAAGCCTATTTGCCGTGAGTCACTGAAATGCTAATCTAGAGCCTCTCAAAGCTTAAAACCCAAAGCATAGAGATCCCTTGCACCATGCATCTTGCAAGCATTGGTCAAGCTCGGCTAAACTCTCGCGTTGCACCGCGAAGAAGCGAAAAAGCGAGGGAGCGTGTGTTGAGTGGCCGCTAGCTTATAAGTCAAATATATACTTGGAATACAACCCAGTAATGGAGCATATTGCTGCAAAGAAAGCAAAGAACACTGAATGTCCATGTAAATCAGAGTAGGGACTCTGAAGGTCATAAAGCTCATGACACTAAGAGCCAAATACCTCATCTAGGATTCAATAATTGCATGTGTAAGAAAATGAACTGTTGAAAAAATTATAACAGAGTATACGAAGAAACTTTGTGAAAAAATAAGGGACGCCAGAGAGGAACAATTAAAGCGGCTGCTACATCTTGTAAAAGTGCATTTCTTATTAAAAAACCTGATGTGTTGCACTCACATGACTTTCTCTACTCTTGTACTAACTATTCTTAAAATTCTCATTCCCATATCCTCTTTGTTTTAAACATTCTCAGAAATTATCTAATTATCTTTTTATAGGTAATAGGAGAATATGGGAACACAGCAGGCTTTGAGAGATAGTCAAATCTTTTAAAGCTTACACATAAAAATGAATAACTAGTTCCATTTGACAAAACTAAGTTCTCCAAAACTCACACATAAGACATATGTAGGAAATGCTTCACTGTATAAATAATTTTATTCAGACATAAATTGTGCATTTTAGCAAGATCTACATTTTTTTGTATAGTATGATTTGGTCTATCTCTAATGGTTTACCAGTTATGCAAAAGTCATCCAGAGTAAATACGGCTACAGGGGCTATAGCCAGAAAATTCAAAATATACATTTCATTTTTCATAAAAATATCTGAAACATATGCCATTTTAATCAAAATCGTTAGAGCCATTTTCGAGAAAATAAAAATTTTTGAAAAATGTGTCATGTAAAGGGTAGTTTAGGGTGGAGAAATTTTCCTCAAAATATTCGTGTCGCATCCTTGAAATATATTAAATTTAAATACCAACTCTGGTCTTTAACCGACTTTTCGTTTCTGAGTTATTCTGTCCACAGGCTAACAGAAACACAGAGACATAGACATCCACACACGGACGTTTTTTTTTTTTTTCACCACATGTAAACATTGTGCAGGAAGAAGAAACAGCGTTGAAAATAAGGAAGGAGGAGACGGGAAGGCGAGCGAGCGGAGTTTGCACCGATGTCAACTTTTTGTAGTCGCATTCTGCAACTTGCACCGTGCGATGCACTGGTATAATTCGAGCATTAGTTCTTGACGAATGACCTTCAGCGAAGAACCTCTTAATAAACAGGCCAGCAAATAGTTTATGTTGCGATAACAAACAATGCTGCCTCTCTTTTATGTTTCGAAGAAACCACTGGTACAGTTGACTGCAAAATTTGTGTGTTTGGGTTCATGTCATTGCCAGTGCTTTAACGAGAGATAATAAAAATGACAGCGATTCTGATAAAGAAAACGAAGGAGCGCAGAAACATGAGAGCAACGTTACATCATCTGATTGGCACAGAGAAGTAGGAACGACAGTGTTCTCGTAAAGATGAATAAGGAACTCGCATCTAGACTCTTATTTAAACATTTCATTCGTCAAGAACTAACGCGGGACCTGTACATGTACGCTGAGAGGCCCTGTGCTAATCGCTGCGACCGCCAAGTAGGTGTGTATAATCCGATAACAGTTTTTAAGCACTAGGGATTACTTATACTTATTCACAGCAAAGCACTTCTGTGCGACACAAGGGAAGAGATACGAATTTTAGACGCACGCTCTTTTACTCCCGCCTACATCACCAAGGTTCCTACTTAAGTTGCCCGGTTTGAAGCCTCTCATTCGTCTCTGAAACGTTACTGTTACACCGTGATTTGCTAAATTCCAAAGCTCCCTTCAAGCTTAGAAGACAGTACACGATAAATGGGGCGCAACGTTGCAACATGTACTATATGTATGCCTTCTTTCATCCTCGAAACGCAAATCATGTAAGAAGTGGTCCTTGAGTAATTGGTAGGATATCATCACCGTAATGATACCGTGACAAAATTATATTCAATGTGGGTGGTATATTTTGAAACACTAAAGAATGCACAATTCGCCGGACTCCGCTTTGCACTATTCTCTTATATTACGTTAACCTAACGTTTCGTGTTGTCCTGCTCCTTTTGGTTTCTTTTTCGTGGTGTTCTTAGAGGTCCTTTCATTAGATCCTTTTTAATCCTATACCTACTGCTTCTGAACACCCGATAGCCTTACTGTTACTTCTACTGCCTTATTAATACATATTTGACTTGAAAAAAAATAATCTAACAGATTCATAATTATTTGGCGTTCATTACTTCTTAATTTACTAATATAACGACTCTTCCTAGCTTCCCCCTCCACAACTACAAATAATTACGGAAAATGTTAAATAACGTAATAACATTTCACAGGTTCCATACAATATAAACGCATACACTTCTTTACGAACTGATGTTAACTTTTACTGCTGCCTTCAGTCTAACGCTTGACGTCTTTTATCTGAATAGGTGAAAACCTTTTATTTACCTTACACGATGAAAGAAAGAGGTTACAGGCTTCTGGTTTATTTTAAAAACTGTCTCTAACCCTCCTCAACATATGCTCTCGCTTGATCCCTCATGTAAACTCAAAAATAAAAAAGTTTCCCACTGCGCTTTTGCAGTGCACAGACATGAAAGTTTCCGAAAACATTTAACAGAGTAAACACAGAGAATTCAAAGTAGGCAGGTAGCAGCACTATTGTTTACTCTAGCTAAGAAAAATTATAAACGTAGTCTAACAGCAAATACCGGAGTTTCCCTGAAAAAGGGACGGTGCTGGGTTTTCAGCTACCTCAGAAGGCTCTTTAGAGGGTTCTTGAACTGCTGCGGTGACTGTCTTCTTCCTTTTTGCTGTCATGTTGTCTCTACGGCGGCTGTGACTGAACTTGTGGGGGGGGGGGGGGGTGTGACCGGAGATGCCGGAGATGCCGGAGAAAAATCGCCCATGCGCCGTTGTGTTCACCACACATCCCACATTCGGACGCCTAGGATCGAATCCGGGTCGCATTGGTGAGAGCCAAGCGGTCTAACAGCTCGGACATGTCACGGCCCATTGATTTATACTCATAATTATAGAGAAGATTAGAAGTATCATATAGTTTTAGATCATGAATGTAAAAAGTTGAAAGTAACACATGGAAACAATTTTTATAAAGTTATTTATTTTTTGTTTTATGTTATTTATTTCTTTTTTAGGGACAACTTGCGTTGTCTGGTAATCAGCATGCTAGCTTACAAACCCAGAAGTCCCAGGTTCAATTCCCGCCTGAAGGATGGGAATTTTTCTCTAACCACCATGGGCGTTAAGAAAGGGAAATTAATGAATTTATTGTGCGGTTAATTACTGACTTGGGCTACTGTTTTAATTTGGATGTGAACAGCAACTTTTATTTAGAACAAATTAATATAATTATCCGCAACAAATACTGTAGCTCATACATTTTACAGTTTTTGATAGCGGAATAAAAAACTAATATTGACTACAAACTTAACATGCGCCTCCATCTGAAAAACAGTCTGCTGACGCCCACGCTAGTCATAGTTATTCCCTGCTCTCCCTCGAGTCTAGAATTGTGAGTGAAAGTGTAAATCTATGTAAGAATGTAATACTTTAAAAGAAACTCCAATTTCAAAAAAAGTCAAAGATTAACAAAATAGTAAATTTTCCTATGAGCATTTGCTCTAAAATTCAAAGAGGCATTTTTGCCATCTTTTTAACTGTTTATACATTCTTGGCGTCGTTGAATTTAGATATAGGAACCAGAATGATCTAGATGTCACCGTATAGTACGACTTGACTTATGCATACAAAGTTTGGTGTTTAAGCTTAAGTTGGAGGACAACTACACCCAGATTAGAGATAGCCTTGATGTAATTAGTGGTTGAAAAGGTAATTTTATCCTAAATTTCTTTTGTTTTAATTATAGGGATACGCAACTACAGATACTGTCTCACAAGTAATGGTTTTCTTAAGAAAAACAATTATTTGAAGTGTTTTCTGACAAGCAATTAACTAATCTTCAAAGTACAGACCTTTATATTCTATGGTCTTGAGCTATCTTCCAGCGAGGTTTATTATCCCACGATGGTACCAGTGTTGGTTTTTGATGCGAAGAATTCCGTGAGACCCACCTGCACTGCTTCAATGTTGTCACATTTCATCCACGTAGAAAATGGGCCATGGATCGAAAAAGATGATAATCTGATGGTGCTAGATCAGGGCTATATACTGGGTGTGGTAGCAGTTCGAGTCCTCCCAGTTCCTGAATTTTTTTTCATGGTTTTTTGTGCACTGCATTGTCCTGTTGAAATATAACTCTATTTTGGTTAACTAATGCTGGGTATCTGTGTCTAAAAATTCATGAACTCGTTCCAGTTGTTGAGAATAAAGATCGGGATCAATCGTCCGCCCGTTTGGAAAAACTCCGAGTGAATCACACCTTCAAAATTCACCAGACACACATTACTTTGGAATCGAACCGATTTTTTTTTGGGGGGGGGGGGGGCGATGACGTTGGTAGGTTGGCGGAGATCAAGCCACTGTTTTGAGGTATCCGGGTTTTCATAATATACCCATTTTTCATCACAACTCCTGACAAATCTATCATCCATGGGATTACGGATAAGTTGACGACAGACATCCACTTTACGTTGAGCCTGTTGAGGAGACAGTTCATGGGCTACAGATCTACAGCTTCTGTATGATTTTCCAAGTGTCTTAATGTATGGTATCCTTAGATGCACCAAGTTCTTCTGAAAGCCTACGGGTACTTTGTTGCGGATTTTCTCGCAAGACTGTAGCCTCAATATTCGACAGTTTAGTTCTTCTAGAACGTGGTAAATCTAGTGTTATCGTCTCCATTGTTGAAACGTTGGAAGCATCGCTGTGTCACACGCTCACTAACGACACCTTCTCCTTCCACTTCACATATTCTTCAAGCTACGGCAGCGACTTTATAATCTTGTTCCCAGCAGTGCTTTAGAAGGACCCTAAGTTCAAACATTGGTATCTCCATTTTCCGATTGTTTATTAAGAACTGAAGACTGGTACATGCTCGCAATGTACGCAACACTAGCCATGGCATCCTATAAGCAGCATTGTCAAACCGAAAATACCCAATAAAGTTTCCTAAACACCAAAATCAAAAAACTGACATTACTTATGGGACAGCCTCATAAACATGTTTTCTCTTTTGGGACTGCATATAGCTTCTTCAAGTCAACATAAATGTGAAATGTGGCCTTGTTTCTCTTATATATGTGTCTATTATACACTCAACGCCAAATGCGCAATATTTCATCATTTCTTAGACAAGCGTATGTAACCTATTTTGAAGTTCTGCCAGGCAACCAGGATAATAAATGGACTCCGCATAGCACCAGAGGCGCAAAATATGAAGAAAAATTTGCCGAGGTATGAACATGTTTGCTAAAATATGAGAATACGAGAAACAAGTTCCAAACTATTACGAAGTATATATTTTAAAGCTTAAGAATTTTACTCTTATAATTCACTTCTTTAGTTACAAAAATTATATATTGTAGATTTTTATCTATATTTAATAATAAAATAACAAATTAAATGCAAAAGATAGTGTGCAGTTCATAATTTTAAATATGTAGTGCAAGTTTATTCAGTCGTATTTCATCGAAACATTGATATATGTTTTGTGAATGTTCTACAGAGTACTGCCCAAATACCATATGTGTAAAACCAGTTCATTGTTAACAAAAATTATTTCGAAAACGAAAAATAGTCTTACAAAGAATGAATTAATATGGACATATTTGTCAAATATGAAGAATTTACGAAAATATTATATGAAACGTATTGTTATGTGGAAACTGCAAAATGTTTCTTTGAATAAAGAATATGGTTTAGAATATAAAATGTCACATTTTACCTATCTTTAATCATTATTGTGAGGCAAGGGTCGGAATTGGACAAAAGGAAAACGAAATGTCAGATATTATGATATTTTCATGGTTTGATGTGATCAGAAAAACCACAACAGTAGCTGCTATTTCTGCCGGAGTAATGATAAATGTTGGCAAGAAAAACTGACACAATATTTCATATCCTAGTATTCCCTTGACACATACGGCACTCCCAAACTATCTCACACAATTATAACCTCTGTACCAATTTTCACGTTTTTTTTTCTTCTTTTTTCCCTTCTGTGATCGCAGAAAATGAACGTAACGAACATGACTTTTGGTGAGATGTGAGATCCATGAGCAAATTGTTGCAGAATGTGATGAATCGTATCTTTATTAAAATAATGCAATTTTGATGGGTCATATAATGTGATATGATCGTTTTAATTTTTCTGTTATTTTCTTGTTACTTTCATATTTTCTATTCTTTCCCCCTTTTTTCATATTTTATACTTCTATTCCAGTTTCGCATATGTGCTTGCAGTCGTTTCATAGACCGCTTTTTTTCACATCTTCTACAGTTATCTTTCTAAATATGTTTGTGTGGATTTGGAGAGTAAGCTGTATAGAAAGCGCGTAGGAAGTGACAAATGCAAAGAAATCACGAATTGTTTAGTATGGCTGTGTCACGTTTTCTGTTTCCGTATTTAAAATTCCCAGAAATGTAATGGTTCAGTCTAAACAACTAAAATACACTAATCAGCACACTTCTGATGTAAGAAGACTTTGCAAGAACTACTGACTGCCTATTACGAATATGTTTTAAATTAGTTACGTCATTGCGTCACTGGTAAGGTCTGATTTTCCCTGGATGAAACAACCGACGCTGAAGAATGATATGTAGCGAACGTAGTTGAGAGGTCTTTTTCACTTACAAATCAGTGTTATGTGCAAATAGAAAGTCATTCCTTTTTGGAACCTTTAAAATGTTGGTAAGTTTAGCTATTGTAATTATTCTTTCTGATATCGCCCTTCAAAATCTAACATTTAATTCTCTGCAAAGCTGAGGATTATCTCTGTATTGAGCCATTAAATTAATTAAACATGTAACAATAAAATTATGATTATTTATTTATTATTGAGTGTACTAGATTTTTAAAATAGATTCTCAATATAATGTTAAAGTAAACCGCATTAAAATTTTGTAGATTAAAAAAATGCGCCCAAAAAAAACTATAGGTCATATTTATCGTAATATTTTCTAATTGTTTTTCGATCATAAATCCTTGTATATTTCTAACGTTTTTAGGTCATAAATATCCGGACCCTGATGATAAGGGATCAATCTTACAACTTACATGGCCATGCTTAGGAGCTAATTCATCAACAGCGATCATTTTGTGTTTATTATACGCTTCTTTTATGAGTTTTTTTCAGCTGTAAGATCTAAAATACTGATGTTGATGTTGGCATCTTTTACCATTCACTTGTAACAGAGAATAGAACGTTCATCGTCGCTTACGCTGTTTACATATGTAGTATATGTGCCGCCACGTGCCACTTGTTGCACGGACCTGTCCTCCCGTCCCTTATCCCACCTGGTGGTCGAAGAGAATGCTAAGAGACTACACTGGGGGCCGGGAGTCAGAAGCCACTCCCTATGCGAAGTACTAAAGTTTACAGGGAACATCTTTTTTCTTTGCCATGCAACGCTAAAATTCCCGCCGAAGCTTATAACCCTTTCATGAAAGATATTCCTTCTGGGTTCTTTGGCGTGTGCATCCACCAATGATACAGAGAATGTCATTTTGCCAAATGAAACTCATTGCTTCGGAAGGTAAATACAGAGGTTTCAGATTCATTCGGCTATCCCGTCTGTCGATTGTATTCCCATGACGTCAGTACTTTATCATCAGTGCCTCTGGCACAGGACTAACTAAAGGTGAATCAAAGGGGTAGATGTCATCAATTTTGAAGTGATCGTAGTAAAATAGAACTTACATCGTGCCTTTTGGTATTTATAATTCAACCTTCTTTCGCATTCATCTCGTAAATGTCGGCATTTATATTGATAAGTAACTCAAATAACTTGACCTTTTTTGTAGCGTAAATGTCTCGGATTTAGTGGCACAAATTTTCCTTTGCACCAAATGTAAACCAAAACGAATCACGTTAAATAATACTAATGTTTATACACTTGTATTTGCGGATGATCAGTTACTATAGGTAGAGAATGAGGAAGGTGTGTGTGTGTGTGCGTGCGTGCGTGTGTGTGTGTGCGTGCGTGCGTGTGTGTGTGTGCGTGCGTGTGTGTGTGAGAACCTGGCCTAATATCGTGTAAGACATTTCTTATAATATGCAGTGTGCTCCTACTCGCGAAAAATGTTTGCTGACATAAATTTGTCACATTCCTATCTTTAGTGACCCAATTAATAATCTTTACTGTTTTACAGCAAAGTACCAAAGAAGCCAGTGGCCATGATATTTTCTGAAACAGGAAAACGTTATCATTACAGATACCAAAGTCATTAGACAGATAAACCACTTGAGACGGCTCTGGACTGGACTGACTACTCGATAATGTGTACCCTTTACGTCTCCACGACAAGTCCCACCTGCGTCGGAAAACATTTGAAAGCGGCTGTACACACACAGCAGGTGCTGGCCGGCCCGGCATTGTACGCCGAACCCAAAGTCACAATATCAACCTGTTAACGAAATCGGAAATGCATGCAGTCCAAGGCTCCATTCTGAACCTTTCGTTTGAAATAAGAGGCTTGTTAATGACGTCATTCACTTCAACTCACTGGCGGTAAAGGCTGAATAAATCTGCAGACCCGTTATAAGGGCCGCCACCGGAAGAGAATAAGAGCTGCTGACATTTGGCAGGAGAATAAGTGTGAGGGAAAAGAGCGTAGTTCACATGTTGCACACGATACTCATCAGACAGAGCGAGAGGGAGTGAGGCAGAACACTTCTCTTCATACACATCAATAAAGAGCAGCAAGACGGAGACAATATAGCCCCTAATATAAACATTGTAAGGCACGTTTCTTGGAAAGCGAATAAAAATCGACAACAGCTCATATACTGCAATGTGTTGCCGGAAAAACGGTCTTCCTGACTCCACTAGAGAGTTAGAGAGGATATTTTATTAAAGTAGACAACATTGTCTTTCTCTACACAGTGAAATCTCGACTTCAAAGGACGCCTTTATAAGAAATGATGTTCATAAGCGGAAAAAACATGTATATTGAAATTTTCATAGAAGGAAAAGCATCTATTAGACACTAGCTGGCCTACCCGACGCAGGGTAGGTCTTCAGAATGATGAATTAATTTTATACAAAGCTAAAGGTACTAGGTGGCCCACTACAGCCGACCCAGCCGAAAGTAGATAAACCTTCTTGCATTAAACAAGTTGCCGAACTCCACGGCGCAAGGCAGGGCAGTGGCGTTTCTGCCTTTCAGCAGACGTGCAGCGAGAGGCAGTTGGACTAGCGTGTGGTAATATACAGAATAACAGTACAAACAGCCGAAAAGGTCTCACTTTATTTCCAGGATCTTCATTTTCCAGGGAATAAACTCACTCTTGTATACGTGCTATTGTCTAACATTTGAATTCCAGATTGTAAAGGGATGAATGAGGGCACGTAATGTTTCCTATGCATTTCTTCGTTTCATATGAATGTTATTGTGGTATGTCATTATTATTATTATTATTATTATTATTATTATTATTATTATTATTATTATTATTATTATTATTATTATTATTGTTATTGTTATTGTTATTGTTATTGTTATTGTTATTGTTATTGTTATTGTTATTGTTATTGTTATTGTTATTGTTATTGTTATTGTTATTGTTATTGTTATTGTTATTGTTATTGTTATTGTTATTGTTATTGTTATTGTTATTGTTATTATTATTGTTATTATTATTGTTATTATTATTGTTATTATTATTGTTATTATTATTGTTATTATTATTATTACTATTACTATTATTACTATTACTATTACTATTATTACTATTACTATTATTACTATCATTATTATTACTATTATTATTATTACTATTATTATTATTATTATTATTATTATTATTATTATTTCTATTATTATTATTATTTCTATTATTATTTCTATTATTATTATTATTTCTATTATTCGTAGTTATTCTTATTGTTTGTGGTTATTACTATTATCACTGTTACTCGCATTAGTATCATAATAGTTATTATCTTTATTTTAATTAGGTTTAGTATTACCATTTTCATTATCTGAATATTAATATTTATTTTATTATGAATTTTTATTATGCTATTATTTTCATCGTTATTACTATCATCATTAAATGCTATTGTTATGGTGACTTCATTCTTAGACTAGGTGTTCAAAACGATGCCTTGTTAATTGATAGAATGTTCCAGTCGTCTCCTTGTATTCATATTGTCGCCCAGCGCATTATTGTCGGCGCTACCGCAAAGGAGTCGAAGGAAAGAGACAGAGAATGGCCGCATTGTTGGGCGCTTGCCGAAAGAGAGAAAGTGATAGAGGCCTCTAGAAATGTCTGCTTTGTATTTCACCGCAAAATAACTGAGCTTTCCCGAAGTTTCCAGAATAGTGCTTGGGAGATATAAATAGCGGTAAAGTGTGAGAAGGAACAGTTCTTTGTGTTACGAATTCGGAGTCGTGCTGTTGGAGAATCGGAAAAGACTTTCTTGCTGTTGCAACGAGTGTACAAGTTACTGTTTACGGAAATAAAAGTGTTTCTTTATCTCGACTACATCTGTCTACTTTACTTTTCAACACATCCAAAGTCACACTGGTGTCAGGAGTGGGATTCGTCGAATTGCTTCTAGTTTCGTTACATCGTCGTTAGAAGTTGCAACGTTAGAACCAAGATGGAGGGAGATTCGGAAACCAGGATGATGGCAATGATGAAAGAATTATTCGCCAAAATGGAAACGTCAAACCACAACCTCGCTGCCAAAATGGAAACGAGAAACGACAACCTCGTTGCCGAGCTGAAAGAGATGAAGACGGCAAACAACAATCTCGCTGCCGAGCTGAAAGAGATGAAGACGGAGCTATCGGCGAAAATTGACGAGCAACTGGCTGGCGTGAGGAAGGATGTGAAAGAGCTCGGTGGAAAGATGGAGGACCTCGGCCAACGCGTTGACGCCCTGGAGAATGTCGGGGAACGGCTTAGCGTTCTCGAAGACAGGGTCGACGGTAGCGCCAAGGAGCTAAATGCAATAGTGGAAGGGATGCTTAGTGAAAAGCTGAAGAACTAGAAGGCCGAAGCTCCAGCACGCGACACAACATCGACGCGCGTCAAACCACCGAAGTACGATGGCACGTCAACGTTTGAGGTCTTCCGCCGTCAATTCGACACAGTGGCCAAGCACAACAAATGGTCGCCAGAAGAAGAGGCCGCGCAGCTGATAGCCAGCCTCCAGGGACGAGCCGCAGAGGTCCTGAACGCAGTTCAGACAGCGGCGGCGCCCAAGGACATCTGGGAGGCCCTGGAGAACCGATTCGGAAACCACCGCTTAGCCGCAGCCTACCGCAGCCAACTGAAATCTAGGATGCAACTGCCAGTGGAGACGCTGCAGGAGTTCGCCCTGGCAATCGAACAGCTGGCCAGCAAAGCCTTGGTCGACCTCCCCTCCGAATTCGTATCCCGAGAAGCCGCCTATACCTTCGTCGACGGGGTACGCGATGCCGAGATACGTCAACGCCTGATGCTCGGCGACTACAAGACCATCCACGAGGCACTAACGGCCGCATTAAGGATGGAAGCGGCCAAAGTGACGGCTACCCCGACCTCGAAGACAAGGAGTGTCCGCTACGATGAAGACCGCAGACCAGTCCAGGGATGCCGACGAAGACCAGGTGGCGTGTGTTGGGGGTGTGGCCAGCCGGGACACCTGATGAGAGACTGCCGGCACCAAGAAGAGCAGCCGGAAAACGAGTAATGACCGGCGTGGTGAGGGGCACGTCGGCGCCGGCACCATCATCCCCTCGAGTGACACTGCGCGCCGTCAGCCGACGGATGGATGACAGCCTCATCGCGGACGGTTGGGTGAGAGGGAAGCCGTGCCGCGTGCTTGTTGACACTGGAGCAGCCGTGACTGTCGTCAGACCTGACGTAGCCAGGGGCTTGCCGTCGAGAAAACCGAGCCGACCGTACCAACTAGTGACGGCTCGGGTGACACCTTGCCTGTGGAGAGGGAGGCCCTGCTGCGGTTGACATTGGGGCGAAGTGTCTTGCGTTTGTGGGTGTTCGTCGCGGAGGTGGCTGAGGAGGTGATACTGGGACTGGATGCCCTCAGGAGCCACGAGGCGACGGTCGACATCGGGAAGAAGGTTCTGCGGCTTAAGGGAGAGGAAGTAATGCTCCGGCACCCCGAAGAACGCCTTGGAATCTGCAGGGTCATTCTCAGGGAAGACGTAGTTGTCCCCGCGAGAAGCAAGATGGTAGTGACGGCGCGACTGGAAGGCCAGCGCAAGAAGAACATGCTGCTGTACCGGAAGACGCATGTGCACGGGCTCTGTGTAGCCGGGACATTGTTGCCGTGCCGAGAGGAGGTGCCGGTGAGACTGCTCAACCCAACAGACACCGATCACGACGTTCAGGCCGGGACGGAGTTGGGGACGTGCGAGCCCGTGGTCAGCGTAACACCAATAGACAAGACCCAGGAGCCGGTGCCAACGCAACACCTGGGGCCCCGACTGGAAGAATTACTGGAGAGGGCGGCCGACCACCTGACCGCTGAACAGAGAGAGAAAGTCCAACAACTGCTGAGACGATATCAGCGCGTCTTCAGCCAAGGCAGCAGCGATTACGGCCGCACGGACCGAGTGCTTCACCACATCGACACCGGAGACGCCCGGCCTATTCGGCAACCACCTAGACGCGTTCCGTTGGCTAAACAAGCGGCGGTACGAGACATGCTGGAGGACATGAGAACCAAGGGAGTGATCGAGGAGTCTGACAGTCCTTGGTGTTCCCCTGTAGTTCTGGTGAAGAAGAAGAATGGCGAGCTACGCTTCTGCGTAGATTACAGGAAGCTGAACGCTGTCACCAGGAAGGACTGCTTCCCCTTACCCCGGATTGACGACACCCTGGACACGCTTGCTGGTGCGCAGTGGTTCTCAACCCTGGACTTGAAATCGGGTTACTGGCAGGTGGCTCTAGACCCGAGAGACAAGGAGAAGACCGCATTCTCGACAGGCCAAGGGCCTTGGCAGTTCACAGTTATGCCCTTTCGTCTCTGCAACGCACCAGCTACCTTCCAACGCCTTATGGAGTCAGTAATGAGAGGATTGACTTATGACGCCTGCCTGTTATACCTGGACGACATGATCATCGTCGGCAAGACGTTCGAAGACCATCTTGACAAACTGAGCAAGGTGCTGCAGAGACTGCAGGCGACCGGCTTGAAGCTGAACGCCAAGAAGTGCCAGCTCTTCCGCAGGGAAGTCAACTACTTGGGCCACATAGTCTCACCAACCGGAGTGGCCACGGATCCGGAGAAGACACAGGCCGTGAGAGATTGGCCTCGCCCAAAGGATAGGCGAGAACTGCGCAGTTTCCTTGGATTGTGCAGTTATTACCGCCGCTTCATAAAGGGTTTCTCCAGCATCGCCAAACCCCTCACTCGCTTGACGGAAGAACATCGACCTTATGTATGGACGGAGGACGCCGAAGGCGCTTTCCGGCAGCTCAAGAGGACGCTCTGCAGTGCTCCTATTCTGGGATTCCCACAACCAGGCGACGCCTTCATTGTGGACACCGACGCCAGCGACCATTGCATTGGAGGCGTCCTATCCCAAGTCCAGAACGGCCACGAGCGGGTGATAGCCTACTACAGCAAGACGTTGTCCAAGGCAGAGAAGAACTACTGTGTCACCCGACGAGAGCTACTGGCGGTAGTGAAGACCTTGGAGCACTTGCACAAGTACCTGTACGGTCAGCCATTCCACCTGAGGACAGACCACTCCGCCCTAACCTGGCTACTTAGCTTTAGAAACCTGGAGGGCCAGACAGCCCGTTGGGTCCAAAGGTTGCAGGAGTACGACTTCACCTACGAACATCGCAAAGGGAAGAGCCACGGCAACGCAGACGCCATGTCCCGAAGACCCTGCCTAGATGAGTGCGGTCAATGCGCAAGAGTGGAAGAGAAGGAGCGTACCGCAGCTGTCAGAGTGGTCACGGCAGTGCCTGCGGACGGATGGGATAGCGCGGGCCTGAGGAGGGAGCAGCTGGCGGACGCCCACTTGGGGCCACTCTTGAGAGAAGTGCAGGCAGGGACGAGACCAACCTGGGAGGACATCGCACCCAGAAGTGCTACATACAAGTCGTACTTGGCCCAATGAGACTCGTTGAAGACCAAAGAGGGCGTGCTGTTCCGGGTATGGGAATCACCTGATGGGAAGACCCAGAAAGAGCAGTTGGTACTTCCCCGAAGTAGGGTCCCGGAAGTCTTGGAGGAAGTGCACGCCGGTACCTCGGGTGGACACCTAGGAGCAAACCGGACGATCGACAAACTCCGACAGCGCTACTACTGGCTGAGGCTCCGAGCAGACGCTGAGAACTGGTGCCGTCAATGTCACGTGTGCGCGGCGAGTCGCGGCCCCCAGACTAGGAGCCGGGGTCGCATGCAGCAGTACAACGTCGGAGCGCCCTTCGAACGCATCGCCGTCGACATAGCTGGACCATTCCCAGTGTCCGATCGAGGCAACAAGTACCTGATGGTAGCTGTGGACTACTTCACCAAGTGGCCGGAGGTGTATGCCATCCCGAACCAAGAGGCGAAGACAATTACAGACTGCCTCGTGGAACAGCTGTTTTGCCGTTTTGGGGTCCCGTTAGAGCTCCACAGCGACCAGGGCACTAATTTTGAGTCGCACCTAATGAAGGAGGCATTGGAAAGACTTGGGGTGAACAACACCCGCAGAACACCCCTACATCCACAGTCGGACAGCATGGTCGAGAGATACATCAAGACCCTAGAGGAGCACCTGAGGAAGGTCGTGGCCAGCCATCAGAGAGACTGGGACCTCAAGGTACCACTGTTCTTGCTGGCCTACCGTTCGTCGACACACGACACTACCGGGATGACACCAGCAAGCCTAATGTTCGGCCGAGAGCTACGCCTCCCTTGTGACCTGGCTTTTGGTAGCCCCCCGGAAGCGAAACGGCCGGCAACCGAGTATGTGGAGAGTCTAGTAGACCATCTCCACGACATGCACGAGATGGCTCGTCAGAACATCCAGATGGCGAGCGACCGCATGAAGACCCGGTACGACAGGCAAGTCAACAGCCGAGGATTCCAGCAAGGTGACATGGCCTGGTTGTACCACCCTACCCGGACCAAGGGACGCTGCCCAAAGCTTCAACAACCGTGGCAAGGACCGTACCGAGTGGTAAAGAGGATCAACGACGTAGTCTACCGCATCCAGAAGGTGCCCCGAGGGAAGATGTTAGTGGTACACCTGGATCGTCTGGCCCGTTACGATGGTGCTGTTCGGGACGACCAGCCTTGAGGAGGGAGCAGTGTCGCCCAGCGCATTATTGTCGCCGCTACCGCAAAGGAGTCGAAGGAAAGAGACAGAGAATGGCCGCATTGTTGGGCGTTTGCCGAAAGAGAGAAAGTGATAGAGGCCTCTAGAAATGTCTGCTTTGTATTTAACCGCAAAATAACTGAGCTTTCCCGAAGTTTCCAGAATAGTGCTTGGGAGATATAAATAGCGGTAAAGTGTGAGAAGGAACAGTTCTTTGTGTTACGAATTAGGAGTCGTCCTGTTGGAGAATCGGAAAAGACTTCCTTGCTGTTGCAACGAGTGTACAAGTTACTGTTTACGGAAATAAAAGTGTTTCTTTATCTCGACTACATCTGTCTACTTTACTTTTCAACACAACCAAAGTCACAATATGGACGTTTCTGAAAATTGCGGGTGTTACAGATACACATGCTTCGATGATTCTTTGACGCAAGACCACTACCTGAAGGGGATCTGTTTCAAATAGAAGATTCTTGATGGGACCCCAAAGGAAAAGGACTAATTGATTAGATCAGAATAATCCCTAATAATAATAATAATAATAATAATAATAATAATAATAATAATAATAATAATAATAATAATAATAATAATAATAATAATAATAATAATAATAATAATAATAATAATAATAATAATAGTAATAATAATAATAGTAATAACAGTAGTAACAGTAGTAGTAATAGTAGTAATAGTAATAGTAATAGTAATAGTAATCGTAATAGTAATCGTAATAATAGTAATCGTAATAATAGTAATCGTAATAATAGTAATCGTAATAATAGTAATCGTAATAATAGTAATCGTAATAATAGTAATCGTAATAATAGTAATCGTAATAATAGTAATCGTAACAATAGTAATCGTAACAATAGTAATCGTAACAATAGTAATCGTAACAATAGTAATCGTAACAATAGTAATAGTAACAATAGTAATCGTAATGATGGTAATAATAGTAATAATAATGATGGTAATAATAGTAATAATAATGATGGTAATAATAGTAATAATAATGATGGTAATAATAGTAATAATAATGATGGTAATAATGATGATAGTAGTAGTAATTAATAATAATAATGGTGGTGGTGGTGGTATACCACAATAACATTCATAAGAAACGAAAAAATGTAAATCAAATGTTAGAGAATAGCACCATATACAAGAGTGAGCTTATTCCCTGGAAAATGAAGATCTTGTAACTAAAGTGAGGCCTTTTAGGCTGTTTGTACTGTTATTCTGTATATTACCACACGCAAGCCCAACTGCCTCTCGCTGCACGTCTGATGAAAGGCAGAAACGCCATTACCTTGTCTTGCGCCGTGGAGTTCGGCAATTTGTTTAATGCACGAAGGGTTATCTACTTTTAGCGGGGCCGGCTGTAGTGGGCCACCTGGTATAACGGAAGGGTCCTGAAACTTGCACACCACAAGTACAGTTTGTTCACCAGCCCATGGCCACTGGTAGGAATGTCACGAGCCAGTATATCAATTAATAATTCTAGGTACACAGCGACATCTGAAGCTGGACTCATGATTCTGACTGCTTACATTATGTAGAACCAGAGACATTGCTTTAGATATTGCAGTGTACAAATAGCGCCAAAGAAAATGTCCCTGCACTTCACGTCCGTCGTTATTCATCGTTATGTGAAGCCATGGCCACTTCATCGGTTGCTTTAGGCCATGGAGCAAGAGTATGGCGCTCCTGTTTACGTATAGTAAGTAGAGGAAGTATTGTATTCCACCCAAAAGTTCTAGATAGAGGTGTGGGTGTGGATGTGTGTGTGGACAGCATAACTCAAAAATGCGAAGTCACTTAAGAGTCAAAGTTGGTATTTAAGTTTAACATCTTTTAAGGATGCGACACGAAGATTTTGAAGAAAATTCCTCAATGCAAAATGCACTTAAGATTTTGTTTAAAATGCCATCTGTTTAAGATATTTTATGACAGCTTAAACATATATTTTGAAGACTGGTTATAGCCCACGTAGTTATGTTTACTCCGAAAGACTTTTGCATAACTGGTATATCGTAAGAGAGAGACCAAATCTTATACAAAAAATGTACATCTTGCTAAAACACACAGTTTATGTCCAAATAAATTCTTTTGTAGAGTGAACCATTTTGGATATACTCATTGTTATTTGTGTCACTTTTGCAGTACTTAAGCTTTCGTCAAATGGAAGATCGTTATTCAGTTTTTATATCTCAGCCGTCCAAAGAGAACGGGATCTCAAAGCTTTGAAACATTGACTATCGCTCAAAGTCTACTGTATTCTAATTATCCCTTCCACCTACAAGGAAATAAGCAATAAGATAATTTGTACAAATGTTTACTTCAACTAACACGAATAAGATATAGGAATAAGAATTTGTAAGTTTGTAGTTATGCCAATATTCACAACAGGGTTTACAAATGCCGCTCTGGATTGTACCGGCAAAACGAGAAAGAGTAAGAGTGAATGAATTTCATTTGTCACACAGACCCCTTATCATGGCTGGTAGCCATATTTATCGGCTAGTACTGGACAGTCCATTCAAGGAGTTAAAATCTAAGGGGAAAACATGATGATCTCCAAGGTTAGTGGTATAGATACAAAATCCGTCGAAGAGTGTCTAAGGTGCTCTTTGGGCCTAGAATTATTTACTGATATACTGACTGGTTGTTGCAGTAGTGTTTAACGCCCGCTTTTACTACTGCGGTACCGCAGGCGGTGACACTGATGAAACATGGAATGAGATGGCGAGGGAAACCGGAACACCCGGAGAAAACCCACCCTGACGCCGCTTCGTCCACCACAAATACCACATGCGTGTCCCTGGGATCGAACCCGGGCCGCCTAGGTGATAGGCGAGCGCGTTAACCGCTCGGCCACGGCGCCGTCATACTGACTGGTCGCGTTCCTGCCAGAGGCTATGAGCTTGACATAGATTGTAGTTCAGTACAATCATTTTTGCTTCGAACGTGACCTCTAGAAGGTAAATATATAATCATTAATCCATGCAAAATTGCTAAATAATCTAATAAATGTGTCCCATTATCAATAATGCTCTGAAAGAGGTTACCAGGCGTTTGGTAATCTCAGATTATATTACATATTCCTCTATTGTGTTTGTTATGGAGGATTAGTGCCCAAAATGCTTTCTCGCATTATTTAAAGGTCAGGCCAAACCTTCCCCTTCCACCCCTCTAAAAACAATGCAGCTGTCCACTCCATTTTCCAGGTGAATTTGGATGTTTATCGTTCAACTTCCTTGACAAGTGCATGATGCATTGTGTTGGAGTCAAATAACATATATTAATCTTCATTTTACATGTCATAAAATATCGGGATTTTAGTGCAAAATATCATCAGCCTGTTTTCCCCTCACAATAATGTAGAGTGATTTAAGACACCTCACAAAAAATACCCATTACTATGCCAATTAAGCCCAAGTTTGGACTCGAAATATAAGGATAAAACAGACCGTCCTAAATCTCGAAATATGTTCATTGTCTTTCAAAGATGTTTTACACCCATGAATGAGCAGATCTAAACCTTTGTGTCGATTGCATTATGTCATCATCCGTGCGTAAAAGAAGTCATTTTAAAAACAGCTGGTTAAAGGGACACTGATGGTATCCCAGGACAATAAAGTAGCCAAGTAATACTTATTTGATATGGGTTTTGTTTGAACCAAGTTATAAGATGCTTCGAGTGTATAGTCGCTTTGAATAAATCAATAACACCGTTCTGCATGGAATGAGCGTTTCTGAATCAAATTTTCACACTGATTGCAAAACTGAAATCCGTTTTTGCATGTCACGTCAGAATTGTTTGCAATTCAAAATGTTATGTTTTGAATATTTTTCGTAATGCACGTACTGTGGTAATATTACCTCGTGCTTATCGTTTGTGAGAAAGGCTCTACAGCTATTACTATATTTATATTTTATATTTTTATATATTTTTTGGATTTATTAAGATCTACTAATTATATCCGCCCTAGGGGATGTACAAAAATGTCATGGCCATAAGACATGAAATGTTTATTCTTGCATATACTCGTATGTTTATCTACCGTGTCAGATACATTGTGACCTGCATCCAGTAGCACTGAAACTGAATCTCCAGTGGATAGTACTTATGAACCGGACAATTCTGATGATGATAAATGTTTTAATCAAAGTGAGCTTAACGATTTAGTGAAGGATTTAAATTTGCCTAAAGAACCAGCAGAACTTTTAGGCTCTAGGTTAAAAGAAAAGGAAGTATTGACTGAGAGTACATATTTTTCATTGTACAGGCATCGTGAGAAGGAACTTGTCCCTTTTTTTCTGAAGAAGAAAATTTGGTGTATTGCCAAGACATACCTGCTGTCTTCAAATCTTATAACAAAAGTTATAATTCCAAAGAGTGGAGGTTCTTCATACATTCATCTCAAAATGTCTTAAAGGTGTTTTGTTTCCTAATGGAAACATTCATCCTTCCATTCCTGTGTCTCACTCTTTCCTTTTAAAGGAGACACATGAAAAGGTTAAATTTTTGTTACAAAAGCTACAGTACGAAAACCATCAATGGCTAATCTGTGGGGATTTCAAGCTTGTTGGACTATTACTTGATCAGCAGGCTAATTTCACAAAGTATCCTTGTTTCTTATTTGAAAGGAATAGCAGAGATAGGTCACTACACAGGGAAAGGGAACAGTGGCCACGTAGAATAATTTAACACCGGGCCAAAAAATAAAAAAAAACCCTCAAAAGTGTTGTTGGCACGCCTCCATGTGAAATTAGTTTTAGTGAAACAATTTGTGAAAGTGAGTAATTTACATTTTCTTCTTATCCAATGAAAATAATTAAAGCTGGTGTAGGTATTCGTTGGCCCACAAATTCAAAAACTGATGGACAGCCAGTTCGAGAATACTGTGAGTTGAGAAGTGAAGGGTGCATGGAATGCTTTCAGAAATGTTGTTTATAATTTCCTTGGAAATAAAAGACCCAAATTATGTTATCTTTCACTAAGTGATGCTGCAAAATTTCAAACAGATTGGTCACAACACGAGTGTCAAAGTACGTTCTCTTCATTTCCATCTAAATAACTTCCCTCATAATTTAAGAGATTTTTGTGAGAAATATGGCAAAAGAGTTCACCAGCATGTAAAAATTTGGAAATGAGGTATCAAGGCAATTGGAGTGTTCACATGATGGCAGACTATTGTTGGAGGTTAAAAAGGGACTGCTCTGAACAATATGCGAGAAAGTCAAAGAGGAGAAAATTTTAAGTGCAATATTGAGATAAGGTTATGAATGTGCTTATAATTATTATTTAGTCATTAATTGGTGGAAAATAACAAATTATAATTATGGCCTGGTTTTTCATACAAAAGTCCTGTTGAAAGTAAGTTTTATTACTTTTCACATTTTAATTTCATTTCTGTTAGTTATGAATATTTTGAAAACTTGACGTGATGGGAGAAAATGGAGATTATTTTTTAATTCGGCACAAAACATCCTTTGTGCCTATCAGATTAAAAGCACAAAAAATAAGTTTTCAAATGCAGAACGATGGAATCAATCTCACATATATTACAAAGTTCTCAATGAATGGAGCTATAAATGAATATTCCATATAATCAACTTTAAAATAAATTCAATTTAATGCCACTCCGATCATGGAGTAGTAGCTTAACGGTTGTTATGCAAACTTAAAATCTTATGTAATGAAATTTAATAGATCAAATATATTTAATGCTGGTAAAAGAGACATTTGCCTTCTGTAAAACACCTAAAACTTCATCTACAAAAATTCCTCTGATCTGAGGTTGTGTTCTAAACAGCCGCTGCGTCCCCTCCCCTCTGCCCACTACAGGCGTCATTGGTGGGGTGTAGTTCTGGAGGGTGGAATGTGGTCAGCGTCCCGAGCCTCCCGGCTAGCTATACGGCCTTCGCGACCTGAGGCCGCTAATTATGCATCAAGTAGTTCCTCAATTGGTCCCCCTGAACCTAACGAGGCTGAGTGCACCCCATACCACACCTCCCAGTGGGAGAAACATCCTCATACTCGTACCGGGTATCGATCCCGGGTCCTTCGCGCCAGAGGCAAGCGCGCGCTACCAAATGCACTACGAGGGCCGTCTTCCCTAGTAATACTTGATGTAAATTTTGTGAAATGCTCGTACAAACCAGCAAGGAACTTTTTCGTAGCGCAGATAAAGTTTTTCTTAAAACCCATGTCACGCACTTGTTTGAAAATTTGGAAATTAGTTATACATAACGTTCACGTATGATAAAAAGTGAAGCGTATTGGTTAAAACATAGGATGTGAAATTTATCAAGATTTTGAAGCTATAGTATTACGTTTTATATAAAATTGTGCTCCTTATGGCTATAAGTGTGTACCTTATGTCTCTGCTACAAGTTAATTTCCATAGCGTTGCTATTAATACCATGTAGTTTTTCTCTTATTTCTTTTAAGATTTCGGTTTGGTTTTTAATGTATCGGGTTAAAAATATTATGCAGGTGCATAAATGGTGATAACGAACTTATAGATTATGAACCATTTAAATAGATTTAATAAGAAAGTAATTGGAATAATAATTATTAATAAGGAATTAATAGAGATCGCAATTCAAATATGAACATCCAAGGCAGGCTTATCAACCCGTATGATAATTATGGAGGTGTACGATAATTCTGATACCGGCGAAATAAAACTAATTACAAATAGCGACACCACTTTTGCCCTCATAGCCTGTCTCCACCCCTCTAAGGCAACCATTTCATATCCTACTAAACCTTCTACCCTTTATCCTCTTGTTGCCAGTGTGCCCAGATCTGGTAATCTCAATGAAGAAGGCACTGTTCAGAAAATTGATGATCAATGGAGAAAGCTCGGAATACGTGATATTTCGTGTGAAATAAAGAACATGCCTGAATCTGGCAGTTTCTAGAGTGCTGTTAAATACATCAGCTCGGTGGAAATACTGATTTCAGAGAATTGGCGGAAATTGCATTATCAATGATTTCATTGCTCCACAGAAACACTTCTTGTGAAATAGCTTTTTCCAAGTTAGGTTTAATAAAACCCAAAATTAAAAACATATTGGCACTAGATGCGACAAATGGACTTATTCGGTCGTCTCAGCTTCTTATGAAAGAATGTAGTGGATCCGAAAATCTGAAAGTCAACCAGATGTTAAAATTTATCTCAACAACAAAATTTGTATAATGCTGCAACAGTTGCGGAAGATGATGAGCTTTCAGATGAATAGTGCGAGATACATAAGTACTAAAGTTGTAATACTGATTGAGGTCATCAATCTTGTAAGTAGATACCATAAACATCAATACTATTATATTTTCATAAGTTATGCTGATACATTTATTGTTGTAGCATTTGGTTTATGCTGTACGATAATTTTGAATCCAAATCTATAATTTTGAGTGACCGGTGCGATAAGTTTACTTTTAAACATTGGCAACCCTTAACCAAGGCATATAAGGTTGTCTCATAAGTTCGTTCGTTTCTTGTAACGTTTCAATCACCAAGAACGCCTAGGAACATACCTCACCCGTAGCACAGTTGCGACAGAGTAGTTGCCAAACTTTCTATTATACGGAAAAATTCCAGCTCCAAATCGACTGAACCACTGTTGACATGCTCAATTCGTTATTGCGTCTCTGTCTAGAGAACACAGATTTTCTGCTGCCATTGGAGGCGCTTTTGCCTTTGGGACAATAAAGCCGAATAAGATGTTGTAAATGTTTGTATTTGCTTTCCATAGTTCGTAAAAACAAGTTCATGCTCTTCCATCCCACGTCAGTCACAAACACACATTGATGTTTTGTCTGATTGTTGGCCTGTAAGTCATAGAGGTGGCTAGGCAATTGTGATAACTTGAGTGTTCGGGTGCTATAGAGGAACTTGCGAGCAAAACGAACTTATGAGACATCCCTTCACATCATGCTTGTCAGACAGAGTATTAGTTTGCGATTGTCAAGGTTAAGTAGATCATTAGCGAAGATCGAGAGATTGTCAGCCAATTCGCAGAATTTTGATAAAGTGGTACAAAGTTCATCATTAAGGAGATAGAACCAAATTGCCAGGTGCAACAAGCGAACGCAGCAAAATTAGCTTCGCGGATTTCCAACAATTTGATATACGGAGTGAAGACGAAAATCAAGAGACCTCTAACAATGAGGAGATGATGTTGCAACACGGTATTGCTAGCTATGAAATGATTTTAAGGAGAAAGAGGAAGCTCTGGTTCCTCCGTCACACTTCTCCGAGCTTCCGAGCGCGATGTCGCGGAATAGATTGAGATCAACAGCCGCCAATTGATAGTGTCGCCATGAAGCATATTCTTCAAAGCATTTATATACGAACCCACTTTTGTTCAACTGGTAAGTCATTTCGTAATCGTGTATTGGAACTATTCATTTCTCTGGTTGCTCGCTAGAGGCCTAAGAGACCCCTTACGTTTATGTAAACGTTATACTTTCCGAAATAACGCATCTACGTAATTGCCTGACTAGGACATCTAACATCATACGTTACTCGATTGTTTGCTGCAGCAACAACCTTACCTGTTTAGTTCTTTAGCCACAAGAGTAAACTTATCAGCAGTCATGTGTTGCGTGTTGGGACGAATGGAAGTAATATATAATAAGAGTAGGCTTAGTCTTGTTTTTCCTCGTATTGTTTTGCCATTGCAGATAGTATGTACTTCTCACAAATAGGACTCTGATCTACATAATCCCAAGGAATTGAAAGAAGTGATTCCACAGAGGAACTCGAGACATTGTGAAGTAATAAACTTCAAATACGCCCAAAAAAACTACCATTGTACGAACAACATGGAGCTTGTTGCTTCACACAGCTGTACCACCGTGGGGAATTTACTATTGCTTGAAAGTTATTTTACAAAGTTTGAAAAGTGATAATATAAGGGCTAAAGTAGGTTTAGTAATCTCTACTAGAAAAGTCAAATGATCAAAAAATTGTAACAATAATATTGTAACGTTCGTTCGTGAATGTAACATCCCCAAATACATAGTCCTGTTAGAAGGGACGCTCAGGAGAGAGTAGCCCAGAGGTATCATTTGTTAAGGGGCTGGAGTGGTGAACGTTACTGTTCAGAACTGACATGTAGTTCTAGTGTTTAGGAAGTATATTTTACAAAAGTAAAAGAGGTACATTGGTATGTAAAGGTGCTCGAATATAAATTAGAAGAAAACAGCTGCAATTGTTACCTGAGCAGAGGTTCCAGACGTTGAGAGTTCTATTTTTCAAAGACGTTTTCACAAATGCGAGTGTCGCAGGTTCGGGTAGCAAGGCAAAGTCGAGATCAGAATTAGGAGTTTAAATACCAGAAACCCACTAAAGCAATGCTTGCCTAATAATTAATCAGCACAGAGCATGGCCGGTTCATAACCCAATCATGTAACTTGTTCTTTTAGGACATTACTTCCGCATATGTGAAGAGGAAATCAGATGTCCCGACTTCAATAAATTTTGTTCCGAATGTATAAATTCTCTAAGTTTATCCTTAATAAAAGTTTACCAAAATTAAAAACGTTACAATATTACATTACTTTAATAAACTTGAATATCTACGTAAATATAGAGCTGAGATTCTAGAAAGCACTATTCTGTTCAGATTCAGTTCCACAGCGAAAATCTTAGATCTGTATCTCTTTTATAGAAAAGTACATTCCTCAATACCATAAATGCTTTTCATAACAACCTTCTAAATCAGGGGAACACAACTTCGGGCCGTGTGATGTATTTAAACGAAGAGCCAGCTTGTACGTTTGTGTGACATCAGGCGAGAGCGGTGTATTGCTATGCTGCCTAGATCGCGGCACTAATTTACAACATGCCCGGGCTGTTTAGGGAGAACCCTCTTGAGCCTAGTCTATGGTTTATTTGTTGTGTGAGGGGTCTTAACGGCGTTAGTGCGAATTTTGTTTTTATTTTGTGTTTTTGTTGACGTTGTGTACTGTTGTGTGTAGTGGTTTTGTGTTTGATGTTCAGTTCCCCGTGTTTCACCCCAGTTTGAGACCAGGCTTCAAGATGTAGAAACATTGTCAACTACGTTTCAGATCTTTGCGACTGCGTATTCATTGAATGTTAACAATGTTTCTAGCAGGTAGCAAATTAAATTGATAAATTTACAGTGCGACGATTTGCTGAGGGATAAATATAAACACAAGGAAGACTTGGCTTATTTTTATAAGAATGTTCCTCAAACCAGATTTCTGAGGTTGTATGCCCTTGTTGCACGGATATTATGTATGTTTGGTTCTATGTACGTGTGCGAACAATTCTTTTCGGTTATGAACCTTTCTAAGTCAAAATCCAGAAGCATATTTTCAGATCACAATCTTACATGCAGTCTTTGGTTACAAATTTGCCGCTTATTACGCCCTAACATTGAAAAACTAGTTAAAGAAAAGCGAAACGGTAAATGTCGGAAAATGTCCACCTAATTGCTCTGTGTAGCTTTCCTCTAGCTCAAGCAAAATAGTTATAATATCTGTTCTATTTGAGATATATGACTATTCACATATACTATATGTATGACATAAAGCCAAAATGTAATTAGTTATAATCTCTGACTATTCCGTAATTGAAACAGTCAGCATTAAAATTACGATGTCCAGTAAGCCATTTCCTCTTCGCCGCTGTGACGTCACATGTTCAACTGGCTTTCGCTGGGAGCATGTGAGCTCAGTGAGCTGACGTCACAGCAGAGATACCTGTCTTCCCCTGTTCTAAATTCTCTTCCTCATATGTATCAACATATCCTACTCCACTTTGTACTTGAATTAATCTACTATTTCAGATTTAATACTCCTTGATTCGTTGATAAAAATTAAATGTCTTTTATTTGTTAATTTTGGTCATTTACTTTCCCCTTAATTGTGACTTCAAATAGAAAACGGGTTTCTAGTATTGACACCGGCCGTGAAAGCCTTAGAATCTCAATAAAACGAGTTACGTGTATGTTTCTTTCGTATGTTCATTGGAGAGCAAAGTTTGAAAATGTGTTTCGTGGCACAATGATTTAGGAGGTTTATGTGTGGTAAGACAGCTCTTGTATTTCTATGGTAGGATCTAAATTCGTTAACTTTTTTCTACTTATTGTGCTCAGTTTTAAGCCAGTCCTGTTTGATTGAAACTTTTCTCTACAGAGGTTAGCGACGGAAAAGCTATAGTGACGTTACAAGTGATAATATTTAATGATCGTATACCTTCGACCTTTTTGTCTTCTTGATTGTGTTTTGGAATTATTTATAAGGCTCTAGATATACAGATGCACTGGAAAAATAATAACTGCCTTTTTTATCGATTTGGGGTACATAACATTGCTTTTTTTTACTTTTTATGAAAGCGTTGCTAATTATTTCACCAATCATAATACGATTGCCTTTCAGAGCCTCTATATCTAAGATTTTATTATGAGAGCTGTCTAATACATGTCTCAAATGCATGTATCTGTCTTTCAATTCACTGAATCTCACGCATGATGGGGTTTCTATGATCATATAAACTAAACTCGAACTATCTATCTGCAAAATGAAATTGCAAATATTGGAAACTACATATTGTGTCATGATATCTTCAAAAAACAGTCGCTCTTCAAACTCCATTGCGAGTAATAACTCTTGGGTAGGCAAACGTGTAAAATAAAAGCTCTGCCAGCGGGCTATAATAATGATTATTCATTTCGGTCGTTTAAAATGTAAACGTATGCCCCGGACCATGATAATGCACTCTATTTATTATTTAGAGTGTGGAATGGACGTGAAGTATTGAACCGCAGTTTTATGTGGACCGTAGCGCTCATCTCTGATTGATTTCAGGATTAAGCAAACAAAGCATTGCGTGTTAATGAACCAACGTTGTGGTCTGCTATGTTCTCTCTCATTGGTTGCCGAGGTGTTCCTTTTTCTGTACTATGGTACAATGAAATTGCTTTAAAATATGGTCGGTTTTTGCGTGTTTAAATACTGTGTTATAAATTAGGTGTTTTATTCCATTTTATGGCTCAGTTGTATTGTTTTGTGCAGTAGAGTGACTTAATTAGCAGCGTAGAAATTCCCTATACTGTTGAGGCAGATACAAATGGCCAGTTTCAGTCATGAAGTTTGCATACACCCTGTGTAGAGGGCAATTTCAGTCTCCTCTCTTTCTGTGGTTCTCTGCCTGTATGTAGTTCTTCCTAGGCACTTGTAGAAAAGAGGATTAGCGTGCAGCGGAGATGCCAATCAGAAAGGACTAGAGTGTGTGTAAGTGTAGACTACAGTAGTTTTCCTGGTCAGTTAAGAACCTTCCAGCATCACCTGTACTTTAGGTGTGTTGCATACCTACCGGGCGTTACCTCATATCAATCGTGTTGTTTACGTTATGACTTATGTGATCATTAGACCGCCCTATGTATTTGTATTTTGCACATAAAAATATACTTTGTAATATTTTTAAACGTTAAAATTTTTCTCCACATTTTACCTTGAATTTATAAAAGATTTAGCCGGCGGGATTCAAGAGAGATTAATAAACAAACTCTAAAACTTTGATATCAATATCTGTTAGTTTTTGTGAAACATGTATCTGAAGTGTGCAAGATCAATGCTTCAGGAAATCGCAATCAAAGATTCTTTTCAAATTACACATACCGTAATAGCATGCCTACTCCAGGTTTAGGTTTTGTGTTTTATTTTCCTAGCTCTACATGCATAACAATGTCAATGCTATTTGGCTTCGGCATTAGGATTTATATCCATGCGACCTAAGGCAAGATAGGAGCAGCTAAGCTATGGAACCAAGGATTGTAGGATCGAATACTGCTAAAAGTGTATATTCTGCATTCAAGAGGTACTGTGGTAAAGGATGCAATCGGTGAGATGACACAGTTAGATGGTGGCGGGTTCTGATATATGCATTTCGCCCTTCTTATGTAAAAAGTGTCACACGTGGTATAGTGTAATATATGGGCTCAAATACTGCTGCAAGCATCACGTGTTCTGACTGCTGAACGGTTTACGACATGATGTTATGTTATGGCTATTTGAGTGGTCAGAGATTCGTACCTACAGAGGAAAACAGCAGTATTTTCTTTTATTCTTGCCATTTGCCATCTCAGCCCTGTGTTATATATTTAATTTTAAGCCTGAAGAACTGTACAAGGTTCTAAAATTAAAAACCAAAAATTGAGTTTTCAAAACCTATCGACTCCCAGTTCCCCAAATCAGTTACTTCCAGGTCGATGATCGTGTTTACTCATTACCAGTTTATTTAAATCAGGTTTCAAAGCCGAATAACTTAGCCGTGGACCTGCTTTTCACATGATTAAATTTTGAAAAACGGCAACTGCCCCTAACAGACAGTTGAATGGCGTCGTTGAAAGTCTAGTGGAGAACTGAGACTTCGATTATTCAATCCTCTGTTGTCGAGTGTGTCTTATATGACAATAAAATCAGCTTTATTGTTGAAAAATATGACAGCACAAGTAGTATGATTTTCTCATCCTGCAAATATAAGGATTATATTAAAGTAAACAACTAATCATAAAAGTAATGATACATTATTATTGTTATTATTGTTATATTTTAATGAAAATATATAACCAGCCTTAAAATGATCTTGTCATATTGGTGATATGTTCTTTGTTAAAATGGCGTCTAATATTAAAATGAGATACATATAAATAATCACAGATTATACCAAATGGTTTTTTATTATATAAAATACAAAAATATTCTTCACCTTCCTGATGAAACACGCGCATAGTCATTCTTAGCGTCCATCCAATACTGTTTACTAGTTGCAACTGTAGCCTACTGGTATACAGGGCGGTACGCAGCTGAGTAGAAGTGGCTCCTAGGAGACAGTGACACGCCTGATCTAGAACAAACGTGCAGCGTATATTATGTTCCTCTTACAAAAATGTGTCTGTAAGGCATGTTTGACAACAAACATATCAAGAAGGCTAAGACCTCTTAAACATATACTCTTTTGTGAGAAATCTGGGATATCAAAGTTGCGTGACATGTTTACTGTAGATAGTACACCTATTTATCACATCATCATAAGCTGCCTTGTGGTCCTATTCCCCTTACTTCTCCAGAGAGCATAACACCCCTAAGACGTTAAAATTTCGACACCTCTATTGCTCGTTTAAAGTACACGAACTTTTCTGTTTTCCATTCTGGTATTACTGCTCTTCTTCTTCATTCTCTCACTGTTGGAGCAATTAGTATTCATTTAAGCAATCGAAATCTTAGATCGTTCTTCTGTAGACCTTTTCCATATTAAATGGATCTCCTACGTCAGAAATTGAACAATTTTTGTTCGAAAGAATTTCATTTCAACTTCAAGTGGGACTTGGTGTATGTGTGTTATGTCGTTTATGGCCTTTGCTTTTGTCCGTATAACGAATGTGTTTGGATTCATAAGTAATTAGCTCTATATTGCGCTAATTATTTCGTTATATATCCGATCTTGGTATGATTTGTAAACCGGCTTTACATCCCTTTCAGAGGCACAGTTATGTAAGGGATCCGAATAGATGTGATCTTTAAGGTAATATGAAAATAAAGTTTCTAAAATGTTCAATATAAGGGAAGTATGCCGACAAGGGTTTTATTCGGATATTCCTGTTGCGTCCTTAGAAGATGATAGACTAAAATACTCAGTTTGGCTTTCAATCGACTTTTTGAGTTCAGAAGCACTGAAAACATTTTTTTCAAGTGAATTTCAGAGATTCGGTACATTGAGTAGAATATGAAACTTTACCTAATTTCTATACCTACTAGAGAATGTAAAAAGAAGTTTCTTGTAGAAGCTTTTGAGTTAACTTGAAAGAGGAGAGCGATAAATCCGATGGCCGTACCGGGCAGAGTGGTTAGACCATTCGCCTCTCACCAAAGTGGCCCGGGTTTGATCCACATGTGGGATTTGTGATGTACAAAGCGTCACGGGGATGGGTTTCCTCCGGGTTCTACAGTTCACCCACGATTCCATCGCATCCACCAATGCATCTTCATTCCACGTACCACCTGCGGTGCTGTATGTAGGAAAAGCGGGTGCTAAACAAACCAAACAGAGAGCTAACTCCAATATAATTGCTTTCCATCTTATTACCATTCCAATAGATCTCCCTCGCAATAATTTAAAGTCGCCTGGAAAGTAATCAATGTTTCTGTTTCATCCTCAGTACTGTTCTGAGATACCAAATACTATTTTTCTACAAGAGGCTTTCGTGGTAAATGCTTTATTTACAAATCTTAAAAGTTTGAACTAATAGTAAAGTGCTGGAAGCATAACCAAATTAAAAAGGAGAGCTTTTCTAGTGCAAAATTGACCATAAGGTGCATGTATTTTAATTTTACTGCTGTCCAATTTCCAAAGCAGTAATAGTTATGTTTTATATATCTGTATGCTACAAGAACGCATTTGCGCAATAACCCATTGCCTAGTTACTGAATGTTATCAGAAAAACATGGGATTGTGTTGTGAATGTGTGTAAAATACACAATAGGAATGTTCCCACTGGGAAAACAGGTTTTTGAAGTATACATACGAATGCGCTATTAAAATTATTACAGCACGCAAGGCCACAGAAAATAATTTATTGCATGCAGTAGTTCGGAAATAAATAACAATTGTTTCATTGTCTAAAATACAACCGAGCAACCTAGTTATACAGTAATTTATGAGGCTCGGAAATGGAAGTTTTCGGGTTCAATTCCCGTCGATTGCTTATTCTGACTTGCGTTTTTGTGAACTTTCATAGTTGGTGTGCAAATGCTGAGCTGGTTTCTCGCTTACTGTAATCTTTTCATAATTTTCCTTGCATTTCGTTTTCTTCCGGTATGTTTCTAGATTTCGTGGCGCAAGATGGTGCCGAACAAATGCCTGTTTAAAGGAAGTACTTTTCCCCATGGACTCTAGAGGGCTACTTGGTTGACTGGTTCAAGACATTTAGGTTCGCATGCTGCAAGGGTGCGATACAAAGATTTAAAAAAATTGCTCCAAGCTACTCTTAATATTATAAACTTATTCCAGTGTTTATCATGTATTCAAATATGGCTCTAAAATGTTTAATTAATGCAACGTATATTTAAGGTATTTACATTCAAATAACTATTATGGCGCTGGCACGGAACGCCTATAGAACCTAAGTGCCGAGCTTTCGTGTGGGAAGCATTCCGGTTGTTTAATATCCCGTGGACTGACATCACGTTTTGGATTCTGGTTGAAATGTTTGTGTTTAAAAGCAAAGAAAAAGAAGTGAATAATGGTGACCTTATGTGATTAGACCATGCTCGATGCACTTATACTAAGTTCAGTCTTAGGTTTGCCCGCATCAAAACAAACCCACGTGATCAGTGCACCGTGGTACAACACGGTAGCAATGCGTGCAGGGAAGTAGTTCCATTCTAGTAATCTGAGTTTTAGAATGAATTTATCGTTAAATGATATAACATTCTACACAAATACCTGAGAGGTTATTTAACGCAGATGTATACTGATAAACAGAGCTACAAGTTCCAACATGAAACTCGTGTAATAACCTGATATCCGAGTATTGTTTATAACAGCAGTTTCTATTTAGAATCATGGCGGACAGTCGCGGTGAATTTGCTCATGCGTCTTCGTCGACTTATGTAAAGCATAAGGCGGGAAAACCATTGACTAGTGGTGAAAAAACAATTGTGTTGAACGTGTATTATAAGTTGTGTGAGAAAAATCCAACTGTTCCCATCAAAGATGTAGTGAAATTAACTTCTGAGTTCACCGGTGTTTCGATACCAGTATAAACAATGCTCGTAAAGAAAAAGCTGAAACAGGAAAAGTGGTTACACCCGGGTAAAAACGAAAGCGTATGAAATACGCCATGCAAGAATCTGACGACTTTGTTAGAAACGCAATTCGTGTTACATGTTAGTCACTCTTTAAATTGACGGAATAAGGGATCATTTCGTGTCTATTACGTACCGCATGCACTCACCACGTGGTTGTGTTGTGACTATTTCTGGCGCGAATGGCGGAAGGATACATTATAACTGTGCACTGGCCAGCTGGGTTCAATTTCGCGCGGATCAACCTTAGAGTGAATAGATAGTAGTAGACATTGTTAATAAAGCATAATTACAATATAACCGAGCCAGTAATTTTGTAACAATTGGGGTCAGAAGTGTGACAAGAGCCGTCATAGAAGAGATGAAACTGTTGTTAGCCAAGAAAGGAAATATTGGGAAATGAAATTAGAACAGTTAGTTCCGGGCTGCGGTACATGGAAAGAAAAATATGGACCAAATTGAAAGACATAAACTAGGAATGGAAAAGATGAAAAACAAGATGACCTAGATGAAAATCACAGCTCTGACGAAGATTAACGGGCATACTGTTCGGCGCGAAGGAAGCCAAAAAGACTTAACACCTTGGAGGACATCAGAGAATGGCTTAGATCCATGGAAGGTAGAGCACCACCACGCAACTGAACGCCTGGGTGTTACAAAATAGGTACTTAACCTTTTGGGTAAAGTACAAGAAAAACTCCTATGTAGACGCATACAAGAGTTTAGGATCCTGAAAGGCCTTAATCCTACTCAATATGGTTTTAGATCTGGAAAGTCAACCACGGATGCAATATCTAAAGCCATAATTGCAGCTAAGAACTCTAAAAAGAACTATGTGATGGGTCTCTTCTTTGATATAGCTGGAGCTTTCGATAACCTCTGGTGGCCTGTACTTTTTGAACGCATGCGCCAACAAGAATACCCAAAAAGCCTTTATAGAATTCTGAAGAACTATTGTGTAGACCGCCGAGTCAACATCACAGGGGCAAATAGTACCGTTACACGTGATATTACGAAAGGATGCCCGCAAGGTTCTATATTGGGTCCAATATTCTGGGATATAAGTTTGGAGCCTCTGCTTAATGAGTTAGTAGTTGACACACAAATATATACCACTATAGCATATGCGGATGATCTGCTTTTATTAATAGAAGGAAACACCCGCCTGGAACTGGAAACAAAATGTTCTGATGTGACCCAGAAGGTATATAAATGGTGCAACTCTGTTAAACTACAAATTGCAGCTAACAAATCTGCGTATTTGCTATTTAAAGGTAAATTATTAAGAAAACCAATTATACGAATACACGAAGAACTTATTCAACGCCACAAGTATATTAAATACCTTGGAATAACGCTTGATGAGAAAGGCAACTTCAAGACACATGTCACTCAGGTCTGCAACAAAGCCAGTAAAATTATGATGAAGATTGCCAGTATTGCCCAACGTCAATATAAACTACCTCTCACTACCATTAGAACATATCATAATTGTATCTTTACTGCCATCATTACATATGGTGCAGGAGCGTGGGCACAGTGTATGCAAAAATTAAACCTCGTCGCAGATCTCAGAAAATGCCAGAGGAAAATTCTTCTCCGTTTTACTGGAACAGCAAGAACGACCTCTACTATGGCTCTTCTTGTGGCCACTGGTACCTGGCCAATAGATCTACAGGTTCGCCTATATGGTGCTTACTACTGGCTAAAGAAAAGCAATCAACAAAAGATAGAAGATATAATAGGAAAACGATGCTATATGAAAAGACAAATAAGGGCTGAGTTAATATCCTTATGGCAGTCAGAATGGGATAACCTGCAAACTGGGAGACGCACCTATATGTTTTACCCTAATATACGAGAAAGTTTACGACTAAAGCACCTAAATCCCTTACAAGCTGCATTACACTATATTACGGGCCATGGGCCATATGGCACTTACTTAAAACGTTTTAGTATCATAAACTCTGAAATGTGCACCAGATGCAATACAGAAGATACTCCTGAGCATGTAATGTTTACGTGTCAGAAATACAGTGAAATAGGACAATCTAACAGGGAAAAGCTCATGTACCTCACTTTATCGGAAATGGTCAGGAATAAGGAAAATCTAAATACTTTAAATGAGTTAGCGACTCAAATCAGTATAGCAGAAAGATCTTTAAGACAAACTGAACAAGAAAGAAATCTAAGAAATTTTTATACACCTCCAGCGACTGTTGTAGCACCATCCCGTCAATCGTTAAGATTGTCAAACCAACTGTAAGCAGAAAGGAGAAGAACGAGGCCAAAACGACAGCCTGATGAGACTTGGACAGCCTATCAGAGACTAGGAACAACTTTACAATATCACCAATTTTCCTTATTGTTATTTAGTTTAATTTAGTTTTAGTTTAATTTAGTTTTCTGCACATCCTACTGTGAACAAATTGCAATAAATAAGTTTAAATAAATGAAAATATCCGCACACTACGTCCAGATATAAGAAATTAGGTATCTGGACATAGCTGGGAGATATTATTTTATTTTATTTTATTTTTTATTTTGTTACAAAATAGGTGAAAATACTAAGAACTTGAAGATCGAGGCAACAGGACGTGACACAACATCCGCGCGATCAACCCCTGGTGTCTTCCGCAGAAAATTCGTTGCCGTTGCCGTCCACAACCAGTAGTCCACAGAAGAGGAAGCTACACGGCTGTTAGCTAGCCTCCAGGGATGAGTGGCAGAAGTACTGAACGAGATTCCGACGTTGGCAGCGTTCCGAAACTTCTGGGAGGCTTTTGAGACGACGACGACATACTGGCAGGCTGTGGTTCAGCCCGACGATATTTTTCTGCGTACCTACCCTTAATAGGGTTTAACCGCAGGTAGAATTTTTGGTAAAGGGTGGTTAAGGGTGTTGTTTTTAAATTTAGGTTATATAATAAGGAGGCTATTTTGCCCCTTAGCTGATGACTCACAGAACTCAGCAATGTTTGCATTCTGTGGAGATAAAGAGTGTTTAAACAATTTTTAAGATCTTTCGATCTTTTTAAATTTTGAATTTTGATGGTGGGTTGAATTTTTGAACCGAATAGCTCTTTGTTGGGAATATTTTGTAGTTTAGCTTTTGCTGCTGATGGGTAAACTACTTTGTTATGGGATATACCCGCAAGCCATGCGGGGAACCCTGTACGACCTAAAGCGTCGTGTTGTGGGGTCATAATCACCTAGAGATCTAACCAGGACGCTTTGGTGGTTGGGTAATTTGGCGTACAATTTTGCTGCCCGGCGCCTAATTTCATCCTCCACGTATGGAAGAGATGAGGCTTCGTGAAGTAGTCTCACGGGGAAGGATAAAGGGACAGAGTAGATGGACCGAAGTCCTCTGTTTTGCGCCCTCTGGAGCCACAGAAGCCAACTACCCGCTGCCATGCCCCACACTTCACAGGCGTAAAGCATGAGGGGGACAATCAGGGCTCTGAATAGGTGTAGTTTCAGGCGGACTGGCATCTCGGATTTCAGCATAGGGTACAGTGAGGCAATAGCCCCCTGCGACCGCACTGATAGGTCTCTGATATGACCTCGAAATGTTAGACTTTTGTCTAATTTAACTCCCAAATAGGTGATGGTGTCTCTCCACTGGATCCTTTGTCCCCGAAGTTGGAAGGTGGGGCAGTCTGCAGGTGTGGGACGTCTCGTGAACAGGATGGCAGGGCTCTTGTCTGGATTAACAGACATTCTCCATCGTCGGCACCAGTCTTGGACTAGGCGGAGGTGTCTTTGAATAGGGTTGAAGGTTCTGTGGATGTTTCTGTTGGTGCAGTATAGTAGTACGTCATCTGCATATTGCGCTAGACTGACCTGTGGTTCAGTTGGGAAGTCTGCCATGTAGACACTGAAGAGAGTAGGGGACGAAACAGAGCCCTCGGGGACTCCGCCTCTTATTGGCCTAATTCTGGAGGTTCGTCCAGCAACTGTGACTATGAGGGTTCGGTGTCGGAGGAAACTGTGTAGGATGTGTATGAGTTGTGTGGGTAGCCCCAGGTGAATCAGCTTATGAAGTAGCCCTGTGTGCCAGGTGGTTGAGAAGGCCTTTTCCACATCCAGAGATACCGCAGCGGTGAATGCGCGTTCCTGAAAACCCAGGGCAGCAGCCTCCACCACACGCAGCAGTTGCTGAGGTGTATAGTGCCCAGGTCGAAAGCCGAACTGATGTTCTGGGATGGCTTGCATGTTTCCCAGTAAAGGGGATAATCGGGTTAGGATCATCCTCTCTAGAACTTTCGAGAGGATGGACAAAAGGCTTATGGATCTGTAGTTGGAGGGATGCACCGGGTCTTTCCCAGGTTTCAAAATGCATATCACCCGAGCCTCTCTCCACTCGCGTGGAAAGTGACCCAGGGTAAGGCACATATTGAATACTCTAGTTAGGAAGAGCACGGCGTTGAAGGGAAGGTGACGAAGCATGAGGGGAGTTAGTCCGTCAGGTCCCGCCGCCTTTTTGATTTTGAGGCGTTTTAATGCGCCATGGGTGTCGCTGGGACGTATCACCGGTAGTCGTTCCGCATCCTCCGGCGGACGTCGTAAGAATCGACGCACTTCTTGGCGGGTACGTTCTGAGAATCTATAGTCCTGGGGGTCGTCTCTGGGACACATGGTCCGCTCTAGATAGTCAGCGAACACGTTGGCTTTGGCTTCAGGCTCGTATGCCAGGCCTCGGGTGCCCTGAATTGGCCACGACGGTTTCGAAGGCATCTGGCGATCTTCCACACGTCCCCACTTTCAGTGTCCAGGCTGGCCATCTTGCTCTCCCACGCTTGCACTCGGTGCTCACGCAGTCGAGCCCCGACCAGTCGGCGCAGTCGCCGTAATAGGGCTCTGTTGTGGGGTGTGCGATGCCTTTGATAGAGTCTTCGTGCCGCCCAGGACCGACGGATAAGGAGGATTATGTCAAGTGGGAGGACGTCTGGGTGTAAGGGAGCTGGAGCTCGGATTGTCAGGTTTTGGGCAGTTCTTGTCACGATGGATGTGAAAGAAGAAACTGCCGCTTCAAGAGTTGGGATGTCGTTGATTCTGGGGTTAGGTGGGATGGAGGTACGAAGGCAGTTACGGACACCTTCCCAGTCCGTTTCCCGAGTGTAATTTGAGCTGTCGTGACTGGCAATCCGGGTATTGATTTCTGCCAGTACTGGGTTGTGGTCTGACTGGAGAGCATTTATTGATGTCAGTGTGAGATGAAATGGGAAATGTTTTATGATCGCAAAGTCTATGACAGAGGGTAGTGGCTGTTGAGAACCAGTTCCGAAACACTCATCTGGCTGCAGCGTATCGCAGCCAGGTCAAGTCGAGCCAATAGCCAAGGGAGATGCTGCGGAGTTTGCCATTACATCCAAATATGTCACCATCTAATGCTCGGCGACTCTGTGAGCATCCACGGTGCGTTGACGGCCCCACTGATAATGAAGGCTGTCACGGTAACAGTTGTTTTTGTCTGAAAGACCCGGAGTATTCCGTTTGCGTACGAGGGGGTATGAACAACCCCAGGACATGGATGATCTTCCAGATGTGTGTTGGGATTGTGACTGGCCAAAGCATCCGTTGAAGGACTGTCCTCGTCCTGCCGACAAACAACTGGAAACTAAGTAGCGTTTAGAAAAGGGGCACGTCGGAATCCCTGGAGTGATGCTGCGCGCCTTGTGCAGTAGAATGGACATCATCGTGGACGGATGGATACGCAGGAGGTTGTACCAGATATGGTGAACATGGATACTGCCGTGAGCGTGGTGGAGGCGTTGCCATCGAGGAAATCAGATCGGTCTTACAACATATTGGGAGACATCTTTCCTGTGGAGGAGGAGAGTTTACTAGAGTTGACTTTGGCAGAGCGTTTCCAGTCTGAGGGTGTTCATTGCGAGGGTGGCTCAGGAGGTGCTCCTGGGCTTGGTACGCATTAGATTTCACGAGACAATGATCTGCTTCGGTACAAGGGTCCTTCAAGTCGGATACCCGAGATAACGCTCCGAAGTTTCAGAGTTGGAGTCTGCAGGGTAATGCAGAGTGACGCTTAGCCTGACAGGAGCAAGGTGTCGCGGTGACCAGCGCTGAGGGGTTAGCAATGTGCGTTGGCACGGAACGTCTATGCAACTTAAACGCCGAGCTTCCGTGCGGGAAGCATTTCCCATGTTTAATGTTCCGTGAGCTGACGTCACGTTGTTAGAAAACAGTAACTTTTAGCCAGATTTAAATACGGGTTGAAAAGTTTATATCTAAATGCAACGAAAAAGAAGTGTATGATTGCGAAATTGTGCAATTGAAGCCATGCCTGATGTAGCTGGTGGAAATTAGTTAATAAAAATAATTGAAAGATAATCGAACGAGTAATAATTGTCACAGCATTTAACTTCAACATTTTGAGAATAGCCTGTAAAGTCCTTTTCATTCAAACGGAATTTTTGTATAAGCGGTAAACTACACCAGATAGACAAAAATTTGGATATCTCTAAACTGCACCATATATTTCAAATAACCCTTTCGTAGCCGCAGCCATTTCGGAGATATACATAGGTTTGACTTTGTTACTAGTTTGTAATTTTTAACCCTTTCAGTGCCACGTGGTGCAGCGGATGCTAGTCATTAGTGCCAGGAGCCCATAGGAACTGTTTCAGAAGTGCAATTCGCAAATCACCATGCTATAAGGATTTTTTGTGGGACAGCACGTAGTGACGGATGCGAACCCTTGGTAGGGCCCAGCATTTATCCTTCAAAAGTTAGATAAATGGTATATTTCTGGATCTCATAACACAAAAAAACCCTGTGTTTGTATCCGGTGCATTTCCTATGAAAAATGGAAAGTGGTACTCATTAAATTTTTGCAACAGGCGTAGATGATAAAATACTGTTAGAATATTTTGATCGTTTTGAAGTAAATGCCGATGAGATTTCAGATAGTGACTTTGATTTTGTAGCGGCATACTGGGAACGCCCTTCCCCACTTTGCTTTGTTAATTACTATTTATACTGTTTAACGGCCTACTTTCATATTGGTAAAAGATTACCTAATAGCAGATGTGGGATAATACATTTGTATTTTAGCAGAATATTTTGAAATAATTGTAGTGTGTTAAGACCCATACATCTTTATTTCAGTTTATTGGTGAATATCTAGAAAAATGCACCTAAACTATACTTGTGCAGTGCATTTTTTGTGTCGCTAAATCAATGTAGAGCAGTCCTAGGTATCTCTATGAAAGATATCTTCAGAACGGCCCTTTTATATACGAATGGGTATTCGCAAAAACAGGATAAATATCATTTTCTACAAAGAATAAGTTATGTGACTAGGCCAACTGCAGAAATTGCAATTCGTTATTCCCAGGTTTGGCTAACATTAAGAGAATTTGTGTGTTGCGTAGCAAAGCTTTTATGTTATGGCAGTTTGTGGCAGTTTATTTAGCAATAGCAAAATAATGCTCACTTTGTAATTTAGACGAAAGGCCACGCATATGGTGTAGCTGTGTAAGACGGCTGTACTGTTATTTTGTTCCTGTGTCTGCTACAACCTGTGGGCGATTTATTTTATTGGCATATTCAAAGGTTAACTTTTCTGTGCACTGATAAAATAACGGTTATGCCGTTTTTGCAAGCAACAATTCAAATACTCGAGAAAAAGTGACTTTGCTTGGGAGATTAATAAGGACATTTCGCTTTGACGGAACTCCTTTGAAAAGCAAACTTACAGTTTTGCTGTGTATTTAAGGAGACCCAAAGGCAAAGCTGGAAGTCACCGCCTTATAGCTAAATACAATTTAAGTTAGAAGCAATCGCTCGCCCGATTTTCCATATTTGATTAACATCCTTTCGCTATTCGACGAACTAAAAGTTTTCATCCTTGAGGCTTCTTACTCTGCGACAAGATTGGGCTAATGCTTCTGTGTCGCCCTTAAATTTGTTGGAAAGGAAGTTCCAAAAGTGCTCGATGTAGCGAACTTGCATCAGATATCTATCCAGTGGAACTTCGGAGAGTAAAGTTGAATAATGCTAACCTCAAAAGCTATACCGGAGTGGTAATGGTAAAAGTCGATGGATATAAAGTTTAAACTCTACGCAGCAGTACAGAAGTTTTACACCACATTTCACTTCGCTCACTTCTTCGACTGCACTTCCTTTCCCACACCTCTTTCACTTCTTCAATATCTTCCACAAAAATGTCTTCAAGACTCCGAATATAGCAACAACAGAAAATGCCACCCGAGTGTTTCAAATCGACTGAGGACACTTCGTGCGGAAAAGAAAGACAAAAAACATGAGAAAAATAAGAAACATAGAATATAATAAAGAAATCTACTGCCAGCCACTTTACGATTACTGTTTCCTTTGAATTTAGAGCAGAGGGGAAACCGCGGATGACAATCTTCTTGGCAGAAAAGAAAGACTAACATTGGATTTGTGTTTACCTTTCTTTTGTTCTCTCATAGGTCAAGTCATATATATTTCTGCCTCGAGTTTGTTTTTCATAAACGCTGTAACATGTCTATATTGGAGTTAGATGCAATACTCTGTTCAGCTAGATTCGGAAGTAGAGTATTTCTTCTCTGTGACCTTTTGCACTATAATCATCAAGATGCCATAATGGTGTTGTGTCTACACTCTGTAAACAAGTTATCTTACTCATTGAGCTAGACACAAGTCGAGGTGACACGTTGTAATAAGTTTTAATTTAGTCGAATGTTTCGGTTGCAGAGCTAAGAGACCTATGTTTTATAAGGTAAGGGTTTAAGTTACAGTACAAATTACTTCATAAATTCTTCTAATTTATGCCAGGCGCTAATTTATGTAATAAAACATCAACGATCGTATACATTCATTGTCTGTAGGTGCGATAAACCACTCTTCTTAGTTATTAAAGTTATTGAGAAATAGTTACGTTGCTTCTCAACTTTTGTTCTTCCTTTGTAATCCGTATACAATAAACATTAAATTATTATTCGTCAAAATTCTTGTCTTTTATAACATCTATTACGGATTGCACTATTTTCGATGAAATTAACTTAATTAAACTGAGGAAAATCGTTGTGTTCTTTTCACTATTAATAAACCTTATGATCTAGATTTTTCATTGCTGTTGATAAGACAAACGAAGCACTACTTCCGCATGCCTCTGTCTCGCACGTAATTTTGAAGGGTTAGAAATGAAACTGCTTGAACTCTCACTATACGAAACTATTCGTGCTTACAGATACACAAAGTTTTCAAATATAAAACAGTTCGAACAACTATTTCAACCATATGAAGAAAACGAGTAAATTGTAACGGTTTATTTGGCCCGGCATGATGTCATGATGTTTTGCATGGGAATTAGAGCGTCTTACAACGATCATGATATGGACTTGCAAACCAGGGTTGCCAGTCTTTAAAAGTAAAATTATCGTACCGGCCACTCAAAATTGAAGCTTTGGATTCAAAATTATCCTACATCATAGTCCAAATGCTACAACAACGAATGTATCACACTTATGAAAATGTAATAGTACTAATGTTTATGGTATTCACTTACAAAATTGATGACCTCAATCAATTCCAACTTGAGTACTTATGTATCTCGTACTATTCATATGAAAGTTCATCTTCCTCAACTGTAGCAGCATTATATAAATTTTGTTGTCGAGATAAACTTTAATATCTCAGTGGCTTGCAGATTTTAGGACCCACCACATTCTTTCATAAGCTGAGGCGACCGAATAAGTCCATTTACCTAGCGGTAAAGTAAGTGGATGAGTCCATATCTAGCGTCAATCCGTTTCTAATTTTGGTTATTATTAAATTTAGTTTGGAAAGAGCTTCCACAAGAATTGTTTCTGTGGGACTATGAAATTACTGATAATGCAGCCTCGGCCATTTCTTTGAAATCAGTGTTTCCACCGAGTTTTCTCCATTGTTCATCAATTTTCTAAACAGTGCCTTCTTCATTTGGATTACCAGACCTAGACACACTGGCAACAAGAGGATAAAGGTTAGAAGGTTTAGTAGGATATGAAATGGTTGCCTTAGAGGGGTGCATGAGGACACAAGTGGTGTCGCTATTTGTAAGTAACTTCATTTCGCTTTCGTGACAAACCAGTGAAAATAATATTTCGCCGGTATGGAAATTATCGTATACCCCCATAATTATCGTAAGGCTTGACAACCATGAGTACAAACATTAGTATAAACATTCAAATTGTCGTATGTCCTCACAATTATCGTACGGGTGGACAACCATGTTGCAAACGTTATCTGGTTCGTTTGTAAGTACTGCATTTTGTAAACTCTGGCTTTCTTTTGTATGAAAGAATAGCTTTACGTAGTAAAATCTTATGTAATGATACCTTATGTTTTTAAATTATAATAATGTTTTATGCATTTATTTATGATGTGCATTAAAGTATATTCTAACAAGTAATAATTTGTTTTCATGAAATTCACAATAATTCAACTAATGAAATTAAACAAAACCTCCATGCCAAACTATCAGTTCTCGTTAAATTTACTAAACATAAAAGTACCTGTTTGAACCTGGTTCCGTCACCATTGAGAGCCGACTCGCACACTGTTGCGCTACGAGAGCAAGTTACGTCACGCACAGTGGTACGAGCAGTCATTTCGGCCGAACGTGATGCAGTAGGCAGTATTTACGGCATAGTCTGGAAAACGCCAAGACTGCATAACTACTCAATCCGCAGGCTGAGATGGCTCACCTGTATAAGAGAAGTTTCATTTTAATCTCTCTTCTGCCTAACAAGTGTTGGGCTATTGGGCTTGTCCCGGCCTACTTTTGCCTTGGTCTTCCCGGGTCTCTTCGGACAATAGGTCTATTATTTATAATCTTTCTTGGTATTCTTGGGCAGTCCAACCTTTGTAGGTATTCTTCCCAATTTCCTCTATATTTTTCAGTTTTATAATGTATTTTAAATGTTTTACTGTTCCCTTATATCCTGGTTTCTCATTTTATCTTTTCTGGTATGTCCTAGCAATGTTCCTAAAAGTTTCATTTCAGCAGCTTGAATATGGCTAAAATATGTTTGTCTTATTATTCAGGATTTATTACTGTATAGCAGTACTGGTGCTGCCAATATTTTATACAATTTTGTGTATCCACCTGTGTTTGTTTTTAAAATTCTTCTTATAATGCCGCTCATTAGTTGATATTTTTTATGTTTATATCTCTATCATAACCAAAAGAAAATATCTAATTTGTTCCAAAACGATCTCTAGAACTGTTCTAACTCTTATTGGGTATTTACCATGGAATGCCATACTTTCGATTTAGGAACTTTTTTAATAATAACTGAATAACTTAAGGTGCATTACCTTAATTCCCATTTGTATACATTGTTACCATCTATTTAAGATTTCCATATAAATATTAAAAAGTGTAGGTGATAATACAGACCCTTGTTCTAACACCTTGATTACCGAGCGGGATGGCTCAGGCGACGTTCGGGAGGTCACGGGTTCGATGCCCATGGCCGCGCACTCTGGCATAGGCTTTTCCGTGGTTTCCCCATGACACTTAGGTGAATGCTGGGGCGCATTATTTCATACCATGGTTTCTTTCCATCATTTCCCTTCATTCCATTTCCTTATCATATTTCAGGTGTACTTTCAGGCGTTTAGTGTTAGCAGTTCCGGGTAGATGGCGCGGATGATGCCGGAAGGAAGAGATATCAGTCCTTGTTAGGGACTTCCTCGCATCTCTGCGACCCTGTGTGGCAACTTCGGTTCCCTCATTTCATCTGTCTCCTGGGGGATGGTTGTCACAATAGATCATTGTAGGTCAAAGTGAGCTAGGTGTCTCCCCTTTGTGCCTTTACTCTTTACCCCTAACACCTTGATTAGTTTATTATCTCCCATAGTTTTTGTCTTGATGAACCTGAAGTAAATATGAGAATAAGCATTTTTAAGCAGAGTTTGTGCAAGAGTGAGTAGAGAAAGTCATGTAATAGCACACATCAGATTTTTCACGCTTTTATTAATAGCACAATCTGGTATACTAAATCTGTGTGTGTTATAGAAACAAAAATGACATTATACATTGCGGATTAGCACTTTTACATCCAAGCCCTGCCCCAGCGTACGTTACTGTACGATGTCTTCTCTGGATTGGACGGTCTTTTCTTGTGCCCAGTGCTCGAAAAATAAACCTTCGGAAGTAGTCCGAGTTGTATTAAAACCTTTAAACAAGGTATCAGCTTCGTCTTTAGCGCTGAATTGTTTGCTCCCAATAGACCACAACCTTCTGTTTTCCTTTTTCCATTCCGTTGGACTGCTTGGAGTTATTCACAAGAGATTTGATTCTGTGTTCGGTTTAATTTAATTCTAGTCTCTAACTAAAGGACATGTTTATGTGTAGTCAGGAAATAAAAGAGAGAAAAAAAGTAAACGCTTCACAAGATGGTGTAGCTGCTTTCATTAAGCTAACCGCACTACTGCTTTCCCTCCCCCTTTCGTCTCTACCCCCACCCCCAAGCACACAACCACCGACGTCCGGGCATGTGCTGTAGACGTTTCCCTCTACAATACATGAAAAGCTCAATTAAAAAGATTGCCTGCAAATACATGGTAAAATACGCTTTTGTAGCAAGACAATTTCTGTAGAGTAGTTTGTAAAATGTACCAGACAGATTTCTGTTTGATGATATTACGCTATTACAGTTCAGACTGTCTCGTCGTATGGAAACTGAATTAACTGTCTGCTGTCTTTTTATACGTTACGCTCACTGTCATTCTTGCTGCTATGGAAGCAAAGTCTCTGCTAACTTAAGAACAAGAAAATGCAATATTTGGAGAAGGTAAGCATATGATAATACAAAAACAAAATTAAAATACGTACTTTAGTGGAAAATTTACTTGTTTGCTCATCCTGAGCTCTCTGTGCTTCAGAAATTCAAAGTCAAATATTAAGAATTTGTGCGATAATTTCCTATGTTAGTATTTCACAGGCTACAACAACATTCTACCCTTAATACAGGGTGGAAGGTCTGCTTCGGCCATACGTTAACCAGGGATTCTATATGATAAGTGTAATGAATACATTCAATACAATTATTGTCAATAAAGAACCGTTTTGACAAAAAAAATAAATAAATAAAAAATAAATAAATAAATAAAAATAAAAAGAATAAATAAATAAAAAGAAAATTTTGTGTAAAATATTTGGAGCCATCTAGCTTTTTGACGAATGGATATAAATTACTTATTATTCAACTGTTACGCAAACATTGTGTGAACAATATGTAATGTCTTTATTTAATTTTAAATGAATTTTATCACAATTTAATGTTAAAATGTCATTTAAAGTTTAATTTCTAACAGAGCCTTGGCAACGTTACCTTAACATCAAATTGTGACTAAATTCATTCGAAATTAAATAAGAAGATATTACAGCATTCTTCACACAATCTTTGCGCGACAGTTAGTGAAATAATAAGCCGTTTATATCCATTCGTCAAGAAGCTATATGACTCCAAATACTCTAATTACCTGACACTTTTTGGGCAAATGGTTCTTTATTGACAATAACTGTATTGGACATTACACTCCCTGGTTAAGTATGGCCGAAGCAACACCTTCCACCCAGTATATCTAAATAAATGTATATATTTTTAGTGCTGCTTCTGCACAAACATTGCGGCTATGTTTAGTGTCCATTGTCACTTGTCTTGTTTGCTGTGATTCAGTTTAGTTTTTACTGGCACTTCACTTTTATAATGTGCGGTAACTCAGTTTTCATATCACTCAATTTGTTTTGCGGATAGTGGCGTAACGGTGCACGCCCTAAGCAGCCTCTTCTTCCTGTAGCTCCTGTAGTGTCGAACGCAGGAAATACCTTCTATCGTGCGCTAAGCAACACTCATTAAACGTCATAACTGTTGTACAACCTCACATTAGAACACCGAGCTACCAGTACTTAATGCTGCATCAACATTCAAATCTGACTAACTACGCTCGCCGATATGGAATAGTATGAATCTCGAGAGAGTTCGCGGGAGGCAGGGAAGAAACACCCGGAAACATCTTGTTATCTGGATACCTTTCTGAATTTACGTTGAGCGACAGTGGTGCTCTCTTTATCTCTCAAGTCAGTGTCAGTCGGCACTGAAGGACATTGCTATCCACACGACAAGCTCGGCTAACAGTAGCTGCGTCACATTATTGCATTAATTTATATAGCTTAGGAATAATTTCAGAATTGGAAGAAAGGAACAAGGAAGGAAGAAAGTGTGTTGAGCAATAAAATGAATGGAATTTGATAAAATATAAAACTGGAACTCATCCAATATATATATTGGATATATATTGGATATATATATATATATATATATATATATATATATATATATATATATATATATATATATATATAATTCTGTTTAATCATAATGCTGCACTTTCAGATAATCCCAATCTATCGTCCTCCGTGGTCTAGGAGTAACACGATAGCTTCTGGTTCCTGAGGTTGAGGGTTCAAACTCGATTGATGCAATGGACGTGTTTCGGGTGCAAAATATTCAGTATGGTTTCCTTCAGAAGAGAAGAAAGCCGGTGGTCTTTGTGTCCTAGGTTTACTACATGTAAAATAACCCCAAGCGTGGTAGAGACCTCTGAACAAAATAATCTGGTCTTGCATACCCTACATAATGAGAAGTTAAAGATCATCCTTAAATAAGTGGTTAAATTAACTTAAAATCAACAAGCAATTTGCTTTATTCTAGTATTTCCTTCCCAAAATTTTCATAAAATGTTTGTTTTAGTTGCCTCTCAAGCTTTAGCACAACAGAATTGTTGTAGAACGACTAAGTGACCTACGTTTCTGGGACATACATGTTCTTTGTTGGATATTGTTGCATCTTCCATTAGTCCCTTGAATTCTCAGAAATTAAGCAATCAGTTAACGATCAGTTTTTGCATGCTCGAAGAGCTATTCAGAAAGTTTATGTATTGTTCCAGATTGTGATTCACAACACCATATTACATAAGATTTATGTTATCATAAATGGACAAAAGTGCTCATGAGAGCCGGATGAGAGAAATCCCAGCAGACAATAGGTTTGTTAAAAATGTAGAAAGTGTTGCCGTTCTATTTCAAAAGCATATGAATAGCTTTGAAAAGTAATGAGTACCACATGATTTTACATTATGAGCTTTGCAGGAGAAATATTGGGTATAAGAAATACATCATATGTGACTGAATCGTCCACACTAGTTCTTAGGCCAGTTCTCCACTAACTGGCTGTTTTAATGAGGAGTGCTGCAAGTACCAAGCAGTGGATCTATATAGCAAGACGGTTATCACTTTTTATTGTTTTCGTATAACCTCGGTCCTAAAGAGACGCTCAAATCAAGCTATCTCACACCATTGCGTGGCTAGTAAACAACGTAACAATGGAGTGGACTGGAACAAAGATAGATTATTCCAGACTGATCGAGAAAACTGTTCAGCGACGGCCTTGTTTATCACTACTACGCCATTCTCGCCTATTTAATGGAATGTGGCGGCGAGAGAGTCAGTTGTCAAGTGTTGAACCAGACAGACTTGAATAGTTTTAAATCTCTATTGTGTGCGTGTGCGTGTGCGTGTGCGTGTGCGTGCGCGTGCGCGTGCGTGCGTGTGTGTGTGTGAGAGAGAGAACAGCGCAACTCACAAACGAAAAGTCCGTTAACAACCAAAGTAGGTATTTAAGGTTAATGTCTTTCAGAGATGCGATACAAAGATTTTGAAGAAAATTCCTATGCTATGAGCTACCCTTTAAGTGGAAAATTTAGATCTTTTCGAAAATAGCTCTAAAGTTTAAGATATTTTTTGGCAAATGAAATGAAGGTGTATTTTGAATTTCCTGGCAATAGACCACAGTCATGTTTACTTTTGATGACCTTAGCGTAAGTTTTAAACCATAAGAGACAGACCAAATCTTACTAAACAAAAATTGTAGATCTTGCTAAAATACACAGTTTATGTCCAAATAAAATTCATTTTTGGACTGTAGCATTTCGGAGACATTCCTTGTTTGTGTAAGTTTTCGAATACGTAACATTCGTTAAATAGAAAATCGTTATTCACCTTTTACATCTCAGCTCTGCAAAGAGAATGAAATCTCTAAGCTTTAAAAGATTACCGTTCAAAGTCTACTGCATTGCCATATCGTCCTTGCACCTACAAAAAATAGGCAATAAGATAATCTCTGAAAATGTTAACTCAACTAACATGAAGATATAGGAATAAGAGTTTCTAACAATGGTTAGTACAAGAGTAGAGAAAGTCATGTGAGGCAGTACGTCAATTTTTTGTTATCAATTTGAGGTCGATGTTTCATTTTTATGACATTAATTCACCATTTTTAAGAATTATTAATTTTATAGTAAATCATTAAATTACACTAAAATGACTAAATTCGCCTTTATAAATGTATATATAGTTAACTACACCAAGTTGAAATACTTTATTTTCAGTTGAGGATGATCAGGTAACAAAAAGTACAAACTTGATAATAGACACAAGAGAATGGATTTGTATTTGTTTTCTGACTGTGCAGGCCTGAAATTATTACAATGTTTCCAAACGGAATATACTATACGAGATTCTGGAAATAAGCATGGGGTTTGAGAAGATTGTGCATTTCCCATTGTTGAGTGGTAGAATTTTCTACTATTTAGCTGAACAGTGCATAAATCTTATGCGCCTAGTTGACCATAAACACATTTTAGCTTCAGTTGTTAGTTTTGTACATTAGCTATTGATGTGGATATCTATGAACTCGCAGAATGTCATGGAAAAAGTTCCTCACTTTAGAGCAAGCTTTTGAACATTTCAATGATGATAACCAGGGCAATGAAAATAAAGTGATATTTTTTGGATTGCACCAGGAAGAAACATGAGATATTACAGATAAAAAGGACATTGTGAAGAAGGTATTCCTTCAGATTATTTTGGTCAGTTAGTTGCCACGAGTGACACCGAATAATGTACTCCATCCTTGATTACTGGATCACAATATGTCCGTGCAGAAAACCGTTCATGGAATAAATCCATAATTACAGGAACTGTTCTTTATAGGACAACGCTATAATCCAATACTTGTCTAACACCCAGAATTATTACCTCTTGGAGCTACAGAATTATTTCATATAATATTGTCTGAAACAAGCTTCACAAGAGCTTCAAGACCAGGACCAATTGCTGGGATCCCAAGGACATTGAGGAAAGCTGAATGTCATTTTTTGGTTGAGGCTGAACAAGGACAGTGTGCTCTCTGCAAAAAGAATTAATCACTGAAATGTCATGGATGATAAAAGAATATGCATTTACACTATTTTCCAGCTTTACATCGTTATTAATAGTTCAGTGCATCGGTGATTTTGAGATTGGCTTTTTCTCGTGAAATTGATTATTTTGATATAATGTGTTTTATATTAATTTGTTTTTACTATGCTAATTACAACGAAAAATTGCTTTATTCAAAGCTAGCAGTGAAACTCTGCAATAAAACTTCTTATGAAACCCTAATGCTTCCAGTTGGGAGTGCAATTTCCATAGAGAAAAGATAGTGTTCAAAGGGCTTCCATAATTCTCTTAATTGAACACCAAATAGACAAAATATACCCAAAGTTCCTAATTTTTTAATCTAAAGACAATTCAGTGTATAAATAGTTCAGCCTGTATATTGCACAAACCTACTATAGGCAATTTAGTGTATATAGAAAAGGAAACGAATAAAACCGCGGCCAGAGAAACGTAATTCACCGATTCGCAGTGGTGTATGAACATACCAAAAATCAACATCGCTGCACGTGACTAATTGAAACTGCTTCATTAAGCGAGCAACAAAGGAAACAGGAAATTGCTTTCCTGAACTTTATTCTCCCAGTTTGTTTCCCCTGAATGCATGTTGGCATGCTCCACTTCATCCAGGGTCCTTAACAAACGAAATCAACCTTAATGACAAACATCATGCAAATTGGGCACAGCAGAGAAAGGAAAAGATTTCTTTCCTGGATTGATAAATGAAGACAAGAAATTGAGAAAACCGGAGAGAAAGAGGTGAGAAATGTTCAAGGAATTACTGCACGAGGGGAAGGGTGGAGATGTAAATGATTAATGAGATTCTAGGGTACGCTGCGGCGAGAGCAAAATTGACAAAGGCGGAAGAACATTCCTCATCTGTTTCCAACTGGCACGATATTCCGCTGGAATCTGCGTCAAATGGGGGAACAAACTTTCTGTACACAACACGATATTGACGTTTCTCACAATAGGCTTTCTGATGCATTGGTACTGTCCGTTTGTAATAAATGACTGAAAAAACAAGCTCGCAATTTTTGTGCGCCTGCGTTAGTGACATTAATCTTGGCTTATAAGAGATATCTGATGTGTTGCATTCACGATTTTCTTTACTCATCTTTCTACAAAATATTGTTACAAAGGCTATATGCGGTTATTGTTAATACAGACAAACCTTCATCACAATATTTGCACACTTTGTTGTGGGTATAACAAAGATACGGTAAGCTACGTAGACCAATAGAAAGAAAGGAAGAAAGAGGGAACGAAAGGAATAAAAAAATAAAAGGGAAAGAATGAAAATAAAACAAAGGAAAGAGGGCAAGAAAGGGAGGAATAAAGCAAGAAGGAAAGAAGGAGGGAGGGGGGAAGGAAGGAAGGAATGAAAGAACGATGCAAAGAACGGAAGAAAGGAGACAAAGAGAACAGTTGCAATTTGCAGTTGAGAAAAGTGTAACGTGTTTACAGGTTCAAGCAATAACACAACATAAAATACAAAATGATTAACCGGGCTTATAGGCCGTGGTCTAGTGGAAATTCTCCTTCCAGGCGTTTCGTTCGAAGCTGCATCGAACATCCTCAGTGGTGTGGCGTAGTATTGTGCTAGTCTCGGCGACGACTCATACGGAGCCGTTTGGTTTCACAGTTTTTTTACGCCTAGTGTGTGTGGGGGTATGGCGGCTGGTTCGGACCAACAGAAATAAGAAATAACCTAAGAGATGTAGCGGAGTTCAAAATTACGGTGCTTATAGAAATGTTTTTATGATTCTTTACTTTTTTCTTATTTAATCCAGCCCCGCGTTGGGCACCATTTGTAACGGATTTATAATTGTAGAATTTTATATGTTTAATGATTCTTTACTTTATTCCTATTTAATATCGTCCCGGTTGAGACGCAATACATAGCAATTTTTCAAGAGATGTTTGTAGGCCTCGGCATAGCTACAGTCGTCAACCTGTTAAGACTCCTTCCTATTTGATCATCAAATGGTTATGCTAACGGATTGATTTGACGTTTGTTAATAAGTCGTATTTTTAAATAATTTTTGATGAGCGTTATTGTTTAGAAACCCTTCGCACTTAAACATCAGCATACATCATTTCAAATATCTCGTGCAATTCCTTCTTACCCATCGCTCTTATACAATATGTGAAGAATGACTTCTCAGTGCCCTTGTTTGGTACTTCATTATGAGAACTTGAGAAAGAAGCTACCTCAGAGTTACGAGCCTTTAAGAAACTAGAGATAAATTTTCAAAAACGGTGAGCACAGTTACAGTAGTACATGATTCATAATAGATTGTAAAAAAATAACTGCTGGAAAACGAAGTATCGGCCACACAGCAAAAAAGAGGATACAGTAAAGGAACTACGACTTACTTAAAAGCCTACAACTTGAAGAAGAAGAAGAAGAAGAAGAAGAAGAAGAAGAAGAAGAAGAAGAAGAAGAAGAAGAAGAATTGGAAGAATCAGAAGAAGAGTTGGAACATTTGGAAGAATTGGAAGATGATGATACTAGTGCTGTAGTATACGATACAGAACAGGCAATGCTCAAAACGCTTGCGGATTTTTACTGTACATCCCTACTTTGTTGGATATTTGCACCATTCTGATTATTGTGACTTTTTCGACGTTTACTGTCACGTCATTAACCTCAATACCATTTTCACCCTCTTTTCTTTTCTTTGTGTATAGCGGTGTAACGAATAACGCATGAACTAGCCTCTTTCTCGTTCTGCTTCAAGAGCTAGAGCATTGAACATAGAATTCGACTTCTCGTGGTAGTCATACTATCACTTGCTTGAAGAATACATGAGTAAGACATACTTTCCGTCCCATTAACAAAACCAACTGACACAAACATTCGCGGTCTCAGTGGCACCGGCATACTCCCGACAGGAGTTTCGAGAGTTCGCGGGAGGCGGAGGAGAAATATACAGAATTATCTCGCTGCGTCTCGAAACTGCTGCTGTTATTTACGTCGGAGATTGTAACCCCTGCTAATTTTTTCAACCAGCCAACGGATTCTAATTGGTTCTTTTATTGTTTACTTAGGCTGACTTCTCTTTCATTGGGTGGCATTTTAAATGTTTGAAACTAAACGGCTTTTCTGGTTCGTTAGAGAATCTCACTTTTAACCTTAGCTTGGGAACTACCCAACATTTTCATCCGAATTCCCTCAATCGTGGAGATGCGGAGATCGGTTTTCACCTCTCAGCACAGGTTAAAATCCTAGGTGAAAACTGCTTCGCTGTATGAGGACTTTTGTCAGTCCTTAGAATGATTATTGTACACGTCAACTAATGGAGGCCCGTTTTATATATTTATGTATTAAAGATTATGAACTATCTGGGATACCGCTATTTACATCCTGTAGATGCTCGAAGTCACAGAAAAGTACCACGATCATTTACAAACGTGACATGCTTTGATTGTTAACTCCAAAACCTACAAGTCAAAAATTGGTTCAGCATGCATAATACCTCTATACGTCCACAAAAGTAAAACTGATAAGGTCTTATGGCAGGGGAACCGAACCAGTTACCTAATAGTATTTCCGATTCGACCAATTTGTGCTAGAAAGTTTCTGAAAAACTATGCGGACGGAACTTGATCATGCATGAATCGCTTGTGCCACTGCACATCCTGGTAAATGTAACCCGTATCTGAAATAACTGTCATCTATCCACACGCATAACTTTTCGAGATCAAATAAATTGCTGGCTCTCGCAGAAAAGAAGCAATTATGCACGGGTTCATGGCACCAGCATTACTAATTAGGTTTTAAAGCTTTAAGGGATAGAATATCTTATTAATTTTCTAAACCAACCTAAATTAGAATTTTTTAAACATTTATGACACAATAAATGAAATACATAATTTATATGTTTTAAGTTCGTGTCAATAGCTGTATTCATCATAATTATAATATCAGATTCAACTGACAAGTCATAAAACGTCCTGGCTTTATAGAAACTGTTGGCTAAGCTAAATTTCTTCAAAGCCTAGCCGTAGAATATTAATTATTAACAGAGTTAAACTGTTATTACACATTTAAACACTTCATACAGGTATAAGAAAACAGACGGAAGCGATAGTCAGATTTTGAAGTGGCTCAACATGTGATGTCTTTGAAGTACCTTGTTCCTTGAACACCAAGGGGAATAAACCAATAGGGATTTAGCACTAGAAAAATCTGATTTTACATTCACATAACTTTGTCTACCTAGTCCCGTTCAAATTGTTTTCATCCAAGCTTATCGTTTTAAATGCTTCATTTTAATTGAGATAAAATTTGCAAAAATGGGTTTATTACATATTTCATTACAGGTAACAAGTTCGTATCTAGTGTAGACTTAGATGCTTTAAAGTGGGCGATGTCTAATAGCTAGGAGATATTATTCTCTTTGCAAGATAACAAGCGAAAATAAAAATATGCAGTGACATTCTGAAAATACTTAATCTCCAAATTAATAATTTGACATAAGTTGCAAGCTTTTACGAGATCCACATATTTGTGTAGTAAGACATTCCCCCAAAACTCAAGATATATTTGGCTTGCCGTTCAAATGTACATAGACGAACAAGCCGCACATACGCATATACAGACATGCCCGCACGCCTGTTTCAAGGGTTCAGGGGTCTCAAAACGTGTATTTTTGGTGGTATAACATATGAATATTTTGGTTTGAGTGCTTACTATAGACAATGACACTGGCCGACAGGCCGACGCTCATCAAAGGACGCTCCGGGTCAAGCTAACTCAACCTTCACTGTGTGGAGAACCTTAAGTATTGAGCGGCAATGTCTCACTCCACTCCTCAGTCAGAGGGACACAGTCAGTATTTAGTGACGGACACAAACAGGCGATTTAATGGAAGTTTCTATGTCATACCTTGAATTTTCTGGGAAGTCCCCAGAAGACTGAACGATTTTTGCATAAGTGGTAAACAATAAGAGATAGACAAAAGCTTACTAAATAAAATATATGCATCTCTTTAAAACACACAAGTTATGTCAAATACTTATTTTTTCTTTTAAGTGAACCATATACGAGATATTCTTTCTTACTTGTTTGAATTTACCAATAGTTATATTTTTTTCAAATAGGAATATGTTATTCGTTTTTACATTCCTTGGCCCTACAAAAAGAACGGAGTTTCAAAGGCAACGCATAGCAGCCAGCCGTTGAAACATTTCACTATCGCTTAAAGCCTGCCGTATTCTCCTTACACCTACAAGACAATTCGCACTAAGATAATTCCTGAAAATTCTTATGTTGATTCAAATGTAGCATATCGAGAAATAAGCATTTGCAAGAATAGTGTGTATAAGAGTGAGTATAACTCTCCATATATTTGACTTCTTAAACGTATTCAGTACCAAAGAAATCACTGATGAACAGATCTTAATCGTGTAAGATTTGAAAGTGCAGCATACATGTCACTAACCCGCCACTGCAACACAAGGCACGATAGGGGGTTAAAGAGGGGCAAAGGCCACTTATGTTGGAAGGAGGTAAACCCACACTCCCCTTTTTCGGAAAAGTTGGACATCGCTGAGCTAATCTTTGGCGGCCACGTGCAATCAAGCGCTCAAGGTCATGCTGCCACGGGCCACTGCTCATACACTTGTGACTTGCAACAATTAGCGCGGTAGAACTAAGAAGTTGCCGGAACATCCGTGAAACCACGACTGCCGACTTATTTGTGACAGCTTCTAGAGAAAGGTCAATTTAGAGAAGTTCCATGTTACGTCATTTTCGTTGGTTATAGGAGGTGAGAAAAGAAAGTAATGGTTATTTTTTTTGAAAGGAGTGAGTTGTAGTTGTTGGCAGTGTGTGTGTGTGTGTGTGTGTGTGTGTGTGTGTGTGTGTGTGTGTGTGTGTGTGTGTGTGTGTGTGTGTGTGTGTGTGTGTGTGCAGTATTGAGAGAACAGTATGTGTTGACAGAGACGGTTTGAGGCATAAATACGTCGTGTCAAATTGAGTCTTGAAGTGAAGCAGTTTTAGTGAGTGTTGAATAATTGTATCATCAAAGGTAGTTTTAAGACAGACAGTAAACGAAGGCATAAAAGGGTGTGTCAAGGTTACGAAGACAACAGCTGTGAGTAGTAATATCATGAAGAACTGTAGATTGTGTCAGCGATGGTCAAAGAGATCTATGTTTTGTGCTGCTGTTTTAGAACAAAAATAAAGTGATACAAAAAGTAATTGGACATCGATCGTTTTCTCACACTGGTGTCAGAAGTGGGATCTGTCAAATTATCATTTTCTTATTTTGGTATCAGAAGTGAGATGTAAACGGAGGAGATGAAAGAAGTATTAACCGAAACCAAGAACATCAAATTTGAATTGAAGAACGTCTGGTATGGATAAGATGAGAAGCAAAGTAACAACATTGAATTCCGCAATAGAGAATATCGAGGTGAAAATGGAGGGTATTAAGGAACGAGTAAAGATGGGAATGAATCCTGGATTGGAAAAGATGAAGACTAAATAACCGAGATAAACACGCAGCTATTGGCGAGATTCATTGGCCACGGGTCAGCGTGAAGGAAAACGCGGAAGAACTCGGCGGTAAGATGGAAGACCTCTGCCAGTACGATGACGTCGTGGAGGACGTCGGGAAGTCTTAGCTCCCTGGAAGGAAGAGTAGATTGCAGCATCAAGGAATTGGACGCCATGGATGGACAAGATAACGCGTAACTGGGAAGACAGCACTTAAAGAAAGGGAATGATAGGGAATCATGCAAAGGAAATCATTGTAGATGAGAAACTACTCCGACATTTGCCTACCTACCAGGGAACCACGTAAAACTCAAATTTCACTGCTTAGAGCATGGCCCGGTGGCAGCGCTGTCAAAATAATATACAATTCTTTACAATATGATATACAATTCTTTACAATATAATATAGAACTCCTTACAATATAGTATACAATTCCTTACAACATATATACAATTCCTTCAGATTGGGCGGGCGAATGGCGTCGACCACGGGATCACCCGAGTGTGACTCTGAGGGTTACCAAGCGGGATGGCTCAGGCGGTAACGCCCGTGGCTCACATTCGGTAGGTCACGGGTTCGATCCTCGTGGACGCACGCTCTGATATGGTTTTTTTTTTTTTTTTTTTTTTTTTTTTTTTTTTTTTTTTTTTTTTTTTTTTTTTTTTTTTTTTTCGTGGTTCATAGGTGAATGCTGAGGTGCATTATTTCATACCACGATTTCCTTTCCATCATTTCCCTTCATTCTAATTCCTTATCTTTCAGGTGCACTTCCAAACGTGTAGTGTTAGCTGTGCCGGGCAAATGGCGCGGATGATTGCGCATGGTAACTGCTCTTCTCGGTGCTAGGTGGCGTTTGGCCGGTCCTTGACCTCCGTCAGAAGGGAGCACTCAGTGCGACACCGGACACGCGGTGTGATGGCTGCTTGGTGAGGCGAGGCGCCGGATGAGGAGATCTCAGCACTTCTTATGGACCTCCACGCGTCTCTTTGGCCTGTCTAGCTGCGAGCCTGATGGCACCTCCGGTTACCTGATTTCATCCTTGCCCCCTGGGGGTGGTAGCCATAATAGATCAGTGTAGGTCGAAGTGAGCGAGGTGTGCCCCTCTGTGTCTGTATCCTTTACCTCTTACCTTTACTTGGAGGGTTAGTGTGGAAGATTATGAAGTTTGTAGGTGTTCAACTTTTCTAGACCTGTGTTTAAATGTTCTTAGAGTTGGAGAATAATAAACTATAAACGGCAATACCAGTTGCACGTAAAAAAGTAGTCTCCCTCATTCTCTCTCTCATTCTTTCTCTCCTCTGTTTCATGTGTGTATGCACTAATGATATGAAAACCAGTTTCATATTATTTTAATTTAAATTGCTCTAGAAAATGATATTTTACATTATTGGAGAATGGGGAAAGCTTGACAATATGAGGCGAAATAAATATCTAATACGTAGGCACAAATAAAATTAATTACTCAACCGATAGAATGTATTGGTTTCAGTTGTAAAATTATTACAGTTAACAAGTAAGGAACTGACGATCGATTATCATTACGTGGTTGTTGACCTTAAAAGATTGAACAATAAGCAGTTCATACCGCTGCACGATTAAATTGTACACAAATACTAACAAAGAAAAAGAAAAAGGCGACATAAGATCCAAGTCATAAATTTCAACTGTTGAGTATGATCATATATAATGCCTGTAGTAACAAATGTATCAAAAGTAAGATAATTTAATACAGTTCATGTACATGGAGTCAAATAGGCAAAGCATGCCGACATATTAGGCTACTAGCACGGACAGTAGGAGATTTAGCTTTCTATCATGATATCTTATAAACACTACCCAAAAAGGTTTCACAACGCTTTTGGCACATAGAATTGTTTTTATTACCTTCTTAAGAACCGAGTCGAAACGGCTCTGGCTTGAAATATCGAAAACTTAATCATAAATAACAGTTACGAATGCACGATTTGTTGAACTGAAAATATAATTAGGAAGTTAGTAGATACATATGGTCAAATAACTAGTTATTTGTTGTGCTTTACCAAGAATATGCATCTGAGTGAAACGCACTTTATAGTCAATATTATAGATGGTGTTGATTGTGGCTACACCTCGGGGATATTTCTTACGCATAGAGCCGTCAAAATACACCTGACACTGTCTTCTCTGTTAAACGCAACACGATATTCCATAAACGAAAGTCATATCGTGATGGGGCCCTGACATTCTTTCCAGTCGCAACAGTTGAGATTGACGTTCCCATTAACCTGTCGGGTTTTGTTTGCAGACTCCCTTTCTTCACGGGGTTGATAATGTATCGATTGCATCGCTCTCGCCTCCATGTCTGAATTTCTGAGGGCTTCTGCCCTATCATCACGTCCTTTTGGACAGTGTGAAATTCAAAACCACGTATCGCGTGAAGTTATCTTTCTACAACTAATGTGAGAGAGGACGGAACAAAGTTCTGAAAATTTATTTTTCAGTGTCATAACACTGCTCTGCGTCATAAATTGTTTTCAAACAATGCATGTTTCCAAATAGATTTTCTTGCGCTGAGTTGAACAGTAAAGTCATTTTTTTACTATCGTGTTTCAGTTTTTCGAGAAAAAACAAGAATTTATTTTATAAAATAGGATATCCTGGCAAGGACAGTCAAGTGTTTTAAGTACATACATATGCAGTGTGTTATTACAGAATGTCCCTAAATAAATGGAAATCAGGTGGGTGTGCTGGACCTCAGATAATGAAATTAATGTGTGACACCAATTTGGGGATAAAAAGGGAAAAAATAGAAGAGCAAGTTTGGCATACCTACAAAGATGTGTAAAAACCTTACTAGGAAACACCAAGATTTGAATGACATTGAAAGAAGATAGTGTGGTTGTTGGACACTTAAGATGAAAGGAGACTACCGTTGGTACTTGAAAAAGGAACACATTTCCCATGCTTATGCAACAAATCCGAAAAGAGAAAAATGTCTTCCTGTAAAATAATATAAATTAGATCAATTTTTGATAGCTCCGGTGAAACATATTAAGAGTACATTTTGTTTAAAATTACACAACCCTATCACAAAGTACGTTTAAATTTCGTCAGTAAATCCAATATAGAGCTGTCTACATTACAAACGGGCTCCAAACTGTGTACCTCGTATTGCAGAGCCCATATTGCACATAGCCAATACGTTTCAACGGCTCCGTGCACTCCGGCAATAAGCGCTCCGCTGACGTTACATGAGTGCCATAAATAGTCGAGAGGTGTCAGATCTGGCGACCGTGCTGGTCATGGAACTGGTCCACCTCTACCAATCTGCCTACTTGGATATGCAACGTTGAGGTGATTTCACACATTTACATCAAAGTGTGCTGGAGTTGAAGTAGGCCATTTCCGCAGCTGCGCACTGGTATTTGTTACACTGCTTTTAAAGCTTTATTATATTGGAAACGCGGTTGGATGCACACCAGGTCGTTCATCCCAAGACACAAAAAGCTAAAGGGTTGTTTGTGGTGGAAGTACGTGCAAAATGGTGGTTTCTGAGTTCATCAGCAATCGGCGCACGCTGCAATGAGTTGTTGCTTTTTAAAAGAATTAAAACTGTAATAAAAAGTAAATGGAAGGGTTTGTTCGAGTGCTCTAAAGAAGTTTTGTCAGCACTTATGGTATTTAAATGAAGATATGTTTGTTACCACTGTTTGATGACAACTTTAACAATGACAAACACAGGTATGGTTAGAAATTGAAACCTTGGAGACTGAAAGGAGGTACACTGTTTTACCTGTTGCAGTTACAAAGCTTTTGGGAAAATTTCCATTTGGCCTATTACAGTTCCATAAATTTAAATTTAGCCGTTTGTGTATGCTGTTCAGGACTTATAAACATATTTACTAACAGACTAATCTTTGAACCCCTCTAGAATTTCAGAAAAGGGAACTGATGGGTTCATTTCAGTCATATTAAATATATGAAATGAAATAGGTGATAAACTGCGTCCTTGTTTCAGTTCCAGATCTACTTTAATTTATTGTGTTAACTTCCAATTTATTTCAATAAGCATTCTATTATGCGGGTATAAGCTTTTTATAATTTTAATCAGATACTCTCGGTAACCTTTTGTTTTTAATATGTGTCACAATTTATTCTGTTCTACTCGGTCGAAGGCCTTCTCAAAGCCCACGAAGGCAAGGCAAGTCTCCAATTTAAATTCTATTCTTTTTTCTGTCATTTTTTAAGCATGATCATATCAACACATGATCTTCCTTTACTAAACGTACTCTGTTCTTCCATAATTTTAGTTTCGGATATTATTTTTGATTCATTAGGTATTGTTCATGCATGTAGTACTTTATAGATTGTGTTCAAAAGACTTGCATCTACCTCTATAATTATTGCAATCTTTCTTGAAAATAAAGACTGCTTTAGCTATTTTCCATTAATTTGAGACTTGTTTACTTTTCCAACACATGTTTACTAAATGTAGAAGCCAGCCTTAATGTAATATGTCTCCATAAAGCTTCTTTAATGCTTCATTTAGTTCTTCAGGGGTGATAAGATCTACTGACTTCAATGTTCTCATTTTCTATGTCCAGACTCTCACTGTTTTTATTATACCATGCCAAATTTGCAAAGCTATTATCTAAGTAGCACAATGTCAAAGATTGCGACAGTTACCGTACAAATTTCAAGAGAATTTATAAACATAAAACCAGAACCATTTTCTGAGATTGTGAAGTGGCCACGTCAATCCAACTGCCGACTTCACGCTCACGTACAACGACAGAGGGGGCTCTACGTGGAGATGATGGACCAGTATCACTTATTCCCTAGCTGGAATGTTGGTTCCTCACGTTCTTTGCGATGCTGAGTGGGTACCAGTCCTAAACCCGAGACTTGAAGTCCATGCTACTATGGGTTCAATCCCGGGAGCATTCCGGGGCCGGGAATCAGGACTCCATGCCCCTGGCTCACTGCTTCTGGACGCAGAGTAAGCCCATTAATATCAAACATAGGCTTCTCATGAACATACGTCACCATCTTGTTGCATCTAGTCAGCCTGCTGGCTCAGTTGGCGAGTCTATAACCATCCGTTTGGAAATATAAGAATTCAAGAACTAAATATGTTAGCAATTATATGCATACAATCAACAGTTGGAAAGTTAAATAATGTTAATATCTTAGTAAAAGTGCAAAACGTATAGAGTGCAGGATCTTCAGCTTGCCAGGCATGATAGGATGAGCGGAGAGTGGATAAAAACACCAGCGTTATAACAAAACAAAATATGTTTTATGTGGCGTTAAACTGTGATATAGTGATAGGTATAGTCAAATATTGCAGTAACAATCAGTAGATGACAATAAAAATAGCTTTTATGCACCTTTCAGTGTTATTTTGAAAGGTTTAAGGCGTTATATGTTACAATGTTATCAGGTAGCTTATTAACCCCTCTACTTAATGGCGCCCTTAAAACGAGTTGATTCATCATAGCTTAAAATAAATAATAATTAAACAACGCCGTTGACATTTCATGTGAGTGCGTAACAAGTGTTTCGCTACAGTGCCAATGAAGTTTCATAAATATTCACGCATGCTAATCACTGTTTATTTTATATAACCTCTATCTATTCTTTACCAGAGATGTGGTAGCACAGCAGGTATGATACGAACCTAGATAATCTCCATAGGGAAATCCTAGCTGGTAATGTTAAGAACTTTAAGTACTATGTGACAAGCCCATGAGGCGTATCGGAAAGAATGTGAAACTGCCGAGTTGTTTACGCGAGCCTATCGCTCATATATGGCGAGTAACCTCTATTCAGAAATCATGTCTTCAGGACAACAACAAATCATGACGTATATCATGCATGCGAGCGTAGCGCTCGACAACCAAGGCCAACACGCCTTGCGCTTTGCCAGAACAAGATTCACAGATCAGGTACGGTAAGCTTCTAAGGGCATAAGTATCTATTGCACGCCCTTTGGTTTCAAATCCGGTTTCATCCGGACATAAATTGTGAGCTGAAAGTGATTAAAAACCACAATAAATGCAATAAGGTAGTTCAGTTTTTTACTTTTTTACTTTTTTACAGTCTTACAAATGGAACCATAAAGTTACTTTTATTTCTGCTTATGTGACCATGTGTATGGGCAATTTTATTAATTCTCTATACTCTTCTTTGTACATTATAATAAACACTGAATATAAAGATTACATATTGTCAGAGTATCTTGTATGAGGAGCATTTAAACAAGTTCGAGTTGGTGATCTCAGTAGCAGTAATATTGGCTGGTAAGATAGCTAATTTTATGATAAAGTTATAAGGAAGATAGACAAATAATTTCATATCTTAAAATTAATGCATGATGTAACAAGCAAAAGCCTTCCATTTGTCAGAAGTCACAAGCTAGATAACTTAAAGGTTATAAATAACAATTAGTGGAAGTCAGTGTAGCTAAGGCAATTAGGTTTCCAATGAACAAGGCACGAAATCAATTAGCTCAAGGTACGGGTAATAGTCAGATTTGCGTGCTGAAACACACATGGGCAAAGTTCTATAATTTGAGAAGCAAAAGGGCAATAAAAAAAATTAAAACTTGGCCAGTTACGAAGAAAAAAAATTTATTTCAGATAGCAATTAGCAGCTTAAGATTTGATAACATTGACGTTGGAGGTAAATCATTATATAGGCGGGACTTATGTTGATAAAAGAACGTATACTTCTAAAATTGTGTCTTGTGGTTCGTATTTTACAATCTTATCTGCGATTGATTAATTATCGATAATCCACAACGCCTAAAGACCGCGCTCAAGTTGTACATATTTGGCGATTGCCGCAACAGGAATCTACGATTAGCATTTTACCTTTTATACTTTTTATTGTTTTAAACCACAAATGTTCACACGTCAAAAGATAACAGAGATAATACTTAAACAGAACTTTGAGGGCTAAGATTCAAAATCAGATTAATTTCTTATTCTCAAACAGCGGAAACTCACTTCAAATAGATCATTATTAGCCTACATTCAAGTTATCAGCACTTTAACTCGTATTATCTATTTTCACACGCGTGAAACATGAGAAAGAAGTCGTACAGTTCACAGCTGTTGCAGCCGGCGACAGATTCATCAAGACCGAGATATCGGGGAACATACAAAAAGATAACGCAGTGAGACTTGATCAATCTTGTTGATAATCTGAGAAAATTTGTTTTGCAATAAGAGAATATCGTTGAGGCTAGCACCATTGATATATTTGAAAGCGCTTTAAAATGACATAATAACCCTCCTCAAAGTTAATGTTAGGAATGCATTTCGATAAACATTTAAGTATATAGATAATGCCAGAAACGCGCATGGGGTAGAAAACATTGCATTTGGAATTACCTAAATGAATTAAGGGTACACCGAAGTGAAAAAGGTGATTTTCTAAAGTACTGAAGTTAGAGACTTAAAGTTTTGCATAGGCAAACATAATTTATATAAATTTTATTGGGTACAAGACTTATCACCTACAACAGATCTTGAACAACTGATTTTTTAAAATTGCGTCTCTTGTTATCTTTGTAGCAAATTAAAGGAAGGAAATTTGGATATAGTGAATCGTTTTTCTTAAAAAATGTAATACCTAACGGACATTTTATTACGACTTTCTGAGCTATATTGGTAAAATTTTACATCACTAGCTAGATTTTTGTGGGAGAAGATAAATTTTGAATATGAGAAAGCAGCTAAACACATTTTTCTCGGAAATGATTTTTTAAGTTGAAATAGAAGTTGTGGGCATGCGTGCCCAAAATATGTGGTCCCAATTTCCTAGGGAATTAAAACTTCGCAGATATGTTCTAGAGAGTATGGTGAATTTGTTTGCAATAAACATCCAAAAATCTTTTTTTTTTTTTTTTTTTTTTTTTTTTTTTCAACCACACAGGCTAATACATCACTTCGGTGTTCCTTAAATAGGCATTTGCCCTTATAACCCACAAAAGAACATATTTCGTTTAATTTTTGTCAGCATCAGGTCTGGGCGTACATATAAATATACCTTAATCAACGAGACTGGGAATGTGATTCATCAAATATGACAAGAAATGGTGTTGCTTTCACTCGCCCTTACTCACCCTTGGCCGAATTATTCTTATGGCATAACATTTAATGCTGGGTGACTCAACACAGTATCCAATAAGGGACTTGCCACGCCTCACGGAGCTTTATAGTTAAACACACTTTGAAATCACGCTGTAAAGCCGGTGATATAAATATCCTATGCGCCTACGAAATGTATTTGCACAACAGGAAAACCAGTGCAAGCTAGTTGGGGACGAAACAACAAAAGATATACTAATTGCGCACTTCCTTGAAGAATAGTACGTATATCCGACTTGTGTATCGCACATGCTTAGGACTCGGGACTGATCAGGTGCACTACGACTTGGTAGGTGTAGTTAAAATGTGATTAATATTGGAACATTGGGGCAGACATTTGTTTGTTACGCTTCTTTTGAGGTATGTAGTTGCTTACTTCACCTTCTCTAAACTGTATCATTGTTGTAAACATTCCTCCTCGTTCAGATAATAATTGAGCATAACTCAAACACGAAAACTCGGTTAAAAACCAAAGTTGGTATTTAAGATTAATGTCTTTCAAGCATACGACACGAAGATTTTGAAGAGAATAGCCCCACCCTAAACTATGCTTTACATTGAAAATTTTTTGAAAATTTCGATTTTCATGAAAATGACTAACGAATTTGATTAAAATGTCTGTTTAAGATATTTGTATGATAAATGAAATGTATATTTTGATTTTTCTGGCTATAGTCTATGCAGTCCTGTTTATTCTGGATGACTTTTCAATAGCTCGTAAACCGTAAGAGATAGACAAAATCTTACTCTACAAAAAATGTAGATCTAGCTAAACCACACAGTTTATGTCGAAATAAATTTTTGTAGAGTGAACCATTTCGGAGATGCTATTTGTGTCAGTTTCGGAAAATAAAATGTTCGTGAAATGGAGCATCGTTGTACATTTTTGTATATATTAAGCGTGCAAAGAGAATGAGATCTCAAAGCTTTAAAATATTTGTCTATCGCTCAAAGCCTACTGTATTCTAATATTCTCGTTGCACCTACAAGGAAATAAGCAATAAGATAATTTGTACAATGTTTGTGACAATAAAGCATCTTATCTTATCTCAAGTAATACGAAGAAGATGTAGGAACAAGAGTTTGTAAGAATGGTCAGTACAAGAGTGGAGAAAGTCATGTGAGTAGAACACATCAAATTTTTACTTTTGCGTTGAGTGGACATCGTCAGGTTCATGGATGTAAGAGGTATTATTTTCACTAGTCGATCTTGCTATATCAATCTTCAGATTTGCTTTGCAAGTCTTTTTACAGTATGTCCATCATTGAAATTCAGTTCGATAGAAACGAAACCTGTACTCTTATATCACATGAAGTAGCTTTCCTTTCTCACTGAACATCACTGAAACCCTTCAAACCGAAATTTTAATGTGAATGTAAGTAATTAATAATCGAAATAATTAAAAGTAGATTATAATCGATAGTTATGTGGAGAACATTGTAATAAAACTGAATATATTAAAGTTTCAAGGATGGAAGCCTAGGCAGATTAGATGAGTGATAAGATTACAATTGTAGTGTGAGGAAAGCCCAAAAAAATCCTCGGGCTGATGCGGATCTTGCCATGCCGTGCTCAAAAGTTGACCAATGGAAATCGCTTCCTTCGTGTTGCCCACGCAAACACATGCAACGCAACTAACATTCGTCTTGAATCGAGCAGAGAGCGCACGTGCAACTTTGTGATTTGTACGTAAGCTGGCGCGTATACATAATTCGGTGGTTGCTAAGGGGTGACAAAGTTCAAGTATTATAACGTTGCAGTTGAAGTTAGAAAGTTATATTGTATTTAGATATCGTCGGCAGTTCTCCACAAATCTGGAAATTTGCAAATAAAGTAAAATGTGTGTTAATTCTTCGTTTGGTTCCATTCCTACCACAACTCACGCATACGTTGCTAGAGCTAGTCAGATACCAGGACACCAAACACAGAATAGGATATATCCTGGCGACGAGATCTTCTAGATCTTAAAGACGACGTCTTCGACCTAGGGGAGAGGAATGTGCGTCACCCTAGTCTATCCTCCAACCAACGTGGTGTACACAACTAGTGTATCCATAATCCGGACGTTTACCACAGCGCCTATAGTGGATCCATTCACGAACAGTATGCTACCACAAAAAGAATAGTACTGATCAGGTATTAGTCGCAATTAAGTTTTGCGTCTGCCATTCTAATGCTTACTCATCTAGTTCATGTTAATTGACGTAGACATTGTACAATGGGAAAAATCTACTAAATTTACTATTAATTACATGTCAGAGAAAGTAAAACTAAATTGTCAGGTACGACTGCGGTTGGAAATGAAAATGTCAGACAGTCAAAGGAATTGTCACAGGAATTGTTAGACGATGTACAAAGGACAACCAGTGAAAAATGGCTCTGAAGATTGATAAGCTAGGTCACCCAAGGGAGCTGGGCAGGAACGAAAACGGTATAAAACACACACGAGTGAAGGCACGGAGAGAGAGAGAGAGAGAGAGAGAGAGAGAGCACAATAAGTTTAAGAGGACGTGGAGTGAAAAATAGAAACAATAGTCTCATGGGGAGGTGACAAGTACAAATCGCTATGAAAATAACATCTATGTTAACACCTGTGACCTTCTGAGAGGTAGATGCATGTTCAACTCCTCGAATAAAGTTTGTAGGTAGTATAAGATTAATTCAAAAATATGAGAGAAAAATAGAACAAATGGATCAACATGAATACTAAAGTAAATGAAGGTTCCTAAACAAATATATTTATTTAAAATTGCGATGTTTATATGGCAATGCAACGCTCGGCGCACAACAAAAGACTAAGCTACTTCACAGCACATACCGGGCCGGCGAGTGCGCAAAGGCATTTAAGGACACGTGCGCGTCTGTGTGTACGTGACTAACAACAAACGAAGCGGCTACATAAAAGGGGTTTCCTCTGGAGCCTTCGAGGAAGATCCAACTGCATGTTCAAGAAAAGACGTGTGACGTCATTCCCTCTGTATAAGGAGGACAGGAAATAGCCTTGAATGAGTTCTGCGTTACAGACGTGGGTCGGTCAGTGTGTCAGCGAGTACGAGACAGTTGTGCCTGTGTGTCGCCGTGAAAGATACGTCGGTCGGCCTAAGAAGATTTAACGAGTATCAAGTGATTGTAGCGTCGTAGTCAGGGTATAAGAGACAGAGAAAGTGAATAAAGACATCGAAAAGAGTGAGCTAGGTTGCGAGAAGTAAAAGTTGTCAATTATGACTGTCCCAAGTGCAGTAGACTGTGTCAAAGATGAGAAGAAAACCATGCATTTGTGATAACATTCTAGAATACAATAAAGTGACAGAAAAATAACCGCACTGACTTTTGTCATTTTGTCACAATATTACAACTGATCGAGCGAGATGGCTCCAAGATACATATGCAGCTCGCATTCGGAAGGTTCCGGGTTCGATTATCATCAACGGCACACTCTGATCTTGGATTTATTGTGATTTTCCCTGGTCAGTAGATGAATGCTGGGGCGATTTCTCGTTCCATTCATGTTCCGTTTCTTTCCGATCTTGGAGGTTCCTTTTTTATTATTTTATTTAATTCCCATTCTCCTGTTGACTAGTAATCACCATAGACCTATAAAACGAACAGTAAGTGAGGAGTTTAAGGACCCTTCGGCTGCTAGCTCATTTGTGCCCGTATACAACTCGCTCGACCTACTGGCAGGCTGAGGTTCAGCCCGATGATATTTTGCTGCGTACTTACCCTTAATAGGGTTTAACCGCAGATAGATTTCTTAGTTATTGGGTGGTTAAGGGTGAGATTGTATAAATTTTAGGTTGATGTTTATTTGGAGGCTATATTGCCCCTTTACTGGTGACTCGCAGAAGTTAGCAATGTCTGCATTCTGTGGGTGTAAAAATTGTGATGAAAGTTTTAAGATCTTTTGGATCTTTTTAAACTTTGAATTTATCTGAGGGTTTGAATTTTGAGCCGAATAGCTCTTTTTAGGTATTATATTTGTAGTTTAGCTTTTGCTGCTGATGGGTTAACTACTTTGGTATGTGATATACCCGCAAGCTATACGGGGAACCCTATACGACCTGAAGCGACGTGTTGTGTGGTCATAATCCCTTGGAGATCTAACCAGGGCGCTTTCATGAGTTGGTAACTTGTCGTAGAATTTTACTGCCCGGCGCCTAATTTCATCCTCCACGTATGGAAGAGATGAGACTTCGTGAAGTAGTCTCACGGGGAAGGATAAGGGGACAGAGAAGATAGACCGAAGTCCCCTGTTCTGCGCCCTCTGGAGCCATAGGAGCCAACTACCCGCTGACATGCCCCACACTTCACAGGCGTAAAGCATGAGGGGGATAATAAGAGCTCGGAATAGGTGTAATTTCAAGCGGACTGGCATCTCAGACCTCGGCATAGGGTACAGTGAGGCAATAGCCCCCTGCGTCCGCACCTATAGGTCTCTAATATGCCCTCGGAATGTTAGACTCCTATCCAGTTTGACTCCCAGATAGGTGATGGAGTCTCTCCATTGGATACTTTGACCCCGAAGTTGGAAAGTGGAGGTTCGCCCCGCGACTGTGACTTTGAGGGTCCGGTGTCGGAGGAAACTGTGTAGGGTGTGTATAAGTTGTGTGGGTAGCCCCAGATGGATCAGTTTGTAGAGGAGCCGTGTGTGCCAGGTGGTTGAGAAGGCCTTTTCTACATCCAGAGACACCGCAGCAGTGAAGGCGCGTTCCTTGAAACCCAGCGCAGCAGCCTCCACCACCCGCAGTAGTTGCTGAGGTGTAGAGTGGCCAGGACGAAAGCCGAACTGGTGTTCAGGTATAGCTTGAATGTTTCCCAGTAGAGGGGATAATCGGTTTAAGATCCTATCGAGAACTTTCGAGAGGATGGACAGCAGACTTATGGATCGGTAGTTGGAGGGATGCACCGGGTCTTTCCCAGGTTTCAAGATGCAGATCACCTGAGCCTCTCTCGACTCACGTGGGAAGTGACACAGGGTAAGGCACATGTTGAATACCCTAGTTAGGAAGAGCGAAGGTGACGAAGCATGAGGGGAGTTAGTCCATCAGGCCCCACCGCCGTTTTGAGTTTGAGGCGTTGTAATGCGCCGTGGGTTTCACTGGGGCGTATCACCGGCAGTCGTTCCGCATCCTCCGAGGGGCGTCGAAGAAATCGACGTACGTCTCGGCGGGTACGTTCTGAGAATCCGTAGTTCTGGGGGTCGTCTATTGGACATATGGTTTGTTCTAGGTAGTCAGCGAACACGTTGGCTTTGGCTTCAGGTTCATAGGCTAGGCCTCAGGTGCCCTGAATTGGTGAGTTGTAGTGGCCGCGACGGTTTCGAAGACCTTTGGCGATCTTCCACACGTCCCCACTTTCAGTGTCCAGGCTGGCCATCTTGTCCTCCCACGCTTGTACTCGGTGCTCACGCAGTCGGGCTCCGGCCAGTCGGCCCAACCGCCGTAATAGGGATCTGTTGTGGGGCGTGCGATGTCTTTGGTAAAGTCTCCGTGCCACCCAGGAACGGCGGAATGAGTAGGATTATGTCAAGTGGGAGGACCTCTGGGTGTAGGGGAGCTGGAGCACGGATTGTGAGGTTATGGGCAGTTCTTGTCGCAATGGATGTGAAAGAAGAAACTGCCGCCTCGAGAGTTGGAATGTCGTTGATTCTGGGATTAGGTGGGATGGAGGTGCGAAGGCAATTACGAACTCCTTCCCAGTCCGTTTCTCACGTATACGTCGAGCTGTCATGACTGGCAATCCGGGTGTTGATTTCTGTCAGCAATGGGTTGTGGTCTGACTGGAGTGCGTTTATTGATGTCAGTGTGAGATGAAATGGGAAACGCTTGATGATTGCAAAGTCTATGACAGAAGGTAGTCCTAGACCATGTGGATGATGTGTGGGTTGCCACGGGCCCTCTACCCTTAGTTTGGGGTCCACGTCGATGAGGCGGATGATGGAATTGCCTCGGGCGTCCGCCCTTCGACCGCAGTGCCAGCGTTGGTGTTTGGCATTGAAGTCACCAGCCAGGATGACGTTGGGATAAAAGGCTAGGATAGAGAGGTAATCATTTGGGACAAACTGCCTTCAGGGAGGGTGATATATTGACACTATCAGAATCTCCGTGCCATCAAGGCTCAGAGTGATAGCCGTTGCCTCTAGGGTTTGAAGGGGTGGGAGCTGGTTTGGACGATGGACTACGTTCTGCCTTACGAACACCGCCGTTTCGCCTCCAGGACGACCTTGACGATCAGTTCTGTGACAAACGTAGCCCAGTAAACGGAAGCGAGGTACGTTTCGTTAACTAAAATGGTGTCTAGGGCATAAGTGCGGGCAAAGTGGAATAACTCCCCCGCCTGGCCGGCCAATCCGCACGCGTTCCAGAACGCGAACCGAAACGAGGTGCATGATCTAATTTGTCTGGCCATTTTGGGCGCACTGGAGTAGAGAGGTCAGGAGGGCAAGCCCCTCCATTGCAATGTGCGTCTTGGCTGTTGAGTCGCTCGCAGAACAGAATCTGACAATGAGGTCGCATATCCTTTGCCCATGGGACTGTAACACTAGCTGCACCCACTTGAGCAAGTCAGCGAGCTCAAAGCCAGGGTGTGTTGGGTGTGGAAGGAAGAGATACTGGAGTCTCCTCAGTTCTATCCTCCTCTTGAGGACGTCGAGTGGTGGAAACATCACTCACCTCGGCCACTCTGGGTGCACGTTTAGGCTCCCGGGGTTTTCTCTCCCTCTGCGGTCTTGTGTTTGCTTGCATGGGAGGTTTATTCTGGGTCGTATACAACGAAGACCTACATTTCCTATTTATAATAATTTAAAGAGCTGGTGAATCTCATTATATGGATGGGCACCATTCTGGCTTCTTCAATGCAGGTCACCTGTATGATTACTGGCCTTTTCGATTCACCAGCATTTTGTATCTTAAATAGCGATACAGGACGAACACAGTAAATAGAAACTTAACTAAAAAGCACAGAAACAACACAAACTTCTATTTCGGTATATAAAACCCTTATTGTGGCTGAGGGAAACGTAAACACACATTTATAACTTCTTAAAACTCTGTAAGAAGAAAGTTCGAAATTGTTTCTCACCGTTTCAAAACATCTATAGATTTTCATTTTTAAACAGGTATCCGCAAGTCCTATTCATTAGTTATGTATACCGTAAAGATTTCACGCAATCACACCAATTATTTTATAGAGAAGCCGAGGCGTTTCTTGTGGAAATGCATAACCACTTTTCTTTAATCTGTCTCACATATTTGGGTCATGATAAGCTTCATATCACCTTATCATAATCATCATCATTATTATCATCATTATTATCATCATTATCATCATTATTATCATCATGATTATCATCATTATTAGTAGTATCATTATAAGTATTATTAGTGTTATTATTATTATTTATTTATACAAACAAAATGTGAGATGTGTTTCCGCCTACGTATTACAATTTTATAAATATAAAAACACAAATTATGTAATAGAATCAAAGATGATTAGATTCCTTCAAAACGGTAATGTGAGTACATGCAGTTCATCATCATCATTAAAGTTGTACTGGAAGTTTGCAAATTAATTGTTCAAAATCCGACATTTGATTAATGCAAGGGAAAAATTAATTAGAGAAAAACCACATACGAGAATTCTACAAACCGAGGAGTTTAAACGGCCACAGAGAGCTTGCAGAAATGAGGGAGTTTACGGCAGCAAATGAAATTCTAGAGCGTAAATTTAAACCATTTCTTTAGAACATTTTACCCCAATTCTCCAGATATGTTTCCTGAACCCGTACTAGGAAATGAACAACAGGATTGTTGCACGGTAGATTAATTAGAGCAACATCATGCAATAATTTGAGAATGTTACAGCTATATACAATGTTGCCTTTGTGTGGTAGGTATATGCTTGACAGAAATACGTTCCGTTTTAACAATACTATGGAAACTTGATCCTTGGCGTCTTCCTCATTAATGGAGAGAGGCAGCTCAGTTAGACAAATGATAAGATTTTCGAAACATTGGCTGAAAATTTCACCTAAAGCTTACGTTACGTAACACAACGGCTATAAATATACTGGGTGGAAGGCATCGTATTACATTCCTTCTAATACGTGCTTCATAGAAGCATTAGAAACAAAAAAGTAATGGCACGTTCTTGTTTCATCAGCCGATTTCGAAAAAATAAATGTTTTTTCTTCCAAATTGGAGGCGTAATTCCAGAGAATGTACGAAGGAAATATTCTGTTACTTTTAAGATGTGTCGAGTAACTCATTTCTGACATAGTTTCGGTAGTAATTACGGGACATCACACAAGATTTCGAAATAATTCACCACTAAAAAGAATTAAAGGATTATTCCGAATATCTTTTTCATATGTGAAGTAGGTCGACAACGTTGCGTTAAGGTTAGTCACGGATCTGAACCGGTTTCTGGATATAAATATGTCGGTCGCTTGCACACACGGTTTGACCCGCCATCTCGCTCCATCTTTCATTCCATTTATCATCAGTGTCACCGCCTGCGATGCCTATATTGTAAAAGCGAGTGTTAAACACTATAAAAAGAAAGGAAAAAAAGCTTAAAATGTGCGTGGTTTTCGCACGTTTAGGGACAGCTTACCCTTTGAGGACAGACAGTAAATTCTTTAAAAATATTTAACCGTTCCTTATTTCATAAATAATAAGTAGTCATTTCATAAATGATATTCTTTACTTTCTCTACTGGTGTGTAGAGAAGTATTATATTCCATAAAAAAAATCGAAGTCGAGATTTCCCTGGAAATATGTTTTGAGACCCTCTGAATCCAAAACAAGCATTTTTGGAAAAAGGTCCGCGCGCGCGTGCGTGTGTGTGTGTGTGTGGTGTGTGTGTGTGTGTGTGTGTGTGTGTGTGTGTGTGTGTGGTGTGTGTGTGTGTGTGTGTGTGTGTCAGTGTCAGTCTGTGGGCGGCATAACTCAAAAACGAAACATCGGTCATAAAAAAGTTGGTATTTAACTTTAATGTGTTTCAAGGATGCGACACAAAGATTTTGAAGAAAATAGCCCCACCCTAAAGTACCATTTACATTTTGGAAAACTTTGATGTTCTTGAAAATATCTCTAACGATTTTCATTAAAATGTCATATGTTTAAGATATTGGTGTAACAAATGAAATGTATATTTTGAATGTTCTGGCTATAGCCTATGTAGTCCTGTTCACTCTGGATGACTTTTGAATTACTCGTAAACCGTAAGAGATAGACAAATTCTTAATATACAAAAAATGTAGATCTCGCTAAAACCCACAATGTATGTCTAGGTAAATTTTTTCTATAGTGAAGCATTTCAAGATATTCCTTAATATTTGTATCAGTTTCGAAAAACTTAAAACCTTCGTGAAATGTGCAAGGGGTCCTGGGTTCGATTCCTGGCAGGGGGGTAGGAATTTTTCTCCAGCCAAGATTATTCCTCATCCTTCCCTGAGTCTGGAAGTATAATGGCAGAGCGGTGTCTGAGTGGTTAGACCGCTCGCTTGTCACCTAGGCGGTCCCGCATGTGGTATTGGTGGTGGACGAAGCGGCGTCTGGGCGGGTTTTCTCCGGATTCTTTGGTTTCCCCCGCCATTCATTCCACCAATTGCTCCATTATCATCTTTCTAGTCATCGATTTTGACTGCATTTCTTATCATCCTCTTCCTCGCTATCATACCTAGTGCTTGGCTGGCCACCTGCTTCCAGGTCTTTAGTCTGGTCCAGAGGTCCCTCTGCTTGCTTCCAGGCGTCTGACCCTACGCACTGGCTTGTAAGTCCTAGGGGGTGTAATTCCTACATAATGGGGGGGGGGGGGGTAATCAGGGGAAGAAAGAACTTCAAGATATGAATAGCTTTCCATCACGCTTGAGCTCGAGGAAATAAATTACGTAGTATGGAAGTATGGTAAGTTTTCCATTTTTTACTGTGCTTAAAAGTTTGGTGAAGAGCATTTTCATACGTTTGGTCAACAATGGAATTCCTTTGTTTTGGTAGTTCCTACCGAAAACATGTAATTTATAAAAACATGCATATACACCTATGCGTAATTTTCATTAAACATTCTTGTGAGTGTGTGTATGTGTGGTTATGTGGGAGAGGGAGAGAGAGAGAGAGTGTGTGTGTGTGTGTGTGCGTGTGCGTGTGCGTGCGTGCGTGTGTGTGTGTGTGAAGTTTTTTTTCTGATCATTCCAAGAGATTGGAATTTCAAATCTATCACATAACAAACCGCTCATGCAATATTTGAATACTCCTTAAAACTGCCGTAACTTCTTGGCACATGTGCACGGAAATTCGTAACGAGACGTCTAATATAGAGTAGGGGGAAGATTACCCTTTTATAGGAGTAGTTTGTTGAATTGCTAGAGAAGGTCATGTGAATGTAGCGCATCATGTTTTCTTTATTATTTCAATAATCAGTGCCCCAAAGCAAGAATTGTGGAAAGAAACATAATAGTTGAACGATGGGTTGAGAAACCTGGACTTCTTAAAACAACAATTCACATAAACTGCTAGCGAAACTTTGACATCGATGAAATAGGTTAGGTGTAATTATACCAGAAGTACGAATTTGTTCACTGCACGGTAATGGCCAGCAGAGCAGAAGAAGCGGCAAATCAAATCTTAGTGCAGCTCAATGCGTCGCAATACTCCCCCACTGCACAGCCTTGGAAATATTTAAAAAATATAGTTGGTAATTTTTATGACATTTATTTTGGCTGAATATTTTTTTCAGCCATAGAAATAATTTATACGTATAATTAGTTCATGAATAATAAATATATACATTTTACTCTTAAAAGTTGCATATGTACGTATAATTGCATGTTTATATATGTTGTATTTTCATTTCGAGTTGTTTTATCAGTCCGTTTCTTCTTCATGGTATGTTGCAGAACGTACATTGCACTACAAAGTCTCAAAAGTAAACTCTTGCGGCTTTCATGCATATGCAATAAGAAAATCCAGCAATATATCCTCTCTCGCTAAACTGTCTAAACATCAACAATTTTTCGTTTTTTTTTTTTGGGGGGGGGGGGTGGGGGGGTTTGCCCCTCTCCATAAAAGTAGGTTTAAAGATTCCCCTACCAATTTTTTCAAAGATGTTTGAACGATTGCTCTTAACCGGCCTCATTCCTCTTTTCGAGGAACGGCAACTCATCCCGGATCATCGGTTCGGTTTTCGTCGTGACACTACCCTACGGCTACTGCGGCTGACAGAAGGCTGCCTAAGGTTCCAGGAAACAGTCGCGGTGCTTCTGAATGTAGATAAGCCCTTTGCAACCACTTGGCATCCGGGCCTAGTGTACAAACTTGGAGCGCCCCCCTACCTCACCCTGATTGGTAGCGTCCTACGGGATCCCACTTTCCGGGTGCGGATGGAGGGGAAGTTATCCTCAGTCAGACCCATAGCGGCTGGAGTATCGAAAGACATAACCGTGGAACCCCATACTATTAGGTGCCAGTATGCAGGTGATGTCAAGGCGACCTGATCTTGCTCTTGGCTCTTTCCACATTACATAAAAGAAAAAGAAGCTGGGCGCTCGTCAGCTCCTTACATAGGCGTCGAATACAAAGAGAAAAGGATCAAGGGCGTAGCCTAGTACGTATCATATGAGTTGCTTCCGTCCATTGGGCGGTAGCCATTAGCAATTCAAGTAATAACGCGGGTGGATGTTGCGGGACCGCACTACTTTCCTTCCACTCACACCATCCCTATCCGGTGGAGGGTTTTTAGTCGTGTAGTGCCCCACCTGTGAAGCTGACACTCCCCACTGTGCCCTGCAACACAGTGGAAGTAGTCCATACATGGATTTTTCCTACATTTGAAAAAAAAAAAAAAAAGAGGGAAAGGGAACCTATCCTAAACTGCCAAAACGAATGCTCACAGTACAGGTATTTCTTATTATTTGTTTAAATTTGCCAATACTGATGCTTTTCTCAAACAGGATTATGTTATTCGTTTCCTTTATCTGTTGGCCTTGCAAGGAGAACGGAATTTCAAAGGCATCGCATAGCAACTTGCTCTTAAAACATTTCACTATCGCTTAAACGCTACTCTGTTCCCATATTCCTCATACACCTACAAGCAAGTTAGCAATAAGACAATTTCTGAAAATGCTTATGTCGATTAAAATAGTAGATAGAGAAATAAACATTAGCAAGAATGGTGCGTATAAAAGTATAGCTTTACATATGTTTGCGAACAGAGTTTCTCCAAATTCAACTATATTAATAGTCTGTATCGCAATAAGTTACGCGACGATCATTTGGTGTATCTTCTAAGGCTATGCACTCCGACATTGTCGCCAAATATTGGTTGACTTCTTAAACATAAGCAGTACCAAAGAAGTCTAATGCAAATACGTTCATCGTATAAGATTTGGAATTGCTTTCGTAAATCAAACGCAACATGCATGTACCCAACCTGCCACTGCAGCACGATACACGTTTGAGTGGAAAAATCTGCGTATAGTGGAAGCTAACCTTCCCTCTTTGGCAAACGTTGGACATCGCTGCTCCAGATTTTTACTCCAGATTGGCCTTGAAGTTAAACTCTTGCTTGCTACCCTGTTTTGTTTACTAAATTGTTTGCTAAACAAGAAAACTAAGAGCAGGTTAATGCCCCTAATAAGTCTTCACCGAGTTTTCGGCAAAGAGGGTCAGCTTTAACTTGATCAACTCTCGCCAGTGGGACGCCCCTGGCAATTACTTGAAAACCATCGGTTACAAGAACAGAGAGAGAAAAAAATGAAGGAATAGAAAAGGGGATTGAAAGAAAAGCACAGAGCCCCTTGGCTTTCGTCTTCCTCTCCTGCACGTGTTTGTTGGGGAATTTATCAGCATTCTTACGTCTCTTGCTTTCCAACTAATTGCATTTGGAACAAAGCCGAAAATTAAGATCACTGTAAGAACGGGCGCGAGAAACAAACAAAGGTTAACTTTGTGTTGCGAATACTGAAGGGCGTGTTTAAAGGAAATATATCCTTTTCCAATCCTAACTGCTTAAAATGAAGCATCTGTAGCAAGCCCAGTGCCAGAATAGGGATTTGGGTGTTTTCTTTCGCTTTGGATTAGTACTGATTGTCTTCCCACTCCTTTAGAGGCTAAGAAATGAATTCTACAAAGCCCTCTTAGAGCTCCAATGTACTACTTTTGTGTTCCTGGGCATCTCTATGGGGAAGGGAGATACGTCTATTCCAATAATTGCTTCTTGAGAAGGTTGTTCAAAATCATAGTATTTGGGAGCTCAAGTAAAACACACCGATTGTTTATATTCGCTGTTTACTTTCTCTCTTACTTGCTGACGGAAGTTACTTCTTTCCCTGTAAATAGCAGAAATTTGGGTAAGTTTTATCAATAGGGTACTGGATTATTGAGTTGGATCTATTACAACCAATGATTAAGAGGACCATAAGTGGGCTCTATAACAGTGCTCGCCTAGCATTTCTCTAATAGCTGAAGGATTTTCTATTACATGCATTTACCTAGCATTTGCCTGCATTTATCGAGAGGAATAGTTCCAGGGTAACGTGTGAGGCTCGCATTAAAGCGGTTCCGAGCTCGATTCCACTCTGATGTTGTGTTTTTTTGTGGGTTTTTCTGCACGGAAGGCAAATACTCGCATAGTATTGGATGGATAAATGAATGTGTACTAACAAATGTCGTTTTGAAAAACCCAGTGTTTCATTTCATAAGGTTCATATCATTAGACTCTGCACCAGCTCATAAGGCTAAACATGTGCAACAGTGGCTTAAAGACAATGTTCCCCAAATTATCAACCATGGGACATCCAGAGGAAAGCTTGCTTGACACAAAAAATCTGAAGGCCGTAAAACGAAATTACAAGCGAACACCGAGGAATTTTGACATAACTGCCATACATGTTCCTACAATAGAATTTCGTTTAGGTATTATGTGGTATTTTGATTAAAAAATGCTAAAAATCCGAAATATGGTGAAAAATCGGAACTTATATACCTAAGTAGCTTTAAATGAAGACCCTAAATATTCGTTACAATTGACAATTAGTCCGAGGAAAGGACTAAGCACCAAAGTGCTTAGACCTCTCTGCTTCTCAACACCAAAGGTAGTAGCAGTTTTCAAAATTCCCCTATCATTTTTAATATTACTAGTGTGATGCCACCTATCCGTCGAAAAGACGCTCAAGGTTAAGCTACCTCACACATGCGCGGCGAGCGAACAGTGTTCTAATAGAGCGGGCCGGAACAAAGACAAATTATTCCAAATTATTCGAGAAATTCTTTGCGGGCCGGCTTGTTTATGAAAAGGTGGATTAGGAGAAAAATCCATGCTACGTCATCCTGGCCTGTATAAGCGAGTCGAAACTTCAAAACAAGTCAGTTCTATGGCACGAGTCCTCAAACGTTGAATGAGACGGGTGTTATCAGATTTAGGAGTGTATGCGCGCGCGTGCGTGTGTAAAGCCAGTGTGGAGAGAGTTTGGGTATTGTCAAGGACAGTTGTAGATATTAAACCGTTGCGTCGGAGTTTGTTGTGTGAACTAGTTTTAGCGGGTGTCATAGTCGAAACAGGGAAAGACACTGAAGTACAATTCGAGGTTACGAGAGGACAGAACAGCTGTGAGTTGCAAGGTCACTGCGAAAAAAGAGGACTGTGTTTTCGTGATTTAATTTTAGCAAAAATGAAGTGATAGAATAAGTAACGTTAGGAGTCGTTTGTTACACAGGTGTCAGAAGTGGGATTTGTCACATTGTAATTCTGTCTCAACGTATTATAGAGGACTAAATTTCATGTATTTGTACCTCATCGGCTGTTCATGAAATTATTCGCATAGGAAAACCCAAACCTTGCTCTGAATAGGTTGAAATATAAAGACATTTTACACATTTTAAAATCAGGTTTTCTAATGCAAAAAGAGAGAGCTAAGTGTATACTCCTTATCGGAGTGAGAAACAGAATGTGTTGCTCTCGTCTATTGATGTAATGAAAAATCGAGCAACTAACGCACAATATTTCAAATGTATAAAATAGGTGAAAGAGGTGTATTTCGAGGTACATCACCTTAGACAGGCTTTGTTTAGCCTTAATCGATTACGCTGCACTGCTAGTATAGATTAATTAAATGGTGTATTGTGTGCAAAAGCAAAAGAAATAGCTGAATGGAGACTGGAGCGTCTGGAGTGATTAATCATCTTCATATCCATTTACCGAGTCTTAAGATGGCTTGTCTTTTTGTGATAGACTTGAAGGACAAAATAATAACAGGTATGCCTCTATACTTTAATGAAAAGCTTCGAAAATGGATTCTGTAAGGCGTACAACGTGTCAAAAGAATCCTGCACTTGCTATCCAGGAGCGTAATCTATGGACAAATCGGAGACAAATGAAAACAAGAATCCCTCATAAGACCTTTTGTATTGTAGCCGAGGAAGATCCATAGGTCACCGTATCTATAGCACTCTCGTCAACTTGGAAAGGGCAACGTGGTAGGGAATGAAAAACCGCAAATAACATTACTCTAAAACACCGCTTAGGAATCCTACGACTAAAAGCTCTATTTTTTGCATTATTAAGGTAATTGACTCAAATTTGGTACAGTACTTAACTGTATTATCAGATTGTGTGAAAACTTTCAGTTCAGTTTAATCAGCACTTTAGGAATGTTTTATTGTTACTTTTTATTGCTGAAATAATGTTTACTTTAAATATGTGTAAGCACAAGAGAAAATTATTTGTTATAAATGTTTTAGGCTTTACCTCAAATATTATTTCATAAATAGGATCACTTATTGTTTCTAATATGTTAAGAGATACAGTCAGAAAAAGTTACGTTTGCATATACTTTAAAAATGTTCTCAGTATTTGCAGATGGGAGAATTACTTTGCATAGAATTGAACTGAGCCGGAAAATAATGTCATCGTTTGCAATATGGTGAAAAAGCATATTTGGAAAGAAAGCAAAAACCAAATCTTGTTGCATTCACATGACTTTCCTTGTAGGGGCAAGGAGAATATGGAAATACAATAGCCTTTGAGCGATAGCCGAATCTTTTAACCCTTTGAAGACAAATTTGGGTTTTAACTCACTTTTCGTTTTTCAGTCATGCTGTCCACAGACTCACACACACACACACACACACACACACACACACACACACACACACACACACACACATTTTTCTAAAACTCTGATGTGTTGCTCTCGTATGACTTTCTGTACTCTTGTACTTACCATTCTTACAAACTCTTATTCCTATATCTTCTTCGTGTTAGTTAAGATAAACATTTGTATAAATTATATTATTGCTTATATCCTTATAGGTTAAAGTTAAACCCATGGCACTACAGTCCATATCGGACCAGGGTCTACCAACCCAATTGCCGGCCTCACGCCCACATACGCAAGGTAGTGATAGGCGATCATCCAACCGATACGGGGAGGAGATGTGGTCAGCATCTCGACACCTCTAGCCGGAAAGTTGGCTTTCATGACCTATCTCAAGCTCCTCAACTTCCTCACGATGCTGAGTGGGCAACGGTCCTATATCCATGACTTAAAATCCGCACCCCCAGGGGTGGGATCGATCCCGGTGAATACAGTAGGCTTTATACGATAGTCAAATCTTTTACAGCTTTGATTCCGTTCTCTTTGCACACTTAACATATAAAAAAATGAACAACGATGTTCCATTTCACGAAAGCTTTAAGTTTTCCGAAACTCACACACATAACAAGGAATATCTTCGATATGGTTCACCCTACAAGAAAATTTATTCGGACATAAATTGTGTATTTTATCAAGATCTATATTTTGTATAGTATGATTTGGTCTATCTCTAACGGTTCACCAGTTATGCAAAAACTGTCCAGAGTAAATACTACAGGGGCTATAGCCAGAAAATTGAACATATACAGTTCATTTGTCATAAAAATATCTCAACATATCATTTTAATCAAAATCGTTAGAGCCGTTTTCAAGCAAATCAACATTTTTTAACGATTTTCCATGTAAAGGGTGGTTTAGGGTGAAGCAATTTTGTTCAAAATCTTCGTGTCGCATCCTTGCAAGACAAACTTAAATACCACCTTATGCGTCCAAAAAGTTTTCTAAAAATGCTTTTTTTTGGGGGGGGGGGGGGGGGATTCAGGTTATCTCAAAACATATTTCCGGTGAAATCTCGACATCGAATTTTTGGATGGAATGCAATACTTCGTCTACTTTGCTAAACGTAGTAGAGAAAATAAAAGAGAAATATTCTTAAAACAATGGTGGAATGTGTTACAATATATGGAAGTGAGGTACGGACAATCAACAAAATTACTACAGGAATAGACTATACTTGAATGAACGTAACTTGGGTATTCTGACAGTTCCCTCGAAGTGCGCAGCTCACGTGGTAGGGAAGTGGGACAGCGGTCTGTTGTCATAACAATCAGGTTCGACCTTGAAGTAGCCACTGTACTTTGTGACGGGATTGCGTGGCCGCGAAGTCTATTGGCTACTTCAAGGTCGAACTTGTTCATCGCAACAGCACACGCCAAGGGGACTGTCAGAATACCCAGGTTACGTTAATTCAAGCATAATGGCTCTAGAAATGAATTGTTTACGCAGAAGTCCCAAAGGCTTTGAGGTTCATTCCCTTTACACAGCTAACATACATATAAAAATGAACAATGATGTTCCATTTCAAGAAATGTAAGTTCTTCAAAACTCAAACAAATAGCTTCCGTGATAGTTTCGTATCTGTAACATAAATATTTGTAAAGAGCGGGGTTTTTACGTATAATGTCGGTAGGCGGCAGCACTCTCGTATTGGTAGGTTGGTAGTAATGCTCTATTTTGTAGACCCTACACGCGTGGATCTCGTTAGAGTACACAAATGCTCGTACTTCTTGTTTCTTTACAGTGTACCATTTCCGAGATATTCTTTATTTGTTTCATTATGCCAATGCCTACTTACTTTTTTAAAGTAGGAATGTGTTATTGGTTTTTACGTTTCTTGGCCTCCCAAGGAGAAGGGCATTTCAAAGGCATTGCACAGCAACCTGCTCATATAACACTTCACTATGGCTTAAAACTTACTGTGTTCCCATATAACTTCTGCACCTACAAGAAAATTAACAAGAAGATAATTTCTGGAAATACTTATGTCTATTAAAGAGTAGTAGATAGAGAAATAAACATTTGCAACAATATTTTGTATAAGAGTCAGTATAACTACATATATTTGCGAACAGGAGTTCTTCAAATTGAACTATATTAAAAGTCTGTATCGCAATATGTTACGCGACGATCAATAGGTGTATCTTTTTAGGCTATGACTTTGTCGCCAAATATTGATTGATTTGTTAAGCACAAGCAGTACCAAACAGGACACTAATGAGCATATGTTTAAGGCATCAAATTTTAAAGTGCTTTCGTAAATCAAACGCAACCTAGATACAGCACCACTGCAATACAATACACGGCTGGGGGTTAAAGAGATGCCAAGTCCACGTACAGTGGGATGAGGTAAACCCAAGCTCCTCTCTTTCGCAAACCTTGGACATAGCTGGTTTACATTCTATAATATATAGAATCTTGTGGCAACAATTCCGACTTTATATTCTCCACTGATTACAAAATTCCTTCTGGTCCTACGGAATCCATTCCCTACTCAAATAATCCCCATTACATTAATCGATACAAAGCCTGCGCTTAAGATTATTTATGCAGCATTCCATTGTAACAAGGCTGGATATAGTGCGTTATAAAATTATCAATGGCGCATTCTGAAAATGCTGTAATAACTTCAGAACTGATACACGAATAATCCAAGCATAACTGTTCAAGGAGCTTTATCTGTCCCGAGCAACAAATACGGCCAGCAGAAGAGCATAAGGATTCATAACCCCCAACCAGAGTTAAATGTACGCTCAATTTGTTCTCCGTATTTAACTATTTTTTTTTTTAATCAGAAGTAGTTCTCCTTTTTTACTTTCTCTATTGGTAAGTAGGGGAAGTCTTGTATTCCACCCAAAAATTCGATGTCGAGATTTCACTGGAAATACATGTTTTGAGGCCCCCTGAATAAAAAAAAGCATTTTTAGAAAAAGGTCCGTGTGTGTGTCCCTGTGTGTCAGTCTGTCAGTCTGTGGACAGCACAACTCAAAAACGAAAAGTCGGTTAAAAAACAAAGTTGGTATTTAAGTTTAATGTCCTTCAAGGATGCGACACGAAGATTTTGGAGAAAATAGCTCCACCCTAAACTACCCTTTACATGGAAAATTTTTCGAAAATTTTGATTTTCTTGAAAATGGCTCCAACGATTTTGATTAAAATGTCATATGTTTGAGATATTTTGATGACAAATGAAATGTATATCTTGAATTTTCTGGCTATAGCCTCTGTAGTCGTATTTACTCTGGACGACTTTTGCATAACTGGTAAACCGTTAAAGGTAGACCAAATCATACTATACAAAAATGTAGATCTTGCTAAAATACACACTTTATGTCTCAATAAATTTTCTTGTAGCGTGAACCATTTCGGAGATATTCCTTGTTATGTGTGTAAATTTCGGAAAACTTAGAACTTTCGTGAAATGGATCATCGTTGTTCATTTTTTTTATATGTTAAGTGTGCAAAGACAACAGAATCTCAAACATTTGACTATCGCACAAACCCTACTGTATTCTAACATTCCCCTTGCACCTACAAGGAAATAAGCAATAAGATAATTTGTACAAATGTTTATCTCAACTATCAAGAAAGAAGATATAGGAATAAGAGTTTGTAAGAATGGTTAGTACAAGAGTAGAGAAAGTCATGTGAGTGCAACACATCAGTTTTTTTTAACTAAGTCAAACTTTATCACAGAATAGCTTGATGGAAAATGTTTATTAAACACGGTTGTATAACATCACTTTCAGAATTACCCATAATTTGAATGCTCAGCAGCAAATGAAATGTTCGCAACTTGCATGAACTAACACGCGCTGCATGTATTTTCCCGTAACTCACAGGTTACTGTTAGCCGCCATGATTGCAGACTATGTGGTGAGAATATCTCAGAACCTCGGCTAAGCTGACAGAACTAAACCCACCCGCTGCTTAGCCTAATAAACGCTTTCTTGGAACATAATTCATGGTTTTCTTAGTTCGTGGGTTATTGTCGATTGCTCTGTCACTAAATGGTGCCGTGTTAATTAATAAAAAATGTTAGTCATGCAGTGCATTTGTTGCGCTCAAGGAGAATTCCTCACTGAACATTTTATTCCACTATCATAACCTCAGTTTATAGCATGCATAGGCTTCTGTTAAAACCTCTACATTTAGTGCTAGCGGCTTAACATAGGAGTTATGCCTGTTTTAATGCTAAAATAATGCTTAATGCTTCATTTTACAAGGATCTTCTATTCTCAGCGTATCAATCGGGCTATTCATTAGAATACTGCTTGAATTTCAACTTGTTTAAAATCCTATTTAGCTCCATTTAATGCCCTATAATTCTCCCAATTTACATTATTTCATAGCATAATAAGTCGTTATCATTTCCTTTATTGTCCTGATAATCCTTTATTCCTGTCTCTACTACATATACCAACTAGGGGACTTTAGTATTTCATTAAAAAATTCTATGCGTATATTTTACCACCCCCCTGAACCCAAAATACGTATCTGTTTGTTTCTACTTATGTACGTGAGTGTGCGTGTGTGTTCAATGTAGCTCAAAAAACAAAATTCAGTTCAATAAAAACTTCATATTTATGTATGCAACACGAAGGTATTCAAACAACTACCCCAACTTCAACCCTTTGGATGAAACATTTCCCAAAAGCATTTTTTCTAAAAAAAAAAAAAAAAAGGGAACGATTTTGATTAAAATACTATGTGGGGGTTAAGGGACTGTTGACAACGTAATTTGGGTAAAATACGATATGTCAGAGATATTTTCATGCAATTGAAGCGTATATCTTGAGTTGTCTGGGAGTAGCCTTTAAAGTCCATTCAATTGAATACTTTTGTAACGTTTGTACACCGTTAAGAGATGCGAAAAAATTAATGATACATTTTCTGCAGAGTTGAGCATTGCTGAGACATTGATTATTATTGGGCTGAATTTCCAAATACTTTTACTTTTGTCGTAGGGGAAGTTCTCTCTTCTATTTGTGGAATGAGAACAGAATTTCAAAGTCATCACATAGTTAGTATCTCTTAAAACATTTCACTACTGCTTCTATTCCCATATTATCTTGAAACAATACTTAGCTTTACTAAAAGCTTGATTATAATAAATAATTTAACTGAAAAGAAACTATTGTTATAATAACGAGAAAAGAAATATACTAGAAAAGATGCTAAAGATATGTTTCGGAACGTATCCTACGAACAAACAGGAAAATTGTAAATTTCATAAACAATGAAACAATTGATATTTAAATAATAAAGTAATAAGCAAAGTAAATAAAACGAAAAAATATAACTGGGTGATAAATTCAACAATGTGTAAAACGGAACAGGAACCTTTGTCTAGCAGACGCAACAAATACACCCTACAGTAAGTTTAAACGTAATGGACATGTGTGTGTATGTGTGTGTGTGTGTGCGCGCGCGTGTGCGTGTACGTACGCGTATGTACAATGTAGCTCAAACAACAAAATTTGGGTGAATAGAAAACTTCATATTTAAGTATGCAAGACGAAGACATTCAACTTCAAGTTAGCGTTTACTGCAAACAAGTGGCGCAGTTTGCCTTTTAAGACAACCACGATAAGATGATCGAAACGTCGATTTTATCCAAATTAACGCGACAAAAACCGGATAGCCAAAGTATTTTTAATAATTACACAGTAAGGAATAATTTATTCAAAATTACTGAATACGATTTTAGGAAATCACGAGTGAATAAACCTCTCAAAATATGAATATGCATAGCATCACACAAACACTAAACTATGCTATTCTCAAAACAGTTTGAGATATTGTTAGTAGTATTGAAACAAACTTGTGAATCAAAATTCACGAGTATATTGAATTACTACAGACACTTAAAATAATTTATTTAATATTGAGAAAGATGGATTATCAGAATTACTTAAACGATTTTGTATACAAGGTACAATACATTGTATGTAATAACCCAAGGCACAATAACCCTTTCCGGGCCAAGAACTACCGCCCAGCCGCTGCGTTCCCTACCTCTGCCCACCACAGGCGTGGGGTGCAGCGCACCGGACCCTCCCAGCCTTTATGCGGTATGCTCAACCAGGGGCTGTTACTTTTCAATCAAGTAGCTCCTTAATTGACTCCTCAGGGATTTAACGAGGCTAATTGCACTCCAGACCAGGTCTCGCAGCGGGAGAAAATTTCTAAGCCGGTACCGGGAACCAAACCCAGGTCTACCACTTAGTAAGCTGCAATGCTGCCACCGTGCTAAGGAGTCAACCAATGTTTAAATAATTTCTAAGAAAGAGTTATTGACACATTTCAATGTTATTGGGAAAACAAATTCAACAATCTTATTAGGCATCCTGTTCTTGTCAGTCACCATGAAAATAAGTAAATAAATTACTTAGATGCTCTTAAAGACAACCTAAGCCAAAAGCCATTGTATAAAAACCAACTACACGAATACTATATGAAATCTCCTGCAAGCTATAATGGAATATTAAATAAAACCATAAACATGGAGCAGAAGAACAAGCTTTTTTAAGAACAGACTGCTGATTGGGTAGAAAAAGGCCTGTGAGTGTATACATGAATACATTTTCTGAATGAATTCAATGTTAGTCATTGAAAAGAAGCGTTAAATCAAAACTTGTCAGTAATTATACAAAGAAAGTATTGTCGAAGTTGCGTTCTCTTGAAACCGCAACCAAACTCCGGAGCAGAAGCTGGAGAAAAGGAATGTGATGTGGTTTAAAGCCGAAGATCCCCAGGATTCCACAGAACACGGCTTTACAGAAGTAATTATCGACCTGTGGGTGTTAGGCCACACGATTCGTTTTCCATCTGGTTCATAATGGCTATACTATTTCCTCCAATTTCGCTCCCCGTGCAACACTGTGAGCTACAGTACAATGCCGGTATCGAAAACCGATAGTTAACAGTTGTAGTTCCACTGCATGATGTCATCCGCTCCGCGCCTAATGTGCTTAAGTTACGATTAGTGTAAACCAAATAAGTTCTTTGATTTACCTCGGTGATATTTGCAGTTGAGCCCACTTGTTAGAGTAGGAAACTATTTTCACTCAAACTATCCCCATTCCTCACGTATTCTCACGCCTGGTGATAATCCCCAAGGGGTGAGCGAGAGGGATGAGATGTTCGCTGCACAAAGCCGCCTGATATTACTTCATGTTCGTGACATTCTGCCGCATCAACAGTGTCTTGAGGGATCAGGAACAATTCAGAGAAACTTGTTTGACGCCATCGTCTGCATGTTTGCCAAAAGGAGACAATGTGTAGGACAGGAGCAAGAGCATCTGTGGCATTGTTAGGAGTTTCGGGCTGCGGAGGGATAAGCTTGGCCTCGGGGAGATGATCTGAGGAAATTGAAATTCTCTACAAGCTGGATCAGCTTCATGCATTAGTATTTAACTCTTAATGATGAGCAAGTATTGCTGGCTAGACAGGAAAATAATCTTCACATCCATCTCGTGTGGCGTGTGAACTTAGCACTGGTCCTTTTGGGAGAGTAAGTGCATTATTGAGAAGCACATACACACAATGGAAATTACTAAAGATAACCTGTTTCGAGATAAACATAGCAAACAATCTAACACTTCCGCCGTTATGCTACATGGGGAACCATGCGGTAATGTAGTAATAGTGTAATCTGACTGGTTGTGACACGAGTATATATTTATATAACTTTCACAAGTGTCACAATGAAAATATTATACCTGATACATACAAAGTTTTATGTAATTTTAGCATTATAGCACGTAAAATAATAAATTTGCTAAATGAAAAATAATACATCACACAGCACCAATAATGTGACATAATATGGTTGCTAGGCTGATATTGCTTCATTTGTTTCAACACTTATAGAGAAACATGAAAGGTAATGATAAAACGTAAAAATATGGGTTGTATTCTTCTCGATATGAACCAGAAATGCTATCTTTGTTACTCCATAAAAATAAAAATATGTTTACGGAAAAGGGCTGTGATAAGTTTTGTGGATGGAGAAACGAAAAATGCGCAGATATAGTTTTCAGAACTGGTATCATGCAGGTTTTCTTACAGGCTCATTGAAGAAAATTATTTTGTGATTGAGATGACGTCATTAATGCCCTGTTGCCATAGTAATTACGTCATTTATTTTCTGGCACTGGTGAATAATTTCGCACGACTTTAGCATTTTTAATGCCTTTTTAAATTCCTTGAGGTAATCACCCACATTAAGGTTTATCGAGAGTTAACAAACAGGTGGTGAAATAGTGAGATAGGCGAATATCTCTAAAAAAATATAAACAGGAAGATTGTAAGAAATATAACACTGTAGTGTGTTGACTCTTTCCAACTCAAATGATGCCATTTTTGTCCATGTTTATTTATGTAAACATGATAAAAAGTCGAATTTAAGAGCTTCACATTTTTATCCTTATTGGTACAAACTACGGTGTCTTATTGAAATTTGTCGATATTATCATAGCTTAAAATAAAACTAAACATGTTCATACTCTACGCAAGTGCATAAATCTGCCCCACTAGTCCAGCATTCGAGAACAGGTCGTACAAGTTCTCCTGCACGTTATGTTTATCTGCACAGCACCTAGCCGCTTATTGCGACTTTATCTGTGCAGTATAGAAGGTGGTAAGCCCCACTAGTGCTAACCAACTCCCATAGTATTCATGCGCGCCAATCACCGTTTATTTTACTTGGGCCCTATACATTCTTTACCACATGTGTAGTAATACGGCAGCGATTCTGTCAACGTCTTATATGGAAATTCTGGAAAATGAACTTCAGCACTTTAGCTAAGTGAAACAAGATTCGGAGTTAGGTTGGACAATTTTTTTATCCCTTGTTTGGTCCAAAACTGGTTGCAACCGAAAATAAATCAAGCTGGAAAGAGTTAAGGAATATAATTTTAAAATGCACTTTGGCATTATTATACATTCATTATAACATACGATTTACACACCCAACGTTTAAAATATGTTTACAGAATATTAATTATTATAATTGGATAGTAAATACACTTAGAAAATACAGAGTCCGTACCTATTTTAGATTATTTGAAGCAATCTGTGCCCTGTATTCCAGTAATTTGTAACAATTTGGGGAAACAAATTCTACATGCATGCACCTTTAGCAGACTATATAAATTACTTTTCAATTCCTACCGAATTTTAAACAAATTAATCAATGAATATTTTCTTTGCATTTACTAACATGATTTATGTAACACCTTCGCATTTACCTAATTCAAAAAAACACCAATATAGTGCACATATTTTTCCTTTTATCAGTATGAAGCTTAAGAGCTTACTTACCTGAATGGGGGTTTACAATTACGACATATTAAGTTATGTTCCAAACTATGAGATTCTCCAAAATTTAACTTAAGTTTAATAATCGTTTTAACATAAGTTTTATTTTTACTTTATCTTCTACGTATAGTAGAGGAAGTATTGTATTCCACTCAAAACGACATTTAACCGGAAATGTGTTTTTATGCCCCCTGAAACCAAAAAAGTATTTTTCTAAAAAGGTCTGTGTGTGTGTCTGTGTGTCTCTGTGTGTTTGTGTGTGTGTGTGTGTGTGTGTGTGTGTGTGTGTGTGTGTGTGTGTGTGTGTGTGTGTGTGTGTGTGTGTGTCCGTCAGTCTATGGACAGCATAACTCAAAAACTCAGAGTCGGTTAAAAGCCAAAGGTGGTATTTCAGTTTAATATCTTTCAGAAATGCAAAACAGATTTTGAAGAAAATTCCTTCACCATAAACTACCCTTTAGATGGAAACGTTTTCGAAAACTATGATTTTATAAAAAATGGCTCTAAAGATTTTGATTAAAATACCATGTGTTTAAAATATTTTATAGCAAATGAAATAAATGTTTAACTTTGTGGTAATATCTCATGTAGTCCTATTTACTCTTGATGACTTACACAACTGGTAAAACATGGGGTATAGACCAAACCGTACTATACAAAAAATGCAAATGTTAAAAAATACAAGTCATGACCAAATACCATTTTGGAGATATGGATTTTAATTTTTGCGAGTTCTGCAATTCTTTAACAGTTCTCATACGCTAGGTCGGAATTTCAAGGCCTTCGTATAACAACCAGCTTTAAAAGATTTGACTATCGCTCAAAGCATACTGCATTCCAATATTCCTCTTGCACCTACAAGAAAGTTGTGGTTAGGTGGAGAGCTCCTGTAAAAATAATTTGCTGCGTTTCCCAATAATAAGATTGGCGGACAGATGAAAAGATGACGACTCTGGTTAAGGAAATGGAAAAGGACCATGGCACCTCGAATGTACATTGTATAAGTGGAAATGAAAAGGAATTAAGATTTGGAAGGAAATAACGAACAGAAATATTACGGCAACTCTAAAAATCCATGGAAATAATCCATACATAGTAGGAGTGCATGGACCAAATATCGATGCTTTAATGAACAGTAAGAACATGTGAGAGAAGATGTAGATAATTTTCCAAGTAGATGCGCACTTCTGATAATGGGATACTTAAAAGGTAGCGTTGGTAGTAGGTTAAATGATGAAGTAATTGGCCCACGGGGAGATGACCAAAACGATCATGGTAGAAGGCTAATTGGAGTTGTTGTGGAGCATGGATGTGTGATTATAAATGGTAAACTTAAACACAAAGATATCCAGAGGCTTACATGCGAAAAGCCATAAAGTAGTTTAAGATCAATAATATATTTGTCATTACAGGGTAGCAACGAATAATCAAGATACAGGATGTTAAAGTGAAAAGAGGACTGGAATGTGGTACACATCACATCTAGGATTGCTTTTACTATGAAGACCAAGATAAAGTGTACAGATAAAGTTACCAAAGAGATAATTATTATAAACGATGCTACATATTTAGCACACTTACTGAAGGAACTTAGAGTAAGATATTTATATAACAACAAGAGTGTAAAAGAAGAATGGAACGTGAAACAATTATATGAATTTATTTAAAATTGGTGAAATTAGCAGCGGAAGAACTGTTTACCCTCCCCTTATGTGGAATTTACACTGCCTAGGACTTACAAGCCAGTGCCTAGGGTCAGACGCCTGTCAGGAAGCAGACGAAACTATGGACCGGACAGAGTTAAGACCTTGGTCATCCAAGCACCAGGTATGATACTGAGGAAGAGGATGATATGAAATACAGGCGAGTTGGATGATTTGAAAGGTGATGATGGAGCAATTGGTGGAATTAGTGGCGGGGGAAACCGGAAGCCGGAGAAAATCCGCCCAGACACCGCTTTGTCCACCGCAAATACCACATGCGGGTCCCTGGAATCCAACCCGGGCCACCCAGGTAGTAGGTGAACGGTCCGACCGCTCGGTCATGGCGCCGCCTAAGCTCTAAGTATAGAGGAGGAAAATAAATCAAAGGTGTAATGGTTAAGGATAACTAAAAGCAAAAATGGGTTTAAAATGGTTAAATTCTAAGGCGGAAGAAAATTGAAATGTACATAGGAAGCTAAAAAGATGTAAAAGGTTGGTAAAAATTTAAAGCTGAAGCGTAGAAAAGATTGTGTGGACAAATAGATCATGCATTAGCATACAGAGGATCGGCAGAAGCATGGAAAATAATAAAAAAGATGAGACCAAACAAGCCTTTACAACCAATCAGTTTGAGGGAATGGAAGAATTACGTTCAAGATCGGTTTGTGTGAAAAAGGAAAGAAATGATAGGAGAAGAAGGCGTTTGGGATAATAAATATAAACAGGTTTGTTTTAGGAAGAGCAGTAAAGGTGGCAATGATGAGAGCAAGAAATGGTAAGGATAGTGGCTAAGGGGTAATTATGGCAGAATTATGGAAATATGGATCGGACTAGCTAATTAGATTAATTATCAAGATGTTCAATCAGATTCTGGAAGGAGAAATATTCCGGAGGGTTGGTGTATGTATGTATATCAACTGTATATGAAAAGGAAGTAGGAAAGACCCAAATAACTATAGTGGAACTAGTGTAGTAGCTTCAATGAGCAGAATCTTAAGATTGACTGAAGAAAGAGATTGAAGGGAAAATCTCACATTAGGCAGGTTTCAGATCCTGACGATCCTATGAATGTTACAGGCAATGAAGAAAATATGTACAGAGGTGTTTTTTAGAGGTGGCGCGTGACCTTGGTCGGATGTGCGCGAGTGACATCACGCAAAGCGATGGTGGGGGTAAGTTTCCGCCAGCAACCTGCTGGCTAGTGGGTTAGAACTCGAAGAGATACTATACTAACCAGACACCCCTTTTATCTTGCAATAGACAAGTGAGCTAGACCATGAAGTACTGCGCAAGAGTACCTCACATGCCACCTTTAAAAAATACCTCTGTAGGTGTTGAAGGAACATTGACAAGTTTTGTATAGAAACTATATGGAATTTGGCAGGCTACAGTGAAGATAGGGAAGAAATTGTCTGACTCTCTTAAAATAACAAAAGACTTATACAAGGATGCAGCATGTCCCTAACGCTACTTGCCGTTTTGTCACAATGTTCTAGAACATGGGAGTTGTGTTCAGATTAGTTTACATCGCGTTCAGCGTTACGTACATAACAATAACTCTAAATGCATAATGAAGAACTCGTATGGCACGAAGAATGAAGCATTAGGGAGCTGTATAACGCGCATCGTTTGCAAATGTTGTTTAAGTAATCAAGGACAACCTTTTATCACTGAGGAGAAGCACCAATTATATTGGAAATGGATATCTGAATTATTATCCCATTGAAGACCTGCAGACCGTATTTTTAGTTGCTAAGATATACTTACATCTTGTTTACTTTTTGATAAGAAACTTAAACGTTATTAATGAAAACGCAAAACCCTCATTCTTCTAGAATATATGTACGCATTATAGAAAAATAAGCATATTTTTATTCAGTGTCATACAAAGTAGATCGGCTTATTAAGAAGATTGACTAGCTTCGAAATCAAAATGAAAAGTATTAAGGCGATCTAAATTCTATTTACCTCGTAGGTACGCAATATGCAATAGGTTATTTGTCTTTGCTAAGCAAATGCTACTTTAATGATAACCTCAGGCGGTTACTGCTGATATGTACACAAGCAATGAACCATTAATGCACTGGGTTGTACATCAGATGTAATCTGTGTGCTATTGAAGGAGAAAGTAACACAACACTACAAGTCTAATGAAGCTGACCCGACCTCTATTGACAAAAGGATTACTCATGAAACACTGGCCAGTGTATTCAGGGAAGTCAATGATGCCAGCATGTGTAGTAGTAGTAGTTCGTCCCGACACTATCTTGCAACCACAGTGGCAACGCTTCCAGATAACAATAGTTCTCGCTTTTCAGACCTACAAGTGGCTGTACAAATCTGCTGTGCGACTTTTAAAATACTTCCTCGTTTAGTTACTATTCTTAGAGAAGCTCATATTTTTATCTACTTCACCTTTACCAATACAATTTTTTGGGGGAAAATAGTTTAATTACACACTTTGTTGTAGGCGAAAGGGTACAAAGAATCGATAGTCAGAGCATGTAGATAAATGTGTTTCGGTACCTAAATCCCGGGAACAATAAGTAGGAAAATGGTAAGGAACTGAGATCCTGCCTTAGAAATAAAATTAAAAACAAAAAGCATCGTACCATATACAAATCTAGCAAAGTATTATGCCACGAAAGACAACCATGGTTTCAAAATTTCCCTCCAGCAAACTCACAAAAGAAACATACTCGTAAATAAATTATTTCAATAGAGTACTTGGAAACCAGACAAAAAGTGTTCAATATACGATCAATTTCCCTTAACTTCTGACTGTGCAGATTAAACAGTTCATATGCAAATTTCTTCTCCATTCAAGTTGTTCATTTGTTCTTCATTCAAAGCCACCTGATAGTTGCTACAGCAAAATATAGCATTTCACATACATGGGCAACGAGCTAGAACTTTTATTGATAAGTAATGCCGGAAGTCTGTTACTTTGTATCCAATTAGCCTTCGCACACTTTGTCTACTTTTTGCCATTTTTCACATTTTTTCTCTTATTTTGTTATTAAAGGCATGTAGTTAATGGTTATTGTCAATCAGTATTTCTACTACTGAATTGCGTATTCATTTTAAATTTTTCATTGTTGGTCTTTTTGAGAAACAATAAAATGTCAAAGTGGTCATAAAGTATGCCCGGTCGGTATGATGTGATTCGTGTAAAAAAGTAGAAAGGAATAGTTAATGTAAAATATTACTTTTATAAACACGAACACGTGTAATACCCAATTTTAAAGAAATTTGTTTTAAAAATTGCTGAAATATCTTATTACCAGTGGTCACCACCGTTGGTAGTATAAGCTCCGTAATAAGGATTGTCAAAATTTCTACACAAACACAACTCCAACACTAACAGTAAGCTTCAAATCTTGGAAGCTGCGCTGTAACCAGACAAATCAACTCAGATTTTAGCTCCATATACACAGTTATCTTTTACACGTGGCGAACAATCTCACGAGTGACATCGTTCAAATTGATGTGGGTAAGTCTCTGTTTACTTCCTTGAAATAAACAAGACATTTCTGATAATGTGAGTGGTCACTGTACATAATCACGCACGGTCCGCGGAAGTCGCAAACCACCCCTATGGTCTCACAAATACAAAAATGAAGTCGATCATAAACCACTGCGCAATTGTTATGTCTAAAAATTAACTTTGTACTGGGTAAAGCAATAGTCCTTCAAACCATCGAAGCAAGTATTTGTGCTGTGCATCCACATTACTAGCGGGAAGCTTTTGGTTTCGTGACAGCGGTCTACCGGCTGCGTATGTTCTGACTAGATGTCGAAGGTCAATACGTAGTGAGCCCTTTCGTTACTATGAAGGAGATTGCAGTAGGTTGTACAGATTTAGTAATTAAATTTTACTTACAGTATTCATACCGTACAGTAGACAATCGAAATTATTACAGTCAAGTTTAATGACAAAAAAAAAAAAAAAAAAAAAAAAAAAAATAATAATAATAATAATAATAATAATAATAATAATAATAATAATAATAATAATAATAATAATTAATAAAGGTTGTCGAGTTATAAGGAATGTCGAGTTATCGGGATTATACTGTGTTGCATCGTAAATTAGGCAGTTGGCTTTATCGTCACGACTTTTACAAAAATAACTTTTCACTGTGATTTAAATGGACCTTCGTGTCAACACGTGTTTCCTCGTTTCTTCGCTCTGCAGCGCGCGATTTGAGCCGAGTCGCCATATTGCACGATGCAAGGAAGCTCTGCACGTTGGATTGAAGTTGGTACGACTTTAAGCTGCGAGAGGCCCTGGATTAAATGTTCAAATCTGATTCTAGCTTTCCAAATTTATACTTTTGTACCATAGAGAAATTCTGCTTATTGATTTGTTTTCCTTGGTAGTTAAAATGTTCCTGCTACAGTGATTAATTTGTACTAATATAGCACACTACTCTAAGGATACTTGCGAGACAAAAAAGAGGAGAATATGAAAAGCTGAGGAAAATAGCAGATAAGATATGTAGCCGAAATAAAAGGATTTATCTAGATAAACAGATGAGAGAAATTGGAGGAAACATTAAAGTCAAACAAATTAAAAAAGTATACAGAGAAGTGGGAACAATTAAAAAAGAATTCAAACCACGAACAAATGTAATAAGAGGAGATAATAAGAAATAAGAAATAGATGAAACATTATTTCTAGGACCTCCTGAACACCTTAGCAGAGGAACCCTAGAACGCATTTAACACTAGAACAGGAATATGAAATACAGCAAAAACAGTTGCAGACGGAAGATGAACCACCGGACCAATTAGATGTGGCGATAGCCATTCAGAGGATGAAAATCAATAAATCACCTGGTGGAGATGGCATCCTGATCGAAGTGTATGAAGGGGGAGGACAGGCATTATTAAAAGTAATCATGAACTAATCATAAAAATCTGATGTGTTGTACTCACATAACTTTCTCTACTCTTGTACTGACCATTCTAACAAACTCTTATTCCTATATTTCCATGTTAGTTAAGATAAACATTCGTACAAATTATCTTATTGCTTATGTTCTTGTAGGTGCAAGGGAGATATTAGAATGCAGAAGGCTTTGTGCGACAGTCAAATCTTTTGACCTTTGAGATTCCGTTCTCTTTGCACGATTAACATATAAAAAATGAACAACGTTGCATTTCGCTAAAGTTCTAAGTTTTCCGAAACTCACACATATAACAAGGAACATATCCGAAATGGTTCACCCTACAATAAAATTTATTGAGGCATAAATTGTGTATTTTACCAAGGTCTATATTTTTTGTATAGTATGATTTGGTCTATCTCTAACGCTTTACGAGTTATGCAAAAGTCGTCCAGAGTAAATACGACTACAGGGGCTATAGCCAGAAAATTCAAGATATACATTTCATTTGTCATAAAAATATCTCAAACATACGGCATTTTCATCAAAATCGTTAGTCATTTTCGAGAAAATCAAAATTTTCCAATAATTTTCCATGTAAAGGGTAGTTTAGGGTGGGGCTATTTTCTTCAAAATCTTCGTGTCACATCCTTGAACGACATTAAACTTAAATACCAACTTTGGTTTTTAACCTAATTTTCGTTTTTGAGTTATGTTGTCCACAGACTGATATACTGACATACTGACAGACTGACACAGACGGACCTTTTTCTAAAAATGCTTTTTTTTGGATTCAGGGGGCCTCAAAACATATATTTCCGGTGAAATCTCGACATCGAATTTTTGGGTGGAATACAAGACTTCCCCTACTTAGCAGTAGAGAAAGTACAAATATGGATAGAAGAAAGAATACAACAGACTGGAAGAAAAATTTAATAGTACCAATAGATAAAAGCAAAGGAGATAAACTACAGTACCAAAACTATAGGAGGATCTCATTGTTGAGTACAGGCTATAAAATATTTACCTCCTTCATAAACAGTAGACTTCAGAAATACACAGGGTATAATTGGGGAGTATCAGGCAGGCTTCAGGTCCAGAAGATCAGCCATTGACCAGATATTTGCAGTTAAAAACCTACTAGAAAAAGCATAGGAGCATAACATTGAAATATATCAAATATTTATAGATTTTCAAAAAGCGTATGACAGTATGAAAAGAGTAGTTGCTCTCAATAATGAAACATTTTGGAATATCAAAGAAACTGATCAGGCTAACGGAAATAACAATGACAGAGCCCAAATAACCACGTAAAAATAGGAGCAGTATAACGGATTGCTCTGAAGTGCATTGTGGATTGAAACAGGGAGATGGATCTGCACCTACCCTTTTTAATGTAGCATTGAAATATGTAATTAGACAAATACACAGACAGACAAGCTCAACAATCTTCTATGTACAATTTATAGGGTATGCAGATGACATTAATATAATGGGAACAAGGAGGACAGCAGTATCTGAAGCGCATAAAGAATTGAAAGAAGCAAAAACAATAGGCTTAGGAATTAATAAATCCAAAACAAAGGCAATGACACAAAGCAGAAGGAACTATACAGTTATGCTGGTAGTGGATTAACATATTTGGGAACAATAATTAATAACAATAATGATGAATCGGAAAAAAAGAAACAAGAATTTTAGTGGCTAATAAAGTCTACTATTCACCTCATGCAATATTTATATCTAAACAATTTCATAGAAATAACAAAATTAGGTTATACAAAATATTGATAAAGCCACTACTGTGTTACGGAAGTGAAACATGGACATTGATACAGAACCTGGAAGATGCTCTAAAAACTTTTGAAATAAAGATTGTTAGAGATTATGCACCAATACAGGAAGGAGGGCGCTGGCTCATAACATGGAATGAAGAACTGTATAGTTTATATAAAGATATAAATGTTATCCAATATATTAAAATTAAGAGAACGAGTCGGGCAGGTCATACAAGAATGGAGGAAGAAATAATACCAAAAAGAGTTCTTAATGACAAATGTTGTAATAGAGAGCAGTAGGAAGACCGAGAATGATATGGGAGGATGCCATACAGAGAGCTGCTCAACATATACTGGGAATACGAGGATGTAGGAGAGCTGGAGAAAGATAGGAACGGAGGCACCTGCTGAAGGAGGCCAAGGCCCAGAAGGGGCTGTAGCGCCACTCGAAGAAGAAGAATATATGAAATTCCAACTCTTCGCTTTGGAACATTTGTCCTACGCCGGTTATTTGCTGGACACTCATAGATGTCTTCGTACACAGTTTTACACATCATGAGAGCTTCTGTTCGTGTTGACCAGCGCGATCAGACAATGCTGTTTTATTTCGGGTCAAATGGAAGGCACTAATATTTCAACCGTATTTTAAATTCGATACATTCGGCTTCAGCAGTGAACATTCGGGAGAACAGGCGGCGCGAAGGAAGAAAAACGACTTGGGGTAGCAGTGCGCTCTTCGTAAAATATTGAAGCGCTTGGGTAACCATGGAGCGGAGACCACGTAAAGTCCACCAGACGACCTCCGAGAGAAATGAGAATATTGCTGCAGTCTAGAGAATCCCATATTTGTGCAAAACCTCTGCATTGAAACTTACCTTTTAGCATGACAAAAACATTTACTTGTTACAGATTAGAAGCAAGATTTAACTTTTGTTTAATGGATGTTCTGTTATGATTCAGCTTTCAATTCTATATTGGGCGCAACAGATCTCTTAATTTTGCTCAGAGTCTCTTTGTCAGGCTCCAAGTTTTTGTCCGTGCCGTAAATCTACGACATGGAAACACTCGAGGGTTTTTTATGAACAAAAAATGCCATAGTCTTCCTCAGGATTTTAACCCCCGATCTTGGAACCTAGAGACTATGGTAGACACAAAATTTAATGGCGGCTGATAGCTCACTAACAAACATATAATTTTCTTTCGTGTTTCGCAAATAAACTTTGTGGGTGCTAATGATATTTATATCACTGGCTTTACAGAGTGACTTCACAGTGTGTTTAACTATACAACACCGCAAGGCACCGATTGAATGTTGTGTTGACTAGTTTCTGTCGCACGCCATTAAACTTTCTGTATGCTTTAGTCTGTTACATTTAGGCCGCGAATGAGGCAATATATGCAAGAGAATATACCTTTCTAGGCGCAACAACTTTATTAGCTGCCTTCCCGACGTTGCATGGATAGCTTTTTAAACTGGAAAGAATTAATTTATTCCATCCCCCTGTTGTTTTTGACGATGCACAATGGCCTAAAGCATTTTTATGATAAATTTTCCCATTTACCTCTTATGATCATAATTACGTACAGACCCGGCTATTGCTAATAACTATGTCCCGGATTTTTCGAAAATGCGAATTTTAAGGGTCAGTGCATATTCAAGGGTCCAAGCGTATTTATTTACTTTATTTGTAGTCGACTACCCAGTATATCTGAACAAGGAGAAACATATGATGACTGCGTTGATTATCCCTTGGTACCACAATAGCCTTCCTATTTCAGAAGTCCACAAATTCGTACGGCATGTGTTCAAGAATTAAAGTGTGCATTTCATATGAAACTGTTTATCACTATAGATATTCATGTACATTATTCCTCAATTTCAAAGTGTATTAGCGGTCTAGAAACTAGAGTATTCCCTGAACGAGTTTCTTCAATTGACTAACACACGCTTTCTTTTCTAAATGTCGTCCTGAGAAAACTGGAGAAAAAATAATACATTTAGAATGGTGCTGGACTCAAACCAGGATGGAATGCTATTAAATCAGTTAAATAGTATGTAACAGGAATCAAATACTATTTCACAGCTGAGTCCGAGCAGCCAATACCAGTCTGAAAGTAATCCTTAACATTAACTAGTAATATACTGTGCTTCGTGTCTTTATAGGAATGAAGCATTTAATCACCGGCTTAAAACAAAGTAATTCCGCTCATAAGTGAATATTCTTTTAATTGAGTGCACATTTTCGACATTTTTAGTGCATCTTTACATGCATATTTTAGGTGTATTAGTATATATAAATCCGGGTTCTATTTATAAATTATGACTTCCTTAACCTCATTCCGAGTCTTCCAAGATTTAAAATGTCACATAACTATAAGGATCCTTTGGCTGTGGAACAATCGATCGGAACGGTCAAATAACTTCTTAGGTAGAGTGGAATTTTAAACTTTTGTATATTTCCTTTGTTCCCATCGTTATTTAGAGACATAAAAATAGAAACTTTTAATATATACAACGAAATAGAGGTAAAGCTAGTAAATATACACCTACACATTTGCACTCCCAGGCCACTAAGTTAACCTCTTTGGAAACTAATAATAATAATAATAATAATAATAATAATAATAATAATAATAATAATAGTAATAGTAATAGTAATAGTAATAGTAATAGTAATAGTAATAGTAATAGTAATAGTAATAGTAATAGTAATAGTAATAGTAATAGTAATAGTAATAGTAATAGTAATAGTAATAGTAATAGTAATAGTAATAATAATAGCAATAGCAACAACAGCAACAATTAATAATAGTGGTAGTAATAGTGATAATAATAGTAACAATAATAGTAATATTAATACAAATAATAGTAATAATAATAGCAATAGTAATAATAATTGTAATAGCAACAGTAATAGTAATAATAGTAGTAGTAAAAAAAATAATGATGATAATATAACAATCTTACAGTAACAAAAATATTACAACTAATTTTAGCAATTGCATTTTATTATGAATGATATGCCGCCTATACAAGTTTACTTCCTGTTCAGATTCACCCAGAATACCTCTTACATTGCATTCCTGTGAATTCTACGATCAGAAAAAAAAATCTTGTCAGCTCTTAATTAAAAATAGCTGTTTATGTAATCAAGTTTTTCTCTTTCTACCTACACCTTTTTTCACATGTTCTCCTTATAAAGCTGATTACATCACAACTAAAAGAAGTAAAGCAAAATGTTCTTACATGATTGTTAGTAAAATATTTTGGTATTTGTCTCGTAAACAGATTGATTTCCCTTTGTTTTGCATGTCCTAATAATACAATTTGAAAAATACATGGTAAAAACAGAGTAACGGCATTTGGAAGACAACTATGAAATTCTAAAGCCTGCTATAATAATATGGACTCTTGATCACTTGTGTTTTGATCTGGCAAAAGAACCGATGATAGTTTGTTCTAATCTTGAAATGTATCTTTTACTTCAGAAGTCATATAGGGGACCTTTGTTTTGGTGCATCTCTCGTGCTACTGTAAAAAAGTTGCTTACAGTTATCTGTCATAGAATCACTTCACTCTTGTTTAATAGATAAAAAAATCTGTAAATAACTGCTAACTAGAATAAAATAGTTCCTTGAATGGCGAGGCATAACGTAGAAATTTTCAACTTATATACAGTACATTCTCAAACAATAAAATTAAACAACGTTATTGTGGTTATTTTTTACCACTTTCTTTCCATAAAATCTTAAAACATGTAACACTAAAGCTCATAACTCTCCTTTGTTGGAATGATCCATCACTAAGGATTTTGTCACAAACTTTATAACGAAGCTTTATTTATTTCACCAGACAATGTGTCGGCGTAATGAAAGAATAGTATATTTGCTATATAAATTCAGGTTTTCTGTGGGAAATTATATTTCTATGAAAATTTAACCTTATTAACTTCTAGAACTCAATAAAATATGCATGTAACAATTATGAACTGGCTAATTTAAACTTCTGAAGGAAATTTTCACAACTAACAGCCCTTCTTCTCCAGGGTATATGTTAGTATACATAAAATGAAGTCAGTTGTCTTTACATTATTTCAGTTTACTTTGATCGCAATTCTTTTGTTATTATGTTCGTGTCTCCAATTTGCGTGCTAGGCTGTATTCGTGCAAAGGCGGTTGTTTACCGTAAATTGAACTAAATTAGCATGTTGTAAAAAATGGAAGTTAAATGGATATGGAGATATTATTAGTAAAGTAAACAAAATTTAGGACTGGCGAATTCACCAATTACTGTGTCATGCGGATTTCGCAGACTAAGAATGGGTAACAGTGCAATTTTTTATCCCAGACTTTTTATTCACTTAAATTACTTAAGTAAATATGCTTTGAACAAAACAATGGCGTGTGTCAAGTTCAACATTCACGTGTGTTGTGTGATGAGTGGTGTGTGGTGTGTGTGTCCAAATCGATTTCGTCAACTATTTCACCACGACTAACACTATTCTATTCACTTAAGTTTCGTATTGGATAGATTCTAATTTCAGCTCCTAAGTAATTAAAATAAATGTCTCAGTGGAAACTGAAACCGAAATTATAATGTCAATATATATTTGAAAATAGAAAGAAACAAAAGGAGATTCTAGTCAATAGTTAAGGAGAAAACGTAATAAAGCTGAATATGTTAAAGTCTCAAGAATGGAAGCCTAGGCAGATTTAAATGAGTGATAAGGTTACAATTGTTGTTTGTACTAAGCCATAGTGATTCAGCGGCCTGATTCCTATCTTACCATGACGTGCTCTAAAGTTAGCCAATGGAAATCGCTTCCTTCGTGTTGCTCACGCAAAAACAAATGCAACGCAACACACACTCGTCTCGAATCGAGTCGAGATAACGCACGTGCAACTTGGTAGTTGTACGTAAGCTAGCACGTATACATAATTCGGCGGTTGCTAAAGGGTGACAAAGTTAGTGTTATAACGTTGTAGTTGAAGTTACAAAGTTACATTCTATTTAAATATCGTCGGCAGTTCTCTACAAATCTGAAAATTTACAAATAAAGTGATATGTTGGTTGACTCTTCGTTTGGTTCCATTCCTACCAAAACTCACGCACACCCTGCAGATTAGGACCTCTTAATAGAGCTAGTCCGGACACCAAACACGAGATCTTATAGGTCTTAAAGACAACGTATTCGACGGAGAGGAACGTTTGCGTCAAAACTAAAAATCATATCTGACTAATTCAATAGGCTAAGTTCATGATCAATTTTCTCAAATCATTAGGCATATTTGGCTAAACAGTTCATAGAATCTAGATCAGAGCCTTCTAAGGGAAATAATTACCCTTCTGTATGGGTGCACATTCCTGAGTTTCAGTGGGTGCGCGGGCGTGTGCGTGCGAATTCTCGTATTTATGGTGTGTTTGCAAACTAAAAAACAAATAATATTTTTAAAGCTAGTTTGAGATAACTGAGGGCTCTAGATGCCATTCACTCGTTTAACGTGGACATAAGTAGAAATAAGTTCTCATTGGGAAATATTTAAATGTTTACGGTGTCAGACAATTTCACAACAGCCGACTGAATTTTTTAATACCTGGAGAATTTAAGCGAAACGCTTTACTTTATTCATAGGCTGCAATCAATTCATTTACTTTTTCAGAGCAAGCTTTACATCAAATCTATTGAAATACTCCCTTTTCAATATCTGCAGTTACAGTTTAGAACGGTGTTTGAACGTTACTGAATAAAACTGAAACCCTGGTTGTAAAATTCTCACAAAGACCGCATTCGAAAGCCACATTATTCTTTGAATCATCTAGGGTATCCCATTTCTCTACCTCATTTAAATAATGAAAGCGAACACACCCAAAATACCACACAATGCTTGCATTTTATTCATACAAACCGTGCTCCCAGCGTAGATGTGGGAAGTCTGTTGAACCGACAAGCTCATCGATTGACCACGGCTCAATGGCTTAAATTACTGACCCGGCGGGCCCGTATTCAATGTATAGAGATTGGGGAGATGGGGGGGGGGGGGGGGGGGAGGAGGACAAACTTCATAGAGGTCCACATTTGGCTAACCACTATTCTATCATTGGTTTAAAAAGAACTGTGGATTATTCTCTACTAGTGTGGAAATGAATACTGTAATGATAATTATATGGATATACTAGTACTCTTCGATCAATATATTATCAAAACTCTCTCATACAAGTGATTCAAACTAATAATGCTGCGGATCCCTTGTTTCCGAAAACATAATCGAAAGCACGTGTGCCATGTTCGGAACATTAAAACACGGAACCCATGAACGTAAAAGGGAGAGAAATAACTGTAATGTTTTAATTTCCAATAGAGATACAACAGTCTCGTGTATTGCACGCACATGACTTCTACTCTTGTACTAACTATTCTTGCAAACTCTTACTCCTCTATCTTCTTCATGTTAGTCGAGATAAACATTTGTACAAATTGTTTTATTGCTAATTTTCTTGTATGTGCAAGGGGAGTACAGAAGACTTTGAACGATAGCCAAATCTGTTAAAGGTTTTCGCTACATGAAAGCTTTGAAATTGCGTTCTCTGTGCACCGCCAAGAGATAAAGTAGTAAAAACGACCTTTCATTTGAGAAAGGTTGAAGTATTGTAAAACTCACATAAATAAGAAGGAATATCTCCAAAATGCATTTGGATATACAAGATCTACACTTGTGTGTAGTAAGATTTGGTCTATCGCTTACGGTTTAGTAGTTATGCAAAAGTCATCGGGAGCAAACAGGACTACATTGGCCATAACCAGAAAATTCAAAATATACATTTCATTTGCCAGAAAATGATTTAAACACGTGGAACTTCAATCAAAATCGTTAGTCATTTGTTTATAAAATAAAAACTTTCAAAAAGTTTCTATGTAAATGGTAGTTTACGATGGAGAGTGTTCTTTAAAATCTTCGTGTCGTATCCATGAAGGATAGTAAATATCAACTTCTGTTTTTAACCGACTTTTCACTTTTGAGTTGCGCTAGACACACACACACACACACACACATACACACACACACACACACACACACACACACACACACATACACACACACACACACTGTCTATCTCTCTTTCTTTACAAAATGAAAGCCCTGAAAGTTCAAACCAACAACGGATATCCCAGAACTGGATTATACGACAATTATTATTGTATCTCTTATGGTTTAGTAGACAGCATGAATTAACAAATAAATACTTTATTAACGACGCTGTCAATTGTCAGTACCGTTGGTGTTTTCGTTCCTCAGAAGTACTTTTACATGCCGGAAAATCTATTGACGCATGAGCACCGCTTGTAAGGACACTCAAAAACCATCGCCCTGATTCTAACAAACTGAGCCACACAGAGCAGGGTTTCATACGCTATTCCTAGGTATTTCAAGATATGTGCACATATTGTCATGAAAATATCTTAAGCATGTAGCATTTGATTCAAAATCGTATGAATCATTTTTCAAAGAATAGAAAATGTCGAAAAATCCACTTGGAGGGTAGTGTGGGGTGGGATGATTATTAAAAATCTCCGTCTCTCTTTTTTGGAAGATGCAAAATCTAATAACCCAGTTCTACATTAAACCTCACAGTTTGTTTATTGAGATAGACACATACTTCCCCACCCTTAATGTTTTTATAATCCAGGAGCGCCTCAGAAATGGCGAAACTTGAATAACGATTTTTATGTTACTGTTTAACACCTGGCTTTACTACCCGCGGCACCGCAGGTGGCGACACTGATGATACATGGAATGAAGACGGAGCACCGGTGGAATGAGATGCTGGAAAAAACCGGGGAACCAGGAGGAAACCCGCCCCGGCACCGCTTTGTCCATCAAAAGCTTCACGTGTGTCGCCTGGGATCGAACCCGGGCCGCTTTGGTGAAAGGCGAATGTTCAACCGCTCGCTTACAGCGTGGTCTAACACTTCTCTGCCTACTGTGAACGTGATAGAGAAATGAATTACCTTTAAAGTTAAGATAAGCCTAAACAGTTCTTAGTGGTTGTCACAAACTTGAGTTCAGTGCCAGAAACTAGCAAGTCTAACCTAAAAAGGTTACACTTTAAATTTCATTTAGGTTTCCAGGAAACAAGCCAAACTAACAACAGTTAGAAAATTGAACGCCTTACTTATGGTTTAGGTGTGCTATTAGATTATTTCTTAATAGAGTTATTCGTATGAACACAACGAGAACTTGAGTGGGAATTTAATTAAATAAATGTTAGCGTGGACTGCCGCGGTTTTGCGTATTTCCGGAAGTGCCCACTGTTTGGCCGTAGGATAATTGGGTGGGTTCCTTTCTATTTGAGCTGAGTCCCAAAGCTCCTGGGGGATAAACAGCAGTATCGCAATAAACCACCTACTAAACCAAGGCCTCATATAATCTTTATTAGCTATCATATACACAACCTAGCTAGGAGCCAGATTAGACATCATCCGCAGAAATGCCTGTGAAGATGGAGCAACCGGATAAATTAGACCCTTATTTTAAGTTTAACCCTTTCAGTCCCTGTGCCCATTATAATGGAAATAGACATTGTTTTCCATTGTTTTAACTGTTTTTTCCTGCTATATTCCTGTTATACTGTCCGTCACCACTTAAACATGTATTTGAGATGTACAAATTTTTTGTTTACAATTTACGTTGTAGTGGCTCCTTTTTTTAAAGAAAATAAGCAAAATCCATGCAATCGCAGTCAAATGATACGCCGTCATTATCCACGCGCGTCATCCCACTGATTATTTTACGTGGGCCCTCCCCGTCCTTTACCACAGGCACATTTGACTGCGGTTGCCGAAACTCGAACCCACGACCTCAAGCTTTAAGTGCATGGCCAGGGTACTACGTGTCGCCTTAACGATCATGGCTATTCTAGTCAGTGGGCTGAACATAAGCAGCAAAATAATTCGGGACTGAAAGGTTCAACTAGGGTGGTAAGTATTTGAGGTTTCCTGGCGGTATTATTAAGAAAGTGGGGCTTTTTAAATATTTGGGATTCACTCTTTATAAAAATGTTTATTTTTTTAATAGATTCGGGATTGGTACGAATGGCTATTAAACAACTAAAGTAGAGATATTAGCCAAGGTACTAAACAGATGATGCTTAATTTAATTGTGGAGAGTATATTAACTGACGAAGCTGAAAGTTGGACTCATACATACATACATACATTGTATATTAGCAGTAAAAATGGATGGATTAAAGACGCAGTCTAAGAATTAGGACTTCAGAAAGTAAGAAATACTGTAATTTTGGATAAATTAAACATATAAGAAGTGCTCAGATGTATAGAAAATAGCTTCAATGGTTTGAACATGTGTAACAAATGTCCAAATTAAGACTGTTCAAAAAGGTTATAAAATTGGTCACCTCTTGGAGGAGAAAGAAAGGACGACCAAGAAATACATGGAGATGATACGTGAGAGGTTTGGAAGATGAATTATGGGATGATCGCATTCAGTGGCAAAGGGGAATAAAGGGCAATCACTGATGATGAAAACGCATTTAAAAGTAAAAGTAAGTAACTGGAGTAACTTCGAGGAAATAGCAATTATAGCGATGAATAACATTTCTAATTCTAATATTTCTAATTTTACATGGATGGGTACGCAGGAGCGGGATAGCTCAATTGCTCACGTCCGTGGCGTGCATATGTGGGATCGCGGGTTCAATCTACGTCAATCTATCACTCTGTCTTGTTTCCTTGTTTCTAGGCGAATATTGGCGTGCCTTCACTATTCCACGGACTCCTTTCCTTCCCTCCCTCATTTCATTCCTTTGTCACCCTTCAGATCCAGTTGTCAGCGCAGGAGTTCCCGCATATGTGATTGCGCAGATGCTTGCACTGTAGAACACTTCCTACCTAACTCCTCTTGAAATAGCTGCTTTCCGGTGCCCGTGCTGCTAGTGTCCGTTTTTCCGGACGACGGTTAGCAGCTTCGATGGTGCAGGTCTCTGCGGCTGTCTTGTCTCCGTCCTCAGTGGTTTCCCTTCGACTCATTTATTGTCCCGTGGTGGCTAGCAATGGGTAATAGATCCACCCTGGGTGACACACTCTTTGTATTTACATCCAATCGCAGCACATCACTTGGTAGGCAACAGACTTTCAAACACCTTTGCCGCTTACTACGCACTCCCACGAGTTTACCTCAGTTGCTATTTCACACTGATCATTTGAAAGATGCACAGGAAAGTTCAATTTCATTGTCGCTTAAAACCTATATGGCTACGTGTACACGTAGGGTGTTTACTGATAGTAAGGTCCACAACCTGGGGCAGAAGAGAACTTTAAAGTTGTTTGAATATTGTGGAAAGAATTTGTGATTATTTGTTGTACCGTTTTACTGGGGTGCACGAAAACATAACTCTTGTTAGCCTCGTGCTACCCACTGAAGACAGCTTAACCTTTTCTAAAACTCTAGGATATATGGATTTTTAAAAGAACTTAAACTGCAAATTGGTAAGTAATTCTTCCCTTTATTATAACAGCTGCTAACAGTGCAAAAGCTTAACACCTTGGATTACAAAGAAATGAAAAATACTTGTCGCCACTGTAAGTGATTAGAGAAAATATTATCTTTCACAATACATTTTGGTATCACTATTTAGTCTTTCAAAATTCCTGCGATGCTGCTAATACATTTTACTCACGCCCAAACCCTTAAATTATGTAAATCCGAACAGAAGAGTTGAAGACTAATTTGGAAAAGACCTACTTCCGTATGATAAACATGATGCCGCCCCGACTGGTCAGCATTTCTGCCCAGCTCCAAGAGAAAAATCCAGCGTTGCGCATGCGCCGCTGTTTCGGCCCTTAGCCGCAGGAGGTCGCCCAATTCGCCGGGTAACCATGCAGGCTCCATCTACCGCTTACGACGTGAAAGTCCCAGGGCGCTAATTGAATTTTGGTTTGATGAGCCTCTATGATGGTGGTCTCTGCTTTTGACTTATAAGCGATATAACGGCTCATTGTGTAATTGGTAATTCAGCAACAGAAACGAAACAAGTAAGAAACATGTCATTCAGTTTCTTGAACTGCAAGATTCCATCCGTTTCGCCTAAGATTTTTATGCAAACGAAGGTGTAAAAGAACCTTCTAGATACACACATGGTGATATTATGAAGCTTACTAGAGTAAATGTCTCCAGCCTATCTTCTGAGTTATTTTATGTTTGATCACACTGTGGAGCAGATGGACACAGCTGAAATGGGGCAAAAGGACAGCTTACCTTTCGTCTCGTAATTAATTCAATACAACGTTTAAAACATTTATAGTTGCAAATAATATCCAAAAAATGATGTGCATCATATACATCGAAGTTAAATTCAGTTCCATATTTATTTTCACATGAAAATCAGAACCTACTGTTGAACATTTCTCATAATCAAGCTCTTCATTCGACAATCTTCAGCAGGCAATCCCAAGTAATGAAAACACAACAACACAAGGAGGTCAGACTCAAACTGTTATACCGTTGACAGGCTTCGAACAGCTATGACCTGCAGCAACAACTTCCCTGGGTATTAAAAGTAAACCAGAAATAAAAAGGAAATTCAAAATGTTCGGTTTCATAACAAGTCCAGCATTTATAAGTGATCTAAAACCTAGAAGAACTGACCACGCTGAAAAGGAAAGGGCAACAACAACAAGAACAGCGAAAATTCGGAAAATTAGAAGAAGGTTGCCTAAGAGAAAGAGAATATCTGGAAAGAATGCTAACAGTGCTCCAAGGAAGGGAAGAACTGGGTGCAATGTCTCAGTTCTGCAAACTGGGACCATGTTAAGTGTGTACAAGCAGAAAATTATCCATATTTTGTGTGCTATAATTGTATGAGTGAATGAAAATGTTGGTGTCCATTTGCCCCAGCAGTTGGGGCAAATTGTAATGTGCTTCAACAATTTTTTTCTGCGTATCTTATTTAAGAAAAATCACTTTTTAATTTGTTAAAATGAATGTTCATTGCTTCTCTTAAGAACAATCTATGGTTTTGCAATAATTAGCATGGCTTTCATTTTGAAGAAAAAAAAATGTTCTTAGCCTGTCCCTTTGCCCCGCTTTTACCCTACGTGTAAAGATGGTTAGATACTATATAAACAGCTGTAATATTACTATTTTCCAAAGGGTATTTTTCTTTCATTATATTTGAACAAATTGTATGTTTTATTTCCATTCAAAAAAATGTTATATTCTCTTGTATCCATTTTAGTATATGATGGATGATTCACTCGCTGAAATATTTATATTTTTTTTCATCAGTGCATTATATAACTTTCATTCGAGTTTCATTTTCTTCTTCACTGTTTATGCAAATGGTATGCCTAAAGAAAAGTTACTTCCCGTGTGAATATTGATAAACATGGTTGATTGCTAATGCTCAGCATACTATGTTTGCCTTCTTGCTTCCCGGTATGAGAGATCTGCATCTGTTAAACATTCAAACAATATAAGATGAGTCATATTCATTGTAGACTCCTTTTCTGTAAAAAGAACATAATTTTTAGTTGGAAGGATGTTCAGTTTTTGCAGATGGATAGCCAAACAATTATGTCATGTATATAATGAAAGAGAGCAACAGCATTTGGTTGTGGACTTTCTGGAATTATTGTTGCTTTGTGTAACAAGGTTTTCCATTGTTTATTTATACTCTCCTGAGTTAAACTGCCATGCGTTCTTTTGTTGGATGGATTTCTGTATTAGTTTTGACGAGTGCAACGATAAAGATGAGCTTCTAATTTGGTGAAACGTTGTTTTCATTAACAAGGATTTCACAATGTGAGAGAATCCACTGTAAAACTATCGATTTTTGAAGAGAGTGTGAGTGTTTAATTCTTTGGTAGATTTCAGTTGTTCTTTTTGTTGTACATATAGTGGTATAAATGGCTTGTAATACAGATTTTGAATTTCTAAAGGTGACTGCACCAGCCGAAACGTAATGCAAATGTCCCGGAAGCATTTGCAAATGTTTAATCGAATTCCAATTTTCCGGATATTAAACTGCAACACTGAATTAAAATCCTAAGTAATGTATGCGTTTCATCTAGATCCATGACTGATAGAGAAATGTCTACAAGAGGTATGCCCATAAGGTATTCCTTTCCACGCGTTGTTTTGTTTTGTGGAATACATTCGCGCGGTTTACGGCTTGCATCATGAATAATTCCTTTTTGGCCTGGCTTCATATTCACTTCTGCGACATGTACTACTTTATAAGTGTCAGTCATGAAGACCTGTGTGAACACATGTACCTACTCCCTGTGAATAAATTTCCCTGTAGAAAATGCAGTGTTAACTTTCAAATATTCATAATAGAATAGTGTTAGAAAAATGATTGTTAGAGCCAACTTCTGGGTGTTATATATTATGTTATCCAATACTTAATCTGTAATAATTTTCACAATTAATCCTTATTAGAATATTTCTGAAGAGTTCAGAATCGGGAGGAAACTAAGTTACACAAAATGTTTTAAATATTTTTAAAATAAATTCTGTAGTACTTCCAGATTAGATTTTAAGTTGAAAGTAAGGTTGATCTAATATTCAACTTTCATCATAAGTTGTACTATTTGATGTGAAAGCGATTTCTCTTCTGAAACATGAGGTGCAGCAACAGAAAATATTTACTATGCGTAAACCATCAATGGTTTTAAAGTTCTGAGGTATGACCAACTAAAAGGGTAGAATTGCTTGATTGAAGGAATGAACTACGTTATTTATAACATTTGAGTTATACACTCAATAAGTTATACAACGGTTACCTTACTATTATTACTATTGTATTGGAGTCAAAATTTCGATATCGAGATTTCACCAGAAATGTGCCTTTAGGCTCCCTGAATCCTAAAGAAAGGCTAGTTTTAGAAGAAGGTGTGTGCGTGTGCGTACGTGTGTGTATGTGTGTGTGTGTGTGTGTCTTTTTTGGGGGGGAGGGGCATTCAGTCAGCATGCTGAAGCATAACGTATCCCTCGGCAATAAAAGGAGTTTTAAAGCACCACAATCAGAATGGAAATCTTTTACCCTTCACTGTGGACAAACTTTTACCAGGCCATTTACCAGTGTAAATGTGCCAAACCCCACAGACAGAATCAAAGCTGCAAAAGTGAAAACATAGTAAGTACATCCATTAGAAATTCTAACACCATGCCACTTTTCCTGGTCCTTCAGTTGCAATAAAGGTAAACGTAACGTTCTGAAGAAATACCGTGCAAAAGCAACATTCAGAAGTGTCAGTATCATCGACTAACGGTGCTTCTGTATTGACATATCTTGACAACTCTACAGGAAGAAAGTCTATGTCATTACGTCTACAGAATGTCACCGTTACTATCGTATATCCCTGTACCAGGGAATGCTTTACTCTGATCTTCCGAACATACATAGGTCAAATCTGCATATCCAGGTAGAGCGAAAGTGGCTTCGTCAGAAAATAGCACAGGTACTCATTGCCTTCATCAGTCGAGTCTGGCAAAGAGGGCGGTTATTTCCCAGCAGATCTTGAATGATTTGTATGCTAGGCACATTTTGCTATTTGCAATGCAAGACGTAGCTGGAATCTATGGTTAGTCTTTAAGCTGTAAACTGCAGGCTGAGGCATTCTAGCTGGTTTCGTGTAGAGTAATTAGAAGAATTAGTCTCAAACTAGTTTCACACATCTCATAAAGTCTGTCTGCGGAAAAAGACAATCTGACAGAAAAACGTGATGTTATGGAAGCATCGCTAAATTAAAACCAAAATATTTCGAGATTTTGTACCATCGATAATAATTACTAGAAACAGTCTCAAACTAGGATGATGCAATTCAAAACATCTGAGAGGTGAGAGCGAGAGAGAGGTGAAACTGAACAGTATTAGACCCCTAATTGCTGAGGGGTATGTTCACGAGTATTTTCTTTTATTCTTACCGCGCAATAAGCGCACCTAAAACGTTCAGCAGTGTAAAATAAATTTCTAATCAGTGCTCGTTCCGAATTACGGAATGAAAAGGCGTAAAAATGTATATATTAATTTTCTGTATCCTGATATACGTCAGACATGTTCTGACTTCTTGAATTCTGAATTGAACGTTTACAGCAGACGTATACATCAGGATAGAGGCAAGACCGACTACAATAAATCAGACCTTCTGGCAGGTATCGATAGTTGACAATATGGCTGCAATAGTGGGGGAAACAAAACGGCATGCTTTTGTTTTCATCATATGTAACATTGTTTGCGACGTTGAAGAGATTTTTAGCTAAAGCATTTATTAGCACCTATTTATGTTATATGCTGTGAATGTCGTCACAAGTGCTACGCTAATATTTATTTCCTAGATCAGGGGAAGACAAGTATAGCTGCTGTGACGTCAGTTCCCACCAAAGGCAAGTTGAACGTGTGACGTCACAGCGGGGAAGAGGAAATGGCGTGCGGGACATCGTAATTTTAATGCTGACTGTTTCAATTACGGAATAGTCACAGATTATGAATAATTACATTTCGGCTTTATGCCATATACATCGTCACATTGTAAGTTTATCAATTCAATCTGCTACCTGCTAGAAACATTGTTAACACCCAATGACTACGGGGTCGCAAAGATCTGAAACGTAGTTGACAATGTTTATAAATTTTGAAGCCTGGTCTCAAACTGGTGTGAAGCATGGGGAACTGAATGCAAACACAAAACCACTACACACAACACTACACAACGTCAACAAAAACACAAAATAGAAATAAAATTCGCACTAATGCCCTTAAGATCCCTCACACAACAAATAAAAAACCTCAAACTAGGCTGAAGAGGGTTCTCTCTAAACATTTTTCATATTCATTCAGTTTCGTGCAAGTAGCACCGCTAATCTAGGCAGCATAGCAATACACTGCTCTCGCCTGACGTCACACGAACGTACAAGCTGGCTCTGCGTCCGATAATTTGATTCTGGTCACTGAGGTACCTATTTATAATACACAAGTAATAATAATAATAATAATGATAATGATAATGATAATGATAATGATAATGATAATGATAATGATAATGATAATGATAGTGATAGTGATAGTGATAGTGATAGTGATAGTGATAGTGATAGTGATAGTGATAGTGATAGTGATAGTGATAGTGATAGTGATAGTGATAGTGATAGTGATAGTGATAGTGATAGTGATAGTGATAGTGATAGTGATAGTGATAGTGATAGTGATAGTGATAGTGATAGTGATAGTGATAGTGATAGTGATGATGATGATGATGATGATTATGATTATTATTATAATAATATAATAATAATAATTATTATTATTATTATTATTATTATTATTATTATAAATAATAATAATAAAGTGGTGGCAGTAGTAGTAATGATAATAATCGAAACCATTCAAATTAACACAGGAAATAGAGAAGAACAAAAATGTAATTGGTTCCTGTACATACCATTTCTAGGGACAATTTGCACAGAAGTTAGTTTAACATGTTCATTGCAGCAATAGTATTTAGAGGGATTACTTGAATGCGCGACCATCTGTACGCACACAGTACATCGTACTACCATTGATTGTCGTGTGAGACCGAAGACTCCTGACAGTCCGCAATCGTACCAGCAACGACCGCAATTCTAGCCATGAGGTCGTCTTCTGCTTTCCACATCAGTTTCATATATCATCTGCTTCATATGCCTCCAAAGGGAAAAATCCAGACTCGTGAGGACAGGTGACCTGGGTGCCAGCCACAGGGCTACCTTGGCCTATCCATCAATGGATTGTTTCTCACAGCAATGTTGAAATCGTCTGGCGCCCCATCGTGCTGGAAGAACATCTTTTGTCTAACGTTCAGAAATACTCATATATCCTCCAACAGTTCTGGCAGTACATATTCCTCGAAGATGCGTTTTCTCCGTCCGTTGAGTGTGTGGTCCAATCAACTATCCCCGAGAATGACGACCCAGACATTAACACCGAATGCAAGCGGAACTGAGGGTCAATCGTTCACACACAGAGCAGGTTTGAAGGTAGCATACACTTCCAGTCAGGGACACCGGCACAACAGCTTACGTCAGCACCACTTACCAACTGTTCCCTAAAACTACAAGTTGACTTAAAGACCAGACGTTCCTTTTCTAAATATATTTGTTATAGCGTGCATTAATTTGAACAGACATCGCTCCGGCTCGTTTATAATGGGTTTGGAACCTTGTTTCGGGGCTACATAGCTTCTAATAGTTTTCATAGTCCAATTTCGGATTACTTTCGATTCTTATTGATTTAAAGTCAAAAGCATTTTTAGAAATTTCTCATCTGTACGTGCATGTGTCTATAAAATGCATAACTTAAAAACGAAGAATCGGATAGGTACCATTAAGTTCAGTGACTTGAAAAGATGGGCACAAGGATTTTCCTCCTGCCCCAAACTACCCATCAAAGTTTTGATTATTTTTATTTAAAAACAGTAGAGCCTCGATTATCCGAGGCAAGGAGGACCAACAATCGAAAACTCGGATAACAGATTTTGTAAAAAATCGAGATGGAAACGCATGGTAAACAGGTGAAATGAATGAGAACTTGGTCAAAGATGTGAAAATAACCATCTACTACATTATCAACTGAAAAAAATTAACTGAATCCGTTGTCAAATAGTGCTAATTTAAACTCTTTTTGAATATGTTTTAAAATTATAAACATTGTCAATATTTGATAAACAGTATATGATAAGAATGCCATTTATAAATATTCTTCACAGGTGACCTTCCCTTCAGAGAAAAATAAAATTGAGATGTATTTTCATGGCCACATCTATATCAAGATTTAAAAATGAGAATTTTTTTTTCTAAAACTGGAAAACAAAATCATAATTTCTTAAAAATGACATTTAGATATTTATTTTAATGATATATATTTTTTTAAGAAAATAAGCTGGTTGGACAAAATAGTTTAAGGATAGAGTGTGTTTCGATGAAATATGGAGGTGTCCTTAAGCTTTTGGTGGGTAGCGTACTTATGTTTTTTAGTTCCAAATCAAATCAACACAAATACAAATAGTGCACAAGTATAAACCTGTAGGTAGAAGAAATGTTGGCTGGCCACGAATGAGATGGTCCGATCAATTTCCTTGAAGTCGGAACGAGCCACAAGGCTTATACCGTGATGATGATGATTATGATGATGATGATGATGATGATGATGATCAAATCATTACAGAGGAGAAAAGTTCAGACAAGCTGAAAAACCGATCGATTACTCGGAAAATATGTATTTAATATGTTTATCTGAGGTATATGAAGAAATAGTTTGTTCCCCTACTCCAGTTCCATAAAAAGAGGAGGCATAATTGTCATTGCTAGACAAGTTAGAGCATTAATTCTTGACCCCACTATCTGGTTTGAAAAATAAAACAAGAACATTTACACCAAGTTAAAGAAGATAGATAATGAAAAAAATTACACTGTGAGCTTTGCATTTCTTATTTAACAGACCAATACAACAGTTCAAAATGGGAAGTGGTTAGTCTACTTCTTGGGGCCCGTAGAGTGGTCCGTAAGTTTTCTGTTGATCTGCTCCGACTCAATACATTAGAAGACACTGATTTCAAATTATCCATGAGGCTATGTATATCTACACAATTATTTGTATACTTTACTAAGCTAAATAAATGCATTACAATGGCTAGCTGTCCTCTTCTAAAATATAGATATCAATGTTGTACCTTATTACCAGGACGACGCAGTTTTGTACCTGCTTCAAGTTTACTGCACACGAACCGTAGCCCACGAAGTGTCGGTCAGCGACAACGTAAACAAAGGTGCCTCTAAGGCGCATTCAAACGACGTACTGTGGCGTACAAACTAAACGTGAACCTGCATATTAACAGCTAATTTTAAATCATATGCAGCGCTACAGGGTAGCCAATAAATTGCATATTGAGCCATGTAAAAGGGACAGTAGAAAAAAAATTGAACTACATGACATTCAATTACTTACCTGTACTATTCATACATTTTGCATAAACATTGTTATTTTGCTAACCTGTGTACCATATACACCTTCAGTTTGTCAAACAATACGTGTGTAGCACACATTACATGTAATATTTTCATCTGTAGAGAAAAGTTTTTAATCTAATTCCTGTACATATGTGTACAATTTATAACAATTACAGGTGTGCACTTGGCATAGTTAAAGATTTCCTATTCGTAGCTACTACACTATACTATGCATCTTGGAGCGGCTGTGCGCAATACAGCTACTACCTGATCCGTGTAATCATAACCTGCAGTGCTCTTGTGGGACCGGAAAGGTACTGAAATGTCAAGCCCTGCTTACTGCCAGTGTTACCATGTCTGCCGAAGTAAAAGCAGAAGATTTGATTTGAAAAAAAGCAGGAGAAGATAGTAGATTTTTTAAGCGGCAATTTTGCTTAACTTATACATATTTATGACATTAATAATGATGATCGTATTTGCTCCAAAATTCTTACACTGTAGAGTTACTGCTGCATGCAATGTCAGTAATGCATAATAGGCTGCATTCTGTATCAGTTGTATTTCTTCTGCTTTCACCAAATTAGGAAACTGAGAAGCAAGTGTCTGTGCAATTGACTGAATTTTAGCTGGCTCTAACACTTCTACCAGGATTACTTAATGAAAATCAACTTAGTATGTCGCGAACTGACTCAACGTAAAAATCAACCTGCGTAATTTGAAAACTTGTACATATTTGTCGGGCAGGGATTACTTTGTCAGAGATAATATGACACCAAAACACATGTTTTCCACAGGAAGAAATACCTTGGTTACCTGTATTCAACTTTATTTCAGTGGAATTCAAATGTTTATATATAATGTAGCAGCCAAGGATAGTTGGCAATGCAGAAACAAGATATCTGGTGTACTGTTTATGTACACAGGTGATTATATTAATCTTTTGTTTTTATACGCGAGGGAAATGTCTTGCATGAGAATATTTTGAAGTGCGTTCACATCAGGAGATTTGCAAAACAGGAAATCTCCTTCAAAATCAGTAGACCTGGCAACCCTGCTTATTGGACTATTCGTCAAATATCCTTACATTTTTCCTGTTTATGATTACAAATGTCTTTTTCTACAGCTTTGTTAGCAGATTGTCTTTCTATGACAATCCTAAAGTAGAATAGTTATCCAAATATTGACTTTTTTCTCTTTAACATTTTAGTCAAAAGTTAAAATGACTTACTTAATCAATTTTGTTCGGTGTTACAGAATATTTTCCTACTTAAAACTAAACCCCGGCGCGACAGCCCACAAGGGGCCAAGGCCTACCACCCAGCCGCTGCGTCCCCCACCTCTGCCCACTACAGGCGTCATTGGTGAGGTGCAGTATTGGAGGGTGGGACGTGGTCAACGCCCCGAGCCCTCCCGGCCGGTTATGCGGTCTTCTAGACCTGGATTTTCCTACTTACAGGTTTTCAAAAAGCATATGCAACTGTTTTGCTGTAAATGGTACCATAGGCGTTTATGTTCTTATTGCTTACATTAGTTCTCAGTACCTTTGGCATATTTACATAGATTATAACCGAAATAGGCATTTCTGTGGCTTTCATTCATAGTTATCGAATATGGAGCCTAACCTGCATGGCTGTTCCTCGTGCACTGATAGGCTGATATGAACTAACGTTTTATCATGATTTCGAAATCCAAATAATATGTTCACGTCCATTTGGGTCTTTCATTACGCGAACAGGCGTCCAAGGGCCGCTCTACTGCTTATCTCTAAAATTTATCGGTTTCCATGGCACCCTAATTACCGTGTTACATGTGAGTTATTTGTGACTTAACGCCTGGACTGCCTCCACACGGTTGAAATTAATCACAGCCGGGACCAAATTGCATCAGAAATCCCTGCCGCTGAAATTCAAATTAAACAAAATCGATGCACAAATCTAAGCCTATAATTACCTAATGATTTGTGTTACCACAGCGCCAAGCGGTTCTTGAAACCGGCTTTAATGCAACCATCGAGTCTGTGGTCAGTAGTTAGCGGAATGAAACTAGAACTAAATTACCAGATGCCCTCTAGTCCATATGTGCAACACGCAGCATTAAAATCCTGTAGACTAATGTAGCAGGGTATCTTTATTGAACTGCTGTGACATGTGCTAATTTACCAGATGAGTAATATCTTGCTCGTTATTACCTTGATGACGTTTGAGAATCGGCAGCTATGATGTGTAAACCGAAAACTATACTAGGTTCGTTTCAGGATGCACTCTAAAATCGTTTATTGTACGTAAACTATAAATATCAAAAGTTGGTATGCTTGTGGCAAAGCTGTCTGCCAACTTGTTACATAGCTCAGCACGATCCCTGTCTGTATAGTATCTAAACCTTCAAGGATAAATTGGAGTGAATCAGATCTGGATATGTTAATCCTCTTATGTACAGCGCTGCCATTTGGTAACAAATAATGTTTAGCCAAGTTTTAGAATTTGTAACAGGTTTTTTGTTATTAGTATATTAAATTGGCATTTAACAATAAAATAAACCTATTGTTAGCTATTTATGTCAAATGTATCAATTTATTTCAGTATTGTTGCAATTTATTTTTATTCATTTTTATTTTTCAAAAATGGAAATCCAGACAGTTATAGCCTAATGTAACCCCGTCATGATCCACTCGTACCATCTCACTGGTTATCTTACGTGGGCCCTCCCCACCCTTTACTACAGCCACATTGGATTTCCGTCGCTGGAATTAAACGCATGACGTTCGGCTAAGAGAGCTGATCATAGAAGATGTGAAATAGTTCTGGGACTAGAAATTATTTAGGCTGCAATATATCGTATCTAAAAGAACAAAATGCTAAAAATAAAATTAGTAATTTTCATCAAATTTGCGTAACAATAAGAAGTTAAAGGGATAAAGCACAACATTTAACACAACTAAAATTTTATAAAACGTTAGCCGTACCATTTTTAACCTATGGTGTAGAAAACTGATTGATAATTCGAGTAACTTAAATGAAAATACAAATGACATGAAATTTCTAAGAAGTGTGGCTGGTGTCACTCTCTTAGATCACCAGAGAAGTGAAAATATAACACATAAGAATGAATGACGATCGACTACTTAAGAAAATGTTCGATTTCAAACCAAGGGGACATGGAAATGTCGGCAGACCAAGAATAAGATGGTTGGAAGAGGAACAGGTCAATAGGCCTAATGATGATGAGGATGATGACGTTCGGCTAAGAATGGATGCCCAGTCCATTTCGTCTGGAGTTGAACAATCATGCGTGTCGAATTAGTTCCTTTGAAGTTTCTGTGATCGAGACAGCTAAACCGCTCGAGGAATTGGAATTGTGTAGCAAAATAACGAAAATAGGGTTAATTCTCCTTTTGTATAGTCGTCATTTACGGTCTGAAGATAAAATACTTGCCTCTAGTTCTTGAAGTAGCCGGTTCGGACTCTGCGGAAGATGATGGATCTCTTTCAGGCGTAAACTTCATAGCATGACCTCCTGCGAAAGGGAAGTAAAGCCACTGCACCCATGTCGTACATTTACAGCATGTAAAAGAACCTCAATGCAGAAAATTGAAATTTTCGAATAATTTTCCATCTAAAGGGTAGTTTAGGTTGAATGAATTTTCTTGGTGTCGCATCCTTGAAAAGTACTAAACCTAAATACCTACTTTGGTTTTAACTAAGTTTTCGTTTGACTTAATGAGAGAGAGACAGACAGAGAGAGCCACACACAAACACACAGACACACAAACACACAAACACACAAACACTCAAACACACAAACACACACACACAGGACCATTTTATAAGCATGCTTTTGGAATCAGGGGGGATTCAAAACATATTTCTGGTGAAATCTCGGCATTGAATTTTTGGGTCGAATACAAAAGTAGAAAAAATAAGTGCTACAAACTAATAACTAAAACTCGTTCACTGGACAGCTCTGCCATGTTTAACAATCATATGCAGACGACCTTGTGCTTCATTACCAAGACATCGCAGGAGACTAGAAATATTAGTATTAGTGTTGAAAATATACATTTTTGCTTTTCTGCACCAATGGCTTTAATTTGTCTTAAAATGAAGGTTAAGCAAAGAATATGTGCCATTCTGGAGAATTTCAGTATGAAGGGATAACATTTATTTCCTATTGAGGGCACAATATCACACATCATTGCTATAAAAACTTTTATTCCATATTACTTGGGTTCTCATGTTTGCCGGACTTTCTATTCTTTATTTAAAATATACGTCAATATCGCAACTTAGCATAGCGCCGTAATGGCCTCACCATCACCAGATTTACTTCCGGTATATCATGGGGTTTCCAATTTCCGGGTACTACGTACGAGTTGAAATAGGGACGGTTTTCTTCTACTCCCTTCCACCATCTATCGCCGACGGCACTGTTTGTTATTCTGCGTGCGAGGTATCTCACCCTCATTCGTGGTGCCCAACAAAATAATGGCAGCTCCTCCCATAAAAGAAGCCGGGAGAAGCGCAATGTCTTCCTTATCCTTTGTTTATTTTTCTTCCAGTTTCTGTTCTTCATAAATACACGTCCTGTGTTGCTTTACAGGTGACGGAAATATTTCACTGTTATCTCAAGCCGCTCTTGGTGTATTTTAGGTTAAAGTCGTGAAGCTCTCTACCGCTCAATTTTAGTGAACCACAGGGTTTTAGAATGCTACGGGAAAGAAACTTAAGCTTGGCTTATCTTCCATGCTAGGGTAACACAAAAGTCCCTCACGTGAGCTAAAGTTTAGCTAAGTATTTGGTACCGAAATTTCACCAGAAAATAATGTTGATCTTCACGAATACAAACAAGAATTTCCAGGAAAATGCCAATCCACGAATAGCTGGGTATAAAAATAGGTAAACACAGGACTCAGAAGTTAAATCTTATTTTAAGAATGCAAGTCAACGCCAATGAATTTACTTCTTACTTTTTATAAAATGCCTTGAGCAATAGTGATGACAGTATCGTAAAATTGCGGCATCCATATCATGATCATTACCTTTCGAACTTTCAATATGAAGCATGGAAAGAGAGGAGAGTTAGCGATTGAACTTGTCTTATTAATACCACATTCTCTTGTCGAGTGACGCTGCTTAATGATTAACATACTAAATAATTGTTTCTGTTTCCCAATACATAAAGCTGCGAGTTTCCATTGTTATTTAGCCTTAAAATATTATAAATATATTTGATCAACATAATAAATCATAGGACTTTAAACTCAATATTGTGTTCAAACTTTGAAACACGAAATACAATAGCTTATATTGAGTAAACTAATAAGAAACTAAATGCCTAAAAAGTGAAAGCATGTCGTTTTGTATGTTTATAAATACGATTGTTCAGAAAGTACCTTTTGAAATTATAAATAAATATCTGTAGGATCACCAAAGTTTCGTTTATGCTTGTAATCATAGTGGCGTTTGATATTATAACGCTGTATATTTGCAAACTGAAATCCGCACATTAAAAGTGATCTTTCCTGTTTTTGTGACTTACCAAAAGTTCTCTCTACCACTCTTCATGAAACAGACGACCCGACGAAGCTATACTCACCACTAAATGTGGAATGTCGGAAACGAAGGTAAAGCCGAACAGCAGTGAAGGGGAGGGATGGCCGGTGGAGCAGGCAAGAACGTGTTTTAGTAAGGTGACCCTTTTGAGCCCATTTTCCCCCATTATGTAACACTCAAAGCCACAAATTCTAGTACGCTTACCGTGTGCATGGGTCCAAAGTTCACTGCTTGGACCTCGTCCGGGTGAATAAAGTCATAGTCAAATAGGTTACACATTCTTTTTGAAATTGAACATGTGTTTTATGTTGGAATCACAGTCAACCATTGTATCGTTTCAGTCATTTCAGTAAATAGCAAGATACATTCTCAGCATATCAAGTCGGTCTGGGTGGCTCAGTTGGTTAGACGCTGGTCTACTGATCCCAAGGTCGCGGGTTCAAAGCCGGTCCAGGCCTATAATTTTTAAGTGTGCTTAAAAACGACAGCTCCATGTCAGTAGATTTACTGGCATATAAAAGAACTCCTGCGGGATGAAATTCCGGCACACCGACGACGCTGATGTGATCCTGGCAATTGACAGCGTCGTTAAATAACAAAATAATTTAATTTAATTTTCAGCATATCAAAAGTGAAGCTTCTGTGTTCTCTAAGACAAAGTTTATATTTTGAGAAACTTCTCTCTAGATCACAAGAGGTTATTGGAGCAATCATAAAATTGAGAATTTCACTGTCTTTAATAGAAGAGAGTACGTCCCTTATTTTGCACATCATGGAATATCTGTGGCTCTTGTTGTTGGATGTCAGAAAGTTTTTTCTTCATTTGTGCGGTAATGTTATCGTCTATTGATTTAATTTTTGCAACACACTGTTCTGTTTGGTATAGGGCGTGAGATGTTTTTTGACGTGGTGTTTCTAGCTTATTGTTTCATACAAAATCGAAAAATAATGGCTAATAGAGACTTTCACACAATTTCTCAGAAAGAAGAGGTCTCGCAATTCTAGTCGCTACATTATGTTCATTTTGTAATGCACTGATTACTTCAACAATTTCTTTGTAATAATTAGCATCATACGCTGCTGCCCCAGCGGGTTAAATTTGCAGACCCTGGAAGGAGCTTTCACATTTATTTATTTTTTTTTTTTTTTAACATTGGGGTACGACGCCTTCAATTCTTTTGTTGATTTAGTCATATATGACGCAGCATCTGTCAGTATTAGGAGCACATTTTCTGTTTTGATACTCAGGCCACAGTATAATCATGGACTTTACAAACATATTCCATATAGTTCGGTGATTAGCTTTATCTGATTCTTCACTTGCAAGCAAAAATGTTTTTCCTGGGTTGCCTGGTGATAACATACCAACCATAACATTTCCAAAATATGCCTCATCCGTGGTTTCATCAAGAGAAACCCAGAGTTTATTTGCTACTGTATTTCTTATGGTTCGTAGCAATGTTTCGTAACACGGACGGATGTACCCTTGACGAAGTGTTGATCCGTTTTGTGTACTTTCCTAAAAAAGTTTTTAAAATATATAATACCATTTTCTTTCCCATATTCCTCCATTGGGAGGTCAGGCGACTGCGTGCTGTGGGTGTGTGCTGCGTTTGGTGTCAAGGGGGAAACACGGCCCACCATTCTATTCTTTGGATTCCCTCCCCCCCCCCCCAAAAAAAAAAAAATCTCAGAATCATAAGACGCAAGGAAAACTTTCTGCAATGGAAAATTTACGCACAAGTTTTTCTTAATGAAAAGAAACAAGTACGTCGTGTCTTTTGGAGGGTATAAAATTAAAAATTAGTAAGGTCAATGTGCTCCTTTTTATAATATAATAGTTTGTATTAATACTATAACGATGAGGTTAATAGCTGCCAACGTATCTTCAGGGCTTCAAATGTTTTTCTACTCCAGACATAATAATATAATAATCTTAATATGATTTAACATGCACCCATTGTCGGCAAAAGACGGAAATTTTTCATAAGAATAAGAACATCTGTCTAAAGGTTCCTGTCTTCGAAAGAAATTTTTAAACGAGTTAGTGACTCATGAATAAAGCTTTGTGATTAAAACAGCGTTTTTGTTTTCTAACAGTAGAAATTTCCGCCAAATAATCAAACGAAGTTCAAATTTTTGCCTGTTAGCAATCCAGAAGGGGTAGAGACGAACAAATTGCAGTTGACAAATGCCGGTCGGAGTGCATGCAGAGGACGTGAGGAACTATTTACAGTTTCGTTAATAGAATGATGTGAGACCGAAACCTTTGAACCCGACACCATTTCTCATTCGCTTTCTAGGCCCTCCCCACCCCGATAAGACACGTGTTATTGGCTTGCGCCCAACCGAGCGGTGAAAATTAGACTTGTTACCCAGGTATTGGATCCCATTTCCGATACCGTGGAATTACTGGAATCTGCATTCCTTCGAATATGCCCTGGCTCGGTTTGAAATAACCTCATACGTTTTTAATTCCTTTAGCAATACCCTCTTTAGTTCTCGTTTTTTATTTATTTACACGAGGGAGATAAATTGCGGCACATGGGAAATTGGAGGAACCTAGAGATATACAAATTGAATTTGTCGAAAGATTTATATATCTTTACATAGACTTGATTGTTCTGGACTGGGTAGTCATGTACACGCGCGCACACACACACATACACACACACAAACTTTGGCTACTACAATTTGTATTCCGAGCAGCAGCTTACGAAAGTATTTTTTTAGACAGTTGGTAGTAAAAATTACTACCGTTTTAGTAGTTCACGACTGTGTTAAAAGTAGAAAATTCTTTTTCTCTGTGCTGAAAAGCTTTTAACATGCCAATAGTGCCAACTTTTTTCTCTTGTGGAATATGGCCATCACCTCATTCCAGTAGGCCGTGAATCTGACTTACGCAATCCTTGTTTAAAATGGTGGGTAATAATAATTGTACAATCAACATTTCAGTTTTCTCAAAAGAAAACTGTAACATTAATTAATGAAATTTCGTTCCGTTATTTTCGTCGTTTTATTATTTCCACTGCCTCCCTTATGTAGAATGGTATGGTTTTGTAAAAGTCATGTTGCCAGCACTGAAGTTATGCAAGGCATTTGAACATCGCAACTCGAAGACTATTCTGACCATGAGAAACGTAAAACACCTGGTCTAACTATAAATGTGACATAACCAGGGTGAATTATCTAAAATCTACTTTTCAAGTAACACGAGAGAGCGGGCAGTTTATGAGACAAAATGGCGTTGTGAACGTTGGATGATACGGGTATTAGGAGAGTGTGTGTGTGCGCGTGCGTGCAGCCATCATGAGGGAACTGTCGCGTCGAAACGGAAAACAATTTTAGTGAAAACTGAAGGATTGTTTCGTCAAAGCCAGCTGTTTGTATGACAGAGGACACTGATAGACGGAAAAGTGTGTAAGTTACGAGAAGGTAATAAGAAGTTATGAAATATAACAGAAAAAACTGTAATTTGTGTTATCGAAGGTAAAAGAACTGTTCTTGTACTTCAGTTTAGAAGAAAGTAAAGTCACAAGAAGTATCTCTACCGGTCATTTTTTTCACATGGTGTCAGAAGTGGGATTTGTCAAATTGTGAATTGTTACGGATGAGTGTAATTCAAACAGTAAAGTAAATCCGGTGCCCAAGTTTCCCAAACGATATAAGCAGCTATTACACAAGTCAATATGAGTTTGTTACTTTTAAATGAGACGACATCAAACGAAAGTTACAATTCAGAAAAGCATAAATTATTTGGAATAAAACTAAATGCATCTCACTTGTAAACTATGATTTGTTACGTACATACTTCCTTCATGGACATCATCGTGGTCGATCTGACGAAGCACATCAGACTCGATGCAAATCGTTGACATAGATCTCAGTTTCTGTTGGCGTGTTGTTAAACGAAGATAATTTTTTACTCTCTTGAGCACTGAAAGTGAATTTCTCTGCCGAACAAATGCTATAGGCTTACACAGCAATACACGTAGCACTATACAATATTAGAGGCCTTTCTTATGGAGAGTTTTGTATAGACAGCAATGCCACTTTAGCTAAATTGTCGATCATATAGTGTCGAAGGTGAATGCATTCATTGTCGACTTCATTCTCCATGATCTCCGAGTGAGTCACTCCTAAAGTTTAGCCCGTTCGAAAATTTGTTTTGTGTTTAACTCACAGGCCAGTGATTAGACCACCGCCCACCACCCAGGTGGCCCAGGGATCCGTATGAGGTATTCGTGGTGGACGAAGCGCCATCTGGACGGGTTTTCTCCAGGTTCTCCGGTTTCCCCGCAACTCATTCCGCCAATTGTTCCATCATCACCATTCAAATCATCCATTTCTCCTGCATTTCATATCTTCCTCTTCCTCACTCTCATACCTGGTGCTTGGCGCTTCCAGGTCTTCACTCTGTCCAGTCCATAAGTTCGTCTGCTCCCCGATAGGAGTTTGGCTCTAGCCACAAGCTTGTAATTTCTAGGGAGTGGAAGTCCTACATAAAGATAGGAAAATCAGATACGAATTCTAACTCGCAGAGCTTAGTAAGAAAGTCAAAATTAACAAACAATCCTTTATACGCATTACATCTGCGTTTCAGTTCTTCACACAGCCTGCTAAAACACATTGAAAACATTTATTCTGTAATTTTCTCTGCCAGAAAATGCAAAATTTTCTCTTTACTCACAATGTTCTTCTGCTGAGCAATGTAGGAAGAAACTCTAACGTTTTGTACGTTTCAACACCCTATTTTTCCTTCCTTTGCTTTTTTATTTTTCTATATAGTGAGCCACTTAACTTTTTATGCGATTTAGGTTGAGTTATATTTTCGAAGTTGTGACCTACGAAACGAGTGCTAACAATGTCTTATGCCCTCTTTCCTTACAACCATTCACTATCTACAGAAGTCCACCGAGTACTAAAACTCTAAAATATAGCCGTTAACAGTTCGAAACATATTTAAACATTTATTATTGAAACAAATCTGATTTCTGAAACGCAGGCTGTTATTTATTTTTAAGCTGTTGACGATATAGGGCTATATTGAAAATGTAATTGAGTTATATTAATAGCGATAAACAATAAACACACATCCTATCCACAAGCAGTTAAATGTAATCATTTTCTCCCCGCCTTTCTACACGTTTTACAATAGTATTAGACAGCTGCAGTCTTACTCTTGCTGCCAGACTGCAACAATACGCTAAAACAATATTTCACCTCCACAAATTGTACAAGATCGAACATCAGAAAATATTTGACAACATTTTTTGAAAATAAACCTTACAATAAAAAATCTGATGTGCTGCACTCACATGACTTTCTCTACTCTTGTACAAACTATTTGTACAAATTCTATATTCCTATATCTTCTTCGTCTTAGTTGAGATCAACATTTACGGAAATTATCTTATTGCTTATTTCCTTGTAGGTGCAAGGGGAATGTTAGAATACAGTAGGCTGTGAGCGATAGTCAAATCTTTTAAAGCTTTGAGATCCCGTCCTGTTTGCACACTTAACATAAAAAAATGAACAACGATGTTCCATTTCACGAAAGTTTCAAGTTTTTTTAAACTCGCACACATAACAAAGAATATCTCCGAAATGGTTCACCCATAAGCAGTGGCGGCTGGTGAACAAAATAAGGTGTGTGCTACAGTACCGCACAATGATTACACATTTTATTATAGTCTTACCTAATGGCGAAAAATAAGGCCCATATGGCGCTCCTTCCGGCTGCAGAACTTAACGATCACCCTGGTATTAAACCCCTTCATGTTATGTAGAAGCGATGCTTTTCTCCATGGACAGCATTGCCAGAGCTGTAAGACGATCCTGTGACATAGTGTTTCTTAAGAACGTTTTTACGCGTTTTAAGCATGAAAAGCATCTTTCTGACTCAGAAGTGGTCATTGGCGTTGTGATCAAAATTTTTAGTAAAGTTGTAACTTCAGAAAACGAATCTTGCAGACTGTTAGAAATTATGTATTGCAATAGTTGCACAGCCCCGTCAGGTCTTCCATACAGAACGCTAAGTTGTGTCTTTAGCATTTTCTTGTTCAGTGTTGTATACGTAGTCACAGCAGTTTGAAGTTCATCCTCAGGAAACTTACTTAAAAAGCTGCCAAAGAATTTAGAGTTTAACAGCTTTGCTGCATCCAGATGACTAAGCGACTGAAAACGACGTCTAGCTTCCTCGATAATGCGGTCACACACTTCTTTGGCTTCTATTTTTAGACATTCTACCTTCTGGCGTTTGCTCATTGATTCAGATGGAATCACAAATATATCATCGGCTGCCTCTCGAATGTCACAGATGCACTGAATGAATGAAGACACAGCATTTTGTGCTTTAACAGCCTCTGTTGATCTTGATTGCAGTTGATTATAAAGTACATCAACATGAGGCATTACTCGGTGAAAGAATTTCAACCATGAAAGGAATTTGCTGTCTTCTAAATAACGCCGAAGCCCATTTGCTTCCAGACAAGTCTTATCATGGGCAGAATTTTCCAACTCCGAAAAGCACTGCAGCAATTCTTCCTGATTTTCATAAATGACATTAACAGTTCTGGATCTAAAATTCCACCTAGTTGCAGAACCACCAGGAACTCTTCTAGCCACCGCAGAATCCAGAGCTACCAAGCGCTGTGGGGATCTCGAGAAAAAGGCAGGAAAAGCAGAGAGATTAAGAAAAAATATTCTGGCAGACTTATTCTGCGAAGCTGCATGTTCCAACACTAAGTTCAGTTGATGTGCATAGCAGTAAGTATACTGCGCATTTTGAAACTGAGATTGTACTTTGACTTGTACTCCACCAACTGCACCACTCATAAGTTTATGACGTTTATCTCTAAATAGTTCATTAAGCACTTTTAATATGATTTCAGAAATTGCTTCTGCGTTTTGTCCCTCCGATTGCAAAAAACCCCAAAATCTCTCATATGGAACACCCCTTTTCTCATATCTAAATACTAATACAAGCTGTGTCTGATGCGAAACATCTGTAGTTTCATCTGCCATAACAGCTACAAAATCAGCTTCTTGCATTTCCTCCAGAATCACCTCACGACAGACTTCTAACATACAATCCAAGAGTTCGTTTTGGATGGTTTTAGAGGTCCTTTTGAATATATGGTTTGAGCCCATGTGTTCCTTCACAGCACTATCAATGTTACTTACTAAATCTATAAGTCCTAAAAACACGCCAGGATTTTCAGAAGATTCAGTTTCATCATGTCCTCTCAAAGCAAGCTCAAATGCACCACAAAACTTTATACAGTCAATTATGCGGGACAACACATACCAATCTACTTGTAGATTATGCTTCAGCTTCGCCTCTTGATAAGCACGGCTTAACTGAGTCACAATATTTGTACTACCTAAAGCACTTAAATCTAGTACATTGTTTAAATGTTTTACAATTTGTTTTTGTTTGTTAATAACAACATTAATATGCCCTAGGTCTGTCACTCCCGTCGTACTCCACGAATCACTGTTCCCAAAAAGCAAGCATGGAAAACAGAAAAGAGCATTTCTTTCCTGACATCCACATATCCATGCATGCTCATAAATTTTGAGGTTAAATCGCCTGGTGCAAGAATTATTTCTCCCTCCTTTTGCAGGTTGCGTGATGTTTAGATTTGGTGTTTGCCTCCCTAACTGCTTCACTTGAACTTTTTCTTCTAGACTCCTCCTAGAGAAAGGATAATTTATTAGGCTATCCACAGAATTCATTTTAGCGTACACAACACAGATATTGCTCAGCACACGAAACTGATGTTCATAACCTGAGTTTATGGAGTATTTCGCGGTTATTTGTTGCTGTCAAAAATAAGTAGTGCCAACAGAAATTGCTCCACATGTCCAACTTTCGAGAGTTTTATTCTCTCTGTTGCGTGCAAGGTCTATCACCGGCAATAGATAGTTGTCTCAACACCATATAGATGGCAGAAGTTGCATAACAGCAAACAATGTCGTTAGATGACATTGCAATCCTGCTATCTAGCGACTTTGTACAGAATCAGCATGAATTCATGTGCTCCACTTCATGAGAGCACAACGCTAGGTAAATTCAACCAATAGGAGAACAGATTTCAAAATCGTACACCTATATTTCGCATGCGTGGATTGGTCTACATTCCCTGCAAAGGACTGAAGAATTTTGTAGCACCCAACGCATCACCTATCTCGTGTATGTGAGGCGTGAATCATCTTCACACACAATGAGCAAAGAACACCAGCGTGCGGCATATAAAATAGTGAAAGTGAAAGCAAATGTGCAATAATAATTGAGTATATGTTTAACACAAAGAAGAAACTATTTTCTGCAAAATAATCATTGTGCTGTGGCACTGTAGCACATACTGACGAGCCGCGCCTGCCCATAAGAAAATTTACTTGGACATAAATTGTGTATTTTAGCATGATCTACATTTTTGTGTAGCACGATTTGGTCTATCTCTAACGGTTTACCAGTTATGCAAAAGTCCTCCAGAGTAAATACAACTACAGGGGCTATAGCCAGAAAATTCAAGATATACAATTCCTTTGCCATAAAATATCTTAAACATATAACATTTTAATCAAAATCGTTAGAGCCATTTTTAAGAAAATGAAAATGTTCGAAAAAGTTTCCATGTAAAGTGTGGTTTAGGGTGGGGCTATTTTCTTCAAAATCTTCGTGTCGCATCCTTGAAAGACATTAAACTTAAATACCAACTTTTGTTTTTAACCAACTTTCTGTTTTTGAGTTATGCTGTACACACACACAAACACAAACACAAACACACACACACACACACACACACACACACACACTGAACAGTAAACCACATTATATTTCGATGAAAAATACTAAACAACCAGAGAAACGCAATGATTAGGAAGATACAAAGTAAAGGTGCTACTTGGTCCATAAACAAAGAAGAACTTGGAAACAATTTCATACAACCTTTCGTTAACTTCATTAATGCTATACAATTCACAGAAATAGAATGACTTAAGTTCAAATATATATAATTTCTACTCCTTACCAAAATTGCAATCAGTATCATTGTCCAAACACAGTTCAATACTCTACTGCTGTTACAAGTATAATAATATTTGCCTTTCACTATATGATAAGTACCAGATTTATGATTTGTAAAATAGCATTAGGTTAAAGAAATAAAGTCAAACAAAATAAAATAGCATTAAACAACAAACATCAAATAAAAAAAAACTGTAAATATCACAACAGAGAAGTACTCAATTAGACTAAGGTAGATAAAAAATTAGAGGGAAATAAAGATGTAAATGTTCAAAAAGAACATCACCAACAATATGTACATGTAAATGTAAATTGTATGTAAATAAATAAATGCAAGCATGTAGTATTCATAAGGAATGGGGCATGCATTAAAAAAAAAAAAAAAAAAAAAAAAAAAAAACACACACACACACAGAGAGACCTTTTTCTAAAAATGCTTTTTTTATTCAGGGGTCTCAAACATATATTTTCGGTGAAAGCTCGACATCGAATTTTTGGGTGGAATACAATACTTCCCCTAGTTACCAGTACAGAAAGTAAAAATGCTTTTTTTGGATTCATGGGGTCTCAAAACATATTTCCGGTAAAATCTCGACATCGAATTTTTGGATGGAATACAATACTTCCCCTACTTGGCGGTAGAGAAAGTAAAAAGGAAACAGAGATAGGGAAAATGCGGTTCCCCCTAGTAATTGCCACCCTAGGCAACTCTCTAGTTTGTGTAGGCCTAAATTCCGCACTGGTAATATATTAATAAATATGGAAGTGAAAAGTTTCGTGTTGATTTCTCCCTTGAAGGTATTACCAAATTAATGGACAATGACTGTTAACTTTGTCAAAACTATCACCTTTGTTCTTTCACCAAAAGGAAGATAAAAGTTTAAACATTTGATATGAAGTTTGTGTACCTACATTTAAGAAGGAAACGGTACCGTCCTGGAGAGAGTTGTGAAACTAACATAGGCTACCGTAGACTATCTTAAGTAAGTGTAGAAAACGCTACTTTTCCTGGTAAAATTGGTCAGTTAAGAACTTACACGCGTTGCCTGTACGTTAGGTGTGTTGCATACCTATCGGGGTTGCCTCATTTCGATCGCGTTGTTTATGCGTTTGATCACATTTTATTAGATTCCTCTATGAACGGGAAGCGTTAAACTTTGAACCTTCTCGAAACAGATAGGGTATATAAAAAGCCGATTAACCTGCGGAACATTAATGTCTTCAAAAACATTTGGAAGTTCCTCTAAGTATACTATAGGTCAGATCAAAGACGTTGATAGTGGGCACGAGTAATGCTATTTGAACCGAATTTTTATTTTGATCACTGTGGTGGAATTCCCTATCACTGTTCTTGGTGATCATTATGTTTGAATTGCTCATAAATTTCTTAATTCGTTGTACTTTGTACTATGTTACTTTCCCTACCAATACTACAAATACTACCATTTACTATATCATGTATGTACTACACTAAAAATACCGAACCGTAGTTTTTGTAGAGTGCACCTCTAGTCCTAGATATAGCTTTCCACTAAAATTAGCATCTGCTCACTCTATCTAAACTTGCTGGAATTTAATATAAGAGGCTTACGAGCACAATGTGTCTGAAGGCGAATTCCTGGACATTAAGTGGACCAGTGTATACTAATTATATAGATATATGGCGGAAAACTGTGTTGCTGAAGAAAGTCACAAAAACACGGCAATCAGAACTAACCTAAGTGTTGGAAGAATAAATTATTGTTAGGGAAACTTAATGAAGCAAGTGAAATAGTCGTGGCATTCCTAATTAGGTACGAAAAGCGTTTTGCTCATTCCTCGGTTTTAATTAGTTAATCGCTTCGTTGATGAGGGGAATCCGTAGGAGCTTAGTTCCTTTTCAGAGTTCGTAACTGAATGAATGCATGACGTGAAACAAGATATTTTCCAAGCTCTGTTAAGTAGGAAAGTTAACTTCTAGCGCATACCATTCAGACAAATGGCAAAGAGCTACACCGTATATTACAAATAATAGTTAAAATATTGTCCCCAAATGTTCTTCTACTTTTTACTACTCCAGTAGACATGAACTTGCATTTCCTAAACAATGCTTATGTTTTCATAGCAACGTCGAAGTAATTCTTTAGATAGATTCTATAAAAGCGGTAATGTACAGAGACGATGTCACCTTTTATTTACCTACCTTTAAAGAAAACACACCTAATTAGCAAATCTAATACAGTTCAGCGAAGAGTAAAGTATAATGTGAATACCGTTACAACTCCAATTATGAGTAAGCTTAGTAGGTGGCTACCAAAAGCTTGAAGTAGTGCACGTTTAGTCTTTACAGAAACAGTTCCCCACACTGTGCCGTCACACTGATAACTCGATTTGTTTTATAGCTGGACTACTAATCCTAGTTACGTTCTATTATATTGTCGCGTTGGCATAGAAGCACTATGCAATCCAGGTTTAAAGGAAACCTCTTTGGCGGCCAAGGCTTCATTTTCGATTTTGGTTTCATAACTGAATTAGCCGACCGTGCCGAATTAGGTGTTTAAACTCAAATGACTAGGAACTAGAGCATGTAAAGTAATTTAAATATTTTTATGTAGGCCTAGGCTCAAATTGTAGTAATGTTTGTCTACTCTCCTGTGAATAAACCACAGGTGCTTGAGGAGTTATCAAATATTCTATAAATTAGTTACAGAGGAGCAGAAAAATACTGCTTCTTAAACGGGATGAACTCAAGTACGGTGAAATTTTAGCATTCTTTTCTCGGGTTTTCATTCGTCGGCACACTATCACTTCCAAATTGTTGCACACGATGTACTTTTCGGTACAAATGCATGAATTTTCTATGCCCCATGATAAATCAACAAAATTCTAAATACAAACCGAAATACCAGAAGGATGAAATTCAACCTCTAGAAACTTAAAGTGCAGAAGACTAGAAGAAATTCAATAGAAAGAAATTGAAACTAGACAAAACAGAACAAGCACACAAAACGGATGGAAACTATATGTGATCCGTTGTTGAATTTGTGATGTAGAAAGAAAGCATCAAGGAAGAATGGATTATAGAAGAGCGAAAAAGAAAAAAATCAGTTTCATCAATGTCAGAGAACACTTTAGAAGATGATTAGGAGCAGATCATAGTACGTAATGCTCACATTGAAAAATGTTTAATTACACCGTTAGTCACATTTTTAATATTTTCTTACAGATTAGAAGGGTAATTTAAATGGGTTTCTAAAATGTAGCACTAGATTACCAAGGACTTCAATAGACAAATATTACTTGTTTCATAAAATTAATGTGTAGAACAATTTTTCAAAACTGTCTTCTCCATGGCCGAGCTCACTTAAGTGACTCAATTCGTAGTGCGGGACATCGTGTGTTCGTGTTCGGGCATGGTAGTTTGTGCGTTTGTAAAGTCTGTATATGTGCGAGTAAATACGAAGAAAACAATAGAAACACAACCGAAAAACAGGAACAAAATAAATAAGAAATAAAGTATGTAAAAATTTAAATATTCGGGAAATAATTTCAAAACCTGCTTGAAATTTTATGTACATAATAGATTAAAACTCACTTGCTGTAATAAAATGTGTAAAGATTCGAATGAATGATCTAGTTTTATTTGGAAATGTCACAAATGTTTTGTTTCCGACCGAGCAATCTGGGTTATGATAGATGATTTAACGATTAAAAAACCTGATGTTTTACACAAACGACTTTCTCTACTCTTGTACTAACCATTTTCACAAACTCCTATTCCTCTATCTTCATGTTAACAGAAATTATCTCATTGCTAATTTTCGTGTAGGTGCAAGGCGAATATGGGAATACAGTAAGTAGGCTTTGAGCGACAGTTAATCATTTAAAGCTGTTCGCTACATGAAGGCGTTGAAATCCTGTTTTCCCTTTCACGACCAAGAGATAAAAGTAAATAACAACCTTCCATTTTAGAAAACTAAACGTATTGGAAAACTCAAACAGCAAAGAATATCTCCGAAATGGCTCACTGCATAAAAAATGCATTTGGAGCTAAATTGTGTTTTAACGAGATCTACCTTTTTATGCAGTAAAATTTGTTCTATCTCTTACGACTTTCCAGTTATGCAAACGTCACCAAGAGCAAACAGAACTACATGGGCTACAGCCAGAAAAGTCAAAAAATACATTTTTATTTGCCATTAAAATATCTTAAACATATGACATTTTAATCAAAGTTGTTAGTCATTTTTGAGAAACTCAAAACTTTCAAAAATTTTCCCTATAAAGGGCGGTTTAGGGTGAAAGAATTTTCTTAAAAATCTTCACGTCGCATTCGTGAAATATATTAAACTCAATTTCCAACTTTAGCTGTTAACTGACTTTTCGTTTGAGTTATGCTGTTCACACGCAGACATACATACACAGAACCTTCTTGATTTCTTTATTCAGGGACCTTAAAACTAATTTCCGATGATATCTCAACATAGAAATTTTGTATCAAATACAATATTTACCCTACTTACTATACGTAGTAGAAAAAGTTAAAGATATCTTCCCCTTTGAGCTCCTAGATGGCAATGAATTCTATACTAGATATATCTAACAAGGTAAACACCAGAGTCGTTAAAATTTAATTAAAGTTGGTGATAAGAGAGGATTCTAACGATAAAGCAGTGCAATAAATAGATTTTTATTGCTCCTGGAAATTAATTTCTCGTATATGATGCCTAGTTGTACTGTGGTCTAGTGTTGGGATGCTGTTCACATTCTGGCAGCAACGGTACCAAAGACTATTGCGGCAGGGTGCGACCGACCTCTGATGTGAGCCCGTTACTACGCGGTCTGAATAAAAACGATACTGCTACAGTCTCTGTAACACAGTCAAGGTTATTTATCGCCATCATTTTACCTAGCACGTACGTGTCAGGGCTAGATAGGGTAGTGGTGCTAGTGATCCTACCCTCCCATTGTGCGAAGAATACAGAATGAAATAATAGCTAACCCCTGCATTCATAATGGAAGCGAATGTCAAACGCTTTGCGATAGGTCGCCTTTTATTTCCAACTTTTATTCGCAATATTCTATAACAGTCGTTGTCTGACTTCACAATTTGTATTCCCAGTTAAAGCCATGGTATTCCTTTAGGGACCCTCCTTCAGTTTTATTTGTAACAGCCTGAACACACGCTTACATTATTAAATACGACCCATAAATAACACAAGTATGTAGAAACTAATAACTTCACTTCAATAAAATTGAGTTCAACTTAATACACCACCTACGATCGTTTCGACACACCTTAGTCCCATTATCAAGGTAAAGCATCTGTTTGCTATGATGGTGTGTCGAAACGATCGTTGAAGTGAAGTTATTAGTCTCTACATGTGTTCTTTGTGTGTTGTATTACTTCACTGTTAATAGCTTCAGGTGGGCATAATAACATACACGAATTATTACCTGCCCATTCTTTTGCTTTTGCACAACTTATCATTAGTTAATTCTTTTGTTCAGTAACTGTCACCAACTGTATACCATAAATAGCAGAAAAACGATTTATTACACATTACAATGGATTAACAATAAAAATAGCACTCCATCTCAATTTTACAACTATGTTTTTAACAATTGGTTTTATATCATTAATTTTTACAGATGAATGATTATTTGTCAATGTTAAAAATAAAGCCAGATTTATTTCAGATTATAAACTGGTTTTCTGTTATAACAAGAGAAGATCAAAATAATGTAATTCTTGGGTTTGGTTTTCCTCAGTTGGTAGTGCTGAGTAAGTCAAATTACACTAATCGAAATTAATACACTCGTATTATTAATTTATTTTGTTAAGGCAATAACATATTCGAAAGTAATGGCTTGTGAAATATTTGGAAAAAACGATAATGAAATAAACGTTTTTGAAAATATTTAAGAAAAAATTATAAATTATTGTCAATCAGGAGTAGGCATAGCCGAAACTTCAAAATCATTCAGTGCTTTTCTGATTTTCAAAGTTTTCCCTCTGCACGTTTCCACCTAATTATAAGCATGTTCATTTTAACAAGATTAGTTACGAACTACATCGCATTTTAATGAACAAAACTGTAAGAAAGATCAAAGTTAAATATCAGTCATTGAAAATAAATATAGGCCATTAGGCCGTGTGTACTTGCCATTTAAATTATTGGTGTTGAAGTCATAGTGCTCAGAGAGAAAAAGTCGTAATATTAGTAATCTAAGTTAAAGATCCACAGTATTTTTGGAGATAAAATCTATCGTTTGAAGCTTTGAAACGGTTGATCAAATTTCAACTACGGGTACCTACAGCAAGTTAATTTCGGCTTATGGTGATAAAGCAACAATAGCTATCAGGTTCTTCTTCTTTCGCTATCCCTTATGCCTTTAGGCGTCGGGCTTTTTCAGCCACTTTCTGAATTTATTCCTGTTCTGTGCAATTATATGCACTTCTCTCAATGTCTTTCCCCGACCGGCTCTGTCGTCCTGGCACGACGAGTGGCCAACTCTCCGCGGTAATAAGCTTAGAGAAGTGAAAGAACTTCCGATAAACTGGGTAACTTCCTGTCGCACATCTCGTCGCGAGGAGGTTAGTTTGGCTCGATTAAGAATAGGGCACTGCAATTTTTCGCATGGTTACCTATTTAAAAGGGACCCTGCGCCTCTATGTCCGCTGTGTGACAACCTTTTGTCGGTTCGCCACGTGCTGCTAGAGTGTTGCTCTCTAGCGCACCTTCGGGATTCTCTGCAGCTGCCTGCCAGACTTGCAGAGGTCCTAGCGGACGACAAAACAGCGCTTGATAGAGTTTTTAATTTTTTAGCGGAGTGCAATATCAATTTGAGGATTTAAATTTTTTTAATTATCTGTTTCTGCTTTTGGACGCATTTATCCCCTTGTTTCATATCTGGCTATTGCCACTGCCTTTTACCTTTGTAAACTTTTCTTGTTGCTAGTATTTTTATTTTTTGAATGAAATTTATCTCTGGCTATTGCCAGGAATCTTTTAAGGGCGCTGATGACCTAGAAGTTGAGCGCCCTTAAACCAAACCAAACCAAATCCCCGACCGGCTGCCTCTTTTCCATATACTTTCTCCATTCAAGTCTTGATCTTCCTACATTCCTTCTCTCTGTCCTTGTCTCATACATCCTTCTTGGTATCCTTTCTTCTTTATTCTTAATACATGCCCAAGCCATCTTAGTTGATTCCTCTCTGTGATCTCTATTATACTTTCTTGTTTTAAACTTTCTCTTATAGTATTATTTCTGACATGGTCTCTCCTGGTAAATGCAACTACTCTCCTTAAATATCTCATTTGGGCCGCACCTATTCTACTTGCATGTTTACGTAGGTAGCTATCAGGTTATCATATTTATTTTCAATTAACACGCTCATTTGCTCTCTTTCTTTCTAAGGAGGATGGGAATCCGACCCGGAATCTGAAGATTTGGAAGCTAGTCTGCTAACCAACAGACCATAGAAGTAGTCTTGTGATGACTTTGAAAAAAAAAAAAAATTAATAACCACTTTCAGTTTGAGAAAGGTATTTTAAAATGCAAACCACTTACAAGGAATGTCTCGGAAGTGGTTTATTCCAAAACATACGACATAACTTACACGCTTTAATGCAATCTACATTTTTTTCTATAACAAGATTTTATTTCATCTCTTAGAGGTTATCAGTGATGCAAAATTCATTCTAAATGAAGACGACTTTAGAGACTATTCGCAGAAAATTTAAGATACAAATGTTGCTTGAAAATATATTAAACATATAATTAAATCAACGTATTCACGAATCATTTTTGATGAAATTAAAATTTTCGGAAAATTTTGCATATAAAGTGTATTTTGGATCGGGGGATTTTTTGAGCTTCGTGTGGTACCTTTGGAAGGCGCAGAACTCAAATGTGAAGCTTTATAATTAACCAAGTCTTCATTTTTAAGCTGCTGTGTTCTTTCTCTCTCCCTCTCCCTCCCTCTCTCTCTCCCTGTCCCTCCCTCTCCCTCTCTCTTCCTCCTTGTCTCTCTGTCTGACACACAGCATAACTGAAATGTGTAAATCTATGATATTAATTCACATTTGAAGATTAGTTACTTTGTGCAGATCAATAGATCAGAAAAGCAAAAAACACACACACACAATTTAATGGAACATGCAGAAAAATTAATTAAAAATACATACACAAATTTCTATGCCTGAATTTTTGTTTGGTATACAGTACCTCCTCTACTTACTATAAATATATTATTTGAGAAGCTAATAAGGGACACTGGGAGTGAAATTTGAAAATTCCACATTTTTTGATAGATTTTTCTGAAAATTTTACTGTGTTTGTATTTATATGAGAATTGGACGTACATCAAATTTAATTAAAATTGGATAATTTGTTTTGGATATATAAATTGTTTTATGAATTTAATAGGCACATATTCAAAATAGAGCTCGCGTCTATTGACTTTTCAAAATTCATTTATATTGGTAGAACTGATACTCTAAAACATGGGTAACAATTGTATGAAGAGATATTTCAAATACGTTTGCTGATTATGCTGTACATAGTTTTTTTAATAACAAAGAAAATTTAATCTTAAAAATTATTGATTTTTTTCATACAAAAAATGTTTTTGGAATTCATGTTAATGATAACATTAATATTGAATCATAAATTTGTTTAGCTGCTATTTATGAATACTTTTGGAAATTTTCATTGAATTTGAAGCAAAACTCAGGCGCGACCTTCTTTTGGAATGTGCAGAAATGTAGTTTTGAGGAAAAACAGGCTTTTATATTGGAGCATCCTGTGTACGTTAAAGGAAGAGCGCTATTTGAAAGGGCCGTAATGACCACATGGAGTGGGGGATATGAAAAATGTTAGCTGATCCAAATGTACCGGTGTTCCAGGAACATTTTAAGGTAAAAAAACAATTTTCGACTTTTTGACAATTTTGAGCAAAATTTTACTCCCAGTGTCCCATAAATGGATATGGAGTGTTAAAATAGTAAAGGAAAAATCAGTTCTCAGCTTAGGAATATATAAATACACAACTAAAGTATAAAATTGCTGGCCGTGTTTATAACCGCGCAGCACGCATGTTACACGGAATTCCCACATTCGACAAAGTTATTGAATCCATTATAATACTTTTGGCGGTTTCTTTCCGATGATTTGAATGCTTGGGTTTAGCATTGAAACTCTGCCTGTTCCCTAATTACTTTCCTTCAAATCAGTCGTGTTTACTGGCCAAAGGCTTCTGTAAAAGCTTCCCAGATTTTTACGTTCCTACTGGATTTAACACATTCTGCTTCCTCAGCTCTGCAACTTCCCATTGGTCGGGTTGACCCTCGTAACAAATTTCAAATTTTGTAACTACATTTCTTTCCTATTTGGTGAACCAAATTCCCCCGAATAATTTCAGCGTGAAGATAAGAATTTAGTGAAGCATTCCTGGAAGCTACCTGTCTCACTTATCTTCGTTACGCCGATTTTCTTACAATGATACAAAAGAAGTTCATCCTCGTATCTTCACACAAGGACCAGAAGGGCCGTAAAAGCGATCTCTGTACTTCAGAAGGCATACTTAAAGCTTACAAAACTCAATTCTGGGCAGCGGTTTAACGTTATATGCTATTACATGAATATAATACAAGTTCTTGTTATCTGAAATCTTGACATAGCGCTAACTAGATATTCGCACTATTTTAAATTACCTAATTGTAATAACATACTGATTCACGTAACACGTCGACCAAAAAAAAAAAAAAAAAAAAAAAGAAGTAAGTCATGC